>CM022297.1:188245663-188845663 GCA_011799875.1 Thinopyrum elongatum | reverse complement strand
CAGCCTGATATTCTGGTCCCATCTCTGGACGCGTGGCAAGGCGCTAGTGGAGGCGAGCTTAAGCGGTGCTGATGGGATGGCCCCTTTTTCCATCCCCAAGAAAGTAGGGACACCTAAATGGACACCTCATGATGCATTAAATGCATTGGTCGTAAATCGTCAGTGGTTAGGTATGATAACCCTGTAGCTACTTTACACCTCGCATATGAACAGTTCGCCACTGTGGTGATCCCCTTTGAGCATTTAAAAGGAGGCCCAAGGCGACTGCTACAGGGGGGGAAAAGGAGAGAGAACACTCTCGGCCCATTCTGCATGCGTAGCTGCTGCACGAACACACTGTTCATTGCAAGCGCTCCAAGAACTGGGACGAAAACACTGATAATAAACTAAAGTAGGAGTAGGGTTTTACGCTGATCAGCGGCCCGAACCTGGGTAAAAAATCCCCTCGCGTTGGTCCTCGGTTCTGCTCTTTGTGCATACCTCTCTCCCTACCGAATCGTAAAGGGGTCCTTCGGATCCCATAGGTGTCGTACGCTGACATCTTTGGCACGCCAGGTAGGGGGCGACGAGGTTGCGCGAACCTAATCCGGTGATCAGCATGTCAGTTTCTTCACCGTCTTTGCCACCATGCCACCCAAGAAGAAAGGTGCGGCAGCAGTTGTTCCGTCTACGTCCGTCTTGCCCGTGCCTACTCGGACGGGTGACGGCGTGGATGTAGGAGATGGAGGTTTAGAGCCTCCACGGCATTCTGGTGATCCGAGCTAGGTGAGTGGCGTCGTTCGCAGCGGCGACGGCAATCCGCACGCCACTAGATCCAGTGATGGAGCCGTGCTGCCTACGGGCGGCACAGCGAACTCCAGAGATCGGAGGACTCCTTCTAAGACTCTCACGCCGGTGCAAGCGTTGCGGCCTTCCCAGGTCGCACGCGACGAGCAGCACCGTGGCGTTGATGGTTCTGAACGTCCCCATGGGAAGACTTCTGCGTATTGATCCCAAGGTGCGCAGGCCCACCATGCACGCCAAACTGCCGGTGGATGTGGCGCGCCGTCGCGTGATCGTGACGATGCTCCTTCTAACACTGTTAGGAGTCAGAGCACCTCACGTACCTCGCACCTGTCACCGCTGCCTACGCCAGCAGAAGCTTTGGCACGTGCGCAGCTGCTCCTTGATTTTCCTCCTGCTCCAGAGAAGATGGAGGAGTGGCGATCTACTATCCAGAGCCTCATCGGCTTCGTCAACAAGGATGGGCCGCAGCCAGCGGGGCCCTCACGGCTGCGGTCTATCGATCCGACGCGAGCCGATGGTGAGAAGACTAGGGGCGGTGCGACCACGGTGCACTCCCCTCCACGACAGCAGCAGCGGTCATCAACCCGGTGGACTGATGGCCGTGATGACGATTCCACGGCATCATCCGATCCGTGGATGCGCCGCGATCAGCGTCAAGTTCTTCAGGAACGAAGCAAAGAAGACGCTCAAACTACCATCGAGCGGCGACGGGAGGCGCGTCATCAGTCCAATAAACGCGCAGGGCATACTGTCGATAAGCCTGTGCCGGGGGATGCAGGCGACTTGCCCTATGAGGTAGGTTGTCCAGCGTTTACCCGTGAGCTGCGGCGAGTCCAGTGGCCCAACTCCCGAACGTTCAAACCAGAGGTCCTGGAGAAATATGACGGCAAGACTCACCCCTCGGAGTTCTTGAGCATCTACACCATTGCGGTGCAGGCTGCCGGGGGCCGAGATGACAAGATACTTGCCAACTACTTCCCGTTGGTGCTCAAACCCAACGTCAGGTCGTGGTTGATGCATCTGCCAGAGAATTCCATTTCTTCTTCGTCAGATCTGTGCCATCAGTTTATTGGCGCCTTTGTTGGAGGCCACCAAGCTCCTGGCCAAGAGAGTGATTTGCATCTCCTCCCTCAAAAGGAGGGCGAACCCCTGCGCAAGTTTATCCAGAGATTTAGTCGGGTGCAATACAATATTCCAGACGTTCATCCTGCCGCTGTTGTTAGCACGTTTCATCAGAACGTGCGCAACCGCAAGATGCGTGAAGAGCTAGCGATGAACAAGGTCAGGAGTATTGCCGAGCTTTACGCTTTGGCTGACAAGTGCGCTCAAGCTGAAGAAGGGAGGAAACTCCCTGGCGAGGGTGTTGGCACAGGGGGCGAATCAGAAGATGAAGACGCTGCAACCCCGCCAAAGAAAGGTCGGCGGCGGAACAAGAAGTGCAGAGGCAAGACCGTGCTTGCTGCCGAGGAATCCGGCAACCCCGACACCGCCAAGAAGGCCAAGGTTGACGACCCCGGCAAGGAAGTTGCCGGGTGCGCCTCCTGCCAGGCCTTGGCGGCTGCCGACAAGTCGGAAAGCTCCGGCAAGCAGTATTGCAAGATCCATCGCACCAAGGGCCATGATCCCCAAAACTGCCGGCAAGTTGAGCAGCTTGTCGAGAAGCAGAGAGCTGAGTATGAAAGACGAGACAAGGAGAAGGCCCAGGACGGTGCTGAGGGATCTGGCAAGAAGTGTGGTGGCCGAGAAGGCTGCCGCGGCAAGGCTACGCAACAGAAGGAGAGGCCCGCCCGAGGCCGCGACAAGGACGAGGGAGGCGATGATGATGAAGAAGACGATGAATCCAGTGAGCACGAGTTTCAGAAAGCCACAGAGGCCATGTGTATTGACGGGGGTGCCTCATTGCATTCTTCTCACCGATGACTTAAGCAGTGGGTGCGTGAGGTTAATGCAGCGGAGCCATCATTTGATGCACGGAAACCTTTAAAGTGGTCCAACACGCCTATCATTTTTTACGCCAAGGATCACCCTGATCGCACAACTGCAGTCCGGTGTTTGCCCTTGTTGATCTCACCAACAATCCGCAACCTCAAGGTGACAAAAATGCTAGTTGACGGTGGGGCCGGGATGAACTTAATCTCGTCGGACGTGTTCAAGAAGCTGCAAATTCCTGATGAAGATCTCGAGCAAACGGGCACATTCCAGGGGATCAATCCAGGAAGGACCCAACCAAAAGGCAAGATTACGCTACCGGTAACATTTGGTAGCAAGCTCAACTACAGGACAGAGAAGGTAGTGTTTGATGTCGCCAAGATCCCTAAGTCATACAATGGGATCCCTATGTCGCCAAGATCCCTATGTCATACAGCACCTCAAGTATGTAATTCAGATGCATTTTCCCCGGGAGAGCTAGACAAACAACACTATGGAATACGAAGGCCTGCTTGCCGGTCTCAGGATCGCGGCGGACCTTGGTATCAAGAAGTTCATCATCAGAGGCGATTCGCAGCTTGTTGTCAGGCAAGTCAACAAAGATTATCAGAGTCCATTGATGCAAGCCTATGTGGATGAAGTGAGAAAAATGGAAGAGCGCTTTGACGGTCTGCAAACAAAGCACATTCCTCGTGCCGAAAACATTATTGCAAATGACCTGTCAAAGTGCGCTGCCCTCAAGTTACCTGTGGAACCAGGAACTTTTGTGCTCCATTTAACTCAGCCATCTTTAGCACCATCAATGAGGCAAGAAAAGAGAAGAAAGTTGAATTCTGGTCAGTACTTTCCGGCAGAGCTCCCAGGAGCCGCCGGCAAGGAAGTCACCGGGATCAACGGTAAGCCTGCCGGGGAACAACATGCTCCAGCTTGGGCACAACCCATTGTCCATTTTCTTCAGACAGGAGAACTCCCTGAGGAGCAGGAAGAAGCGCAAAAAGTAGCCCGTCGGTCTAGCATGTACCAGTTCGTCGATGGCGTTCTGTACAGGAAGAGACTGAACGGTGTGAAATTGAAGTGTATTCCTCGGGAGGATGGACTGGAGCTGTTGGCAGAGATACATGCAGGCATATGTGGCTCTCACATAGGATCCAGAGCGCTTGTCGGAAAGGCATTCTGACAAGGTTTCTTTTAGCCCACTGCTCTCCAGGATGCGGCTGCACTAGTAACCAAGTGTGAAGCAAGCCAGTTTCATTCAAAGAAATCGCATCAGCCAGCTCAAGCTCTTCAGACAATCCCTCTCTCCTGGCCATTTTCAGTCTGGGGGCTCGACATACCGGGCCCTTTTCCCCATGCTACCGGGGGCTTTGAGTACTTGTACATTGCAATCGACAAGTTCACAATCAGCCGTCAAGTTCTTTAAAGGGATAGTTTGCCATTTCGGTGTGCCCAACAGGATCATCACCGACAACGGCACACAGTTCACAAGTCGCACCTTCATGCAATACGTCCAAGACCTTGGCGACAAAATTTGTTTTGCCTCTGTTGCCCACCCGAGAAGCAACAACCAAGTGGAGAGGGCTAATGCTGAAGTGTTGCGCGGTCTCAGGACCAGAACTTTTGACAAGCTGAAAAAGTGTGAAAGGCGCTGGATTGATGAGTTGCCGACGGTTCTTTGGTCAATCAGAACGACACCAAATCGAGCTACTGGCTAGACACCCTTCGCTCTGGTTTACGGAGCGAAAGCAGTTCTCCCCACGGACCTCATATACGGGTCACCTCAAGTGCTCGCTTATGATGAGCTTGAGCAAGAGCAACTGCGGCAAGATGACGTTATGCTCCTTGAGGAGGATCGTCTTCAGGCTGATGTGCGAGCTGCACGCTACCAGCAAGCTTTGCGCCGCTACCATAGCCGCAAAGTTCATGCCCGAAGTCTTGAGGAAGGCGACCTTGTTCTTCGGCGCATTCAGTCCGCCAAGAATTCAAACAAGTTGACGCCAAAGTGGGAAGGCCCTTATCGGGTAGTACAAGTCACCAGGCTCGGCGCTGTCCGCCTGGAGACCGAGGATGGTGTTACGGTGAGCAATTCTTGGAATATCGAACATCTTCTCAAGTTCTACACATAAGGCGCGGTTGCCGGGGGCCCCCGACAACCTCCTTTTGTACGAGTCTTGCCGGCAAGGCATATAATCCTTTGTACAAAGCCAGGCGCAGACCCTGTGCGCAGTTGCATAAGCTTAAGTGTTGTACATTTCTTGTTGATTTCCATGTTTATATATATGCATGCTTGTCTGAGATATCATATGACACTTGCTCCCAGTAAGCATTAACGAACCACCAAGGTTCCATATCTTTGTTTTCTCTTCTTTCTTCTTCTCAAGGGATAGAAGGTTCCCTCGCGCGCAAGTTTGCCGGGGGGAAAGGAAGGTATGGATACCAATGGGCGATGTTCAGAATTGATGTCTTTCCGGAAGGAGTATAGAAACAGAAAGCTAAGTTGCGAAACTTTGAGCAAGTTTTTCAATTTTTACGATCAGGCTATTTTCTTTAGACGATTTCGGCCCTTGTATGGAAAACCTGCACGCGAAGGAACCGTTGTCGTAATTGGTTGCGCCCTTATTTTTTTCGAGTCCGCTCAATAGTCTAAGTGGCTGCACCAAGAGCGCCAAGGTGTCTTGCCGGCTGTTGCACCTCCAGCAGGCTGCTGAAGTCCCGCACCCAGCGCTCGCGGTAGGTTGCGCACCAGCAAGTTTCCAGTAAGCGTAGAGCGTATATCATACGGAAAGAAATCGGACAGGGGAAATAGCATGCATGTATTCAATCATAGCAAGTTATATTACATCAATAGTTGCCGCAGTTCTAACTTAAGACTAAATTGTCCTTGGCATGGAATGGTGGCGGCAAGGAAAAGTGAGACGGCTAGTCCCTGCGCTGGCCTTCGACCCTCTTGATTGAATCTACCTTCTCAAGGATGGGCGCGACAAGCTCCTCAAGTGCCTTGAGATCTGCATCCTTCGGCAAGCGGTCGAGCACATTGGTGAGATCAACGCCACGGTTCTTATGCACCACCTTGATGAGTACCTTGCGGAGGACAGCCCGGCAAAGCTTGCGGGATTCATTGGCCAGTTGGGTCGCTCGGTAGGACTGGAGCAGCTTCAGAGCATCAATGATGCTTTCGAAGAACATGGTCAGCCTGGCGCTCGAGGATATCCTTTCTTCAGAGGAATACCTGAAGTTTTGCAGGCCATCCTAGCCCATGGTTGACAGTTGTGCTGTGAGCCTCTCCGCGGTGTCGACAAGGCGATCAGTCCAGATTTTCGCACCCTTCTCATAGTCAATTTGTGCGGCGGCAGCGCTCTTAAGCAAGTTCTTCTCATCCTGGAGATCTTTGCTCAGGGCATTCTCGACAGCCGCACCTTACGGATAGAACTTACGGAGATGCTCAATGTTCCATGAGTTTTGCAATGGAATGCCATCTCCGGTCTCCAGACGGACCGCGCCAGGTCTGGTGACTCGTACTACCCGGTAAGGGCCTTCCCACTTCGGCGTCAACTTTTTTGCACCCTTGGCGGACTGAACACGCCTAAGGACAAGGTTGCCTTCCTCAAAACTCCGGGCATGAACCCTGTGGCTGTGATAGCCACGCAGGGTTTGCTGGTAGCGTGCAGCACGCTGATACGTCTCCAACGTATCTATAATTTACGACGTATTCATGCTATTATATTATCATTCTTGGATGTTTTACAATCATTTTATAGCAACTTTATATCATTTTTTGGGACTAACCTATTGACCCAGTGCCCAGTGCTAGTTGCTGTTTTTTGCTTATTTTTTACATCGCAGGAAATCAATATCAAACGGAGTCCAAACACCGCAAAACTTTTTGTGGATTTTTTATGGACCAGAAGACATCCAATGGGCCAGAGCAGCACCTAGGGGGTGCCCCAAGGGGGCACAACCCACCAGGGTGCGCCTGGGCCCCCAGGCGCGCCCCGGTGGGTTGTGCCCACCTCGATGGCCTCCCGTACCCCCTCTTCGTCCTATAAATCGTTAAATATTCCAAAAACCCTCGGGGTAGCCCTAGATCAGAAGTTCCACCACCGCAAGGCCTCTGTATCCATGAGATCCAATCTAGACCCCGTTTCGGCACCCTGCGGGAGGGGGAGATCATCACCGGTGGCCATCTTCATCATCCCGGTGGCCACCACGATGAGGAGGGAGTAGTCCACCCTCGGGGCTGAGGGTTTGTACCAGTAGCTATGTGTTTAATCTCTCTCTCTCGTGTTCTTGAGATGTCACGATCTTGATGTATCGCGGGCTTTGTTAATATAGTCGGATCATATGGTGTTTTCCCCTCTCTATCTTGTTGTGATGAATTGAGTTTTCCCATTGAGATTTCGTTTTATCGGATTGAATACTTTTATGGATTTGAGAACACTTTATGTATGTCTTGCTATGAATACCCGTGGTGACAATGGGGTATCGTATTGATTCACTTGATATATGTTTTGGCACTCAACTCGCGAATTCCCGAGGTGACATTGGGGTAATCTATGCATAGGGGTTGATGCACGTTCTTGTCTTTGTTTCTCCGGTAGAAATCTTGGGGCACTCTTTGAGGTTCTTTGTGTTGGATTGAGTATTATGAATCTGAAATTATTTGGTGTTATTTTAGTATGAACTCTTGGATAGATCGATTGGAAAGAATAGCTTCGAGGTGGTTTCGTACCCTACAAACAATTTCTTCTTATGTTCTCTGCTAGATAGGAACTTTGGAGTGATTCTTCATCCCACTTTGAGGGATGGCTATATGATCCAATTATATTAGCATTGTTGAGAGATTGCACTAGCGAAAGTACGGACCCTAGGCCTCATTTTCAAGCATTGCAATACTGTTTGTGCTCTGTTTTATCAATTACTACCTTGCTGTTTTTATTTATTCAGATTATAAAAATATATTTCTACCATCCATATTACACTTTTATCACCATCTCTTCGCCAAACTTGTGCACCTATACAATTTGCCATTGTATTGGGTGTGTTGCGGACACAAGAGATTTCTTGTATTTGGTTGCAGGGTTGTTTGAGAGAGACTATCTTCATCCTACGCCTCCCACAGATTGATAAACCTTAGGTCATCCACTTGAGGGAAAATTGCTACTGTCCTACAAAACTCTGCGCTTGGAGGCCCAACACAAGTCTAAAAGAATAAAGTTGCGTAGTAGACATCAAGCTCTTTTCTGGCGCCGTTGCTGGGGAGGTGAGTGCTTGAAGGTATATCTTTAGATCTTGCAATTGAATCTTTTAGTTTCTTGTTTTATCACTAGTTTAGTTTACAAAAGAAAACTACATAAAAAATGGAATTGAGGTTGCATCATATTATTGATCATCTTTATAATATCTTTCTTGAAAATGATGGATCGGAAAATTGTGCTCAATTGTTAGAAGAAGAAGTCAATAAAATGTTTGGCACAAAATATTTGAATGATGAGCATGATTGCAATGTTGTTAGTATGAGTTCTTTGAATATATCCAAAATGCTAATGATGATTGCACAAGTCATGACAAAAATGTTTCTTATAAGCATGTCAATTTTTGCGGAGTGAATTGGGAGTGCAAATGCACACCAAGAAGGGAAGATAGATTTTGTAAGAAGCATAAATATTTAGAAATGAAAAAGTTGCAAGAGAGGCTAGATGATTGTGCTGAAAGATTTAATTTTTTTCGCCATCCTTGTGAACTTTGTAATGAACGTGGTCATTTAAATCTCCAATGCAAATTGTTTCACGATCAAAGCGTGTCCAAAAATTGTGATAACTTGATTACCCTTGAGCATCATAAAGAGCTTAGTCTTCTCTTGGGATATGAAGAAATGAAATGTATAACTGAGGGTATTCCAAAATTTAATCTCGAGAGATTTCTTAATTTTGATCTAGAGGAAATTTATATGTTTTGTGCGGTAAATTGCATTGAGAATCCTTATATTGCCAACTATCTAAAGACAAGAAAACAAATAGAATATGAAGAGAGTACTAATGAAAGGGAAAATATTTCCCAATAACCTCCTAGTGTTTATTATGATGAATTAGGTAACGAGGAGGAGCTTCCTATCCAATCAATCTCTTCAACAAGAAGCTTGAAAAAATTAATTAAACCCACACATGATGTGGTGAAGAAGAAGAAAAGAAGAAAGAATAGAGGTAAAAAGGTATCTCTCCCAAATAATGTTGCTCCTATTATTGTTGTGCCTCATGAAAATGAATCAAAAATAATTGTGGAAGATGATGCACTTGATGATGATTTTGTTATGCCTATTGCTTGTTGTGATGATTATGATTGGGAAGATAATGATACTTCTTATAATTTTGGAAATCTTTTTGGCACCAACTTGGGAAATTATGATGATAGCAATTGTTATACCGTTGGTGCTATTCATACTATTAATGATGAGAATGACATGTTTGAGAATTTATTTACTGCAATTAATGTTTGTCCCAAGCTTGGGGATGCTATGCTTAATGAATATGATCTTTTTAGCCCCCCTACTTTGAATGATCAAATTTGTTATGATGGTTGCATGCCTCCTATCTATGATGAGAATAAAGTTGCTACTTATGATGATTATTGTGATGATACTTATGTTATAAAAAGTAGTGATGATTATGTTTATAAAACTTGTCATAGTTATGACTACCCTTTTCCTGAACATTACTCTTTTAATGTGGAAACAATTTATAGTATTCGAGTTTCATATGATACTCCCACCATTGTGAATGAGAAGAAATTTTCTTATGTGGAGAGTAATAAAATTTCTATGCTTGTGGATCATGAAAAGAATGCTTTATGTTATGGTTATATTGATGAATCTATTCATGATGCTACTGAAAATTATTATGAGAGAGGAACTTATGATTCATGATGCTCTCTTTGTGTTTCAATTCCTATCCTTTATGCGAGCATCATTCAAATCATCATGCCTAGCTAAAAGGCATTAAAGAAAAGCGTTTGTTGGGAGACAACCCAACATTTACCCCTACTGTTTTTGTGTGTTAACATGATTTTGATAGTGTAGTAATCATGTTTTATAACTTTTATTTCAATAAAGTACCAAGTAAAGCCTTTGGGATAGTGTGGATGATAGTTGACTTGATTCTGTGCAAAAACAGAAACTTTTGCGCCCAGTAACAGAATTTTTTTAATTCACTGGAGCGTCGAAAAACTCAGAATTTTTTACAGTTGATGGGTATACAAATTGTCTATGTTTTCCTTATTTTTCAGAATTTTTTGAGGTGCGTAAGCATGACTAATATTCAGATCTTTACGTACTATTCTGTTTTTTATAGGTTCTGTTTTCAATGCATAGTTTGCTTGTTTCCTAGTTTCTATGGCTTATATTGCTCAATATAAATTATAGAAATGATATGCTACAGTAGGAATTGTGTGGAAAAATTTATTAATCTTGTCTTTGACAGTACCAAAGTGAATGATTTGTCTTTATCATACTAACCCATCTCACGAAGTTCTGTTAAGTTTTGTGTGATTGAAGTTTTCAGGTTTTGGGTGAGATATCGATATGAGGAGAATAAGGAGTGACAAGACCCTAAGCTTGGGGATGCCCAAGGCACCCCCAAGGTAATATTAAAGGAAGATCCAAGCAACTAAGCTTGGGGATGCCCCGGAAGGCATCCCATCTTTCGTCTCCAACATTATCGGTAACCTCACTTGGAGCTATGTTTTCATTCGTCACATGATATGTGTTTTACTTGGAGCGTCAATTTATTTTGTTAGGATTTGCTTTATGTTATTTAGAATAATGTTTTGCATTTTTTATTTCAATAAAAGTGGCAATGATAGCCTTTGCCATGCTTATTTTGCAAGTCTACATGTTGCTGTTTCAAAACAGAAAGTTTATTGCTATTGAAAAAAATTCTCTAGAAAATTCAGATTGTGATAAAATGTTGAAACTTTTTGTAAAGTAAGCTCTGATAAATTTTCTACATTGTTCTAAATTTTCAGAATTGTTTGAGTTAGATAAGTATGAATACTCTTGCATTCTTTACAGACTGTCCTGTTTTGGCAGATTGCTGTTATGTTTGCATTGTTTGCATATGTTTGCTTGTTTAATGATTCTATTTGAGGATAGGACTATTAAATATGCAGAGGCATTTAGTATGCAATGTTAAATTATAATTTTAGTGATTTGCTACAATAGAGAATGATAAGGTTTTTGCATTGGTTTATACTAACTTATCTCATGAGTACTTGTTGAGTTTTGTGTGGATGAAGTTTTTAAGATTTAGGGAAACCGTGATATGAGAGGAATTAAGGAGACACAAAAGCTCAAGCTTGGGGATGCCCAAGGCATCCGAATTTAATATTCTAAGAAGTCTCAAGCATCTAAGCTTGGGGATGCCCCGGTAGGCATCCCACCTTTCTTCTTCAACAATTATCGGTTAGTATCGGTTGAGCCTAAGTTCTTGCTTCTTCACATGATGTGTGCTATTCTTGGATTGTCATTTTATTTTGTTTTGTTTGCTGTTTTAATAAAATACTTAGATCTGAATTTTTTTAAATAAAAGAGAGTTCTCAAATAGCTACCCATTTACTTAACTACTCAATTGATCTTCACTTATATCTTTTTGGAGTAGCTTGTCATTTACTCTTGTGCTTCACTTATATCCTATGAGTAAATTGTTGAATGAATTGAATATCGTGAATTTTAAATTATATGTTCATATCATGCCTAGTGGTAGCTTCACATTGGGTTTAGAAAGTGAAATCTTTTGAAGCTTGACAATCACAATATTGGTCATACAAGCAATTCATGAATGATTACTATAAGGAAGAGAACTTTCACATGCAAATACACTATC
Organism: Thinopyrum elongatum; assembly: GCA_011799875.1. Classification (NCBI taxonomy): domain Eukaryota; kingdom Viridiplantae; phylum Streptophyta; class Magnoliopsida; order Poales; family Poaceae; genus Thinopyrum; species Thinopyrum elongatum. Next base: position 188,834,078 of record CM022297.1, on the reverse strand, counting down.
TTGGAAATCTTTTGTGATTGTGAGCCCCCATCAAAATATTATATGCCAAAATTGTTGACGTTGGACAAGGAAGACAACGTAATGGTTTATGTTTGTTCATATTCACATAGAAGTTATATTGTCATAGATCCTTCAACATGTGGTGCTTGCCCCCCATCTTTGCTAGCCAAAAATTCCGCACAAAGTAGAGATACTACTTGTGCATCCAAAAACCCTTAAACCCAAATCTTATTTTCAAGAGTCCACCATACCTACCTAACTATTGAGTAAGATCCTTCAAGTAAGTTGTCATCGGTGCGACAAGGCAATAAAAATTGCTTCTAAAAGTGTTAGATCATTTAGTGTAAGAGAAAATTGAGCGTTGTACGAACTTGTGATGGCAAAGAATAAAAGCGACAGACTGCATAATAAAGGGTGATATCATAAGGGGCAATATAACGTGATGTTCTTTTGCACTAAGGGATTGAGCATACAAACAAATAAGCGCATGGCAACCTCTGCTTCCCTCTGCGAAGGGCCTATCTTTTACTTTTATGTATTTACTTTTATGAAAGAGTCAAAGTTTTTCTCTCTATTCCTTTTTATTTTTCTCTTTTGGCAAGCATCATGTGGTGAGGAAAGATCTAGGCACATATATCCAGTTGGATATGGGTAGCATGAATTATTATTGTTGACATCACCCTTGAGGTGAATACGTTGGGAGGCGAAATTATAAGACCCCATCTTTCTATGTGTCCGGTTGAAACGTTTTGCTCATGTGTATGCGGTGAGTGTTAGCAATCATAGAAGACTATATGATGGTTGAGTATGTGGAGCTCTTACTTAGACTCTGTTGAATAAGTTGAATTGCAATTGTTTGGTGACTGAGAACATAGGTTGTTGAGTTTCAAGAGAATTCATTGTTTGAACCTTAACATGTGAATTGGTTGCTACTTAACATGAGAAGTTTTATAAGAAATAATTGCTGTTATGATGCTAGGAAAAGTGATTGAAATTATCATTGATCAAACTTATGCACTTTGCTAGCATTCACACTTCATAAATTATTTCTTTTATCATTTACCTACTCGAGGACGAGTAGGAATTAAGCTTGGGGATGCTGATACGTCTCCAACGTATCTATAATTTATGAAGTATTCATGCTATTATATTATCATTCTTGGATGTTTTACAATCATTTTATAGCAACTTTATATCATTTTTTGGGACTAACCTATTGACCCAGTGCCCAGTGCCAGTTGCTGTTTTTTGCTTGTTTTTTACATCGCAGGAAATCAATATCAAACGGAGTCCAAACACCGCGAAACTTTTTCTGGATTTTTTATGGACCAGAAGACATCCAATGGGCCAGAGCAGCACCTGGGGGGTGCCCTGAGGGGGGCACAATCCACCAGGGCGCGCCTGGGCCCCCAGGCACGCCCCGGTGGGTTGTGCCCACCTCGGTGGCCTCCCGTACCCCCTCTTCGCCCTATAAATCGTCAAATATTCCAAAAACCCTCGGGGTAGCCCTAGATCAGAAGTTCCGCCGCCGCAAGGCCTCTGTATCCACGAGATCCAATCTAGACCCCGTTTCGGCACCCTGCCGGAGGGGGAGATCATCACCGGTGGCCATCTTCATCATCCCGGTGGCCACCACGATGAGGAGGGAGTAGTCCACCCTCGGGGCTGAGGGTTTGTACCAGTAGCTATGTGTTTAATCTCTCTCTCTCTCGTGTTCTTGAGATGTCACGATCTTGATGTATCGCGGGCTTTGTTAATATAGTCGGATCATATGGTGTTTTCCCCTCTCTATCTTGTTGTGATGAATTGAGTTTTCCCATTGAGATTTCGTTTTATCGGATTGAATACTTTTATGGATTTGAGAACACTTTATGTATGTCTTGCTATGAATACCCGTGGTGACAATGGGGTATCGTATTGATTCACTTGATATATGTTTTGGCACTCAACTCGTGAATTCCCGAGGTGACATTGGGGTAATCTATGCATAGGGGTTGATGCACGTTCTTGTCTTTGTTTCTCCGGTAGAAATCTTGGGGCACTCTTTGAGGTTCTTTGTGTTGGATTGAGTATTATGAATCTGAAATTATTTGGTGTTATTTTAGTATGAACTCTTGGATAGATCGATTGGAAAGAATAGCTTCGAGGTGGTTTCATACCCTACAAACAATTTCTTCTTATGTTCTCTGCTAGATAGGAACTTTGGAGTGATTCTTCATCGCACTTTGAGGGATGGCTATATGATCCAATTATATTAGCATTGTTGAGAGATTGCACTAGCGAAAGTACAGACCCTAGGCCTCATTTTCAAGCATTGCAATACCATTTGTGCTCCGTTTTATCAATTACTACCTTGCTATTTTTATTTATTCAGATTATAAAAATATATTTCTACCATCCATATTACACTTTTACCACCATCTCTTCGCCGAACTAGTGCACCTATACAATTTGCCATTGTATTGGGTGTGTTGGGGACACAAGAGATTTCTTGTATTTGGTTGCGGTACTTCATTGTAGGCAAGCACTTGAGGTGATCTGTATATGAGTTCTGTGGGGATCACTGCTTCTGCCCCATAGACTAGGGAGAAGGGAGTCTGGCCGGTAGCTCGATTTGGTGTCGTACGGAGGGACCAAAGAACCATCGGTAGCTCGTCGATCCATCGCCTGCCGCACTTCTACAGCCTATCAAATGTTCTTGTCTTGAGTCTTCGCAGCACTTCAGCGTTTGCCCTCTCAGCTTGTCCGTTGCTTCTGGGATGGGCAACAGAGGCAAATGAGACTTTGCTTCCCAGGGCATGAACGTATTGCATGAAGGCGCGGCTTGTGAATTGGGTGCCATTGTCAGTGATGACTCTGGCGGGTACTCCGAAACGGCACACCAATCCTTTCAAGAATTTGATAGCTAATTGTGCAGTCACCTTCCTCATGGGCTCCACCTCCGGCCACTTTGCGAACTTGTCGATGGCGACGAACAAGAACTCAAAGCCCCCGGTAGCATAGGGGAAGGGGCCCAAGATGTCGAGCCCCCAGACCGAGAAGGGCCATGACAAAGGGATCGTCTGGAGAGCTTGAGCAGGCTGATGGATATTCTTGGAGTGGAACTGGCAGGCTTCACATTTGGTGACTAGCTCAATTGCATATTGGAGGGCCGTGGGCCAGTAAAAACCTTGCCGGGAGGCTTTTCCAACCAGGGCCCTTGATCCAATGTGGGAGCCGCACATACCCTTGTGTATCTCTGCCAACAGTTCCTTTCCTTCTTCCCGGCAAATGCACTTCAATTTCACACCGTTGGGCCTTCTTCTGTATAGCGTGTCATCAACAAACTGATACATACTGGCCCTTCGGGCTACTCTTTCAGCTTCTTCTTGCTCTTCGGGAAGTTCTCCTATTTGGAGGAAATGGACTATGTGCCGCGCCCAAGTTGGAGCCTGAGGCTCAGCAACGAGGACCAGCGGCACCTCCTCATTCGTGGGAGCGCACTCCTCGACCGCAGAGATTGGTAGTTTGGCGGGAGGGTGCAACTCACCGATCGAAGGGGAGTTGTCCCCGCCAAGCTCTTGGCCGGGGGCTTCGGGAAGCTCTGCCGGGAGAGGCCTCCTCTCTCTGGCCATTGTTGTTGGGGATATGGAGGGTTGAGTCAGATGGAGAACAAAAGTCCCTGGTTCCACAGGGAGTTTTTGCGCAGCGCACTTTGACAGATGATCAGCAATGCTGTTTTTCGCACGAGGTATGTGCTCTGTTTGCAATCCATCAAAGCGCTCCTCTAACTTTCTCACTTCCTCGACGTATGCCTCCATCAATGGGCTTTGATAATTCTTGTTCACTTGCCTCACCACAAGTTGCGAATCTCCACAAATGATCAACTTCTTGATTCCCAGTTCTGTCACGATCCTGAGCCCGGCAAGGAGCCCTTCATATTCTGCAGTATTGTTGGTAGCCTTCTCCCGGGGGAAATGCATTTGAATGACGTACTTGAGGTGCTCCCTAGTGGGAGCAACGAGAAGCACACCACCTCCTGCACCTTGTTGGTAGAAAGCACCATCAAAGTACATGATCCACTCTTGGGGCGCTTCCTTGCCGGGAATAACTGTCTCCAGCACTTCTTCGTCAGGGGTAGGTGTCCACTCCGTAATGAACTCTGCTAGTGCTATGATCTGGATTGTTGACGTGCTCTCATACTTCAAACCAAAGCTGGACAACTCCAGAGCCCATTCCACTATCCTGCCGGTGGCCTCAGGGTTCCTCAATATGCGTTGCAAGGGGAAGCGGGTGACAACCGTGATCTCATGGGCTTGGAAGTAGTGGCGCAGTTTCCTTGAGGCCATGATGAGGCCAAAAATCAACTTTTGCATGCCAGAGTACCTTGACCTAGCCCCCTGCAGTAGGGAGCTAACGAAGTACAATGGCCGCTGCATCACCTTCTTCCTTGCCGCGACCTTGGAACTGTCTCCGTCGCCCTGCTCTTCCTTATTCTGATCTGCATCTGGCCTTGCCGGGATGAGTCCGCTTTCCTCGCCAGAGGGGACAGTGGTTGCAGCAGCTGCTTCGTCCACCTCCCGTTGTGCCACCAACGCTGCACTAACCACTTGATTGGTCGCTGCTAAATATAGCAGCAATGACTCTTGTGGTTTAGGAGCGACTAAGATGGGAACAGAGGAAAGGTAGGTCTTCAAACTTGCAGCACAGCGTCTGCCTCCGGGGTCCACTCCATGGGCCTTGCCTTCTTCAAGATTTTGAAGAATGGTAGGGCGCGCTCGACGAACTTGGAAATGAACCTGCTTAGCGTGGCAACACATCCAGTCCAACGCCTCACGTCTTTAACTGTCTTGGGTGCTTGAATTTGCTCAATAGCCTTGATCTTGTCGGGGTTGGCCTCCATCCCCCAGTGGGACACAAAGAAGCCAAGTAGCTTGCTGGAAGGAGTGCCAAACACACACTTCTCTGGATTCAGCTTCAAGTTGATCTTGCATAAATTTTCAAAGGTCTCTTCCAAGTCCTGAATGAGAGTTGACTTGTTCTTGGTCTTGACCACTATGTCGTCCATGTAGGCTTCAATGTTCCTGTGCAGCTGAGACTCAAAGTTAATCTGCACTGCCCTTGCAAAGGTGGATCCAGCGCTCTTTAACCCAAAGGGCATCCGTACAAAACAGTATGTGCCGCAGGGGGTTATGAACACGGTCTTCTCTTCATCCTCCTTGGACATGAATATCTGGTGGTATCCGGAGTAGGCATCCAGGAAGGAAAGCAGGTCACACCCGGAGGTGGAATCCACAATCTTGTCGATGCACGGCAAGGGGAATGGGTCCTTCGGGCATGCTTTATTCAGGTCTGTGAAATCTATGCAAAGCCTCCATTTCCCATTCGCCTGGCGCACCACCACTGGATTTGCTAACCACGTTGGATGCAATACTCCTCTTACCAAACCACCTGCCTCAAGTTTCTTGATCTCATCGGCAATAAACTGCTGCCGCTCCAAAGCTTGCTTTCGGACCTTCTGCTTGACGGGCCGGGCATGTGGGCAGACAGCAAGGTGGTGCTCGATTACCTCCCTGGGAACACTGGGGATGTCAGATGGTTGCCAAGCAAACACATCAACATTCACCTGCAGGAAGGCAACAAGCGCGCTTTCCTATTTGTCATCGAGGGTGGCATTGATAGTAAATGTACCATCAGTGCCAGCCAGCCCTGCCGGGACCTTCTTCACAGCGGGTGCAGCAGCCTTGGATCTCTTGCTGTTGGAACTCTCCGGCAAGTCATCAACAGGCGTAGCACACTCCAAAGAGGTGCGCTTCCCGGATTCCTTGCTGGCATCCTTGCTAGCTTTCTTCCCTTTCTTGCTTTCCTTGACAGGAGCAATAGCTTCCACGGCCTCTACAGCGATTGCTTCTTGGTACATCTTATCCACGCATATGATTGCATATTTCTTGTCTGATGGAATGGAAATGACGCTCATTGGCCCTGACATCTTTAGTGTGTTGTAGGCATAGTGGGATGCCGCCATGAATTTGGCCAGGGCTGGGCGACCAAGGATTCCAATTGTATGGCAGGGGGAGGTCAACCACGTCAAACACGATCTTCTCAGTCCGGTAATTTAACTCCCCCCGAACGTTACCGGCAGCGTGATCTTCCCCTTAGGATGACTCCTACCGGGGTTAATCCCTTGGAAAGTACCAGTAACCTTGAGCTCTTCATCTGCTATCTGGAGTTTGCTGATGACCTTGGGAGAAATCAGATTCAACCCGGCCCCGCCGTCAACCAACTTCTTTGTGACCTTGAGGTTACGGATCATTGGTGAGACCAACAACGGCAAACACCCTACCACGGTGGTGCAGTCAGGGTGATCCTCTTCATCAAAGATGATGGGCGTGCGGGACCACTTGAGCGGCTTCCGAGAATCTGCCGCTGGCTCCACGACATTGACCTCACACGCCCACTGTTTAAGTTGGTGGTGAGAGGAGTGCAAGGATGCACCTCCGTCAATGCATAGGGCGTCAGTGGCTTTCTGGAACTCCTGCTCATTGGTTTCCTCTTCATCTCCTTTGTCACTCTTGTCATCGCATCCCTTCTTCTCATGGCCCTTGGCGGGTTTTCCTTGATGCTGAGGGCCCTTGCCGGGATGACCTCCCTTGCCACCTCGGCCTTTCCCGCCAACACCATCCTGATCTCTTTCCTTGTCATGCTTCTCGTACTCAGCCTTCTGCTTCTTGACGAGTTGCTCAACTTGATGACACTCTTGAAGATCGTGGACCTTAGTCCGATGGATCTTGCAGTACGGCCCATCAGCTTTCCCAGCCTTCTCGGCAGCCGCGGCTTCCCGGCAATCAGTGCACGCGGCAACTTCCTTGCTGGGAGCCTCGGTCTTGGCCTTCTTGCCGGTACTAGGTGTGCTCGATCCTTCAACGGCCATCACTGCTTTATCCTTGCGCTTCTTGTTGTGCTTCTTGTTCTTCTTCTTCTGATTGGCGGCGTCGTCGTCATCCTCTGAGTCAATGTCGCCGCCATCTTCTTCTCCGGGGAGTCGCCTCACCTCCTCTACCCGAGCACACTTATCCACCAGAGTGTACAACTCATTCACAGTCTTGGGCAATCGGACATTCATCTTGGAACGTATCCTGCGGTTGCGCACGTTGGACTGGAATGCGGCTATCACAGTTGCCGGGTGGATGTCTGGAATGTTCCTATGCACCCTGCTGAACCTCTGCATGTACTTCCGCAAACTCTCTCCTTCCTTCTATGGAAGGAGTTGCAAGTCGCTGGGCCGCCCTGGTTCTTGATGGCCGCCCGTGAAGGCGCCAACAAACTAATGGCACAGGTCAGCCTAGGTCGAGATGGAGTTTTTCGGCAAGTGCATCAGCCACGACCTCATGTTTGGCTTGAGTGCCAAAGGGAAGTAGTTGGCGAACACTTTCTCATCTCTTCCCCCGGTAGCTTGAACAGCGATGGTGTAGATGCTCAAGAACTCTGCCGGGTTCAATCTTCCTTTTCTGGGATCTCTGGCTTGAACGTGCGGGCAGATGGCCAACGGACTTGCCACAGCTCGCGAGTGAAGGCGGGGCACCCAACCTCGAAAGGCAGATACCCGCCTCCACCCGGCATAGGCTCGTCGACATCGGGGCCATTGCATCTATCGGATTGGAGGTGGGTTTCGGGGCATCGCTCGATGGTAACACGCGCGTCCTCCCTCCGCCTGGCTTCCCGGACCTGTCGCTGGTCTGGACGTGCCCGAGGATCGGATGAAGCCATCGATACGTCGTCGGGTTCTTGGTTGCGTGGCTCTGGCTGCAGCCCCTGTGCTAGCTGCCACGGAGGGGATTGCACCGTGGGGGTGGCCCCTTCAGTACGGCCAGCGGCTCGGGCCATTGTCGCCGCCTGTGGAGGCCGTGGCGGGCCTGCACGCTGTGATCCTCCCTCCTCGGCGAAACCGATCAAGCTCTGAATGGTGGCCCTCCACTCATCCATCTGATCGGCCATCAACGGAAATCTCAACAGGAGTTGGGCCCACGCCATGGCCTCTGAAGCGGTGCTTGGCATGGACGACGACGCAGATCGTGACGTCGCCCGGCTTCCGATGGTGCCGGTAGTGGCAGCGCAATGCTCTCGTCGCCATGAGCCAGTCGCCAAGGTCGCGTGGTGACAAGGTGGATGTGCTTGGGGATTGGCAACCCCATCCGGCGCATCGTCTTGCCTAGCTTGTTCCGGCGGTGGCATGTACCCTATAGCCGCACCCACAGCGGGGGCGGCTAGAGAGTCGCAGTTTGCTCCAGAGCGAGCGCCATCGCTGCGGCTGCGCCCTTCAGCGGGGCGAAGAGGCAAACGTGGAATAATCTCTCCACCCGTACCTTGTGGAGCGCGGCCGCTGGGATGCTGTTGATGTTGTCCTCCTCCGACGCCTCCTGCTCCCGTTTCGGCCGCAGGGGGAACGGTGATGGCGCCGTCCGCACCGGCTACGTTCCCCCGCGGTGTCCATGTTCCCGTGTGCCCCTGTAGCCCCTACGGCATCGGCAGCCGCATGCGAAGGGGCCTTCGAGGTGGACCGGTGAGCCGTGGCATCGGGCTTTTTCTTGGGCGCCGTGGATGATGAAGCCGTTGGTGAAGAAAATGATGATGAAGATGGTGCGCTGCTTACACCTTTGGGTTCGCACAAGCGCTTCCCCCTACCTGGCGCGCCAAAGATGTCGTGGGAAAACACTGCCACCTATGGGGCCATCGGCCCCTTGTAGTTCGGCAGGGGGGAAGAGCACATTGCACAAAGAGCGGAGGGTGTAGAGCAGCACGACAGCGATCACACGGGCAGTTTTTACCCAGGTTCGGGCCGCCGCGAGGCGTAAAACCTACTCCTGCTTTGGTGGATTGATGTATGGATGGTGTGGAGACGCAGCGCTCTTGCCCGGCAAGGTTGCCTCGGGACGAGAGTAGCTACGCGTGTATAAGTGTACAGAGGTCCGAATCCTCTCTAAGGTTGCCACAACCCTCCTTTTATAGGTCAAGGGGTTACCACAGTGGCAAATCAGTCATTACATACTGATTAGATAGCAAACAGTGCTATCATACCTAACTCTGCAGACAGGACAAGGCGCATTAAATGCACTACTTAGTGTCACATCGTGGCATAGCCCGGCAAGCTTTGCCGTGCTGTTCAGCCACCTTCTCACCTATCGACGTGACACGTCCCTGGGCGAGTGTCATCTGGAGGTGATTTCCTTCAAAAATGGTTGCCACGTGACAAGTAACAGCCACTTAATCACTTGGGGGATTGACACCGCACCGATAGGTGACTTGCCTCGCTGTGAGGTGGAGCGGTGGAGCCCTGGCGGGGTAATCAGCCCTCGACGTCCCTGGCAAGCCTGCCGGGGGAGTCTTGAGACTTGTCTTTGGGGTAACCTCGGCCCCGCTAGGCTCGCCTGCTCGGCGAGGCAGGTTTTTCCTTGGTTATAACTTGCTCCTTTGGTTGGTCTCGGTCTTCTTGATCTGCCCTTTGATTTCTCAAAGGGCTTATCTCTTCTGCTTGGCCTTGTCTTGGGTGCTGCAACCTTGCTCTTAAGCCTGTGTATAGTCTGGGCACACACCTGGGGTTTGTTGCACCGACAGCGTGGTTATAAAAATCTTGGAAATGAGAGTAACATATAGCAATCATGATTTATACTCATAATATCTATTCTAACTATCATTAGATGCCAATTGTTCTCATATCAACTCTAACAATAACATGTGTGGTCATAAAAATCTAGGAAATGAGAGGAACATATAGCAATGATGTGGTTATAGACATACTATCTATTCTAAATTTCTAACAATCAACAGGCAGTCGTATTCATAAGGTAAAGATGAGATGAGATAGAACAATTACACAATGATAGATTCCACCAGTATATGCAGCCAATCTGTGCGTCGACTGTGTAAACAATGCCATCAGGCACTATAGCATCAGACAGAAATGGAGGGTCAGCAGGATTGATGATGAGCCATAACCATGTATGACGACCGGATTCCAGATAGACTAATCCCCCATCGAACAAGGCAATGAGCTTGTAATCCATGTATTCTGATGGTGTGGGCACTTCGCAGATTACAACCTTCAACAAACGGAGGTCGTACCAAAAGCTCGACGCGTCTCGTGCGTAGTAGGCAGGAGTGTCCGGCGGGCCGCGAGGCTCGATACTGGCGGTATCCAATGATGGAAGGGTGATCTCTCGGTGGGTGTAGATATCCACGAGACGCCACGGACTACCGGATTGGTGGATGAGGATGATCCAGTTAGCCTTCATGCCCGCCCAGTTGTGGCAGCGCATGAAGCACAGGTGGGCGGGTAGTGGTAGCATGTCGAGGGGCACGACGGCAACCTCTGTAGGATTGTCAAGTCGGTGTTTGGGCCACCTGCGAGGATCGGGCATCAGCAAGCAGGGCGTCTTGAAAAGGGTCAGCCAGTTGTAGACGAGTACACGGTACATAGACACTGAGCATGCGGCTAGACGCACAGTGCTGAGCAGGTCCATAAAATTACATATCTGCTCCAAGAGAACATCGGGGAGGGAATTCCAATCGTGGCTCTGCATGTTAGTTGATTCTGCCATAGGGTTTTTTAGGGCGCTGAGTGATTGGGGTTTTTGGTGCCTACGAGCGAGCGGGGAAGTGGATTCGGGCGGGCGAGCGAAGAAGATGGCGTGTGTTGTCGAGCAGTGAGTGGGGGGATATGGTACACGCGAGCTACCGAGGAAGATGGCACGGGCGGGCGAGCAGTGAGCAAGGGGAAATGGTGTGCGGCCGACGATGGGGAAGAGAGGAGGAAGAAGAGAGGATGAAGAAGAGGGAAAGATGGGCAAGAAGGTCCATTAAATCCCAATTCTACTAGTACTACTACCAGGATATACTGTCCTTCGGAGTGTAAATAGTTAAGCCGATGACATGTGGGTCTACCTCAAGAGGGCCCATATGTCAGTTAATGGAAGAGAGAGGTGCGTAAGCATATTTGCGGAAGCGTGCTCCACTGGCAAACATGATGGCAGTACAGGGTAAGGCTAATTTAGTAACACAAACACGCTGGCTCAGCTTATTAATTAAGTGTCCCATCTGCTGCAGCGTGTATTGTCACTTCACTATGAAGACTAGTTGAATAGTTCTCTCTGACCGAGCTGGGGAATAATGGATCACCAAGACTTCCTATCTACAGTATCCCTATGCCTCTACTCTCATCCTGTCCAACAACAAGAACCATTGGCCAAGGCACCCGACGCCAATTCTGTAGGAGTACTACTTGTATTTTGTGTCAAACTTTGACCATCTATTAAACTAATAAAATGTTAATGCATGTCACCAAAAATCATATCACTGGATTCGTATTTGAACATAGTTTTTAATGGTATAATTTTTTATGACATGCATTGACACTTTGTTAGTTAAATTTATGGTCAAAATTTTACACTATATACGAAGGGGGCCAATAAACCAGGACGGAGGTTTATATACAGGTCAATAAAAAAATCATCAACCAAGGTAGTAGTAAATGAGGAGTGCCCGAAGATTTTTTTTTCAAAAGTACTCAATAATGGACTCATTTTCCTTAAGAAATTGTGTTTACGAACGTATTAATTGGAATGCATGCATGCATGCATGAAGAAAAAAAGACCAGACCTTTTACATGCATTGGTGAGTTTTCTCTTAATTGTTGCATGCAACATTTTAATGAAGCATGAAATATAAACATGTCAATGGGAGGGAGTAGAAGCCTCATGCATGCATGCATGCAACACTCACACGTACACATGCACACACGCAACACTCACGCATCCATGCGGCACACAACACAAGACACAACACACACGTTCATGCTCAAGTGCTCAACCTACTCCCTCCATCCGTGAAAGACTGTACATATAGAGATTTACACATTGACCAAGAGGAACCGGAACTCCATGGCATAATTAACGCCCAAAAGTAGCAGACTTATTTGTGCATGCGACCATTGAGAGAAGAAGATTAAGTGAAGGTTGTTGCATGCTATAATTAAGGATAGACATGCAGCCTATAGCTAGAGCACAAGTTGCTGCATTAGTCAATCAATATCGATTAGATTAAAGGCTAAGTGCATTGGAAGTGTAGATGTACATGATGGCTCGTATCCGCGTCAGTATTTCCCCGAAGAGGAAGGGATGATGCAGTACAGCTTCGGTAGGTATTTCCCTCAGTTATGAAACCAAGGTTATCGAACCAGTAGGAGAACCAAGGAACACTATATAAATGGTACATGCACACAAAGAACAAATACTTGCAACCCGACGCGTAAGAGGGGTTGTCAATCCCTCTCGGGTAAAAGATAGATTCGTTTGTATGATTTTGGATAAATACATCTCACAATAAAACAAAATAAAATAAATAAAGAAAAAGTGCAGCAAGGTATTTTTGGGTTTTTAGAATAATAGATCTGAAAACAAAAGCAATTAAAATAGATCTCAAAGCAAATATGATAAAGAATAGACCTGGGGGACGTAGATTTCACTAGTGGCTTCTCTCGAGAAAAATAGCATACGGCGGGTAAACAAATTACTGTTGGGCAATTAATAGAACTTCAAATAATTATGACGATATCTAGGCAATGATCATTATATAGGTACCACATCCAAGATTAGTAGACCGACTCCTGTCTGCATCTACTACTATTACTCCACACATCGACCCCTATCCAACAAGCATCTAGTGTATTAAGTTCATGGAAAAATGGAGTAATGCAATAAGAACGATGACATGATGTAGACAAGATCTATTCATGTAGGAATAGACCCTATCTTGTTATCCTTAATAGCAACGATTAATATGTGTCTTGCTGCCCCTTCAGTCACTGGGAAAGAACACCGCACGACCGAACCCATCACAAAAGCACCTCTTCCCATGGCAAGAAAAATCGATCTAGTTGGCCTAACTAAACCAAAGATTCGAAGAAGAAATACGAGGCTATAAGTAATCATGCATATAAGAGATCAAAGATACTCAAATAACTTTCATGGATAAATAGATCTAATCATAAACTCAAAGTTTATCGGATCCCAACAAACACACCGCAAAAAGAGTTACATCAAATAGATCTCCAAAAGACCATTGTATTGAGAATCAAAAGAGAGAGAGGAAGCCATCTAGCTACTAACTACGGACCCGTAGGTCTACAATGAACTACTCACGCATCATCGAAGAGGCACCAATGAGGATGACGAACCCCTCCGTGATGGTGTCTAGATTGGATCTGGTGGTTCTGGAACTTGCGGCGGCTGGAATTGTGTTTCGTCGACTCCCCTAGGGTTTTTGGATTTTCGGGGTATTTATAGAGCAAAGAGGCGGTGCGGGAGGCGGCCGAGGTGGGAACAACCCACCAGGGCATGCCTGGGCCCCCAGGCGCGCCAAGGTGGGTTTTGCTCCCCTCGGAGCCCCCCTCTGGTACTTCTTTGGCCCAACGGTGTCTTCTGGTCCAGAAAAACTCTCCAAAAAGTTTCGCTGCGTTTGGACTCCGTTTGGTATTGATTTTCTGCGAAGTAAAAAACAATCAAAAAACAACAACTAGCACTGGGCACTATGTCAATGGGTTAGTCCCAAAAAATGATATAAAATTGCTATAAAATGATTGTAAAACATCCAAGAATGGTAATATAACAGCATGGAACAAGCAAAAATTATAGATACGTTGGAGACGTATCAGCATCCCCAAGCTTAATTCCTACTCGTCCTCGAGTAGGTAAATGATAAAAAACAGAAATTTTTGATGTGGAATGCTGCCTATCATGTTCATCACATATTCTTTTCTTTTGTAGTATGGACATTTGGACTTTTATATGATTCAAAGCAATAGTCTAGTTTTGACATGAAGATTTCAATACTCAAGCATATCAAAAAGCAACCATGTCTTTCAAAATATCAACACTAAAGCAAGCTATCCCTAGCCCATTATGCTCAATCATTGATCCATTCATGAAACACACTCGCATATTAGCTACACCCAATGCTCAAGTATGATCATAGTACCCCTTAGTTGGTGCTTTATAAGAGAAGATGGAGACTCAAATAAAAATAAAAATTGCGTAAAGTAAATGGAAAGGCCCTTCGCAGAGGGAAGTAGGGATTTGTAGAGGTGCCAGAGCTCAAAGCGAAAAAAATAGAGATAAAACATTTTGGGTGGCATGCCTTTCCTGTCAACGAAAACGATCGAGTAGTTCCCAATACTTTCAATGCTAGATATATCATAGGCGGTTCCCAAACAGAAAATAAAGTTTATTCCTTTTTCCACCATACTTTCACATTCCACGGCTAGCCGTATCCACGGGTGCCGCCCATACCAACACTTTCCAAGGAATTTATTATTTGACAACATAAAGTAAATTCATTTTTCATTTCGGGACTGGGCATCCCTAATACCTTTGCCGTACTCTCATGCAATGACAAGTGAATAAACACTCATCTTTAGAATAACACATCTAGCATGGAAAAATATCAGCCACCCCCTACCGTTTCATGAGCGGTACGAGCACACAAAAAGGAAATTTATTTTGAAAATTAGAGATGGCACATACAAATTCGCTTAGAACGGCACGAAAATACCGCATATAGGTAGGTATGGTGGACTCATATGGCAAAACTGGGTTTAAGGATTTTGGATGCACAAGTAGTATTCCTACTTAGTACAAGTGAAGGCTAGCAGAAAGATTAAGAAGCATCCAACCAAGAAACGAAAAATCACATAAGCAAGCATTAAGCATAACTAACATCGAATAATGCACCACAAGTAGGATGTAATTTCATTGCATAACTATTGACTTTCGTGCTTGCATAGGGAATCACAAACCTTAACACCAATATTCTTACTAAAGCACAATTACTCATCAACATGACTCACATATCACTATCATCATATCACAAAACTATTACAAAGAATCAAGTTTATTTTGTGCAATGATCTTCATGAATTTTTTTATTATATCCCTCTTGAATATCTATCACTTTGGGACTAGTTTCATATGTTGCTTTTAATAGCTCAAACAAATCTAAGTGAAGAACATGAGCATAATTTTTTTTCTCCAAATAATATAAGTGAAGCATGAGAGAATTTCTTCAAAAATTTAATAACTCCCAAATAAATCTAAGTGAAGCATGAGAGCACTTCTTCAAAAATATTAAAGCACACCGTGCTCAAAAAGATATAAGTGAAGCACTAGAGCAATTCCATAGCTCAAAAAAACTTAAGTGAAGCACATAGAGCAATTCTAACAAATCATAGTATAATTTTGGCTCTCCCAAATAGGTGTGTTCAGCAAGGATACTTGATACAAAACAAAAAGCAAAACAAGCAAAGACTTATATAATACAAGACGCTCCAGGCAAAACTCATGATATGCGACGAATAAAAATATAGCTCCAAGTAAAATACCGATGGTCGTTACAAGAAAGAGGGGATGCCACTCGGGGCATCCCCAAGCTTAGTTGCTTGTTTCTCCTTGAATATTACCTTGGGGTGCCATGGGGCATCCCCAAGCTTAGGCTCTTCTTATTCCTTATTCCTTCATCCATCGTGATCTCACCCAAAACTTGAAAACTTCAATCACACAAAACTTAACAAAACCTTCGTGAGATCCGTTAGTATAACAAATTAAATCACCACTCTAAGTATTGTTGCAAACCCATTCATATTTTATTATTGCATTATATCTACTGTATTCCAACTTTGCTATGGCTCATACCCCCCGAGACAACCCATAGATTCATCAAAATAAGCACACAATGCAACAAAAACAGAATCTATCAAAAACAGAACAGTCTGTAGAAATCTGAAAACTTCGTATACTTCTATAAACTTCGTATACTTCTGTAATTCCAAAAATTCTGAAAAATTAGGAAAACGTAGGCAATTTGTATATCAATCATGTGTAAAATATTCAGAATTTCTTGTCACTTCTGTGATTTTTCAAAATTATTTTACTGGACACAAAATTTTCTGTTTTTCAACAAGATCAAATCAACTATCACCCAACATGATCCCAAAGGATTTGCTTGCCCCAAACACTAATTAAAACATAAAAAACACAATCATAATAGAGGCATAATTGTGCAAACACTCAAGAATAGAAATAAAAGGGCAAAAATAAATTTTATTCATTGGGTTGCCTCCCAACAAGCGCTATTGTTTTACGCCCCTAGCTAGGCATAAAGCATAGATTTAAGTTTTTTCATCTTTCTTCTTATCTTCCATAGATGTGTTCTTGTCCGGAGGTTTTGCAAAAATAACTTGAAACACATTATTCATAGAAATTTTAGCATTATAAGTTGCCCATCTACATATCCCCTTTGATTTCTGGCAACAATCCAAGAGTATTGTTGATTAACATCATTGAAAACTTGTTGGATTATATCTAAAACGGTGATTTCCTTTTTAAGATTCTCATAAAAAATTTGGTTATTTGCAAGCAAATGTCTCAACATATAATCACTATTATAAAGGATCTGATCTATTACCGGTTTTTCACGGTTCATACCATAAAAATCAAAAAATTCCCTAGCTTCCCGTACTATGTAATCAAATTCATTCATAAGAACTTGGGTAGCTATCTTTTTAGCTTTAGGATCTTTTATAGATGGTAGCTCATAAAACAATCTTTGCAAAGTAGGATGGGTATGGATAAATCTATTTTCAAGTTTCAGAACTAGTGCTGAAATAGCTTCCGCATAAGATTTAGTTCTTTTAAGTATAGGAGCATCATCAAGAGTCAAATTTCCAACACAATTGAAAAATTCTTGGATATGTTCTTTTCCCATAATGTTCCCTTGCCCCAAAACAAAAGTTTTGGCATCCAGATTGCCAGATTGTCCAATTTTAGGAGTTAGGCCATCATCTGTCTCTGCCATACCAAAGTCACTCATGGTGACAAGTTCAAGCAAATAAGAGATCCGACTAGAAAAAGGCGAACAAAAAAGAGGGCGAATAAAATGGCAAATTTTTGTGAAGTGGGGGAGATGAAAACGAGAGGCAAATGGCAAATAATCTAAATTGCAAGGAGATGAGATTTGTGATTAGGAACCTGATAGATGTTGATGATGTCTCCCCGGCAACGGTGCCAGAAATCCTTTCTTGATGGCTCGTATCCGCGTCAGTATTTCCCCGAAGAGGAAGGGATGATGCAGTACAACTTCGGTAGGTATTTCCCTCAGTTATGATACCAAGGTTATCGAACCAGTAGGAGAACCAAGCAACACTATGTAAATGGTACCTGCACACAAAGAACAAATAGTTGCAACCCGACGTGTAAGAGGGGTTGTCAATCCCTCTCGGGTAAAAGATAGATTGGTTTGTATGATTTTGGATAAATAGATCTCACAATAAAAAAAATAAAAAAATAAAGAAAAAGTGCAGCAAGGTATTTTTGGGTTTTTAGAATAATAGATCTGAAAACAAAAGCAAATAAAAATAGATCTCAAAGCAAATATGATAAAGAATAGACCCGGGGGCCGTAGATTTCACTAGTGGCTTCTCGAGAAAAATAGCATACGGCAGGTAAATAAATTACTGTTGGGCAATTGATAGAACTTCACATAATTATGATGATATCTAGGCAATGATCACTATATAGGCATCACGTCCAAGATTAGTAGACCGACTCCTGCCTGCATCTACTGCTATTACTCCACACATTGACCTCTATCCAGCATGCATCTAGTTTATTAAGTTCATGGAAAAATGGAGTGATGCAATAAGAACGACGACATGATGTAGAAAAGATCTATTCATGTAGGAATAGACCCCATATTGTTATCCTTAATAGCAATGATCAATACGTGTCTTGCTGCCCCTTCTATCACTGGGAAAGAACACCGCACGACCGAACCCATCACAAAGCACCTCTTCCCATGGCAAGAAAAATCGATCTAGTTGGCGTAACTAAACCAAAGATTCGAAGAAGAAATACGAGGCTATAAGTAATCATGCATATAAGAGATCAAAGAAACTCAAATAACTTTCATGGATAAATAGATCTAATCATAAACTCAAAGTTCATCGGATCCCAACAATCACACCGCAAAAAGAGTTACATCAAATAGATCTCCAAGAGACCATTGTATTGAGAATCAAAAGAGAGAGAGGAAGCCATCTAGCTACTAACTACGGACCCGTATGTCTACAATGAACTACTCATGCGTCATCGGAGAGGCACCAATGAGGATGATGAACCCCTTCGTGATGGTGTCTAGATTGGATCTGGTGGTTCTGGAACTTGCGGCGGCTAGAATTGTGTTTCGTCAACTCCCCTAGGGTTTTTGGATTTTTGGGGTATTTATAGAGCAAAGAGGCGGCGCGGGAGGCGGCCGAGGTGGGCACAACCCACCAGGGCGCGCCTGGGCCCCTAGGCGCGCCCAGGTGGGTTGTGCTCCCCTCGGAGCCCCCCTCTGGTACTTCTTTGGCCCAACAGGTGTGTTCTGGTCCAAAAAAATTCTCCAAAAAATTTTGCTGCGTTTGGACTCCGTTTGGTATTGATTTTCTACGAAGTAAAAACCAAGCAAAAAATAGCAACTCGCACTGGGCACTATGTCAATAGGTTAGTCCCAAAAAATGATATAAAGTTGCTATAAAATGATTGTAAAACATCCAAGAATGATAATATAACAGCATGGAGCATGCAAAAATTATAGATACGTTGGAGACGTATCGGTACACTCTTTGTTGGAAAAATTTCGAATGCTAGATGTACAGTTTTTCACGGACCGACGGAGTACATTTGCATGCACTCACATACACAGCCAGGGTGGTTCGCACGCAAGGGTTGGAATCCTGTCGCCCCTGCGTAAAGTTTTGTTTAACTGATTTCTTTGCTCTTCCAACTGATAGGTGGGGCCCAGAAACCAGGTGTCAGTTTAACCAGTCAACAAAGTGCCACGTCGACTATGTGGTCGGTCAGTAGGGTGCAATACGGTGCTCTACGGTGAGCTAGTGACCGTATAATCACCGCAAAACTATATAGTGACCGTAATGAGCGTAGTATGAAGTCCAGTGATCGTATTGTTACATATGTTGACCGCGAGTGCATTTTTCTCGTTTCAAATTAAGCCATATTAACCGGAAAGGACGCAGTATGGACTACTACTTTGATGTGTCTCGTCAACTCGCAGAACGAGGAGAAGCTTGCTTACTATGCCCTTTCCCTCGCCCACGCGCGGTGGCTCACAGGACGAGGAGAATCTTGCTTACTACGTACGCCTACGCCCACTCCCTCACCCACGCGCGCGGTTGCTCACAGGACGAGGAGAGGGTTTTGACTACAGCGCCCACTCCCTCCCTCGCCCTCGCGGTGGACGTGCAGCAGTGCATTCGGTGTCAGATTGCGATAAGCATATTGTACTGTAGTATCATCATTGTTGGACCTCCCGAAGAGGCGAAGAAGCAAGTGCAAGGTTCATAGGAGTAGGAATTGTTAAACCTCCTGAAGAGGCGAAGAGCCAAGCACAAGGTTTATAGGAGTACGAGTTGTCGTCCTAGTACTACAACTATAGCGAACAATCGCTACTGTAGGATGCCGCCACATCACCTATAGCCAAAGTTGTGCTACTTTATTTTCTCACAGAGCATGTTGGAGCCCGTGCAACAGCCACACAAGTTGCACATACACATAATACATTTACTAGTAATAAATTCTAAAGGACAAATGCCAGCATGCCACACAAGTTCATCTCCACTTCATGTGATAAATTTGTGCAATGAGTACTCTACATATATTTACAGTGCTACCATTCACAATTTACCATACTCCACTTACACGTTCTAGATGGGCTCCATGTGCTCCTCCAGGTTCCAGTCCCACGTGTTCTTCCTAGATGGCACGATCCATAGCGGTGGGCAACGGGAATCGTTGTCACAGCTTTCTAGTCCGGTTCCACATGATGGAGACTCATCCAAGCTGAAGCGGCATAAATCAAGGATAGTGTGTCCCAGCATGTCGTTCATCCGGCGGTGCGCATAGAAGACACAACCATGCTTCATGAACGGCAGGCCTTCGGTGTCGTGCACGGAAGGTGGCATCTACTTCACAATGGGGGTAGCTGTCCCCAATGAAAAGCGAGTACTCTCCAAGAGTGTTCCTCGGCACCCACATAGCATCACGGGGGTCGAACTCGGCGTCGTTCATCTGGTACACGCGGCATCTCAGATCTGGACACATGGTGACGTACATGGTCAAGGTCCATGCATGATAATATTGTGCTCAAATATGGCGGTCAGTAATATTGTGCAGCAAGTAGTACTACTCCAGTATAGAGGAAGTAAAATAACCGTCTTATTATATATAGCCACTCTTGGCTACAGGGATGAGATAGTAAGACATGGAAAAAACAAAAATGGTGGGAGCTAGTGGGTTCAAGCACTACAAAAAAAACCACTTCCGTGATGATACGTGTTTGTCACAGTAGGTCACGTTTTCCGTCATGCATGTACATCCATGATGATTTTATGACAGAATCAAGATAGTCATACCTGTGCTGTCGTAGAAGTGTTCCATGACAATACCAAAATTATCATCACGGAAGTGTCCACTTCCATGATGATAAATGGCGTGTCATGGAAGTGTTTCCGTCAAGGGTAACCAACACGTGGCATCCACCATAAGGGGTCGACGTTAAGCTACCGGGTTCTGGTTTTGATCCGATAACCCGTTAACAGCCCGGACTAATGGGGATTTTCCACGTGTAAAATTCTGATTCGCCGGAGGATCCACGTGTCAGCTCAACCTTGGGACATATGTCATCCAGCGAATGGATGGGACGCGCCTATGATAAGTCGACACGTGGCTCAGCCCAACAGTGGCCCATTCAGGTTAAAAGTCCGGGCCTGTTAGACTAAGCGGGCCGGCCCATTAGCAGCCTACTTGCGTTAGGCCCATTCACAACCATGGCCCATACGAGTTACACATAATCGGCCCATCAAAGGCCCATTTTAGATTTGACAATTTCCTGCCCATCGTCAGTTCCAGCCCGTTAATTGCCCGCTACGTCTTTGGGCTCAATTATAGCCCGACCTTCTTTCGGCCTGTTAGCAGCCCATTATAGATATGAATCAATATGCCACTGGTATGTCTTTGGGCCTTTTCTTGGCCCATTCTGTAGTTGGGCCAACTTCTAGCCCGTTGTGACTTTCGGCCTTTCGTCGGCCCATTCTGTACATGGGCCAACTTCTAGCCCATTTTGTCTTTCGGCCTGTTAACGGCCCGCACAACAGTTGGGCCTTTGTCGGTGCCACCTGAATTTGGGTCCATTAGCGGCCCACTTTAAGCAAGGCACAATTTCAGCCCGGACGGGACTTTCGGCCTGTTAAAAGCCTAGTTCGTAAATTGGGCCTCTTTTGGCCCAAAACACTTTCAGACTCTTACTGGCCCGTCAAGTAAAAGGGCCGAGACAAAATTGATATTTATTTCGACCTGCTAGAGGCCTACGGGCCGTTTCCATTTATACAGCCCTATCGAGCTTTCGGCCTGTTAACGGCGTGCTAAGGTTGTTACGGTGGGCCACAACGATTGGGATCCACTAAATATTAGTTGACCAGCCCAATTAAGGCCGGTGATACTTCTTGAGCTTGCGTCGGTTTTTCCCTTGAAGAGGAAAGGGTGATGCAGCAAAGTAGAGATAAGTATTTCCCTCAGTTAGAGAACCAAGGTATCAATCCAGTAGGAGACAACGCACAAACCACCAATACCTGCACAAACAATCAAACACTTGCACCCAACGCGATAAAGGGGTTGTCAATCCCTTCACGGTCACTTGCAAAAGTGAGATCTGGTAGAGATAGATAAAACTAAACAAAAGATAAAGTAAGTATTTTTAGGGTTTTTGGTTTATAGATCTGAAAATAAAAGATTGCAAAATAGTATATCGAAAAGTAATATGATGGAAAATAGACCTGCGGGCCATAGGTTTCACTAGAGGCTTCTCTCAAGATAGCAAATAATACGGTGGGTGAACAAATTACTGTCGAGCAATTGATAGAAAAGCGCAAAGTTATGACGATATCCAAGGCAATGATTATGAAATATAGGCATCACATCCATGTCAAGTAGACCGACTCCTGCCTGCATCTACTACTATTACACCACACATCGACCGACTCCTGCCTGCATCTAGAGTATTAAGTTCATGATGAACAGAGTAACGCTTTAAGTAAGATGACATGATGTAGAGGAATAAACTCAAGCAATATGATGTAAACCCCATCTTTTTATCCTCGATGGCAACAATACAATACGTGCCTCGCTGCCCCTACTGTCACTGGGAGAGGACACCCCAAGATTGAACCCAAAGCCAAGCACTTCTCCCATTGCAAGAAAAACCAATCTAGTTGGCCAAACCAAACCGATAGTTCGAAGAGAATTACAAGGATATCAAATCATGCATAAAAGAATTCAGAGAAGATTCAAATAATATTCATAGATAAGCTGATCATAAATCCACAATTCATCGGATCTCAACAAACACACCACAAAAGAAGATTACATCGGATAGATCTCCAAGAACATCAAGGAGAACATTGTATTGAGAATCAAAGAGAGAGAAGAAGGCATCTATCTACTAGCTATGGACCCATAGGTCTGAGGTAAACTACTCACGCTTCATCGGAAGGGCAATAGAGTTGATGTAGAAGCCCTCCGTGATCAAATCCCCCTCCGGCAGGATGCCGGAAAAGGCCCCAAGATGGGATCTCACGGGAACAGAAGGTTGCGGCGGTGGAAAAGTGTTTTCGTGGATGCTTCTGGTGGTTTGGGAATATATGTGAATATATAGGAGGAAGTTCTAGGTCAGGGGGGTCACCGAGGGGCCCACAATGCAGGGGGCGCGCCCTACCCCCCTGGGTGCGCCCTCCCCCCTTGTGGCTGCCTCGTGGCTCTTCTGACTTGCACTCCATGTTTCCTGGGTGTCTTCTGGTCCAAGAAAAATCATCGCGAAGGTTTTATTCCGTTTGGACTCCGTTTGGTATTCCTTTTCTGCGAAGCTCAAAAACAAGGAAAAAACAGAAACTGGCACTGGGCTCTAGGTTAATAAGTTAGTCCCAAAAATAATATAAAATAGCATATTAATGCATAGAAAACATCCAAAATAGATAATATAATAGCATGGAACAATAAAAAGTTATAGATACGTTGGAGACGTATCAAGCATCCCCAAGCTTAATTCCTACTCGTCCTCGAGTAGGTAAATGATAAAAACAGAATTTTTGATGTGGAATGCTACCTAACATATTTATCCATGTATTTTTCTTTATTGTGGCATGAATGTTCAGATCCATAAGATTCAAAACAAAAGTTTAATATTGACATAAAAACAATAATACTTCAAGAATACTAACAAGGCAATTATATCTTCTCAAAATAACATGGCGAAAGAAAGTTTATCCCTACAAAATCATATAGTCTGGCTATGCTCCATCTTCATCACACAAAGTATTCAAATCATGCACAACCCCGATGACAAGCCAAGCAATTGTTTCATACTTTTGGTGTTCTCAAACCTTTTCAACTTTCACCCAATACATGAGCGTGAGCCATGGACATAGCACTATAGGTGGAATAGAATATGGTGGTTGTGGAGAAGACAAAAAGAGAGAGATAGTCTCACATCAACTAGGCGTATTAACGGGCTATGGAGATGCCAATCAATAGATATCAATGTGAGTGAGTAGGGATTGCCATGCAACGGATGCACTAGAGCTATAAGTTTATGAAAGCTCAAAAGAAAACTAAGTGGGTGTGCATCCAACTTGCTTGCTCATGAAGACCTAGGGCAATTTGAGGAAGCCCATCGTTGGAATATACAAGCCAAGTTCTATAATGAAAAATTCCCACTAGCATATGAAAGTGACAACATAGGAGACTCTCTATCATGAAGATCATGGTGCTACTTTGAAGCACAAGTGTGGAAAAAAAGGATAGTAACATTGCCCCTTCTCTCTTTTTCTCTCATTTTTTTTGTTTGGCTTCTTTGGCCTCCCTTTTAATTTTTTCCTCACATGGGACAATGCTCTAATAATGAAGATCATCACACTCTTATTTACTTACAACTCAAAAATTACAACTCGATACTTAGAACAAAAATATGACTCTATATGAATGCCTTCGGCGGTGTACCGGGATGTGCAATGACTCAAGAGTGACATGTATGAAAGAATTATGAAAGGTGGCTTTGCCACAAATACGATGTCAACTACATGATCATGCAAAGCAATATGACAATGATGGAACATGTCATAATAAAATGGAACGGTGGAAAGTTGCATGGCAATATATCTCGGAATGGCTATGGAAATGCCATAATAGGTAGGTATGGTGGCTGTTTTGAGGAAGGTATATGGTGGGTTTATGGTACCGGCGAAAGTTGCGCGGCACTAGAGAGGCTAGCAAAGGTGGAAGGGTGAGAGTGCGTATAATCCATGGACTCAACATTAGTCATAAAGAACTCACATACTTATTGCAAAAATCTATTAGTCATCGAAACAAAGTACTACGCACATGCTCCTAGGGGGATAGATTGGTAGGAAAATACCATCGCTCGTCCCCGCTCGCCACTCATAAGGAAGACAATCAAAAAATACCTCATGCTCCAACTTCGTTACATTACGGTTCACCATACGTGCATGCTGCAGGAATCACAAACCTCAACACAAGTATTTCTCCAATTCACAATTACTCACTAGCATGACTCTAATATCACCATCTCTATATCTCAAAACAATCATAAGGAATCAAACTTCTTATAGTTTTCAATGCACTTTATATGAAAGTTTTTATTATATCCCTCTTGGATGCCTATCATATTAGGACTAAATTCATAACCAAAGCAAATTACCACGCTGTTTAGAGACTCTCAAAATAATATAAGTGAAGCATGATAGTTCAATAACTTCTACAAAATAAGGCCACCACCGTGCTCTAAAAAGATATAAGTGAAGCACTAGAGCAAAATTGCCTAGCTCAAAAGATATAAGTGAAGCACATAGAGTATTCTAATAAATCACGATTCATGCGTGTCCCTCTCAAAAGGTGTGTACAGCAAGGATGATTGTGGAAAACTAAAAAACAAAGACTCAAATCATACAAGACGCTCCAAGAAAAACACATATCATGTGGTGAATAAAAATATAGCCTCAAGTAAAGTTACCGATAGACGAAGACGAAAGAGGGGATGCCTTCCGGGGCATCCCCAAGCTTAGGCTCTTGGTTGTCCTTGAATATTACCTTGGGGTGCCTTGGGCATCCCCAATCTTAGGCTCTTGCCACTCCTTATTCCATAGTCCATCAAATCCTTACCCAAAACTTGAAAACTTCACAACACAAAACTCAACAGAAAATCTCATAAGCTCCGTTAGTATAAGAAAATAAATCACCACTTTTGGTACTGTTGTGAACTCATTATTTATTTATATTGGTGTAATATCTACTGTATTCCAACTTCTCCATGGTTCATACCCCCCGATACTACCCATAGATTCATCAAAATAAGCAAACAACACATAGAAAACAGAATCTGTCAAAAACAGAACAGTCTGTGAAGATCTGAATTGTTCTAACACTTATGTAACTCCAAAAATGCTGAAACATTAGGAAAACAGAGGAAATTTGTATATAAATCTTTTGTAAGAAATTCAGGGTTTTTCCAAGCTCCAGTGAATCTAAACAATTCTGTGACTGGACGCAAAAGTTTCTGTTTTTCAGCAAGATCAAATCAACTATCACCGTAAGCCATCCCAAAGGTCTTACTTGGCACAAACACTAATTAAAACACAAAAACACATCTAACCAGAGGCTAGATGAATTATTTATTGAAAAATAGAACCAAAAAGCAAAGAACAAAAATAAAATTGGGTTGCCTCCCAACAAGCGCTATTGTTTAACGCCCTTAGCTAGGCATAAAAACACATAGATCTAGGTATTGTCATCTTTGGTATGCAATCCATAAGTAGCTCTCATAATAGATTCATATGGCAAATTAATTTTATTTCTAGTAAAGTGTTCCATGCCCTTCCTTAACAGAAATTGAAATCTAATGTTTCCTTCTTTCATATCAATAATTGCACCAATCGTTCTAAGTAAAGGTCTACCAAGAATAATAGGACATGTAGGATTGCAATCTATATCAAGAACGATGAAATCTACGGGCACATAATTCCTATTTGCAACAATAAGAACATCATTAGTCCTTCCCATAGGTTTCTTAATAGTGGAATCCGCAAGATGCAAATTTAAAGAACAGTCATCAAATTCACGGAAACCTAGCACATCACATAAAGTTTTTGGAATCATGGAAATGCTAGCACCCAAATCACACAAAGCATGGCACTCATAATATTTAATATTAACCTTAATAGTAGGTTCCCACTCATCATAAAGTTTTCTAGGGATAGAAACTTCCAATTCAAGCTTTTCTTCAAAAGATTTCATCATGGCATCAACGATATGTTTAGTAAAAGCTTTGTTTTGATTATAAGCATGAGGAGAATTCAACATGGATTGCAACAAGGAAATACAATCTATCAAAGAACAATTATCATAATTAAAATCCTTGAAATCCAAAAGAGTGGGTTCATTGCTACTTAAAGTTTTGACCTCTCCAATCCCACTTTTATCAATTTTTGCATCTAGATTTATAAACTCCGAATCATTGGGACGCCTTTTAACTAAAGTTGACTCATCTCCAGTCCCATCTTTATCAAGATTTATATTGGAAAACAAAGATTCAATAGGAGTCGCATCATTCACTTTAAGATCTTCATCATTATTTTCACAAAAACTAGAAGAACATGATTTGACAAACCAATCTCGTTTAGCACGCATCTTAGCGGTTCTTTCTTTGCACTCATCAATGGAGATTCTCATAGCCTTTAGAGATTCATTGATATCATGCTTGGGTGGAATAGATCTAATTTTCAAAGAATCAACATCAAGAGAAATTCTATCCACGTTCCTAGCCAAATCAGCCATCTTAAGCAATTTTTCTTCAACCAAAGCATTAAAATTCTTTTGCGAACTCATAAATTCTTTAACACTATTCTCAAAATCAGAGGGCACATTATTATAATTTCCATAAGAATTGTTGTAGGAATTACCATAATTATTAGAGGAATTACTAGGAAACGACCTAGGATTAAAATTACCTCTATACGTGTTATTACCAAAATTGTTCCTTCCAACAAAATTCACATCCATAGATTCATTATTATTCTCAATCAAAGTAGAAAAAGGCATATAATTAGGATCAATAGGAGCACTCTTGCTAGAAAATAATTTCATAAGTTCATCCATCTTTCCACTCAAAACATTAATCTCTTCAATCGCATGCACTTTTTTACTAGTGGAAGATCTTTCGGTATGCCATGGAGAATAATTAATATTATCTAGGAGTTTAGTAGCTTCTCCTAGAGTAATTTCCATAAAAGTTCCTCACGCGGCCGAATCTAAAAGATTTCTAGAAGCAAAATTCAATCTGGCATAAAAAAATTTATGATCATCCATAAATTTAAACCATGAGTAGGGCAATTTCGTATCATCAATTTCATCCTCTCCCAAGATTGTGCAACATGTTCATGATCAAGTTGCTTAAAATTCATAATATCCTTCCTAAGGGAGATGATCTTAGCGGGAGGAAAATACTTGGAAATAAAAGCATCTTTACACTTATTCCATGAATCAATACTATTTTTAGGCAAAGATGAAAACCAAGTTTTAGCACGATCTCGAAGTGAAAACGGAATAGCTTCAATTTAACAATATCATTATCCACATCTTTTTTCTGTTGCATATCACACAACTCAACAAAACTATTCAGATGGGATGCGGCATCTTCACTAGGAAGGCCGAAAAATTGATCTTTCATAACAAGATTCAGCAAAGCGACATTAATTTCATAAGATTCCGCACTAGTGGCGGGAGCAATCGGAGTACTAATAAAATCATTGTTATTAGTGTTGGAAAAGTCACACAATTTGGTATTCTCTTGAGTCATCGTGACAAAGCAAGCAATCTAACACACGAGCAAACAAAAAGGCAAACGAAAAAGATGAACGGAAGAAGGACGAATAAAAAGGCAAATCTTTTCAAGAATCATTTTAGAAGTGGGGGAGAGGAAAACAAGAGGCAAATGGCAAATAATGTAATGCAAGAGATGAGAGTTTATGATGGGTACTTGGTATGTCTTGACTTGGCATAGATCTCCCCGGCAACGACGCCATAAATTCTTCCTGCTACTTCTTGAGCTTGCGTTGGTTTTTCCATTGAAGAGGAAAGGGTGATGCAGCAAAGTAGAGATAAGTATTTCCCTCAGTTAGAGAACCAAGGTATCAATCCAGTAGGAGACAACGCACAAATGACCAATACCTGCACAAACAATCAAACACTTGCACCCAACGCGATAAAGGGGTTGTCAATCCCTTCACGGTCACTTGCAAAAGTGAGATCTGATAGATATAGATAAAACTAAACAAAAGATAAAGTAAATATTTTTAGGGTTTTTGGTTTATAGATCTGGAAATAAAAGATTGCAAAATAGTAGATCAGAAAGTAATATGATGGAAAATAGACCCAGGGGCCATAGGTTTCACTAGAGGCTTCTCTCAAGATAGCAAATAATACGGTGGGTGAACAAATTACGGTCGAGCAATTGATAGAAAAGCACAAAGTTATGATGATATCCAAGGCAATGATTATTACATATATGCATCACGTCCGTGTCAAGTAGATTGACTCCTGCCTGCATCTACTACTATTACTCCACACATCGACCGACTCCTACCTGCATCTAGAGTATTAAGTTCATGAAGAACAGAGTAACACTTTAAGTAAGATGACATGATGTGGAGGAATAAAATCAAGCAATATGATGTAAACCCCATCTTTTTATCCTCGATGGCAACAATACAATATGTGCCTCGCTGCCCCTACTGTCACTGGGAGAGGACACCGCAAGATTGAACCCAAAGCCAAGCACTTCTCCCATTGCAAGAAAAACCAATCTAGTTGGC
The DNA here is from genome assembly GCA_011799875.1 of Thinopyrum elongatum. Lineage (NCBI taxonomy): Eukaryota > Viridiplantae > Streptophyta > Magnoliopsida > Poales > Poaceae > Thinopyrum > Thinopyrum elongatum. The sequence goes on along the minus strand of CM022297.1, from coordinate 188,805,064 downwards.
CAAACCAAACCAATAGTTCGAAGAGAATTACAAGGATATCAAATCATGCATAAAAGAATTCAGAGAAGATTCAAATAATATTCACAGACAAGCTGATCATAAATCCATAATTCATCGGATCTCGACAAACACACCGCAAAAGAAGATTACATCGGATAGATTTCCAAGAACATCAAGGAGAACGTTGTATTGAGAATCAAAGAGAGAGAAGAATCCATCTAGCTACTAGCTATGGACCCGTAGGTCTGAGGTAAACTACTCACGCTTCACCGGAAGGGCAATAGAGTTGATGTAGAAGCCCTCCGTGATCGAATCCCCCTCTGGCAGGATGCCGGAAAAGGCCCCAAGATGGGATCTCACGGGAACAGAAGGTTGCGGCGGTGGAAAAGTGTTTTCGTGGATGCTTCTGGTGGTTTGGGAATATATGTGAATATATAGGAGGAAGATCTAGGTCAGGGGGTCACCGAGGGGCCCACAAGGTAGGGGTCGCGCCCTACCCCCCTGGGCGTGCCCTCCCCCCTTGTGGCCGCCTCGTGGCTCTTCTGACTTGCACTCCAAGTCTCCTGGGTGTCTTCTGGTCCAAGAAAAATCATCGCGAAGGTTTTATTCCGTTTGGACTATGTTTGGTATTCCTTTTCTGCGAAGCTCAAAAACAAGGAAAAAACAGAAACTGGCACTGGGCTCTAGGTTAATAAGTTAGTCCCAAAAATAATATAAAATAGCATATTAATGCATATAAAACATCCAAAACAGATAATATAATAGCATGGAACAATAAAAAATTATAGATACATTGGAGACGTATCAGCCGGCTTTGACTACACATGTTTGTTCGTTCGGATGGCGTCCAGGTAATGTTTGGGTGTGTTGGCCCCCGTTTCAACGATATAGCATATACAAAGAATTATCCTACTTTGTACTATCGCCTCTAAAAAACCTACACTATACGATAAAGAGACTAAGGCATAGAAACGAAAAATAATCCTACACTATGCAATAAAGAATTTACAGCAGATTATATCCACTGGGCATTATAGTTCGACACCAATGATAATAAAGCATACAGAAACAGCAAATTACATACACTCGGCAAATAAAGCTCATACATCATGGACGTGCATCAACAAAACTTACCATTTGAACTATAATCTCTTCAGAAAATAGGATTGGCCTGATTCAAATAGCACAAATTTCAGTCTGCAAAATCTCCAATTCCTTTGTGGTTACCTCAGTGTCTTGTTTCATTTTTTGACTCCTGCATCTAATACCTGCAACTCCAGCTGCAACATTTTGATTACATGTTGAGAATCATATATATGTTGTCTTGCCACTTCTAGTTGATGCTCGAGAACATCAGCACATTCCAATTCCAATCCATAATCATTTGGTAACGGCCATGCCGCACTGCTCTGAGATCTTTGTGTTGATGTCACTTCATCCTGAAATGTTTCTGTAAGTACACATGACTAGGGGAAAAATATAGTTACAACAGTGAAGCGAGCAAGACAAACTATCTTGTATATGGCAAAACAGGACTAACAATAATGTTACACATCATGAAGCATAAGCAGGTGATATTTTAAAAATTATAAAAATGGTAGTCTGGGCAGCCCACATACAGAAATCTCCCTTAGCTCACCAGAGGAGCTGGATGTTGGGGCTAAATCCAAAACACAGACATGTTACAAATTTACTTGCTCATTAGCCTTGTATAAACTAGATTGTGAGCCTCATGCAGTAATAGTTGGTTAATAGACTTCAAAGCTTTAGGCACACTTCGCCAGAATAATTAAATGGTAAGGCCTTTAATTATGTCAACTAATAGTTATACAAGTACCCTACATCAAGCATCATTGTTTGGGCATCTCATTAACTGAAGAAAAATAAAGCAATTGAAAAGAGCAATTTAACTATGTCTGAAACAAACAAGCAATTGAACTGTTGAGTTGGCAGCATGCATACATGCAAGCCTCAATAACATCCACGGCCTAGCTACATTTACTATATAAAGGAGCAAGTAATGTAATATTGTTTGCCCCCTATGAAGTATCTCGACTAGTATGTACTCAAGATCCTTGTAATGATAGGGAGGCTAATGATGTGAATATGCGTTTGGTTATGACATTTATGACATCGACAACTCTACCATAGCAGGAAGCAGTTTCACACTGTTCACTACTATAAGATGTTTTAGATATTTAAAAGTAGACTACATCCGTAATGAGTGAACAGACACATTAAAATGTGTTTACATACATCTGATTTACAAAAAAGTTAGAACATCATATAGTAGTGAGCGGAGGGAGTTTTAATCAATGGCCCAATGACTGGGTTATAGGTGAAGAACCCTACGCAAGCACAATGTCAGACAAATAGGATGTCCTGGTAATTGTAATATGGTGACTTACCATAACTGGTTGAACAGGCTCAGTGTTGATCCTCCTTCTCTTGCAAGGCTCCTTCCTTACATCTTGTACTTGGAAATCCTCAATCTTATCTTCATTGCACCCCCTCTGCAAGGTGACACAAACTAGTTACTGGTCTCCTTGGAAGATAAGTATGCATACTTTCCAGTCAGTGAACAACGCCAAAGGATGAGTTTATAACGAAACAACACCACATAATGAAACATGCCACATCTCTTGCACACAATGAAATGAGCATTTACTATGCGTGCGCTGTGTAAAAACTAGGCATACCTTCGAACTGGACCTCCAGGTACTCTTGGAGAGCCTACTTTAGTGTACAGCCAAACCTTTATGTCACCTACGAGTTATACAAGCCCCCACTACAGCAGCCCTTAGTGTTTAAATCGTTGACAAGCTCTATTAAGTCAAGAACAACAAGTAATCAAAGCAAACTGTCCTAGAATGGCTGGCTGATACAAACAAGCAATTGAACAGATGTGTGAGAAAATCTTGCACAACACTGAATTACATATCAAGAAAAGAAGCATAGAAGGAGGCTTAAAGACCATCACTTGACTGACCACATTTAAGGGGCATTTAAACATCATGTGTAATGTATGAACTAACATAAACATTGCATATTTCCGATTCTATAATGAAATGGACATGTATTAGGTTATGCCATGTATGATGCCTAAATGTACACTATAGCAAGCAGGAGTGATTCATCATTGCACGCACAATTAAATTGCAGGTTAAGGGCCAGTTCTATTCCGTCTTTTCATAATTTATTGTCAAAATAAGCCATAAAAGATGTAAAGAACTCATTTTTGAGTTATGGGCTTGGGCTTAACTTATTTCGCTTTGGGGGGGGTACTTCGGGTAGAAGCTCACTAAAAATTGAAGGGAAGGGGAATAGAGAAATGACTATGTTGTCTGCCTATATTACACTCAAAATGCCACTGCTCATGCCTGCATCACACCTGACCCTCAAGTAAAAACAAACACGCAAGCATTCATTACCCTGCCCGCTTGAATCTCCTCTCCTCTCCCCTTTCCCTCTACCTCAATCCCCTGCCTGCAGCGCTAGGGTTCCTCCAGCGAGCCGCCGCCACTAGTCCCATCTGGCCTGCTCCTCGACGATGCTCTGTCCAGCTAGGTTACATGGCCGGCGGGTAGGGCCAAATCTCCCCGGCTGCTCCTCCCTCTAGCGCTGCCCCTCATTCTCATGGTCTCCAGCAGCTGCTTCGCTATGGTCCATCCAACGCACTACTCCGGCGATCGCCGCACAACTACGGCCGATGCCCCACTCCGGCAGAAGGCACCTCGTTCCCCCTCCCCTCCTCCCAGGCCATGGCCTTGAGGTGCTATTGAAGGATGAGCTCATCCAACAAGGTGAGGATCTCCTCTGATTTTTTGCCAAATTTTCATTCTGATCTTCTATACGATGAATTGCTATGAGCTGCTGCTGCTATATGATGCATTGCTATGAGCTGCTCCTGCTGCTGCTATATGATGAACTGCTATGAGCTGCTGCTGCTATATGATGAATTGCTATGAGCTGCTGCTGCTATATGATGAGTTGTTATAACCTTCTCCTGCTGCTGCTATATGATGAATTGCTATGAGCTGCTGCTGGTATATGATGAATTGCTATGAGCTGCTGCTGGTATATGATGAATTGCTAGCTGCTGCTATAAGATGAGTTGCTATGAGATGATGCTGCTATATGATGCTTTCAGGTGGTGTTGCTATATGATAATAACCAGCCACTTGGACCATCAAATTTCGATAAATAATGGTTCTTCATTTAAATTTAGGCAATGCGTTCTTCATTTAAATTAGGCAATGGGCTCTCTATGGAAGACATTAACCAAAGTAGATTGTGCCAAGTAGATGGTATCTTTGTATTTGCATTTTGAACAAATATTGATGGTCTGTATTCCTATCATATTAATTACTGCACTGGGTTCAATTTGTGATGTTTGCAAGTCAAGTTAATTTTCATATGGGCAGCAAAATGACAAAATATAATGCAATCTAGACTTTTCACTGATCATACCACAGATAAGCAGAAAAGGCAGGCAATGAAAAGAACTGGTTGGCTTATTATCTGGAGCTTATATTCAAAGGTGCTTATTTTCTTAGGATAACTCAAAATAACTGTCCCTAAGAACCCTGACCAACAGCACTGACATTCAAATAACATGTCACGATGATTGCAATGGAGTGACCTACCATAGCACACTGTATAGGCTCACTGGTGCCTCTCCTTTTTTTGCGATATTCCATGAAATTGCCACATACATCTTGTACTAAGAAATCTTGTACTTTTTCATTGTGGCACCCCATCTGCAAGTTTACACTGCTAATTTGAGATATCTCTACATGATAATACATTGCATATCCCTTGCACATATTTAAACCACCAATTAACGATTGTGTGCGTAGAATAAACTAGCCATGACTCTGTGTACTAGACTAGCAGGCACTCTAAGGGAGCCTAATGTAGTGCACTGGAATTCCTACATGCCACCTACGATTTTATGTAATGTACTACCTCTGTTCCTAAATATATGCCTTTGTAGAGTGTCGGTTCAACAAACCCTGGGTCTGTTGCCCAGACCGTGCACAGGCCCAAAAGAGCAAAGTTGCAGCATCCAAGTCAAGATCAAGCAAGGAGAGATGGCTCTTTGAGGAATCAAAGGGCAGGGCTAGAAGACCAAGACACTGCTAAGGAAAAACCTCCCTTGCCGGGCAAGCGAGCCTGGCGAGGACGAGGTGGCCCTGAAGACAAGCCTCAAGACTGTCGTGGCAGGCCTACCGGGCACTACGAAAGCAAACTACCCCACCAAGGCTTCACCGCTCCACCTCACAGCGACGCAAGTCATCGATCGGTGCGGTGTCAAGCCCCCAAGTGACTAAGTGGCAGTCATTCGACACATGGCAGCCACTTCTAGAGGGAACCACCTCCAAATGACACCCGTCCAAAGACGTGTCAAGCAGACAGGCGAAAACGTGGCCGAGCAGCCCGACAAGGCTTGCCGGGGAGGTTGCGATGTGACACAGAGTGGTGCATTTAATGCGCTCTGCTCTGCATGCAGAGTTAGGTATGATAGCATTGTTTGCTATCTATTCAGTACACAATGACTGATTTGCCACTGTGGTAACCCCTTGATCTATAAAAGGAGGGCCATGGCAACCAGAGAAAGGGTTCGGGACCTTGTTCACTCATACGCGCGTAGCTGCTCTCGCCCCGAGGCAACCCTGCCGGGCAAGAGCGCTGCGTTTCCACCATAATCCACCATCAATCCACCAAAGCAGGAGTAGGGTTTTACGCCTCGTGGCGGCCCGAACCCGGGTAAAATTGCCCGTGTGATCTTTGCCATGCTGCTCTACGGTCCTCCGCTCTTTGTGCAACGCGCTCAGCCCCCCTGCCGAACCAAAAGGGGCCGATGGCCCGATAGGTGGCCGTGATTTCCCATGACTTCTTTGGCACGCCAGGTAGGGGAGCAGCGCTTTTGTGAACCCGAGAAGTGTACGCAGCGCTTCATCTTCATCGACGGCTCCATCGTTCATGGCGCCCAAGAAGAAGCCAGGTGCTGCAGCCCACCCGTCCACCTCGAAGGCCCCGCTGCACGCGGCCGCCGACGCCGCGGAGGCCACAAGGATGCACGGGGACATGGACACTGCGGGGGACATGGCCGGCGCAGGCGGCGTTGCCACCACCTCCCCTGCGGTGCAAGTAAGAGCAGAAGGCACCGGGGAAGTACAAGGCCAACAGCACCCCGACGGCCACGCTCCACAAGGTACAGGTGGAGAAATCATTCTGTCCGCACCCCTCCGCCCGGCCGAAAGGCACAGCCGCAGCGGCGGCTCTCGCTCTGGGGCGAATCGTAACCCTCCGGTCACTCCCGCTACGGGCACAGCCATGGGGCATGCGCCATTCCCGGAGCGAACCGCCCTTGTCGATGCACCGAATGGAGCCGCTGGCCCTCAAGCGCCTCCGCCTTGTTACCATGTCACCGTGCCCACGGGCTCACGACGGCGAGAGCACGACGCAGCTACTACTGGCACCGTAAGGAGCTAGGCAATGCAACGATCTACGTCATCATCCATGCCAAGCACCGCTTCGGAGGCTATGGTGTGGGCCCAGCTGCTGTTGAGATTTCCACCGGCAGCCGATCAGATGGATGAGTGGAGAGCCACCATTCAAAGCCTGATTGGTTTCACCGAAGCGGGAGGATCACAGTTAGCTGGCCCGCCACGGCCTCCCAATGCGACGACAACAGCCCGCGCAGCTGGCCGTGCTAAGGGGGCACCCCCACAGTGCAGTCCCCTCCGCAGCAGCCTGCGCAAGGGCCATGACTAGAGCCATGCGATCAAGAACCCGACGACGTCTCGATGGCTTCGTCTGGCCCTCGAGCGCGTCGGGACCAGCGGCAAGCCCAGGAAGACAGGCGAGCGGAAGGCGTGCTCGTCACCATCGAGCAACGCAGCGACAACCGCTGCCAGTCTGATTGGCACAACGGTCCCGACGTCGACGAGCCTACGCTCGGTGAGGGTGGGTGCCTACCTTTCGAGGTTGGGTGCCCCGCCTTCACTCGCGAGCTGTGGCAAGTCCGTTGGCCATCTTCCCGCACATTCAAGCCAGAGATACCAGAGAAGTACGATGGAAGATTGAACCTGGCAGAGTTCCTGAGCATCTACACCATCGCTGTTCAGGCTGCCGGGGGAAGAGACAAGAAGGTGTTCACCAACTACTTGCTTTTGGCACTCAAGCCAAACGTGAGGTCTTGGCTGATGCACCTGCCGGAGAACTCCATTTCAACTTGGGCTGACCTGTGCCATGAGTTTGTTGGCGCCTTCACGGGCGGCCATCAAGAACCAGGGCGGCCCAGCGATCTGCAACTCCTCCTGCAGAAGGAAGGGGAGACCCTGCGGAAGTACATGCAAAGGTTCAGCCGAGTGCACAGGAACATCCCAGACATCCACCCGGTAGCCGTGATAGCTGCATTCCAGTCCAACATGCGCAACCACCGGGTACGTTCTAAAATGAACGTGCGGCTGCCCCGGACTGTGAATGAGTTATACACACTGGTGGATAAGTGTGCTCGCATAGAGGAGGGAAGGCGACTTCCCGGCGAAGAGGACGGCGTCGACATCGATTCAGATGATGACGATGACGCCACCAGCCAGAAGAAGAACAAGAAACGCAATAAGAAGCGCAAGGAGAAAGTTGTGATGATGGTCGAAGGGTCAAGCACACCTAGTACCGGCAAGAAGGCCAAGGCCGAAGCACCCGGCAAGCAGGTTGCCACGTGCACTGACTGCCGGGCAGCTGCGGCTGCCGAGAAGGCCGGGAAGGGTGAGGGGCCGTATTGCAAGATCCATAGGACCAAGGGCCACGACCTTCAAGAGTGCCATCAGGTTGAGAAGCTCGTTAGGAAGCAGAGGGCTGAGTACAAGAAGCGTGATAAGGAGAAAAATCAGGATGGTACTGGCGGGAAGGTCCGTGGCGGCGGAGTAAGTCGCCCCGACAAGGCTCCTCAGAATCAAGGGAAACCTGCCAGAGGCCGTGATAAGAAGGATTGCAGTGATGGGGCCGATGAGGGAGATGAAGAGGAGACCAGTGAGCAGGAATTCCAGAAAGCCACTGACGCCTTGTGCGTTGATGGGGGTGCATCTCTGCACTCCTCTCACCGCCAACTTAAACAGTGGGCGCGTGAAGTCAACGCCATGGAGCCAATGGCAGATTCTCAGAAGCCACTCAAATGGTCCCGCACGCCCATCATCTTTGACGAAGAGGATCACCCTGATCGCAACACTGCGGTAGGGTGCTTGCCGTTGTTGGTCTCACCAACAATACGCAACCTCAAAGTCACAAAGATGTTGGTTGACGGCGGGGCTGGGTTGAATCTGATATCTCCAAAGGTCCTCAGCAAACTTCAGATAGCAGATAAGGAGCTCAAGGTTACTGGTACGTTCCAAGGAATCAACCCCGGTAGGAGTCGTCCTAAAGGAAAGATCACGCTGCCGATGACGTTCGGGGGGGGGGGGGAGTTAAACTACCGGACTGAGAACATCATGTTTGACGTGGTTGACCTCCCCTTGCCGTACAATGGAATCCTTGGTCACCCAGCTCTGGCCAAGTTCATGGCAGCATCCCACTATGCCTACAACACCTTGAAGATGCCAGGGCCGATAGGAGTCATTTCCATTCTGTCAGATCAGAAAGATGCAGTCATATGCATGGATAAGATGTATCGGGAAGCAGTCACGGCAGAGGTCGCCGAGGCCAGTGTTCCCGCCAAGGAGAGTAAGAAAATGAAGAGAGCTAGCAAGGATGCCAGCAAGGAATCCGGGAAGCGTGCCTCTCTGGAGTGCGCTGCGCCTGTCGATGACTTGCCGGAGAGTTCCAATAGCAAGAGATCCAAAGCTGCTGCGCCTGCTATGAAGAAGGTCCCGGCAGGGCTGGCTGGCACTGATGGTACCTTCACTATCAGTGCCACCCTCGATGAAAAATAGGAAAGCGCGCTTGTTGCCTTCCTGTGGGCGAATGTCGATGTGTTTGCCTGGCAACCATCTAACATCCCCGGTGTTCCCAGGGAGGTAATCGAGCACCACCTTGATGTCTGCCCACATGCCCGGCCAGTCAAGCAGAAGGTCCGGAAGAAAGCTTTGGAGCGGCAATAGTTTATTGCCGATGAGATCAAGAAACTAGAAGCAGCCAGTTTGGTCAGGGGAGTGTTGCACCCCACGTGGTTGGCAAATCCAGTGATGGTGCGCAAGGCAAATGGGAAATGGAGGCTTTGCATAGATTTTACGGATCTGAACAAGGCATGCCCAAAGGACCCGTTCCCCTTGCCGCGCATCGACCAGATTGTGGATTCCACTTCCGGGTGCGACCTACTTTCCTTTCTGGATGCCTACTCCAGATACCACCAGATCTTCATGTCCAAGGAAGACGAGGAGAAAACCATGTTCATAACCCCGTGTGGCAAGTACTACTTTATACGGATGCCCTTCGGGCTGAAGAGCGCTGAATCCACCTTTGCAAGAGCAGTACATATTGGCTTTGAGTCCCAGCTACACAGAAACATTGAGGCTTACATGGATGATATTGTGGTCAACACCAAGGACAGATCAACCCTCATCCAGGATTTGGAAGAAACCTTTGCCAATCTGCGTAAAATCAACTTGAAGCTCAACCCGGAGAAGTGTGTGTTTGGCATCCCCTCCGGTAAGCTACTTGGTTTCTTTGTGTCTCATCGGGGGATAGAGGCCAACCTCGACAAGATCAAGGCTATCGAGCAGATTCAAGCACCCAAGACAGTCAAGGAGATGAGGCGTTTGATAGGATGCATGGCTGCACTGAGCAGGTTCATTTCCAAGTCTACCGAGCGCGCCCTACTGTTTTTCAAAATCTTGAAGAAAGCAGGGCCTGTGGAATGGACCCCGGAGGTAGATGCTACACTGCAAGATTTGAAGACCTATCTTTCCTCTGTGCCCACCTTGGTCACTCCCAAACCACAAGAGCCGTTGCTGCTATACATGGCGGCAACCAATCAAGTGGTTAGCGCAGCACTGGTGGCGTAGCAGGAAGTGGATGACACGGCAACAACAACCACTATTACCTCTAGAGAAGAAAGTGGACCTATCCCGACAAGGCCAGAGTCAGTCCAGAGCGAAGAAAGGCAAAGCAGCGGAGGCAGTTCTCTGGTCATGGCAAAGAAGAAAGTGGTGCAGTGCCCAGTGTACTTCGTCAGCTCCCTGTTGCAGGGGGCTAGGTCGAGGTACTCTGGCATGCAAAATTTGATTTTTGGCCTGATCATGGCCTCAAGGAAACTGCGCCACTACTTCCAAGCCCACGAGATCACAGTTGTCACCCGTTTCCCCTTGCAACGCATACTCCGAGACCCTGAGGACACGGGTAGGATTGTGGAATGGGCTTTGGAGTTGTCCAGCTTTGGTTTGAAGTTTGAAAGCACATCAACCATTCAGAGCAGAGCACTAGCAGAATTCATCGCGGAGTGGACACCAACTCCTAATGAAGAGGTATTGGAGACAGTTATTCCCGGCAAGGAAGCGCCCCAAGATTGGATCATGTATTTCGATGGTGCCTTCTCCCTACAAGGTGTAGGGGCTGGCGTGCTTCTTGTTGCTCCCACTGGTTAGCACCTTAAGTACGTCGTCCAGATGTACTTTCCCCGGGAGGAGGCTACCAACAATACTGCAGAGTATGAAGGGCTCCTTGCCGGCCTCAGAATTGCAACAGAACTGGGAATCAAGAAGCTGATCATCCGTGGAGATTCACAGCTTGTGGTGAGATAAGTTAACAAGGATTACCAAAGTCCATTGATGGAAGCATACGTTGAGGAAGTGAGAAAGTTGGAGGAGCGCTTTGATGGATTGCAAACAGAGCACGTACCCCGTGCGGAAAACAGCATCGCTGATCATCTGCCGAAGTGCACTGCGCAAAAGCTCCCTGTGGAACTAGGGACTTTTGTTCTCCATCTGACACAACCCTCAGTATCCCCGGCAACAATGGCCAGAAAGAGGAGGAAACTGGACTCCGGCAAGCCTCACCCGGCAGGGCCTCCTGAGGCCCCCGGCAGAGAGCTTGGCGGGAACAACTCCCCTTTGATTAGTGAGCTACATCATCCTGCCAGACCACCGGTCCCTGCGGTCGAGAAGTGTGCTCCTGCTAATGAGGAGGTGCCGTTGGTCCTTGTTGCCGAGCCCTCTAGCCCCAACTTGGGCACGGCACATAGTCCATTTCCTCCAAACTGGAGAACTCCCCGAAGAGCAAGAAGAAGCTGAAAGAGTAGCCTGGAGGGCCAGTATGTATCAGTTTGTTGACGACACACTATACAGAAGGAGGCCCAACAGTGTGAAATTGAAGTGCATTTGCCGGGAGGAAGGAAAGGAACTGTTGGTAGAGATACACAAAGGTATGTGCGGCTCACACATTGGATCAAGGGCCCTGGTTGGAAAAGCCTTCCGGCAAGGTTTCTATTGGCCCACAGCCCTCCAAGATGCAGTTGAGCTCGTCACCAAATGTGAAGCCTGCCAGTTCCACTCCAAGAACATTCATTAGCCTGCCCAAGCTCTTCAGACGATTCCTTTATCATGGCCCTTCTTGGTCTGGGGGCTCGATATCTTGGGCCCCTTCCCCCGTGCTACCGGGGGCTTTGAGTTCTTGTTCGTCGCTATCGACAAGTTCACAAAGTGGCCAGAAGTGGAGCCTGTGAGAAAGGTGACCGCTCAGTCAGCTATCAAGTTCTTGAAAGGATTGGTGTGCCGCTTCGGAGTCCCTGCCCGGATCATCACTGACAATGGCACCCAATTCACGAGCCGCGCCTTCATGCAATATGTTCATGCCCTCGGAAGCAAGATCTCATTTACCTCTGTCGCCCATCCCAGAAGCAATGGATAAGCTGAGAGGGCGAACGCTGAAGTGTTGCGGGGCCTCAAAACAAGAACTTTTGATAGACTAAAGAAGTATGGCAGGCAATGGATCGACGAGCTGCCGGTGGTTCTTTGGTCCCTCAGAACGACACCAAATCGAGCTACCGGGCAGACTCCCTTCTCCCTAGTCTATGGGGCAGAAGTAGTTATCCCCACGGAACTCATATTCGGGTCTCATCGAGTGCTTGCCTACGATGAAGTAGCGCATGAATGGCACCAGTGTGATGATGCTGTGCTACTTAAGGAGAACCGTCTCCGGGCCGCTACGCGTGCTGCACGCTACCAGCAAGCCCTGCATCACTATCACAGCTGCAGGGTTCGTGCCCGGGGTTTTGAGGAAGGCGACCTTGTCCTTAGACGTGTTCAGTCCGCCAAGGGTACAGACAAGTTGACGCCGAAGTGGGAAGGCCCTTACCGGGTAGTACGAGACACCAGACTCGGCGCAGTCCGTCTGGAGACCGGAGATGACATTCAATTGCAAAACTCATGGAATATTGAGCATCTCCGTAAGTTCTACCCGTAAGGCACGGCTGTCGGGCCCTGCCCGGCAGCCACCCTTTTGTATAGGCCTTGCTACTATTGCATGTAACCCCTTGTACAAAGCCAGGCGCAGACCCTGAGCAACAGAAATAAATGAAGTGCTGGGGGGCCCCCAAAACTTGCATGCATACATAAGCATATCATGAGCATAGCATGATCATGTAGATAAGGTTGCATGAGGCATTGTTTTCATCTGCATTAAGTTGCAACATTCTTGCCATGGACTTGGTCCCAAGGGAGAAGAAATGAAGACAAGTCTACGTGACGATCCCCGGGAAGCCAACAGATAAGTTCTCTTCTTATCCTTACGCGTTTTGTAAGCAGAAACTTGTGCATATGAAAACCTCGCCAACTTCGAAACTTAGGTGCTCCCATCCTTTGACTCGAACGTTGCTTCGGTCAAGATGGTCGCAGTGGCCTTTGATAGAGAAGGCTTGGTGGGGGGCTGGTCCCTCTTTATGATTTGTGCCCGGCAGGCTTAGCTCCATAGCAACAATTCGAGGGTACCGGCAGGATAGCTTGCTGGAGCTAACTTGTTTACTTGAACGTACAGAGGCATTTCACCTCTGCATGAGTATGACGCATGCACAAGTGCCCGGCAAAGCTTATCTTTTTCATTAATATGCAGATGAACAAGTACAGATCTTACAGAACACTAACAAGGATAAATAAGATAACATTATTTAGACTAAAGTTTGGCAAATGCCTACATATTTTAGATTGAAAAAAAAGTGCCCCGTGATGCTCTTTCTTGCCCTCCTCCTCCTAGGCACTACGGCGGAAGGTGAAGAAGGCAAAAGGAGCGCCTGGGCAGAAGGCCCACCTGACCCTGTCAGGCCCCTTGTCAAGGGGCCTAACAGGGGTGGGAGGGCGCGGGCGAAGGTGATGGTGAAGAGAGCGGCGGAGACGACCCGCCAGCCACCGCCACCAGGGCCAGCAGGGCACGGCAGGGCAAATGGAGCTACAGCCCGCGAGGAAGCCTGCCGGGGCCAAGCTGGAAGGCTGCTGGAGGAGCCCGGAGCACCACCCCCACCTCTGCATCCAACTCCCCGGGGAATCTCCTTGCCGGGTACGGGATGCAGGTGCAGATAGTGGTGCTGCCGCCTGACGGTGATGGTGCGGCTGACGATCAGTCAGAGTCAGAGTCGTCGTCCTCCCCATTGGCGCTGTCATCATTGCCGTTACTATCCTCCTCGTTGCTGTACCTCGAGGAGGAGCTTTCATCATCGGTCGAGCTCTCCGCGCAGCACCCTAATCGAGCACCCGAGCACCCAAAGAACTTGACGGAGAGCAGATCGGCCTCCATTAATTTGAAATGGAGGATGTGCCCCTTCGACAAGCTATGGGTGCCTGCAAAGGTCTTCCAGCCGCGTCGGAAGAGCACGACATGAGGGGTGGGGAAATCCACATCCACCTGCATGCCGCCGTTCCCGCAACCCCTCATGTGCAGCTTCAATGAGCGCGGTTGTTCAAGCTCTATCGCTCTTGCGAATGGAGTGGGGAGACGAAGGCGGCTGCGCGGAGGCTTGTACAGTCTGATAATGAACTCCAGGGGTTGATCTCCAACATGGCCTTCCATCGAGGGAGGGGCGGCCGGCGGGGGTGCAACCAGAGCATCACCCCGTCCTCCTCGGCCCCGGGCGCCATGATGACCTTGACCTCGCCCCCTCCCACCTCCTCTCGCAGCGGGCTCCGCCCCCGCATTTTTGAAGGGAGGAGGGAGGCGTTGTCGAGCAGAAGTTCTCGTCGCCGTCACTAGAGCAGCGCCGCGTCCCCGACCTCTCTTCATGGCGGGGGAGAACTACTGTAGGAACATAAGGAGAAGGGTGTGTGGGGAAACACTTTACCCCATGTTCCCCTTTTTATAGGCGAACAGGGCAGGGGGCTGGATTCCTCCATGAAGGTGGCCGCCCTACTCTGCCAGTCCAGCTCCTCCTCGCCAATAACGGCTCGAGAAATCAAGGCCGACCCCCTGCACCAATCTACGACACCTGGCTTTCTGCCACGGCGCTCATTCCCGCTCCCTCCGCTTCCGCCACCAACCCTGCGCAGTGCATGCGGTACACATGGCGGAGGCACTCGAGGCGGGAAACATAATGGGGCGACAGTTACCGCCCCGTGAACGTGGGACGTGGGTACCCCACGGATCGTGGCGCATTATCTTCCCCACCACAATTGCCGTTACGCGACATGCAGAAGAACCAGAAACTGACCTGGGCTCAGGTTAATGAAGAAGCAAAGAAGATCTCAAAGGACGAAGCAACTGCTACCCTCTTGCCTATGCACTGGATAGGGACTACCCCGACGACGCTCGGCAGTGCGTTCGGGCCAGGCCCAGGGGCTCCTGTCGGTGCAACAAACCCTGGGTCTGTTGCCCAGACTGTGCACAGGCCCAAAAGAGCAAAGTTGCAGCATCCAAGTCAAGATCAAGCAAGGAGAGATGGCTCTTTGAGGAATCAAAGGGAAGGGCAATAAGACCAAAACACTACTAAGGAAAAACCTCCCTTGCCGGGCAGGCGAGCCTGGCGAGGACGAGGTGGCCCCGAAGACAAGCCTCAAGACCGTCCTGGCAGGCCTACCAGGCACTACGAAAGCAAACTACCCCGCCAAGGCTTCACCGCTCCACCTCACAGCGACGCAAGTCATCGATCGGTGCGGTGTCAAGCCCCCAAGTTACTAAGTGGCAGTCATTTGACACATGGCAGCCACTTCCAGACGGGACCGCCTCCAAATGACACCCGTTCAGAGACGTGTCAAGCAGACAGGCGAAAAGGTGGCCGAGCAGCCCGGCAAGGCTTGCCGGGGAGGCTGCATTGTGACACTGAGCGGCGCATTTAATGCGCTCTGCTTTACCTGCAGAGTTAGGTATGATAACACTGTTTGCTATCTAATCAGTACACAATGACTGATTTGCCACTGTGGTAACCCCTTGATCTATAAAAGGAGGGCCATGGCAACCAGAGAAAGGGTTCGGGACCTTGTTCACTCATACGCGCGTAGCTGCTCTCGCCTCGAGGCAACCTTGCCGGGCAAGAGCGTTGTGTTTCCACCACAATCCACCATCAATCCACCAAAGCAGGAGTAGGGTTTTACGCCTCACGGAGGCCCGAACCTGGGTAAAATTGCCCGTGTGATCTCTGTCGTGCTGCGCTACGGTCCTCCGCTCTTTGTGCAACGCTCTCAGCCCCCCTGCCAAACCAAAAGGGGCCGATGGCCCCATAGGTGGCCGTGATTTCCCACGACATAGAGATTCCACTATGGACCACATACAGATGTATATAGATGAATTTTCGAGTCTAGATTCACTCATTTTCTCTGTATGTAGTCTATAGTGGAATCTCTAGAAAGACTTATATTTAGGAATGGAGGGAGTATCATGTATGACATCTACAACTCTAATTTAGCAGCCAGTAGTGGAACTCATTGTCTGCACAAAGGGAGTACTGGTCGAAAATCCTAGCAAAGCACGCTGGCAGGCACACAACAATACAAGAGAGAGACGCACTTACAAGATCATAGCAATGCCTCTGTCCAGGATATTCGTTGGCCAAGCTGTTAGATCCAGAAGAAACATCATCCTTGTAGTTCTTGCCAGCTGCATAACATGTAAAAGCAACCTATTAGTATATTTGAAGTACATCGGGCAGGTGATGCTGGACGGGTTTAAAGGTGACAAGTACCTTGGGCATGACGGGTGCTTGGCATCTTGCCAGACGGTGCGAATCAGGTTAGAAACATCAACGGTGATGATGTTGTGCTGGCTGTCGGGGTCCGGTAAGGAGATCTAGAACCGTGGAGTAGGGTGTTTGTGGAGCGGCTCCGGTAGGGTGGACTACGGTGCGGGCGAAGCAGATCTGAGGCCGTGGACGAGGGCGTCGGTGAAGCTGCTCCGATGGTTGGGTTCAGGATGGTGTCGACGATGCGGATCTGTGGCCGTGGACGGGGCGTCAGAAGATGCTCCAGTAGTTTGGACGAGGGTGCGTCGAAGCAGATATAAGGCCGTGGACTTGGGCGTTGGCACAGCGGCCCCAGTAGGGTTGAGAATGGTATAGGCGAAGCTACTCCGGTAGGGTTGAGGATGGTGTCGGCGAAGCGGCTCCGGTAGGGTTAAGGAATGTGTTGGCGAAGAGGATCAGAGGCCGTCGACGGTGGCGTCGGTGGGGCGGCTCCGGGGGTGTGGATGAAGCGTCTCCAGTGGGGAGTACGAAGGAGCCACTGCAGATGCGCTGCGGTTGATGAGAGTACCGGTGAAGCAGATCCGGCGCCGTGGACAAGGCCAGCACTCTTGTGGTAGAAGACGGCCACCTATGGGGCCATCAGCCCCTTTGTATTTCGGCAGGGGGGAGGTCGCGTTGCACAAAGAGCGGAGGCCATGGGACAGCACGGCAGATATGACGCTGGTGGTTTTTACCCAGATTTGGGCCGCTGAGAAGCATAAAATCCTACTCCTGCTTTGGTGGATTGATGGAGGGACCATGAAGAACGCGCGGCGCTCAAGCCCGGCAAGGTCGCCTTGGGGAGATCAGCTACGCGCGTATGAGTAAACGAGGGTCCAAATCCTTTCTAAGGTTGCCACGGTCCTCCTTTTATAGGCAAAGGGGTTACCACAATGGCAAAATGGTCATTATCCAGTGATTAGATAGCCAACAGTGCTATCATACCTAACTCTGGCAGTTAGGACAAAGTGCATTAAATGCACTACTAGGTGTCACGCTGTGGATGCAGCCCGGCAGGTCTGCCGCGCCGCTTAGTCATCTTCCACCTGTCTGCTTGACACGCCTCTAGACGGGTGTCATATAGAGCTGATCTTCGTTCTAAATGGCTGCCACGTGCCAAATGACATCCTCTTAGCTACCTGGGGGCTCGACACCGCACCGATGGATGACTTGCGTTGTGATGCGGTGGAGCGGTGGAGTCTTGGCGAGGATGCAGGCCGCCAGCGGCCCCGGCAAACCCGCCGGGGAAGTCATGGGACTTGTCTTCGGGATGGCCTCGACCTGACCAGGCTCGCCTGCCTGGTAAGGGAAGCTTTTCCTTAGTGATATCTTGTTCTCTTTGCTTGTCTTGGTCTTCTTGATCCGCCCCTTGATTCCTCAAAGGGCTATCTCTTTGCCTTGGTTCTGTCTTGAATGCTTGGTGGAGTTTGCATCTCTGCCACTGAGCCTGTGTACAGTCCGGGCAACATACGTGAAGGTTTGTTGCAGCGACAGGAGCCCCCGGGCCAGGTCCAAAAGTGCTGCCGAGCATCGTTGGGGTAGGCCCCATCAGGTACACAGGTAGGGCATTTACGATGATATTCTCTTCTTTCTTGATATCTTCTTTGCTTCTTCATTAACCTATGCTTGGGTCAGATTTCGGTTTTCCCGCGCGTCGTGCGATGCCAAACGCGGTGGGGGCCATCCTGTTATGGCCCGTGAATGACTTTATCCCACGGGGTGGTAACTACCATTTCACTCATCCCACTACGCCCATCCCTTCCGCCACGTACGTCGCATGCATCGCGTGGGGTAGGTCACGGATGCGCATGGTGCAGGAAAGAGCGCTACGATAGGAACCCAAATTTTCTGGATTGGTGCAAAAGGGTGATCGATGAGCTGGACCAGCATTTGCAGCTTGGACGGGTTGGATTCGAAGGAGGCCTTGGGAGTGGGTGGAGAATCAGCCCCCGGTCCCGGCTTGCCTATAAAGAGGGAGCACCAGGGGGAGCGGAGGCATCCATCCATGCACTTCTTCCTTCTTCTCCCTTGCCTCCTTCTTTGTCATGCCGAGGGGGAGAGACCGAGGTCACGCCCCAGGCCTCAGCTCGAGAGCGATGGCTCCGAAGGCTAGTGTTGTCACTCGGGGAGTGAGTCTGGTCCGGGGCCGCGGGAGGCACGGCGACCGCAGTAGGGGCAGTCGCAGTTCGTGGTGGCATGTCTGCGAACGCCGCACCGACCCCGGTGTGGAAGGAGTTGTGCTTCTTCATGATGGTGGAGTGCTCGCCCCTTCCACGCGAGCTCGCCGTCCGGGGAAGAGGTGCAGCCTCTGCCGCAAGCTGTTGGAGCTTGTCAACCCGTCGGTGGAGTCCTCAGGTCTTCTGGTGTCTGCCCATGGGATCGCGCTCGGGATCTTCAGTAATCCCAGCACTGCCTTCTCCGGCGAGGTCGGGGATGGCGCTGAAGATGGCGGTGCCCTCCTGCCCGCCAAGGAGGGGAATGGTGCTCCCCGTGCGCCCCGGGCATCGCTGCCACCGTCAGCCGCTTCATCGGGGGAGGTGACGGGCCAAGGGCCCGGTGTCCTCCCGGAGCGTCAGTTACGAGGAAGAAACGGGCGAAGACAGAGAAGGCGGGTGGCAGGCCGTCAGGTCGGAGTACGATGGCACCGACACCCTTGTCTCATACTGCCGGCCTGCTGCTCTGCCTTTCTGCTCTTCCCCTCCCTCCCCGGCACCATCATCACCAGCTTCTTTCAGACGATTGTCAGGGAGGGGATGCTCTCTTGGTGCCTTCTGCCGGGGGCACCCCTTGGTCCGGGCGGTGGTGCCCGGGGCATCTCCTAGCCGCCCCTGCCGCCTTCGCAGCCTCGCCACTCTTGATCTTGTCAGGCCGCGCATTGCGGGCCTAATGGGATCAGGCCGAGCTTCTGCTCAGGCGCTCATTTTGACCTCTTCGCCTCCTACTGTAGTTCCTAGGAGGAGAGGGACAAGAAAGGGATTACGGGGCACTTATATTTTTTCAATCGAAAATATGTAGGCACTTGCCAAACTTTAGTTTCAAATATGTAATCTCTTCTATCCATGTTTGTACTCTGTAAGCTTTGTACTCATTTATCCGCATATTAATGAAAAAAGACGGTCTTGCCGGGTACTTGTGCATGTACTACATCTATGCAGAGGAGGAGTGCCTCTATACTTTTAAGTATACAAGTTTTCTCCAGCAAGCTATCCTGCCGGTGCCTTCCGTTTGTTGCCGCGGGGCTTGGCCTGCTGAGCTCAAAACTATGGAAGGGGACCAGCCCCTCGTCGAACCTTCTTCGTCAAAAGCCACTACAACCGTCTTGATCGAAGCAATGTTCGGGTCAAAGGATGGGAGCACAAATGCCTCGAAGGTCATGAGGTTTCTCTATGCACAAGTTTTTTTTCTTACAGAGACATGTATGGATAAAAAGGAACTTTTCTGTTTGGCTTGTCGGGGATCGATATGTAGGCTTGTTTCCGTTTCTTCTTTTCATGACCGAGTCCGCGGCAAGAGCCCTGCAGTTAGTGCAGAGGAAAACAAAGCAACATATGATCTCATCTACATGATCATGGCAAATTCATGTTATGTTATGCATGCATGCAAGTTGTTGGGGCCCCCAGCGCTTCATTTTATTATCTGTGCTCAGGGTCTGCGCCTAGCTTTGTACAAAGGGTTACATGTGCATTGGCAAGGCATGTACAAAAGGGTGGCTGCCGGGCAGTGCCTGATAGTCGCGCCTTACGGGTAGAACTTACGAAGATGCTCAATGTTCCATGAGTTTTGCAATTGAATGCCATCTTCGGTCTCCAGACGGACTGCGCCAGGTCTGGTGACTCGCACTACCCGGTAAGGGCCTTCCCACTTCGGTGTCAACTTGTTTGCACCCTTGGCGGACTGAACACGCCTAAGGACAAGGCCGCCTTCCTCAAGGCTCCGGGCATGAACCCTGCGGCTGTGATAGTGGCGCAGAGCTTGCTGATAGCGTGCAGCATGCGTAGCAGCCCGGAGACGGTTCTCCTCAAGGAGCGCGGCATCGTCATGCCGGTGCTGCTCTTGCTCTACTTCATCGTAGGCAAATACTCAAGGTGACCCGTATATGAGTTCCGTGGGGATCACTGCTTCTGCCCCATAGACTAGGGAGAAGGGAGTCTGGCCTGTAGCTCGATTTGGTGTCATACGGCTCGATTTGGTGTCTGCCGCACTTCTGTAGCTTGTCAAAAGTTCTTGTCTTGAGTCCTCACAGCACTTCAGCGTTCATCCTCTCAGCTTGTCCATTGCTCCTGGGATGAACAACAGAGGCGAATGAAACCTTGCTTCCGAGGGTTTGAACGTATTGCATGAAGGCACGGCTTGTGAATTGGGTGCCGTTGTCAGTGATGACTCTGGCGGGTACTTTGAAGCGACACACCAATCCCTTCACGAACTTGATAGCTGATTGTGCGGTCACCTTTCTCATAGGCTCCACTTCCGGCCACTTTGTAAACTTGCCGATTGCAACGTACAAGAATTCAAAGCCCCCGGTAGCACGGGGGAAGGGGCCCAAGATGTCGAGCCCCCATACCAAAAATGGCCATGATAAAGGGATCGTCTGGAGAGCTTGAGCTGGTTGATGGATATTCTTGGAGTGGAACTGGCAGGCTTCACATCTGGTGACTAGCTCAATTGCATCTTGGAGGGCCGTGGGCCAGTAGAAACCTTGTCGAAAAGCTTTTCCAACCAAGGCTCTTGATCCAATATGGGAGCCGCACATGCCTTTGTGTATCTCTGCCAACAGTTCCTTCCCCTCTTCCCGGCAAATGCACTTCAATTTCACACTGTTGGGCCTCCTCCTATTTAGTGTGTCATTGACAAACTAATACATACTGGCCCTCCGGGCTACTTTTTCAGCTTCTTTTTGCTCTTCGGGAAGTTCTCCTGTTTGGAGGTAATGGACCATGTGCCGTTACCAAGTTGGAGCCTGAGGCTCAGCAACAAGGATCAACGACACCTCCTCGTTCGTGGGAGCGCGTACCTCAACCGCAAGAACTAGTAGTTCGGCGGGAGGGTGCTGCTCACCAAGCGAAGTGGAGTTATTCCTGTCAACCTCTCTACCGGGGGCTTTGGGAAGCTCTGCCGGGATAGGCTTGCGGGAGTCCAGTTTCCTCCTCTTTCTGGCCATTGTTGTTGGGGATACTGAGGGTTGAGTCAGGTGGAGAACAAAAGTCTCTGGTTCCACAGGAAGCTTTTGTGCAGCGCATTTTGACAAATGATCGGCAACACTATTTTCTGCACGTGGCACATGCTCTGTTTGCAATCCATCAAAACGCTCCTCTAGCTTCATCACTTCCTCCACAT
Organism: Thinopyrum elongatum; assembly: GCA_011799875.1. NCBI lineage: Eukaryota > Viridiplantae > Streptophyta > Magnoliopsida > Poales > Poaceae > Thinopyrum > Thinopyrum elongatum. The sequence goes on along the minus strand of CM022297.1, from coordinate 188,783,595 downwards.
ATGCCTCCATCAATGGACTCTGGTAATCCTTGTTTACTTGTCTCACCACAAGCTGTGAGTCTCCATGAATGATCAACTTCTTAATTCCCAATTCTGTTGCGATCCTGAGCCCGACAAGGAGTCATTCATATTCTGCGGTGTTGTTGGTAGCTTTCTCCCGGGGAAAATGCATTTGGACCACATACTTGAGGTGCTCTCCAATGGGTGCGACAAGGAGCACGCCAACTCCTGCACCTTGCAGTGAGAAGGCACCATCAAAGTATATGATCCACTCTTGGGGGGCCTCCTTGCCGGGGATAATTGTTTTCGGTGTCTCCTCATCTGGGGTTGGCGTCCATTCCGTGCGGAACTCTGGCAATGCTCTACTCTGAATGGTTAACGTACTCTCATACTTCAGACCAAAGCTTGACAATTCCAACGCCCATTCCACTATTCTGCCAGTGGCCTCCGGGTTCCTCAGTATGCGTTGTGAAGAGAAACGAGTGACAACTGTGATCTCGTGGGCTTGGAAGTAGTGGCTTAGCTTCCTCGAGGCCATAATGAGGCCGAATATCAACTTTTGCACTTCGGAGTACCTTGACCTAGCCCCCCTGCAACAAGGAGCTGACAAAGTACACCGGCCGTTGCACCACCTTCTTCTTTGTCGTGGTCTTGGGATCGTCTCTGTTATTCTGCTCCTCTTTCTCCTGATTTGCACCGGACCTTTCCGGGATAGGTTCACTTCCTTCTCCAGAGGGGACAGTAGCTGCGGCTGCTCCTTCATCTATTTCCCGTTGTGCCACCAGTGCTGCACTAACCACTTGATTGGTTGCCGTAAAGTACAGCAGCTACGACTCTTGTGGTTTAGGAGCGACCAAGGTGGGAGCAGAGGAAAGATAGGCCTTCAAGTCTCGCAGCGCTGCTTCTGCTTCCGGGGTCCACTCCATTGGCCCTGCCTTCTTCAAAATTTTGAAGAACGGCAAGGCACGCTCGACAGACTTGGAAATGAACCTACTCAGCGCGGCAACGCATCCGGTTAGGCGCCTCACGTCCTTAACTGTCTTGGGTGCTTGAATCTACTCGATCGCCTTGATCTTGTCGGGGTTGGCCTCTATCCCCCGAAGGGACACAAAGAAACCAAGTAGCTTGCTGGAGGGAATGCCAAACACACACTTCTCAGGGTTCAGCTTCAAGTTGATCTTGCGCAGGTTTGCGAAGGTCTCTTCCAAGTCCTGAATGAGAGTTGATTTGTCCTTGGTCGTGACCACTATGTCATCCATGTAAGCTTCAATATTGCTGTGCAATTGAGACTCAAAACCAATTTGCACTGCCCTTGCAAAAGTGGATCCAGTGCTCTTCCACCCGAAGGGCATCCGCACGAAGCAGTATGTGCCACACGGGTTTATGAACGCGGTCTTCTTCTCGTCCTCCTTGGACATGAATATCTGATGGTATCCAGAGTATGCATCCAAGAAGGAAAGAAGATCACACCCGAAAGTGGAATCTATGATCTGGTCGATGCGCGGCAAGGGGAATGGGTCCTTTGGGCATGCTTTATTCAGATCTGTGAAGTCTATGCAAAGCCTCCATTTCCCGTTCACCTTGCGCACCACCACCGGGTTCGCCAACCATGTTGGGTGCAACACTCCTCTGACCAAACCAGCTGCTTCAAGTTTCTTGATCTCCTCGGCAATGAATTGTTGCCGCTCTAAAGCTTGCTTCCTGACTTTCTGCTTGACGGGCCGGGCATGAGGGCAGACGGCTAGGTGGTGCTCGATTACCTCCCTGGGAACACCAGGGATGTCAGATGGTTGCCAGGCAAACACATCTACATTCGCCTGCAGGAAGGCAACGAGCGTGCTTTCCTATTTGTCATTAAGGGTGGAGCTGATGGTGAACATACCACCAGCACCATACAGCCCTGCCGGGACCTTCTTCACCGCAGGTGAGGCAACCTTGGGTTTCTTGCTAGTGGAGCTCTCTGGCAAATCATCGACGGGTGCAGCACACTCCGAAGAGGTGCGCTTCCCGGATTCCTTGCCAGTATCTTTGCTAGCTTTTTCCCTTTCTTGCTTTCCTTGGCGGGAGCTGCAGCTTCCGCGGCCTCGGCAGCGACTGCGTCTCGGTACATCTTATCCACGCATATGATTGCGTCCTTCTTGTCTGACGGAATGGAAATGACGCCCATCGGCCCTGGCATCTTCAGTGTGTTGTAGGCATAGTGGGATGCCGCCATGAATTTTGCCAGGGCTGGATGACCAAGGATTCCATTGTACGGCAGGGGGAGATCAACCACATCAAACACAACCTTCTTGGTCTGGTAGTTCAATTCTCCTCCAAACATCACCGGCAGTGTGATCTTTCCCTTAGGACGACTCCTGCCGGGGTTGATCCCTTGGAAAGTGCCAGTAATCTTGAGCTCTTCATCTGATATTTGAAGCTTGTTGAGTACCTTGGGGGAAATCAGATTCAACCCAGCCCCGCCGTCAACCAACATCTTCATGACCTTGAGGTTGCGGATTGTTGGTGAAACCAACAACGGCAAGCACCCTACCGCAGTGGTACGGACAGGGTGATCCTCTTCGTCGAAGATGATGGGCATGCGGGACCACTTGAGCGGTTTCTGGGAGTCTGCCACTGGCTCTACGGCGTTGACCTCACGCACCCACTGTTTAAGCTGGCGGTCAGAGGAGTGCAAAGATGCGCCTCCTTTAATGCATAGGGCCTCAGTGGCCTTCTGGAACTCTTGCTCGCTGGTTTCCTCTTCATCCCCCTCATCACTTTCGTCATCACCTTCTTTTTTCTCACAACCTCTTGCAGGTTTCTCTTGATGCTGGGGAGCCTTGCCGCGGCGGCCTCCTCTACTGCCACGACCCTTCCTGCCAACACCTTCTTGGTCTATTTCCTTGTCGCATTTCTTGTACTCAGCTCTCTGCTTCTTGACAAGTTGTTCAACTTGGTGACACTCTTGGAGATCATGGCTCTTGGTCCAGTGGATCTTGCAGTATGGCCCGTCAACCTTCCCAGCCTTCTCGGCTGCCGCAGCCTCCCGACAATCAGTGCACGCGGCAACTTACTTTCCGGGGACTTCGGTCTTAGCCTTCTTGCCGGTACTAGGAGTGTTGGAGCCCTCAACAGCCAATACCGCCTTTTCCTTGCGCTTCTTATTGCGTTTCTTATTCTTCCTCTTCGGTTCAGCGGCATCGCCATCATCCTCTGAGTCAACTTCGACGCCGTCCTCTTCTCTGGGGAGCCGTTTCCCTTCCTGTGTTCGGGCACACTTATCCGCCAAGGTGTACAGCTCATTCACTGTCTTGGGCAACCGAACGTTCATCTTGGAATGTATCCTCCTGTTGCGCACGTTGGACTGGAACGCGACAATCACAGCTGCCCGGTGGATGTCTGGAATGTTTCTGTCCACCCGGCTAAACCTCTACATGTACTTCCGCAAGCTCTCCCGTTCCTTTTGTGGGAGGAGCTGCAGATCGCTGGGCCGTCCTGGTTATTCATGGCCGCCCGTGAAGGCGCCAACAAACTCATTGCACAGGTCAGCCCATGATGAGTTGGAATTCTCCGGAAGGTGCATCAGCCATGACCTCACATTTGGCTTGAGTGCCAAAGGAAAGTAATTGGTGAACACCTTCTCATCTCTTCCTCCGGCGGCTTGAACAGCGATAGTGTAGATGCTCAAGACCTCTGCCGGGTTCAGCCTTCCATCATACTTCTCTGGTATTTCTGTCTTGAAAACGCGGGCAGATGGCCAACGGACTTGCCGCAGCTTGCGAGTGAAGGCAGGGCACCCAACCTCAAAAGGCAAGTATCCGCCTTCACTGGGCGCGGGTTCATTGACGTCTGGGCCATTGCGCCTGTCGGATTGGCAGCGGGTTTCATGACGTCATTCTATGGTGACGCGCACGTCCTCCTGATATGTCTCCAATGTATGTATAATTTTTGATTGTTCCATGCTATTATATTATCATTCTTGGATGTTTTACAATCATTTTGTAGTCATTTTATATCATTTTTTGGTACTAACCTATTGACATAGTGCCCAGTGCCAGTTGCTATTTTCTGCACGTTTTTTACATCGCAGGAAATCAATACCAAATGGAGTCCAAACGCAGCGAAACTTTTTGTGGATTTTTTGGGACCAAAAGGCATCCAGTGGGCCGGAGAAGCGCCTGGGGGGGGTGCTCCGAGGGGAGCACAACCCACCAGGGCGCGCCTGGAGGCCCAGGCGCGCCCAGGTGGGTTGTGCCCACCTCGGTGGCCTCCCGCACCGCCTCTTTGCTCTATAAATACCCCAATATTCCAGAAACCCTAGGGGAGTCGACGAAAATCAATTCCAGCCGCCGCAAGTTCCAGAAACACTAGATCCAATCTAGACACCATCTCGGAGGGGTTCATCATGTCCATTGGTGCCTCTCCGATGATGCGTGAGTAGTTCTTTGTAGGCCTACGGGTCCGTAGTTAGTAGCTAGATGGCTTTCTCTCTCTCGTTTGATTCTCAATACAATGGTCTCTTGGAGATCCATATGATGTAACTCTTTTTGCGGTGTGTTTGTTGGGATCCGATGAACTTTGAGTTTATGATCAGATCTATGTTTTTATCCATGAAACTTATTTGAGTCTTCTTTGATCTCTTATATGCATGATTGCTTATAGCCTCGTATTTCATCTCCGATATTTGGGTTTTGTTTGGCCAACTTGATCTATTTATCTTGCAATGGGAAGAGGTGCTTTGTAATGGGTTCGATCTTACGGTGCTTGATCCCAGTGACAGAAAGGGAAACAACACGTATGTATCGTTGCTATTAAGGATACAAGATGGGGTCTATTTCTACATAAATAGATCTTATCTACATCATGTCATCATTCTTATTGCATTACTCCATTTTTCCATGAACTTAATACACTAGATGCATGCTGGATAGCGGTCGATGTGTGGAGTAATAGTAGTAGATGCAGGCAGGAGTCGGTCTACTAATCTTGGACGTGATGCCTATATAATGATCATTGCCTGGATATCGTCATGAGTATTTGAAGTTCTATCAATTACCCAACAGTAATTGTTTTCCCACCGTTTGCTATTTTTCTCGAGAGAAGCCACTAGTGAAACCTACGGCCCCCGGGTCTCTTCTTTAATATATTTGCCTTTGCGATCTATTTTTATTTGCTTTTGTTTTCAGATCTATATTTCCAAAAACCCAAAAATACCTTGCTGCACTTTATTTTATTTTGCATTTATTCGAGATCTATTTATCCAATCTATTACAACTTACTCCCATCCACTAGCCATCTCTGGCGCCGTTGCCCGAAAGGGATTGACAACCCCTTTAATACGTCGGGTTGCGTGTATTTGTTATTTGTGTGCAGGTGCCGTTCACGTAGTGTTGCGTGGTTCTCCTACTGGTTCGATAACCTTGGTGTCATCTATGAGGGAAATACCTACCGTCGCTGTACTGCATCAACCCTTCCTCTTTGGGGAAATACCGACATAGTTCTAGCAGACATCAAAAGGAATTTCTGGCGCCGTTGCCGGGGAGACATCATCAACATCTACCAGGTTCCTAATCACAAATCTCATCTCCTCGCAATTTACATTATTTGCCATTTGCCTCTCATTTTCCTCCCCCCCACTTCACAAAAAAATGCCGTTTTATTCGCCCTCTTTTTCGTTCGCCGTTCTCTCGTCAGATCTGTCTTTTTGCTTGCAATCATGAGTGATTTTGGTATGGCAGAAATAGATGATGGCCTAACTCCTAAAATGGAGCGTACGGGTAATCTGGATGCCAAAACTTTTGTTTTGGGGCAGGGGAATGTTATGGGAAAAGAACATATCCAAGAATTTTTCAATTGTGTTGGAAATTTGAGTCTTGATGATGCTCCTATACTTAAAAGGACTAAATCTTATGCGGAAGCTATTTTAGCGCTAGTTCTGAAACTTGAAAATAGATTTATCCGTACTGATCCTACCTTGCAAAGATTGTTTTATGAGTTACCCGTTATAAAGAATCCTAAAGCTAAAAAGTTGGCCACTCTTGTTCTTATGAATGAATTTGACTACATGATACGGGAAGCTAGGGAAATCTTTGATTTTTATGGTATGAATCATGAAAAACCCGTGATAGATGAAATTCTCTATAATAGTGATTATGCTTTAAGACATTTACTTGGGGATAATCAAATCTTTGATGAGAGTCTTAAAAAGCAAGTCCCTATTTTAGATATTATCCAACAAGTTTTTAATGATGTTAACCAACATTATTCTTGGATCACTGCCGGAAATCAAAAGGGATATGATGATAAGGAACTTGATTGTGCTAAAGTTTCCATGGATAATGTGTTTTATGTTGTTTTTGCAAAGCCTCCTAAGAAAAACACCTCCAAGGAAAACAAGAACAAAGTTGACAATACTTAGATCCTTGCTTTATGCCTAGCTAGGGGCGTAAAACGATAGCGCTTGTTGGGAGGCAACCCATTGAATAAAATTTATTTTTTGCCTTTTGCTTTCTGTTCTTGAGTGTCAGCATAATAATGCTACTTTTATTATTTAGTTTTTTGTGTTTTAATTAGTGTTTGTGCCAAGTAAAGCCTTTAGGATTGATTTGGGTGATAGTTGATTTGATCTTTATGGAAAACAGAAAATTTTGCGTCCAGTAAACCAATTTTGAAAATTCACAGAAGAGACGAAAAATTCTGAATTATTTTACACAAGATTGATATACAAATTTCCTCTGTTGTCCTAATTTTTCAGAATTTTTGGAGTCACATAAGTATTCGAAATATTCAGATTGCTACAGACTGTTCTGTTTTAGACAGATTCTGTTTTCTTTGCATTGTGTGCTTGTTTTAATGATTCTATGGTATTCTTTGAAGAGTTTTTGCCATAGAAAAGTTGGAATACAGTAGATATAATGCAAGAATAAAATATGAATTGGTTTGCTACAGTACTTATAGTAGTGATTTTTTTTTTCTTATACTAACGGATCTCACGAAGGTTTTGTTGAGTTTTGTGTGATTGAAGTTTTCAAGTTTTGAGTGATTTTATGATGGATGAAGGAATAAGGAGTAAGAAGAGCATAAGCTTGGGGATGCCCATGGCATCCCAATCTATTATCCAAAGAGAAGCAAGCAACTAAGCTTGGGGATGCCCGAGTGGCATCCCCTCTTTCTTCTAACGACCATCGGTATTTTACTTGGAGCTATATTTTTATTCGTCACATACTATGAGTTTTGCTTGGAGCGTCTTGTATGATATGAGTCTTTGCTTGTTTTGCTTTTTGTTTTAAATCTTGAATCCTTGCTGGACACACCTATTTGAGAGAGCCAAAATTATGCCATGACTTGTTAGAATTGCTCTCTATGCTTCACTTAAATCTTTGTGAGCTATGGAATTGCTCTAGTGCTTCACTTATATATTTTTGAGCACGGTGTGCTTTATTATTTTTGAAGAAATGCTCTCATGCTTCACTTAGATTTATTTGGGAGTTAGTAAATTTTTTAAGAAATTCTCTCTTGCTTCACTTAAATTAATTTGAGAGAAAGAAATATTATGCTCATGATCTTCACTTATATTTGTTTGAGCTTATCAAAAGCAACACATGAAAATTAGTCCCAAAGTGATAGATATCCAAGAAGGATATAATAAAAACTTTCATGAAGATCATTGGACAAAATAAACTTGATTCCTTGTAATAATTTTGAGATATGATGATGTGATATGTGAGTTATGTTGATGAGTAATTATGCTTTAGTAAGAATATTGGCGTTAAGGTTTGTGATTCCCTATGCATGCACGAAAGTCAATAGTTATGCAATGAAATTATGTCCTACTTGTGGTGCATTATTCGGTGTTAATTATGCTTAATGCTCTCTTATGAGATTTTTTGTTTCTTGGTTGGTCGCTTCTCAATCTTTTGCTAGCCTTCATTTTGCACTAAGTATGTTCACTACTTGTGCATCCAAAACCCTTTAAACCAGTTTTGCCATATGAGTCCACTATATCTACCTATATGTGGTATTCTTTTGACGTTCTAAGCAAATTTGCATGTGCCATCTCTAATTTTCAAAATAAATTTCTCTTTTGTGTGCTCGTACCGCTCGCGAGGCAGTGAGGGGTGGCCGATATTTTCCATGCTAGATGTGTTATTCTGACAATGAGTGTTTATTCACTTGTCATTGCACGAGAGTAAGGCAAAGGTATTAGGGATGCCCAGTCCCAAAATGAATAAATGAATTTACTTTATGTTGTCAAATAATAAATTCCTTGGAAAGTGTTGGTATGGAGGGCACCCGTGGATACGGCTAGCCATGGAAAGTGAAAGGAATGGTGGAAAAAGGAATAAACTTTATTTTCTGTTTGGGAACCGCCTATGATATATCTAGCATGGAAAGTGTGGGGAACTCTAAGTCGTTTTCGTTGGTGGGAAAAGTATACCTCCCAAAATATTTTTTATCTCTCAATTTTCGCTTTGAGCTCTGAAACCTCTACAAATCCCTACTTCCCTCCGCGAAGGGCCTTTCTTTTACTTTATGCAATTTTTATTTTGAGTCTCCATCTTCTCTTATGAAGCCCCAACTAAGGGGCACTATGATCGTACTTGAGCATTGGGTATAGCTAATATGCGAGTGTGTTTCATGAATGGATCAATGATTGAGCATAATGGGCTAGGGATAATTTATTTTAGCGTTGATATTTTGAAAGACATGGTTGCTTGTTGATATGCTTGAGTATTTAAGTTATCATGTCAAAACTAGACTATTGCATTGAACCATATAAAATCCAAATGTCCATGCTATAAAGAAAAGAATATGTGATGAACATGTTAGGCAGCATTCCACATCAAAAATTTTGTTTTTATCATTTACCTACTCGAGGACGAGCAGGAATTAAGCTTGGGGATGCTGATACGTCTCCAACGTATCTATAATTTTTTATTGTTCCATGCTGTTATATTATCATTCTTGGATGTTTTACAATCATTTTGTAGTCATTTTATATCATTTTTTGGTACTAACCTATTGACATAGTGCCCAGTGCCAGTTACTGTTTTCTGCATGTTTTTTACATCGCAGGAAATCAATACCAAACAGAGTCCAAACGCAGCGAAACTTTTTGTGGATTTTTTTGGACTAGAAGACATCCAGTGGGCCGGAGAAGCACCTGGGGGGTGCTCCGAGGGGAGCACAACCCACCAGGGCGTGCCTGGGCCTCCAGGCGCGCCCAGGTTGGTTGTGCCCACCTCGATGGCCTCCCACACCGCCTCTTTGCTCTATAAATACCCCAATATTCCGGAAACCCTAGGGGAGTCGACGAAAATCAATTCTAGCCGCCACAAGTTCCAGAAACACCAGATCCAATCTAGACACCATCTCGGAGGCGTTCATCATGTCCATTGGTGCCTCTCCGATGATGCGTGAGTAGTTCTTTGTAGACCTACGGGTCCGTAGTTAGTAGCTAGATGGCTTTCTCTCTCTCGTTTGATTCTCAATACAATGGTCTCTTGGAGATCCATATGATGTAACTCTTTTTGCGGTGTGTTTGTTGGGATCCGATGAACTTTGAGTTTATGATCAGATCTATGTTTTTATCCATGAAAGTTATTTGAGTCTTCTTTGATCTCTTATATGCATGATTGCTTATAGCCTCGTATTTCTTCTCCCATATTTGGGTTTTGTTTGGCCAACTTGATCTATTTATCTTGCAATGGGAAGAGGTGCTTTGTAATGGGTTCGATCTTACGGTGCTTGATCCCAGTAACAGAAAGGGAAATAACACGTATGTATCGTTGCTATTAAGGATAACAAGATGGGGTCTATTTCTACATAAATAGGTCTTGTCTACATCATGTCATCGTTTTTATTGCATTACTCCATTTTTCCATGAACTTAATACACTAGATGCATGCTAGATAGCGGTCGATGTGTGGAGTAATAGTAGTAGATGCAGGCAGGAGTCGGTCTACTAATCTTGGACATGCTGCCTATATAATGATCATTGCCTGGATATTGTCATGAGTATTTGAAGTTCTATCAATTGCCCAACAGTAATTGTTTTCCCACCGTTTGCTATTTTTCTCGAGAGAAGCCACTAGTGAAACCTATGACCCCCGGGTCTCTTCTTTAATATATTTGCCTTTGCGATCTATTTTTATTTGCTTTTGTTTTCAGATCTATATTTCCAAAAACCCAAAAATACCTTGCTGCACTTTATTTTATTTTGCATTTATTCGAGATCTATTTATCCAATCTATTACAACTTATTCCCGTCCACTAGCCATCTCTGGCGCCGTTGCCCGAAAGGGATTGACAACCCCTTTAATACGTCGGGTTGCGAGTATTTGTTATTTGTGTGTAGGTGCCGTTCACGTAGTGTTGCGTGGTTCTCCTACTAGTTCGATAACCTTGGTCTCATCACTGAGGGAAATACCTACCATCGCTGTGCAGCATCATCCCTTCCTCTTTGGGGAAATACCGACGTAGTTCTAGCAGACATCACCTCCCTCCGCTGATCTTCCATGACTTGTCACTGATCTTGATGGGCCTGAGGGTCAGATGAAGCCATTGATACCTCGTCGGGCTCCTGGTTGTGTGGTTCTAGTTGTAGCCTCTGCGCTGGCTGTCATGGAGGGGACTGTATCATTGGAGTGGCCCCCTCGACTTGGCCAGTGGCTTGGACTGTGGTTATTGCTTGTGGGCGCCGTGGTGGATCCGCCCGTTGCGATCCTCCTGCTTCAGCAAAACCGATCAGACTCTAGATGGTGGCTCTCCACTCATCCATTTGATCGGCCGCTGGTGGGAATCTCAGTAGGAGTTGGGCTCGCGCCATGGCTTCCGAAGCAGTGCTCGGCATAGATGATGCAGACCGCGACGTCGCTCGGCTCCTGCCAGTACCAGTGGCGGCGGCGCCGTGCTCTCGACGCCGTGAGTCAGCCGCCACGGTGGTACGGTGGCGAGAATGGTGCGTCTGGGGGTTGACGACCCCATTCGGCGCTTCGTCTTGGTTACCCCGCCCCGGGGGAGGCGCTTGCCCCGCCGTTGCACCCGTTGCAGGGACAACTAGGGGGCCGCGGTTCACACCAGAGCGAGCGTTGTCGCTGTGGCTGCGTCCTTCGGCACGGTGGGGAGGTGGAGTCTGAATGTTCTCCCCACCCATGCGTTGTGGAGCATGGCCGTCAGAATGCTGTTGATGCTGCCCTCCTCCAGCGTCTTCTGCTCCAGCCTTGGCTGTGGGGGGAACGATGACAGCGCCGCCTACGCCGGTCACTTTCCCCATGGCGTCTGCGTCCCCCGACACCATTGCAGCCCCACAGCATCGGTGGCTGCCTGCGAGGGGGCCTTCAAGGTGGAAGGATGAGCAGTTGCGTCGGACATCTTCTTGGGTGCCATGGATGATGAAGCCAATGATGAAGAAGATGATGATTAAGATTGCCGCGCTGTTCACGACCTCGGGTTCGCACAAGCGTTCCCCCTACCTGGCCCGCCAAAGATGTCATCGTAGAACACGGACACCTATGGGGCCATCATCCCCTTTGTGGTTCGGCAGGGGGAGGTCACATTGCACAAAGAGCGGAGGCCATGGGACAGCACGGCAGAGGTGACGCTGGTGGTTTTTACCCAGTTTCGGGCCGCTGAGAAGCATAAAACCCTACTCCTGCTTTGGTGGATTGATGGAGGGACCGTGAAGAATGTGCGGTGCTCAAGCCCGGCAAGGTCGCCTTGGGGAGAGCAGCTACACGTGTATGAGTACACAAGGGTCCGAATCCTTTCTATGGTTGCCACGGTCCTCCTTTTATAGGCAAAGGGGTTATCACAATGGCAAAATGGTCATTATCTAGTGATTAGATAGCCAACAGTCTATCATACCTAACTCTGGCAGTTAGGACAAAGTGCATTAAATGCACTGCTAGGTGTCATGTTGTGGATGCAGCCCGGCAGGTCTGCCACACCGCTTAGTCATCTTCCACCTGTTTGCTCGACACGCCTCTGGACGGGTGTCATGTAGAGGTGATCTTCCTTCTAAATGGCTGCCACGTGCCAGATGACAGCCACTTAGCTACCTGGGGGTTCGACACCACACCGATGGATGACTTGCGTTGTGATGAAGTGGAGTGGTGGAGTCTTGGCAAGGATGCAGGCCGCCAGCGGCCCCGGCAAGCCTGCCGAAGAAGTCTTGGGACTTCTCTTCGGGATGGCCTCGACCTGACCAGGCTCACCTACCTGGTAAGGGAGGCTTTTCCTTAGTGATATCTTGTTCTCTTGTCTTGTCTTGGTCTTCTTGATCCGCCCCTTGATTCCTCAAAGGGCTATCTCTCTGGCTTGGTTCTGTCTCGAATGCTTGGTGGAGTTTGCATCTCTACCACTGAGCATGTGTACAGTCCAGGCAACATACGCGAAGGTTTGTTGCACCGACAAGCACTGAATGGGCTGTGGTACAGTGGTGGATGAGCAGTCTACTTGTTTCTAGGGGAGGTGGGAGGGGTAGATGCGGCCGCAGAAGCAGATCCCGCGAGGTGGACGATGCTGGCAGTGAATGGGCTCTGGTATGCCGGTGGATGAGCAGTCTAGGGTTTCGAGAGGGAATGGGCAGAAAGGCCGATGAGGTACGAATGGCATGATGTAAGATGCTCTGGTGCTGTGGAGTAGTCGTTTTTGTGGGTGTGGGAGAGGAAATGGGGGTGCCGTGTGGTGGGGGAACCGGAAGTTACCAAAGCAACCCCGACCTATTATGTGAATGAGGGCCGTATTGTAACTATTGTTCTCCGTGCACTAAGGACATAAGGGGAATTTCTCATGCTAAAGACTAGGTGGCAGAAATTTTAGAAGGAAGCGGGAGATTTTGCCGCCCACGGGATCGTTTGTATCCATTTTCAACTAATTTTGGACAGTGCTAGTGGTAAGGTCATGCGAGACTGTGTACACGGGGCACACGTCAGCAGTTAATAACCGGTATGAAGTCCACCCCAGAAAAAAGACAATAACTTAGGATGATGCACCGATAACTTGGACGTTCACACGGGCGCGGCCAATCGTACGGGTGTAGAGGCGTGTTCACAAAAAACGGATCAAACGCTCAGCCTATGTATTTCTCGTGTAAATATATAATTTAGTGCCATTGGTTATTTATTTTAAACACAATACACTAACGTGTTAATTTTAATTATATTGCACAGTAACAAATGGATAATATAGATGCACAAAAGAAGTGGATATTGTAGTCCGCTACTTAAAAGTGTTACCTCATATGATTACATGGCCTCCATTTCATAAATTGCGTACCCGTTGAATTCATATATGAATATTACATATATTACTTCATAATAGAACCTTAAATCATCCAAGACTAATGAATTTGAATGCAAAACTAACAATGGTGCATGTACATGATAACTATAGTGGTTGTTTGAAGAAACATCACTATAACTTTGGCATGCACAATTGAAAAAGACTATTTGAAAAAAAATGCGATATGTGAGTGTCCAATCTTTGTAGCGTTGAATCGATATTGTATCATTGGCCACGATACGAAGTAGATATTGATTATGTTCAAGCGTTGCACGTCCATGATCGCTAGATAGTGATACATGAATGAATTGTGCAATCTCTCACACGCATACATATCTCGTTTCTCCGTGGGCATCGGAATCACACACGCGCACTTCATGTATTTCTCTCCGTTCGTCAAGGTTAGAATTCATCTTTCTACCCCATCCCACAAGTCTCTCACACAAAAACACACACACTCTCTGTCGAACACGCCCACCCCTTTAATTCCGCCCACCCACCGCCACTAATGTCTCAAAGTATAACTATGTCTCGCACACATATGCGTAAGGTTAACTCGAGTCTCGGAACAATATGAATACATACAATGGGATTCCGGCAAAGCACCTTTTGTGTTGAGATTTCGCCCCCTCACACACACACACAATCACACACACACACACACACACACACACACACACACACATGTGCGCGCGCAGACATTGTTTCTCTCTTCATTTTTTCTGGCACTTGCATGCACACCGCTTGTTTATCTCCGTGATGCTTTAAGCATGCCTCACACACATTCTATCTACCTATCCCTTAATATATATACGTATCACACAAACTCCTTCTCCCTATATCTAATTGTCATTGGCACCCCCCCACACACACTCACACACACACGTCCCGACACCGAAGGACTAGGGTGACACCTCGATCTTGATACTAATCTATCTACTGGCTTATCTCTCAAACACACACACACACACACTTCCCGACACCGAAGGAGTAGGCTGACACCTCGATATTGATACTAATCTATCTACTAGCTTCTCTCTCAACACACACACACACACACACTTCCCGACACTGAAGGAGTACGGTGACACCTCGATCTTGATACTAATCTATCTACTGGCTTCTCTCTCAAACACACACACACACACTCGCTAGTTGTGCCTTTGTGCCTACCGCATGCACACTCTCAATACGTCTTTTCTCCCCCCCTCCCCACCACCAACAATGACAGCAGAAGGGTGACACCTCGATCTTGATCTTAATCTTAATCTATGAATTGGCTTCTCTCTCAAACACACACACACACACACTCGCTATTTGTGTCTCTGTGCCTCGCTCACACACACTCGATACATCTTTCTCTCCATAGCCCCCCTCAATATGTAGATTTCTTGCGCGCGCACAGCTGTAGTGACGATGACGCTAAACCCAGTGTGCCTTGTTTTTACCGGCCTCATGTGATAGTTTTCACCCTGTTTTCTATTAATTAACAAGGCAACCTTTTCTTTGTTACTACTAGTGAATTTGAGATCATTCGTGGTAGACATAAAATATATCACTTCAACCAATTATCGCAGTAACTATTCAAAAAGAAACTAGCAAGATGCCCGTGCGTTGCACGGAACATCAAGATGCATTTGTATGAGTAGTTTATCTTGTGGGAGAAAAGGATGAACAAGGGAAGGCCTTATTTGCAAATGTGGAGAGGGGTGTGGGTATCTTTTTGCAAAATTGCCATAGTTTCCTTCCTATCCGTCAGATATAAATCGGACGGCCTGTATTGCAGGATGGCAGGCACAACATCATCACCAACTCTGTTTTTTAGGCCGGTCGTAATGGGAGTATCATAAGTGGTATCATGCATGCCAACTAGACTTTTTTGATGATGTGGCACACAATTAAATGAGGAAAGAGAGGATGTGGTATCATATCATGATATCGTATCATATTAAATGTCGTACTACTTTGTGTCATGCATGGCAATTAATAAGGCAAGCTAAGATACTAACTTATTATACTATGCATTACGGAAGTAGTATCATACACTAGTATCATATGCATGATACGAGTAAATGATACTCCCCATTACGACCAACCTTATAAGAGTAGGGATATATCTCCAGCATCGTCCACAACGAACATCTGGTGGACTGGTTAGCGCCGGATGCTCGCAACGCGATGACCTGAGTTCGAATTCTGTCTTAATAAAACTTTATATTTTTATATTTTTTAATATATACTTCTTTCGCTACTGTACTGACAGTGGAACCCACAGAGTACTTAGAATACAAGATTAAGGATGGATTTGTTTCTTTTTAATTTTCTGTTACGAATCTGTAGCCACCCTGCAAGTCATGTACATGGTACATGCAATTAACTTTTTGTAGAGGGAGAATCATACACGCAATTAACTCAAATGAATTGGATGTGACTCTATTATTTCCAGCATAAAAGCATCTCCTACGGCAACCGGCAAATTTCCTCCCGCTTCCTTCCGCGGAGGACGACATCCAACGCCAGCGGCATGCATTTTCTCAACTCTAACCAACCAGAGGAAATTCATGCAAACACGGACTGATTTCATATAAGCATGAAGGACTTCGTATAAAAAAGTCGGATCTTCATATAAATATGACGGATTTGATTACATTTACATGAACTAAGCGGTGCTAATCCGGCTCTCATGGTATAATTAATACCTAATCTAAATGGCCGCCCGTGGATCCCTTTGTCTTCCTCATGTCCGGCAGACACTAGCGGGGTCGACGAAGGTCCTCGCAAGAGACGAAGCAGCCAAGAGACCACCTGTATACGCAGTCGTCGCCTTGGCGGTGGCCTTCATGGGACCCAAGCGGTGGCAGCCTCCCGTGTTCTACTTCTCCTCGATGATGGCGGCGAACACGGAGAAGCTAGCCACCGACTCGTCGCTCTCCGCGCACCGGCTTCTGTCTTTGCCTACATGGCGCTGCCGCAGGCACAGGAGGCGCGGCCGCAGACACAGGAGGCATGGCCACCGCAGACACTGGTGGCGCGGTACGACACAGCAGCGACGATGCCTGTGCAGCCATGCTCGCCGCCGTGCTTGCGTGGAGCAACTCGCCACTCCTCATCGAGCTGAACTAGAGCGGTGAGTTGCTGAACCACGTGCCGGCTTGGGGCGGCAATTGGCTCCGTCGGGCCAGGCAAGGTAGGTGAAGCACCGAGCAGCCTCGCTCGTGTCCAGAGGGCTCAGCTAGCCACCCAGTCGGGTAGTATGCCGGAGAACGGCTCCTCAGAAGCCATCGGAAGAGTGGAGAAAATGGTGAAGGAGGAGATGGGGGAGCAGCGGAGGGGTGTGATTCTTGCCCGCTGTTTGGCCTCGTTTGAATAGAGGGCGGACGGGAGGAGCTTGGCCGGCGTCTGGCCTCATTTAAACTAAGGGCGGACGGGAGGAGCTCGGCCGGCGTTGCATTTAATACCGACCCGCTCATGAACGGACATGTGGCCGGGGTAGGTTTCTCGGTTTGCATGCGGGTTTAACGGAGGTGTTTGATGGAGGCGAGGAGGTGTGTTCAGCCGGGCGTGCAACGGGCGGCGTAGTACTATTCGATTTGACAGCTACTACTAGTAAACCAGGACAGTAAAAATATATTGAGTAAACCAGGATAGTTCCCGATACAGCTTTAATGCAGACGAGGGAGAGGGTAGCGGTTCCCGAATGCATCCTCCTTTAATTAGCATGCTGAGGGAAAAGAGGCAGCACGATGTGAATGCAACGCAGTTTGCACTCATATAAAGGCGCCCCTCCATTCCAATGCATCTACCACATCGTACGCACCTAAGAACCTGCACTAAGCGCAAAAGTGCTCACTCGAGACCCATGGCAGCGATGCGCGTGAGCGGCCAGCGGCTGTGCCAGATGGTCCACGACGCCTGCCTGCGGCATGGCACCGAGGATCGTCTCCAGAGAGTGTTGGTGACCGGTTGGTTCATGGCCATCGTCAATGCCAGCTATGACTCTTACTTGGACAAGATGATCGTTGCCACCATCAACAAGTTCACCCTCGTCAAGAAGCTCGCGGACGACATCGCCGTACTCGTCCAGCCCACGTGCCCGGGCTCCTCATTGCCTGCCACCCTAATCGGCCTCCATGGCGAGAACCTCTTTCAAGCACTGCTGGCCCTATGACTGCCCGCCAACGCAACAAAGAATGTCCACCCGGAGGTCGCGCTCGCCGCGAGACGCCTCGCCCTACAAGAATTCCTTGACCTACACATCCACGTGTACGAGGAAGTGGTGTACATAGGTATCTACAAGGCCGATGAGGACGCTACAACGTTGGCCTTCGTCAACCGGCTGGAAGCCTTGGACGCCTTTGTTGAGAAGCACCTTGACCTTGCCACAAAAGCCGCCGCTCCTAAGCCACCGGTCGGTGGCCCGGCGCACTGAGTCGAGGAGGAGGAGGTCGTACGTTGATGGATGCATCTTTCTTCTTGCCTCCTGTAACCACCACTTCGATCGCATCATCATGGCCTTAATTCGTATTGTGCTATCGCATTCTCCTTCCAATCAATAAAGACATGTGCGATCCCTTTGCTCACATTTGGAGGCAATTATATGCATCACTGTAACTAGTACTCCATCCGTCAATTTATAAGTTGTGCTTACCTTTTCCATCAACTTCGTAATTTACATTCGATGCTTGAACCGACCTACGAACTACTCCTAAATTCAAAAACTAAGACCGAACTTATAAATTCAAACTACTCGCGCAGCACGCCTGTCACGTTCGCAAGTTCAAAACAAGAAACTGGAACACGTACATGAAGCATGTCACCCTTCCCTGTCGCATACCGCACTATCGTTCCGGCCCACCGGTCAACGCGCATTGGCTAGGCTTTATATGACTACAACATGTGGGACCGCATGTGACCAAACCGACAATGCGCCAACCTAGCTACTACCCTGCTTATCTGGAGGGAAAAGCCCCGCCCTAGCGTTTCCAATCGTTATTTCTATCTATCGATCGTGCCAAGGAGCAGAACCAAATTTACAATTTATACATGTTTCTCTACTCCTATAAAATACTCAGTTGGTGATGATGGTGTGTCTGCCATCCGTCATTTCTGACCATTCACTACTGCAGGTTGGTCCAAATGCGACAGTCCAATCAGAGACCCTTCGACGAAACTGTGTGCGATGCATTAATCACAAACAGTGATGTAATAAAACCGTCAAAAAAGATGCAAAACGTTTGCGATGGCGGTGACATCAAACACGGTTTAGACTAGAGTTGCGTGTGCGATGCGTGGCAAATGGTTAATCCAGAAGAACTTTTTGCGATGAGGCAGAACAACAGAAACTGGCAGCCAGATGAGGGTGTGTGCGATATACGGCATACAGTTCACTAGGATGAACTGTGTGTGATTAGGCAACACAATAGAAACGGTCAGCCAGATCAAGGTGTGTGTGATGGAGGGCATATAGTTCACTCGGATGAACTGTTTGTGATGAGCCAACACAACAGGAACAATTCAACTGAACAAGATGTGTGTGATACGCGGCAAACAGGTCCGTAATCAGAAATGTGTGCGAACACAAATAATAACACAGACGATTGCTGCTAATAAGCCATGTGATTTGCTCTGTCTACAGAATAATAACATATATATATATAACGTAAATAAACATCCAATTACATAAGTGACTATACATATCATTCGCACACACCTCAATAAACAATTGTACGCATTCTGAACTAGGAGAAACGATCGTATAGTCATCTACTTCTTGTGACGCTCCCGCCACTGCTCTGTGGCTCGATCCCTCATCTGGGGCAGGAAGAAGACACTCCCTCATGTCAACGATCCGCATGTACATCTCGTAGCTTGTGTACGCATCCTTGGCCGCGTACTTGACGTGTTGTTCATCCAATCTCTCATGCCAGACACTGTGCCAGGCGTTCTTGTCCTTCTTGCTCTCATCCTTCATCTTCATGTAGTAGGGGTCGATGATGGCCGAGGCGAGGTCAACCAGGGAGTTCTGTTTGTTGTTGTCGCTGCCCCAGACCTTGTAGTGGTCCTGGATGTTGACAAGATTCTGGCATTTTAAGCCCGAAACCTTGAGCGCTTTTAGATCGTTGGTGGTGTCCACCGTAGTGAAACTGTAGTCGGAGCTGTTGATAAACCTGGAGAAACACTCGCAAGGCCTTGTGGCCAGGTGGTAGTGGTAGACAAGGATGTCATGTCGCACGCACAACTGGGCGACAGCAACCTTCTGATCATTCCCAGCACGACTGATGGTGTACATGAAGTCGAAGCCAACCACTTGGTACTTGTCCTCAGCAAGCAATTGCTCCATAGTTTGGATGGAGCTCTCCACCGAGACCGGCTCGTTCGTGTACACCACCGAGAGGGCCTTCCCCCTCATGTGGGTGTCCACTACGTGATGCGTGGTGAACTGCCCGCCGTTGTCGTCGTCGGCCGGTGGGAGCGCCATTGGAACCGCTGGATGTCCTCTCTATATGTGTCGTCTTGGGTTTGCGTATTGTGTTGTGTGGCGCAAGAGATGAAGTAAATGGCCGCAGGAATAAATGGGGGCCGGGCGGCCTGGATTCTCGGCGCATCCGCATGGCAGTTTTTGCAGCGGGTAACTGCATCATGGCGCCGCGCCCGGCGCAACCGCATGCACACAAACGTACGTGTTCCTGCGCCGGCCCCAAACACTGGCAGCCCGCATGGAGGGATGAGGGCAGAGCGCCCAGAGGGACGTGAGAGCAGAGCGCGCTGCAGCCACCTCAACCGCGAGCAACCACATGCATAGAGCAGTTGAACACGCAGGGAATGGTCATCTACAAGCCGGCCAACAGTTGCGTCGCTGCATAGAGAGCGGCCGTGTGCTACTACCTCCGTCTTGGTCTATTAGTCCCCTTTATATTCTGTGCCATATTTTGACCTTAAATTTACCAACAAAATGTTAATGCACGTTATAAAAATTATATAATTGGAATAAATGTTCAAATACGAATCCAATGATATAATCTCTGGCGAAATGCATTCGTATTGTATTAGTTAAATCTCTAGTCAAAATTTGGCACAAAAATACATAGATGACTTATAAACCAGGACGGGGGTAGTAGGTAATTTAATCACAAATGTTTTTTTATTAACCGTATGTGTACGTGTCCTTTCATCCTCCTCTCGCACGTCTTGTCACCCCGCTGCCGCAGACGGCTTAGAGCGCAAGCTTGAGCAGCGCGTGGGGGCGTTCTTTTGGCCAAATGGTGGTGAGCCCGTTCCCGCACAACTGCGCAGGTTCCCGTGCAAGCTTCCTGCCGACTCGGTGAAATCCCGCAAAATCCCAATGCTTACCGGCCTGCTATATAAACCCTCACGACGGGCGAGTCCTGCGTGGCATTTTCCCCTCCCTCCCTGTAGCTTATCTCATCTGCTTCTCCCACAATCGCCAATGGCACTGATCCGTCGTCGTCGCTCAGCCACTCCGCTGTCATCAGAGGACAGCTCCAGCTGGGAGGCTACACCGTGGCGATGGCGCAGTCCCCGGCGTAGTGTAGTGCACGTGGCGCCCCTGTTGGGTGTGCGTCGAACACCCACCACACGCTCCGCCGCCGCTACCCGTCGGCAGCTGTTGCCGGTCGCCGTTGCCGCCACCCCACCGTCTGCCGTCGTGGCCGCCACACCATCGTCGAAAGCTAGAGCCATCGCCCGCTCTGCCGCCATGGCCCGAAGGCGGAAGGTGGCCGTCGTGGCCACCACCCCACTGCCGGCCACCTTGGCCATCACCCGCTCCGCCACCGCAGCCCGAAGGCGGGAGGTGGTGGTCGTGGCCACCACCCCATCGTCGGCCGCCGTGGCCACCAGCCCACCGTCGACTGCCGGGGTCATCACCCGCTCCGCCACCACCACTCGAAGGCGGGAGGCGGAGGTGGAGGCCCGCACGTGCGTCAGCGACCTTGTGCGCTACATCGAGTTCCTGCGAGAGGAGGAGGAGCACCTCGTCGGGCATGCAAAGAGCCTTACTGCCGCCGTGACCGCAGCACACACCGCCGCAGATGCGAGGAATCAGGAGATCTACGAGGAGAACCACTGCTTCGAGAGGGATTGTCTGGAGCGGCAGAGGGTGTTCGAGGTGAGCGTCGCTGAAGGTGCAGCAGCGGAAGGCACCGTATTGTAGTTGTCCAGCTCATCGGTAGGCTCCTCCTCCTCTGCCTCTTACTGAGCGCGCTCGGCAGAGGGGAGGCTGCCGGAAGTAGTACAAAGCCCGTCCATAGTAGTAGTATTTAGGGGCTATTTTGTTCAGTTCATCTGACTATAGATGTGGTGGAACTGTACAATGTACTTAAAATTAGCTAGTATATATAGTTGAACTAGCTATTTCAGTACGTGGTTGGCAACAATTGGGGAAAAGTTTGGTCGGTTCAGCTGTTGAGTTGAACTGTTTGTATAAAGAATGACTGCTTAATCTATGAATGGAATCTATGCTTAATTACTGAATTTTAGTTGCAAAAATTAGATTGTGCTAGTGATTTTTAGCTGCATATTTTGACAAATGGCAATGTTACAAGGTTGACCAATGGCAATGTTACTAGATCAATAAATGTCAATCTTTCCAGTTTGACAAATGGCAATATACCCAATATGACAGATGCAAATCTTACCAAATTGTCTGTACGTGGTTGCACACGGGTCATCCAAAACAACCGTTTGCGTTGACGGGATGTACAAATCCTGCTCAGCACATTTTCTCTTGGCTTAGCGCTGAAGTCTGGCTTTGCATACCGTATTCAATCTGAACCATTTGCATTGAAGAGATGCGCAATTTCTACGCTGCAAATTTTCCCTTGGCTTACTGGGGAAGACCATAGCTCTCACTTTGCATACAGGTGTTCTATCTAAAACGTTTGCGATGAAGAGCTGCACAAATCCTGCTCGGAACATTTTCCCTTGGCTTACTCGGGAAGCTGTTGGTTTACATATGGGTGTTCTGTCTAAAACGTTTGCGATCAAGAGCTACACAAATCCTGCTCAGCACATTTTCCCTTGGCTTACTGGGGAAGCTGTCGGTTTGCATACAAGTGTTCTAACTAAAACGTTTGCGACGAGTGTTTTATATTTAAAAACCATTGATGTTTTTTTAAAGAAAATCATTTGATAAGTTTGTACATTCAGAGAGAAAAATGCAAGTTCGTTCAAACCATATCTTTCATTCAGTCACACTGCGAATTTATATTCATATGATCGAGATACAGTATTAAACCCAAAAAAACCTAATTCCGGTGGCGGAGGAGGCGGCGTGCCGCACCGGCGTTGTCGTTGTCGTCCTCCGGGATGCTGTTGTTGAAGTCTTCAAGGCAGCACAGAATGTTCTTCACTTAGAAATCAAACATCATGTCATCGCGTGATTGACGGGCGGGGCGCGGGAGGACGACAACTCGCGGCGCTGTGAGGTAGTGGTCGATGCGGCGTCCCATGCCGTTGAGGGGGGCGCGTGCACTGGCACGGGCACGGCGGGTACAAGCAAACTCATGGGGACCGGCGCCGCAATGGGTGCAGGGGCGCGCACGTGCATGGGCATGGGCGCTGGCGCTGGCATGTACACAAGCTCGCGCGGGTCCGTGGAGACCTCGCTAACGCCTGCGGCTTCCAGCTCTGCGATAGTGATCGGCGACCAGCCCGTCAATGCTACGGGGATGGTCGCTGGCGCGGGGATGGGAGCTGGGACGGGTGCGGGGGCAGCAACCGCCGCGGCCAGCTCGTTCAGGGCAATGTCCATGAGGCCTCATTCCTCCCTATTTTCTATCTCCTCCGGCTCGGAGTCGACTTCACCAAACTGGAAGACTAGTGGCAGATGATCTTTCTGCGCCATGGTGTTGGTGGAGGTCTGCGGGAGGGAGGGGAATGGGAGGTGAACAAAAAGGCCGCCCGTATTAAACAGCGGCTCGGGCGCCATTAATGGAGAGGATGCGAGCAATGTGGGCGACCATGGAAGTCAAAGGGCTCACTTCCCAGTGAGCCTGTGCAGCGTACAGCTCGCACGCTTCCCGGTGAGCCCACGCATTGGAGGATAGCTTGCATGCCTCTCGGTCAGCCTGCGCACCGTACTGCGCTCGCACGCCTCCCATTCAGTCAAGCAGCTGTCTGCATGACACCTCCTATAGCCATTAAAAGAGAGACACGTGGCGCCATGTGCATGCTTAACAGAACACACACGATTTAATTTATACAAACGTTTGAGATGTTAAAGTGGCAGCTATTTGTTTCAAAATGCCTTTGTTGGCTGTTATTCGAGTGCGCCTTCTATCAAAATGGACACGAAAAATACCACAGCATGTCGGGTGCCATTCCATGATAGCATGCCAAGTTTCATGAATTTCAGACGAGTTTTGGATTTACTAGAATTTAAAAACAAAGTATCTCAACGTTTTGCCGGCAATCAACAGTGCCCTGGTGTTTGAAATTCATCCCCATTTCTTGCATGGGACCTAAGCATGCACCCAAGGACATACATTTGATATGTCAACCCATTTTTCTGCACTGGAGCATGATCATGTAGTTCAAATTTTAATTATGCACATAAAATGCCTAGAAAACCCAGTTAATGTATAAAAATGTCTAAGGAAACCCCGAAAAATCCGAAAAATTGAAACAACACTCCTGTTGTTCTATGTTGACACTAGAAAAATTTTGAAAGCAAGAAGAGGCAACGGATATCGTTTCGTCCCCAAAGGTGGCACGTTCCCTACCGAAACCATCAGGCTTGTTGTGAGAAGCTCTGGTTTGCGACAAGCTTATACCCAAACCTGCCCCAAATGGCACAAAATTTTTACCACAGCATGTTGATGCCGCTCCATGATAGCATGTCAAGTTTCATGATCTTCAGACGACTTTTGGATTTACTAGAATTTAAAAACCATGTATCTCAATGTTTGCGGCTGAGCGACGGTGGCAAGGTGTTTGACATTCATTCCCATTTCTTGCATGGGACCTAAGCACGCAACCAAGGACACAAATTTGATTTTTCAACCAATTTACATGCACTGGAGCATGTGCCTATAGTTCAAATTTGAATTATGCACATAAATGCATAGAAAACTCAGTTAATGTATAAAAATGTCCAAACGAACCCCAAAAAATTCCTAAATTTAACACAACACTCCTGTTGTTCTATGTTTACACTAGAAAAAAATTGAAATCAAGAAGAGGCAACGGATATCGTTTCGTCCAGAAAGGTGAAACGTTCCCTACCGTAACCATGAGGCTTGTTGTGAGAAGCTCTAGTTTGTGAGAAGCTTATACCCCAACCTGCCCCAAATGGGACAATATTTTTACCACGGCATGTTGTTGCCTTTCCATGCTAGCATGTCAAGTTTCATAAATTTCAGACGCGTTTTCGATTTACTAGAGTTTAAAAACCATGTATCTCAATGTTAGCGGCCGAGCGACGGTGGCAAGGTGTTTGACATTCATTCTCATTTCTTGCATGGGACTTAAGCATGCAACCAAGGACACACATTTCAATTTTGAACCCATTTGTATGCACTGGAGCATGTGCATGTAGTTCAAATTTGAATTATGCACATAAATGCATAGAAAACTCAGTTAATGTATAAAAATGTCCAAGCGAACCCTGAAAAATCCCAAAAATTGACACAACACTCCTGTTGTTCTATGTTGACACGAGAAATTTTTTGAAAGTAAGAAGAGGCAACGGATATCATTTCGTCCCCCAAGGTGGCACGTTCCCTACCGAAACCATCAGGCTTGTTGTGAGAAGCTTATACCCAAACCCGCCCCAAATGGGACAATATTTTTACCATGGCATGTCGATGTCGTTCCATGATATCATATCAAGTTTCACGAATTTCAGACGAGTTTTTGATTTACTAGAATTTTAAAACCATGTATCTCAATGTTAGCGGCCGAGCGACAGTGCCAAGGTGTTTGACATTCATTCTCATTTCTTGCATGTGACCTAAGCTTGCAACCAATGACACACATTTGTTCTTCAACCCATTTTTATGCACTGGAGCATGTGCATGTAGTTCAATTTTGAATTATGCACATAAATGCCTAGAAAACTCAGCTAACATATAAAAATATCCAAACGATCCTCGAAAAATTCCAAAATTTAACACGACACTCCTGTTGTTCTATGTTGACACCAGAAAAAAAATTGAAAGCAAGAAGAGGCGATGAATATCGTTTTGTCCACAAAGGTGACACATTTCCCTAACGGAACCATGAGGCTTCTTGTGAGAAGCTCTGGTTTGTGAGAAGCTTATACCATAACCTGCCCCAAATGGAACAATATTTTTTACCCCAGCATGTTGATGCCATTCCATGATAGCATGCCAAGGTTCATGAATTTCTTACGGGTTTTGGATTTACTAGAATTACAAAAGCAAGTACCTCAACATTTGCCGGAGAGCCACGATGCCGTGGTGTTCGAAATTCATCCCCATTTCTTGCATGGGACATAAGCATAAACCCATGGACACATATATGATTTTACAACCCATTTTGGTGCACCGGAGCATGTGCATGTAGTTTAATTTTGAATTGTGCACCTGAAATGGCTAGAAAACCAAGTTAATGTATAAAAATGTCCAAACGAACCCTGAATAATTCCATTTTTTTACGACACACCTATAGTTGCATGTTCACTGGAGATAAAAGTTCTAGCAATTCAAACACCCTCCTTTGCCGCTGTGACCCCATTATGTAATTCAAATCAAGATGAAAAATCAAGTAGATCGCACACAGTTTATTATCACCAACCATGAGAGATGCAGTACAAAATATCTTGGAGCACCGTCGGAGTATAGTATGCCTATGGCTTACACGAGAAGGTGCGTCGGCTACAGCCCACAGCCAGCGTGTCAAGCACACTAGCTCGCTCCCCAAATATCATTTCACTGTTCAATCGTCGCCGGTGAAAGATGGGGATGTGGACCCGCGTCCTGAGGGCAACTTCGGTGGCCCACTCCGGCGAGAGCGCGGCCGCAGCCATCATGCGTGTGCTAACAAGCTGCATAAGTGCGGCCGCAATCTGTGACCGGGAGGCCAAGGCAGCCCAAACGACCGCTGTTGCTTCTCAGGTGGCGGCAGCAACATTTGCCTCGGGGATAGAAACTGGCAAGAGCGGCACAACAGCTATCCGTTCCGCAGCGGCGGCCTTAGCCCTGATGGAGGCCGCCCACGCCCAACTCGTGGCGGTCACCGCACAAATCGAACGAAGCTTCTTCAACAATGGTCGGCAACCCACCGCCGAAGAGTTGGCAATCACCGAGAGCGTTCGAGCAGCTGTCCGTTCCTCCATGGCATTGTCGGTGTTCTGGGAACCAGTGTACCCAGACTTGTCTACCTGCGGCCCATGGCGTGGCTCCCTCAACGGCCTGGTACGGCCCACCTTCAAGACCACCAAGACAAGACCCTCGCGAGGGGCCAGGCCTCGCAAGGAGGACGACACCAAGACCTCCCGAGGGAGCGGCCTCCCCAGGCGGCCTCCCGAGGAGTGGAGATTTCTATGCAGGTACCCCACCTCATGAGGCTGCGATGACATGAGCCATGACGACCAAGGCCAGGCGGGCACCA
This sequence comes from Thinopyrum elongatum, assembly GCA_011799875.1. NCBI lineage: Eukaryota > Viridiplantae > Streptophyta > Magnoliopsida > Poales > Poaceae > Thinopyrum > Thinopyrum elongatum. The sequence goes on along the minus strand of CM022297.1, from coordinate 188,756,736 downwards.
GCGGACGCAGAGGAGGCAGTTTCCTCTTTGGTGCTAAGGAGGCTAGGACGGGCATGGGTTCCCGAGGGATCTCCCAAAGGTTTCCATTCCGGTGCTACAAGACCAAGACCATAGGCTCGGCAAGGCGGAGGTCATCACCGAGACCACCGCTGCGTCACGACCAGAAGCTTTGCAGGAGAAGACCACCTTTTGTCAGGATAGGATGTACTACTTGTCCCCTTTCAAATTGGCCATTGTGGGATCCTTTCCCGCCCAAGTTTTGATGGAAGAGGACCGAGGCCACTATAAAGATAGGTTAGCCACCACCATAGAGGAGGTCGACTGATTCTCACCCTCGAGCCCTCGCGAGGTTGTTCATCCTCTGTACTAGTTCATCCTCAGCCCCTCGTGAGGCCAATCCACCACAAAGCAGGAGTAGGGTATTACACCGCAAGGTGGCCCGAACCTGGGTAAACTGTTGTATTCATCTTCTTCCTTGCTCATGCTAGTTCGGCTAGGCTAGGCTGTGGGGCGACGGGCTCTAGGCTTGAGAGGTTGAGATCTTCGCACACGCCCCAGTTCGAACCTTCTTGGGGTCTACGGAGCCCTGAATCCGACATTTGTCGCTCCAGGTAGGGGCGTGTCGAAGTCTGCTCCTCCTCCGACTGCACTTTGCCCTCGCCTCGCGGCTCCCACGGCGGGCGCGGCCCTGCAGGCGTGGCCGCCCGAGGTGTACAGGAGCGCCGTGGGTTGCCAGGCTTTCACTTCCGATCTGCGACGAGTGCGGTGGCCTGCGAAGTTCAGGCCGACATTGCCCCCGCGGTACGACAGTGTCATGGACCCCGAAGGGTTCCTCTGGTCGTACGCGCATGCCATCGAGACGGCGACGGTGACGACAAGTCCATGGCAAACTGGTTCCTCCTCGCCCTCATGGAGGCTCCTCGGTCTTGGCTCTGCGGCCTCCCGCGCGCCTCGATCTCTTCTTGGGAGTAACTTCACGACCAGTTCGTCGCGCACTTCGCGGACCCATCGCCCCACGTGGTCGCGTGCATCACCGGCGGATCACAGGCGCCCGCATATGGCCGCCGCATCAAGCAGCTTCTCCGTCAGCAAGGTACCGCCCGACCGCAGCGCGTGGCGGCGCAAGGCCGTGCCGGACCTGAGACCGCCATCACCTTCAATTCCAGAGACCACCCCAAGGCCATGACCATGGCAGGTGCTCTCCCCATGCTCTGTACCCCCATCGTCAGCAATGTCGCGGTGACCAAGAACCTCATCAACGGAGGCGCCAGCCTGAACGTCCTCTCAGTGGAAACCTTCGACCTGCTTCAAGTGCCGTACGACCAGCTCGCTCCCACCAAGCCTTTCTCGGGGGTGGTCAAGGGCTCGGCCACTCCCCTGGGCAAATACGCCTCCCCATCACCATCGGCACGCGTGACAACTACCACACCGAGCTCATCGACTTCGCGTCGCCCATATCGGCCTCCCGTATAACGCCATCCTGGGGTATCCGGCCCTCGCCAAGTTCATGGCGGCTACCCATCCGGGTTACAACGTCGTCAAGATGCCGAGCAGCAGCGGCATGATCATGGTGGTTGGGGATACAAAGGATGTGGTCCGGGCCCTCAAGCTTTTCTACAGGGCCACGGCCGCTACGCGCCCTGCCACCACGGGTGCGGCGGTGGCTCAGGAGGCCGCACCCACAAAGAAAAAGCAGTTGTTCTCTCAGGACCGGGCCGAGACGAAGCACGTGCCTATCGACACCGGGGGCTCGGGCCCCACCTTCACCATTTGTGCGCGCCTTCCACTAGATTAGGAGGAGGCATTGGTGGCATTCCTGAGGGCCAACAAAGATGTATTTGCATGGGAAGTGTCAGACCTGGTGGGTGTCCCAAGGGAGGTGATTGAGCATCACCTGATGGTGTGCCCAGGCGCGCGGCCGGTGAAGCAAAAAGCGCGGCGCCAGGCACAAGAGAAGCAGGCGTTCATCATCCAGGAGGTCGGCAAGCTCCAAGAGGCCGGCGTTATCTGGGAGGTGCGGCACCCGGATTGGTTGGAATCACGTGATTGTCCCCAAGGAAGGCGGGAAGGAGCGCATGTGCGTCGACTTCACCAGCCTCAACAAGGCGTGCCCTCATGATCCTTTCCCGCTCCCATGTATCGACCAGATCATGGACTCCACCGCTGAGTGCGATTTGTTGTGCTTCCTGGATGCCTTCTCAGGATATCATCAAATCAAAATGGCGGCGGAGGACATCGAAAACACAGCCTTCATCTCTCCGTGTGGTGTGTACTGCTACACATGCATGCCCTTCGGGCTGCGGAACGCTGGTGCCACTTTCCAGTGACTGATGCACATAGCACTCGGGCCTCAGTTGGGATGAAACTCGGAGGCATACGTCGATGACATCATGGTCAATTCGCGAGAAGCAAGGACCCTCATCAAATACCTAGAAGAAATATTCGCTAACTTGCGCAGCTTAAACCTGAAGCTCAATCCAAAGAAATGTGTGTTCGGGGTCCCGTCTGGCAAGCTGTTGGGTTTCCTGGTGTCGCACAGAGGGATCGAAGCCAACCCCAAGAAGGTTAAGGCAATAGAGAATATGAGCCCGCCTCAGACCCTCAAGGAGATGCATAAGCTTGCAGGGTGCGTAACCGCTTTGGGGCGTTTCATCTCCAAGCTTGGTGAGCGTGCCCTCCCTTTCTTCAAGCTAATGAAAAAGAAGGGCACGTTCGAGTGGACCCCGAAAGCTGAGGAGGCCTTTGAAGACCTCAAGCGATACCTCACGAGCCCACCTGTCATGGTGGCGCCCCGCCCGTGTGAGCCTCTGGTGCTCTACTTGGCGGCCACTCCCCACTCGGCCAGTGCGGTGCTCGTGGCGGTCAGAGAAGGGCCCGTCAGCGCGGGCTTGAAGCAGAGCGGCCAGTAGGGAGCCGTGCAGCCTTCGCTGTCCCAGGGTGATGCTCCTGAGGACCTAGCTGCTTCATCGACCCCCAAGCTTCAGGAGCCCCTCACACCCCCGACGGAGCAAGGCGCCCTCGACTCCTCACCCCTTGTCGAGCACCCGGTGTACTTCGTCAGCACGGTGCTACGTGATGTGTGCGCGCGGTACCCCATGAAGCAAAGACTCCTGCTCGCACTCCTCGTCGCCTCTAGGAAGCTGCGTCACTATTTCCAAGGCCACCCCATCAAGGTCATGTTGGCGTATCCCCTGGAGAAGGTGCTGTGCAGGCCCAACACCGTCGGGAGGGTCGCAGAATGGAACATCGAGCTGCAGGCCTTCTAGCTGGAGTTTAGCACGACCAGGGTCATCAAGGGGGCGGCCCTGGCCGACTTCGTTGCGGAATGGACCAACGCCCCTGATCGGGGACTGAATGAGGGTCAATCCCTCGCACCCGGCGATGAAGCGCCCGACGGATGGGTCATGCACTTCGATGGTGCCTTTGCGTCGCAAGGCCCGGGGGCTGGAGTCGTGCTCATCTCGCCGACCAAGGACAAGTTATACTACGCGGTGCAGCTCTGCTTCCAGCGCGGCGAGAAGGTCTCCAACAACATCGCAGAGTACGAGGGCTTGATTGCCGGCCTTAGGGCCGGGGCTAGCCTGGGAGTCAAACGCCTCACCATCAGGGGCGACTCCCAGCTCCTTGTCAACTTCTCCAACAAAGAGTACAAGCCGAAGGAAGAGCACATGGAAGCTTACTTGGAAGAGGTACGTAAAATAGAAAAACGCTTCCTGGGCTTGGAATTGCAGCACATCCCGCCGGGCGCAAACAAGGAAGCCGACGACATCGCCAAGAGGGCGTCCGGCCGCGAACCCTAGAGGCCTGGTGTCTTCGAAGAGAGGATTCACAAGCCATACGCAGCTCCACCGGCCGCGGGTTCGGCATTGCTCAGGGAGGAGCTGCCGCCAGCTCTGGCCTCAGGAACCCTGGCCTGCGGTCCGGCCTCAGGAGCACGTTTACTCCTGGCGTTGGAGCCTCAAGCAGGCTGCTGGACTAAGGAGTTCAAGGCGTACCTCCTCCGCGGCACCTTGCCGGAGAAAGAGGAGGACGCAGAGCACGTGGTCCGCTAGGCCACTGCTTATTGCTTGCAGGACGGCAAGCTGTACCGGCGATGCCCCAACGACGTCTCGCTGCGGTGCATATCCGACGAACAAGGGCGCGAGTTGCTGGCTGATATCCACGGCGGGGACTGTGGGCACCACTCCTCTTCGCGCACCATTGTGGGCAAGGTGTTCCGCAGGGGCTTCTACTGGCCGACGGCTCTCAACGATGCCACTGAGCTAGTACAATCCTGCGAGGCCTGCCAGTTCCATGCCAAGTAGATTCACCAGCCCGCGCAAGGCCTCCAGACCATCCCGCTCTCGTGGCCATTCGCGGTCTGGGGATTGGATATCCTGGGCCCGTTCCCTCGAGCGGCTGGTGGATACCGCTACCTGTACATCGCCATCGACAAGTTCACCAAGTGGGCGGAAGTAGAGCCAGTACGTGATATGTCTCCAACGTATCTATAATTTTTGATTGTTCCATGCTATTATATTATCCATCTTGGATGTTTTATATGCTATTTTATATTATTTTTTGGGACTAACCTATTAACCTAGAGCCCAGTGCCAGTTTCTGTTTTTCCCTTGTTTTTGAGTTTCGCAGAAAAGGAATATCAAACGGAGTCCAAATGAGCTGAAAATTTACGGTGATTTTTTATGGACCAGAAGAAGCCCCCGAAGCAAAAGAGTTGGGCCAGAAGAGCCATGAGGCCTCCAGAAGGGTGGAGGGTGCGCCCTACCCCCCTGGGGGCGCCCTCCGGTCTTGTGGGCTCCTCGTGGACCCCCTGACTTGTTCTCGACGCGAAAAATTCATATAAATATAGAAACCCCTAAAAATAAACCTAGATCGGGAGTTCCATCACCGCAAGCCTCTATAGCCATGAAAAACCAATCAGGAGCCCGTTCCGGCACCCTGCCGGAGGGGGAAACCATCACCGGTGGCCATCTTCATCATCCCGGTGCTCTCCATGATGAGGAGGGAGTAGTTCACCCTTAGGGCTGAGGGTATGTACCAGTAGCTATGTGTTTGATCTCTCTCGTGTTCTTGATTTGGCATGATCTTGATGTACCGCGAGCTTTGCTATTGTAGTTGGACCTTATGATGTTTCTCCCCCTCTACCTTCTTGTAATGAATTGAGTTTTCCCTTTGAAGTTATCTTATCGGATGGAGTCTTTAAGGATTTGAGAACACTTGATGTATGTCTTGCATGTGTTTATCTGTGGTGACAATGGGATATTCACATGATCCACTTGATGTATGTTTTGGTAATCAACTTGCGAGTTCTGTGACCTTGTGAACTTATGCATAGGGGTTGGCACATGTTTTCGTCTTGACTCTCCGGTAGAAACTTTGGGGCACTCTTTGAAGTTCTTTGTGTTGGTTTGAATAGATGAATCTGGGATTGTGTGATGCCTATCGTATAATCAAACCCGCGGATACTTGTGGTGACATTGGAGTATCTAGGTGACATTAGGGTTTTGGTTGATGTGTGTCCTAAGGTGTTATTTTAGCACGAACTCTAGGGCTGTTTGTGACACTTATAGGAATAGCCCAATGGATCGATCAGAAAGAATAACTTTGAGTTGGTTTCGTACCCTACAATAATCTCTTCGTTTATTCTCTGCTATTAGTGACTTTGGAGTGACTCTTTGTTGCACATTGAGGGATTGCCATATGATCTAATTATGTTATCATTGTTGAGAGAACTTGCGCTAGTGAAAGTATGAACCCTAGGCCTTATTTTCAAGCATTGCAATACCGTTTTTGCTCACTTTTGTTACTAGTTACCTTGCTGTTTTTATATTTTCAAATTACGAAAACCTATATCTACCATCCATATTGAACTTGTATCACCATATCTTCGCCGAACTAGTGCACCTATACAATTTACCATTGTATTGGGTGTGTTGGGCACACAAGAGACTCTTTGTTATTTGGTTGCAGGGTTGTTTGAGAGAGACCATCTTCATCCTACGCCTCCCACAGATTGATAAACCTTAGGTCATCCACTTGAGGGAAATTTGCTACTGTCCTACAAAACTCTGCGCTTGGAGGCCCAACACGAGTCTACAAGAAGAAGGTTGCATAGTAGACATCAGTACGCACCATCCCCGCTGGCTCAGCCGTCAAGTTCATCAAGGGCCTCGTGAGCCATTTCGGTGTCCCTAATCGTATCATTACTGACAATGGCTCACAATTCACGAGCAACCTCTTCAGGACATACTGCGCTAACCTTGGAACACAGATATGCTACGCTTCGGTGGCACACCCACGGAGCAACGGCCAGGCCGAGCACGCCAACGCGGAGGTCCTGAGGGGCCTCAAGGCGAGAAGCTTCAAGAAGAAGCTTGAGGCTTGCAGCAGGGGTTGGCTTGGTGAGCTTCAGTCTGTGCTGTGGTCTATATGCACCACTGCGACTAAGCCCACCGGCGAGACCCCGTTCTTCCTCCTCTACGGGGCCGAGGCAGTCCTCCCTCACGAGGTCAGGCTTCGCTCCCCGTGGGTCCTGGCATTCGACGAGGCGCGACAGGATGCCTCGCGGGGGATAGACCTCGTGCTTGGGGAGGAAGCCCGCCGCCAAGCCTCGCTCCATGCAGCGAGGTACCAGCAGGCACTGCGGCATTACCACTACCGCAGCGTCTGCTCCAGGACCCTCGAGGTGGGAGACCTCGTCCTGAGACAGGTACTTTCCAGGGAGGGCCCTCACAAGCTCTTGCCCATGTGGGAGGGCCCGTTCAGGGCCGCCCGTGTCTCCAGGCCTGGCGCCGCGCGCCTGGAGACGCAGGACGGGGTCCCCATCCAGAATGCCTGGAACATCCAGCATCTCCGGAAGTTCTACCCATGATACTCTCACGTAATAATGAGTGGGGCTGTACATGCCCCGGAGTCTCCTGAGTGCCGCCCTGGGGCCTCACGGGGGCTCCCATCCACGCCCAAGTGGAAGCCCCATGCTCCGCGCTGGTGGACGACACGATCTTTCAACGACTATGCCCACGCCTAGTGGAAGCCCCATGCTCTGCGCTGGCGGGAAGACTAGAAGACTAGTGTAGGCGCCGGACATGGCTGTTCTTTCGCTTTCTTTTGTAGCCAATTTGCCACTTCTTGGAATGAAATTCGAAATTCTCTCGTCTTTATTTGAAGGGGGTGGGAATTTTTCTCCTGCAGTGTTTGCTCTCTTGAATCTTGCTTTGAGGGAGGTGGCAGTTGCCTGTCGCTCCTTCCCGCGCGTCTCGCGAGCGGGGGCTGGACACGGTGTGTACGCCTGGGCCCGCCCACGAACACACCTCGCCAAAACCTTGGTGTCCTAATCCTCGCCCGACACTCTCACAACGAGCTAACGAGCATGTATGCCCCCCTGAGCCCTCGTCTCCGAGCCTCGCCGGGCATCGCAACCAGGCATACCAGTGACAATCAGTCCCTGCTCGGGGGCTCGTGCAGGGGCCTCGCGGCCATTCGGCGCCTCCTGAGGCCCGAGAGCCCTCTGATCCTCAGGAAAGAAGACCCCGACAAGATCCCTAAACCACTTTGGTGCCTCGGCCGCACCGTTATGGGAACGGGAGGCACGCAGGGGATCCAAGCTCAGGAGGATCGCGCCCTCGCGACGCAGGAATCCGCCATAAGTGCACCAAGCTATGTTGTCCTAATCGCGATCAAGCAGGAACCTGTCGATTGATATTGACACAAATGCTGGGGTATGAAATAAAAGCGTTAACATAATGGTGCAAGTGCCATTGTCCATTACACACCCCGTCGGGGCCCGCTGTCTTTCTTGATGCAAGAAAAAGAAAAAGCAAAAGGAGGCCTCGCGGCCACTGCAACTCCTGAGGCTGGGCTCCAGCGACGCCTGCGCTCAGTCAGAGTCTTCCTCCTGCTTCACTGGAGCGCGATGGCAAGACGGCTCGACGTCCTCCCGAATGGGGGCGCGGTGACATGGTGGTTCACCACCCTCCCTGGTGTGGGTGCGGCGACATGGCGGCTCGTCATAGTTGTCGTCGCTCGTGCTCTTCCCGGAGGAAGAGCCACCACTGCTGGAGGCGCCACGGCCGTCGCCAAGGGCAAGTTCACCGCCGGGGATGCCGCCGCCCCTCTGATCGTCGTCATCGGAGGGGTGAGCATCGTCACCATCGTCGTCGTCCTCTAGGCAGCACCCCAGACGCCTGCCATCCTCCTCGAAGATCCTGACGTAGAGGGTCACCGCTCCGTCGTGCCTGAAGTGGAGGGTACATCTCCCCTGCAGGCCATGCACGCGGGCGAATGACTGCCTCCCGTGGTTCAGGAACACATATCCGGCAGGGGTGACATCGACCTCTGCCCACGAGGCCTTGATGCAGCAGCCGTCGGCCTACAGACAAAGGCTGCCAGGCCCTCCGGTCGGCAGTGCACCCGCGAAGAAGCGCGGGAGCTGGAACCAGGTGCCTGTCGGCCTCTCCGTCCACACCACGAACTCCGGGGACGCGTCGGCCGTGTGGGATCATGGGCACGCTGGCCGGACGACCGCCACATGCTTTTCCCCTTGGCCATAGCCACTTCAGCCGCCGCTGCCCCCGGCGCGGGAGGGAGCCTTCCCACGACTGCCGGAGGTGGCGCCAACCTTCGAGGGGGTGCGCCCATGCCCCCAGGGAACCACCGACGGCGTCGCGGCATACTTGCGGGGACGGCCGTGGCTCCTCTTGGGCTGCGGTGAGCCTGGTCCCTCCATGGGGGCCTTTCCTATCTCAACGGCGGAAAACCTCCTCACAGGTGCCATGGATGCGGGGCGGCGGAAGATGAAGAAGGAGAAAGTGGAGAGGGTTAGCGAGAAGATGATGATGGACCGGGGGCTCCGTCCCCCTCGCCCTCTTATGGGCGGCCGAAGGCTAACCGGCGCCCCTCCATGTTCCGAGTGATGATGGCCCTGCTACATGCATCAGGCTGCTGTCAGCTCGGGACAGTTGCCGAGACGATGTGGGGAAGCGGAGGCGTCCGCGTCCCATCGAGCGCCACGCGTCAACTTGGCCCGCAGGTGATTGGGGCCCACAGCACTTCACCCTTGCCCCTTGGCTTCGTCTCAAAGCTAGCCCGAGCGCGCCTTGGGCCCGGGGGCTACTGTCGGTGTTCTGGGAACCAGGGTACCTAGACTTGCGTGCCTACGGCCCACGACGTGGCTCCCTCAACGGCCTGGTACGGCCCACCTTCAAGACCACCAAGACAAGACCCTTGCGAGGGGCCAGGCCTCGTGAGGAGGACGACACCAAGACCTCCCGAGGGAGCGGCCTCCCGAGGAGCGGAGATTTCTATGCAGGTACCCCACCTCATGAGGCTGCGATGACGTGAGCCATGACGACCAAGGCTAGGCGGGTGCCAGCGGGCGCAGAGGAGGCAATTTCCTCTTTGGTGTTAAGGAGGCTAGGACAGGCGTCGGTTCCCAAGGGATCTCCCAAAGGTTCCCATTCCGGTGCTACAAGACCAAGACCACAGGCTCGGCAAGGCGGAGGTCATCACTGAGCCCACCGCTGCGTCACGACCAGAAGCTTTGCGGGAGAAGACAACCTTTTGTCAGGATAGGATGTACTACTTGTCCCCTTTCAAATTGGCCATTGTGGGATCCATTCCCGCCTAAGTTTCAATGGAAGAGGACCGAGGCCACTATAAAGATAGGTTAGCCACCACCATAGAGGAGGTCGACTGATTCTCACCCTCGAGCCCTCGCGAGGTTGTTCATCCTCTGTACTAGTTCATCCTCAGCCCCTCGTGAGGCAAATCCACCACAAAGCAAGAGTAGGGTATTACACCGCAAGGTGGCCCGAACCTGGGTAAACTGTCGTGTTCATCTTATTCCTTGCTCACGCGAGTTCGGCTAGGCTAGGCTGTGGGGCAACATGCTCTAGGCTTGAGAGGTTGAGACCTTCGCACACGCCCCAGAGTTTGAACCTTCTTGGGTCTGCGAAGCCCTGAATCCGATAGCCATACCTTGCCACGACGGAGCCCGTCCAAGCCCAGATCGCGGCCACCCATGCCCAGCTCATGGCGGGCTTTTCCAAAGAGATGGCCGATGCGGATGGCGAGATGCTTGTCGAGTATGGTGTGATGGATGCCATGGAGCCCCTTCCCCAAGAGATCGTGAGGCGCGAGCTGTACATGGAGGAGGCGGCGGAGATCGACGAGCACCAGCCGTAGTAGTACTCTTTGTTTTGTTTAATTAAGAGCGCCGGTCTTTAATTTGTTAGAGTAATGTTTAGGCCAGCTAGCTCTGTTTAATTGCTGAACTTGCTCGATTAAGAAGTGTGGGTGTGCTATAGTCTCCTTTGTGTACCCAAATTATGCAATGACGCGGATGACCACTGTAACCAGGGAAATTCGAACCAAAATTTGCACGTTCAAACTCATCACACACGGGTTAAGCTAATCGTTTGTGATGTTCACATATCGTACACAGTGATGAATAAGGGACCGTGTCTAATGACACTTTGCGCGCCAATTTTTTCGCTGCACCGATTCAAAATTTTTGGCTTCTGCGGAAATATCTACCTCCCTGCCCCCTCCCCCTTACCAAAAGCTACATTTCCCTTGTTTCCGCCTTCCTTTCCAAGTTGAAACCTTCACTCCTTGCTTGCAGTACCGCCTCCTTGCCGGCGACCCTCCTTCACGCCGCTACGCCTTGTCGATCTAGGCAGGTAATCCACACCCGACCCCCATCCTCCTCTTCTTTCCACACCCCACATGCCCTGACCGTCGGCGCGACACCTTCCACCCAAATCACTGACCCCTGCCCCAAATAAGCGCCGCCCTAAGCCATGGTGCACGCAGTATAGCCAGGAGCTCAAGAAGCATTTGGCAGCGGAGAAGCAAATCGCGGCTGCACGCGCGGATGAGGTCGCGATGGCTGCCATTCGTGCCGACCTCCAGATCTTGGAGGAGCACATCACCGTCGAGGTCACCATTGACACCTTGCACGCCGATGCCGCGACGCGAGTGGCTGCTTTAAACGACAGTTCATGGCATTTTCTTGAGGCCACCGTCGGTGCCTTCGATGAAGACTACAAGGTGTTTTCTCAGCGTGCCCGTGCTTACCTAAACTCAAGAGCCAACAGGTTGGTGCTCGGAGTGGCTCAGGCAACTCACCACTACAACAAGGGCACCCACGATGTGGAGGCCTCGCCCTCTTCCATGTCCAAGGAGCCAATCATCATCGATATCTCCGACGATGAGGAGTAGCTTGTCTTATTAGCTCACTATAAGGACCTATGTTCACTTTGCTAGCTACGCGAGTTAAGCATGCTCGGTTTACCCGTTGCATGTGCTGCTCCTGACTTTCCTTAACAAATTTTAGTGAATTGTCCTATCTACTTTTACCATGCAATTTTTTGCTCTAGTGTATATGTTCTATATGTTGTGCAATGTGGTGCTCACTTATTAACTGTTTGGTTAATTAGTTGTCGTCTTCAGTTAACTGTTTGGTTCAATTCTGCAAATGTGATGTTTATTTCTTCAAGGTACAATTTTGTATTGTCTTCCATGTGAGAAATAAATCGAATTTATCTTTACAAAATACATGAGAAACAAATACAATTGCTATATGTCCAAGTTGTCAAGCATGCTTGGTTTGGTTAACTGTCTGATCTTCTAGTATGTTATACATTGTGCAATGTGGTGCTCAGTTAATGTTTGGTTCATTTGTTGTGGTGTTTAGTTAACTGTTCAGTTCAATTCTGCAATGTGATGTTCAATTGTTGTGGGTGCATTCTGTTATTGTATACCATGTGAGAAATAAATCGAATTTGGCTGTACTAAATACATGCGAAACAAATACAATTGCTATATTTCCAAGTTATTAAGCATGCTTGGTTTGGTTAACTGTCTGATCTTCTATTAGGAGTATGTTATATTGTGCAATGTGGTGCTCAGTTAATGTTTGGTTCATTTGTTGTGGTGTTTAGTTAACTGCTTGGTTCAATTCTGCAATGCGATGTCCAATTGTCGTGGGTAGAATTTTGTATTGTTGTGCATGTGAGGAATAAATCAAATTTGGTTGCACTTAATACATGAGAAACATATACAATTGCTATATTTCCTAGTTCTTAATCATGCTTGGTTTGGATAAATGGGTTTTCCATGTGGCATGAATTAATCTAATGAATCTGTAATGTGCTTATTTTTCATCAACATATTTTTCTGATAGCATGTGAACCCTCACTTAACCTGATCACTAACTACCTTATATGTGCTGCATGGAAACAATGGGAAGCACTGAGGTTTTCAATCGAGGTTTGCACACACATGGTCCTTTGCCTAATAGCACAATATTGTGCACTTGCAGGAACCATTCTAATATTTAGGTTTTTAACAATTTGGTCTTGCACATGCAGGTCCTGCTGTCAGAGGTTTTGACCCACTATTCGACCTTTTTTGCATATGGGGAAATGAGTTGTCCATGAATATCAGTCAAGTCAAGAAACTCAGAAAGATTGTTAGGATAAAGAAATTAGCGACAAAAAACAACAGGATCTTTGTCTGCACAATGAAGAAGACATCAGTTCACTACAGGATGGTACTAAGTATTATACCTTGCCTTTTTTATTCCTTTGCCCCATTTCCAATATAGAGAAGATATTTATGCACATCCTTGTTTTCAGGTCTTTCCAAAGCAGTTAACTGATGATTACCTCTCAAACCACCTGTATGGTCAGGAGGCGAGGAAGGTATTCATACAACACCCACGGTTCAATATTGAAGTGTTCCATAAGAGGACGAAGGATGGATGGTCAATCATCCACAGGCACTGGCCTAAAGTTGCAAAGACCTTCAACATCAATGAAGGCTCAATATTCACCTTCCGCTTCAGCAGTTTTCCAGATGAGATTCACCTGTCTATGTACCATCTATGATGCTAATTTCTAAAGGTTATAGATGTTGCATGTGAAACTTGGTGTTGGTGCAGTTGTGTAATGGGGTAGCTGAGTGCTGAAGCTATATGATGTTGTACTCTAATGTATTTCAATTATGAAATCCTGCTTTCTTAATATGAAAATGAAATATATTGTGTGCTTAATATGAAATGTCAATTAGATTAATAAATGGATTATTAATAATAGGACAATTAGCCTGCTAATGGCCAATTAGCCTGCTAATGGCCAATTAGCCTGCTAATTGGGTTTTTCTATTGCAAACGGTTATTGAGAAAACACCGTGGCGATGACCTCAGGCAACGCACACAGTTTCTAGGAATAAACCGTGTTGGATCAATGAACAATCACACACGACATCCTCTTGAAAACTGTTTGCATTAGGCCACCTTGTGCAAACGTTTACCACATAAAAAGTGTGTGTGATGGACAGCCTTTGCCACACAGTTTCTTCTATGCACCGTGTGTGATGCATTCAATAACGCAAACGATAAAATTGTTAATATCGTCTGCAATGGCAACGCAATCACAACCAATTTAATGGGGAAAATTGTGTGTGATGTACCTGCGAACGAAAACATTTTCCTTGGAGTGACTGTGTGGGATGTATATACAAACGGAAACGTACTTCTTGGATTAATTGTGTGGGATGTACGTACTAATAGAAACATATTCTTTGGATTGACTGTGTGGAATGTACATACGAACGGAAAGGTTTAGCCGGGACTGACTGTGTGGGATGTACTTACGACCAGAAATGATTTAGCCTGTAAAATTGTATTTTTTTAGCACAACTGTACGTAGAACCGTATTTGATTGCTCGCCCGTCGCACATGACCTCATTTTGCCGAGCGTGTGTGCCAGGAGGGCCTATCCCCGACGGTTTCTAGGTCGTGTGGGAAGGACCCCCCTATCGCGGTCACTCACTTGGCGATGGTTCAGAACGCTGTCACGGAAAGGGGTTAAAAACCGTTTGTATAGCACCTCGTTGTACCAATTATTAGATCTGCATCTAACGGCTATGAGGTAAGTTGTGGCATTTTTGCAATAATAGCCCACTTCTCTGCTCCAATTTGCAGAAAACCCCTTATTATCTTGAAAGCAACCACATCCCTCCCTCACCTCATCAAAACAGCCTGAGAAATATATTTGAGTGAAACGTAATATATTTTTAGTGGTACATGTATATCAAAACAAGAGTGTTTTCGTTCAAGTTTGTGAACAAGTACTATTCTACTTTGGATCCGTTGCAATGCACGGGCACATCTCTACTCTTTCTCTACTCTTATAAAAAACAGAGTTGGTGATGATGGTGTGCCTGCCATCCTGCAATATAGGCCGTCCGATTTATTTCTGACGGATAGGAAGGAAACTATGACAATTTTGCAAAAAGATACCCACACCCCTCTCCACATTTGCAAATAAGGCCTTCCCTCGTTCATCCTTTTCTCCCACAAGATAAACTACTCATACAAATGCATCTTGATGTTCCGTGCAATGCACGGGCATCTTGCTAGTTGCTATTAAAAGGAAAAGGCTTGCCGCGTTCGCGTCGCACCCCCACACGCCCGGGAATCGGGAGTACTCCACGGCCCATCCGGCACGCCACATAGCTAGGGAAGTCGTGTTGCCTAGCATTTTCACTTTCATGTGGGACCGTCGTTGAGCAACCCGATTATCGGCAAACCGCACCCTGCCCGCCACGTTGGAAAATAGAAACGAGGAGGGGAAGATCTTGCTATAGCACGGAAGCCAAGAAATTCGGTGTCAGATGGGACTTGTTGATAGAGTAGGAGCACTCCGTACTACTCCTAATACGAAGTTTGTACTACTACTACCACTATACAACTAGGTACGTGCACGACACAGCATCGTAGGAACAAAAAAAATGAGAAGATCATGTTTTGGGTGATTTATCTTTTTTTCAGTCAACGTAGTATGAATAATATGATGTGGGGGGCACCCATGAAGCCATGTGGCACATCTGGAGGTCTTATTTAGATCTTCTTGTGTGGATCGATGACACTGTCGTGCTGCTCGTTCGAGAAGAACGTGTATGGGTACAATTTGGTTATAGTAGATCCGAATCGCAGCCACCTGGACCATTGGATCAACATCAATCAACGGTTTATATCGTGTACGTGCAAATACACGCATTGACTCCGGAAAAATAATGAATATAGAATATATAATACATAATACCGCATATTGGGTTTCTCTAAAGTCAAACTTTGTATACTTTCAACAATTTGTAGGAAAAAGTATTAACATATACACCACCAAATATATATCATTTGATTCATCATTGCTTTCATTTCCACATCGTGTAAATTTGTTAGTGTAAATGTTCATATTGTTTTCACCAAATTCAGTCAAGCTTTATAAAATTTGGCTGCAGTGAAAGCTATATATGTGCAGAGTAAATTACAAACGGAGGGAGTGGAATAGATATAGATATAACTATACAAATAAAAAAAATAGTAATATAGTCTATAGATATAAATAAGGCTACTACCCTTTTTCTAGGTTAGAACTCGCGTTGTTGTGTACACATTGTTTCGCTTCGCTATATTTTGCATTTGCGGGGTGCGTGTAGGACTACGGCCTTTTGTTCAGTACCAACAACCCCACCATTATCCTTAATTAATTCATACTCGCAATTACGATTGCATTACCTCTTGCCGGTTCTTTGGTTGCCTGGAGGAACTCCATCTTGTTATTCAGGTTGATTTTGTACATACGACAAGATCATCGTCCATCAAAGATTTGTTTAGTAACAATTGTCGATTTGTATCACCGGGTACGATATAGTTGGATCGTCAACGTCAAAATCCACCAAATTGATACTTATCCCCACTCTCATTGAAAGATTGGGTCGCCATCATAAGACTACCACCTAGACAATTCCTTCCCTATAACATACACATGAGCACCCATCTCATTATTCAGGTCCATGCCTCCCTCTCTCTCTCTCTCGAAACACACACACCTCTCCACACGATGTGTGTCTCTTGGTCTCTCTTCCATCCCATGACAAAAAGTCACACCGCCATTCTCTTCTTCTTGCTACCCCATCTATGTAGTTAGGTCTCCTTGCAACAAACAAGCATTCATCTGTCTCTCTACTATCTCTTTTTACCACACATAACCTTCCACCCCTAGCCAGCCGTGCTATCGAGGTCTATCCAGCTCTCTCACACACAAACAGACGCTGTATGTGTGTCCCTTCATCGCACACACATTATCGCTCTCCCATGTCCGCAACCACATAACCTTGTCGATCCCGACGTTACACAAACCTCTCTCTCTCTCTAACACACACACACGCACACGCACATACCGTCTCTCTCCCTTTCGGACACTCCTCTCTCTAGGACACACACAGTCTTTTGAACACGCATATGCCCCTCTCTCGTTAGGTATCGCTGCCCCCCCCCCCCTTGTCACACAAACATTCTCTCTATATCTATCTCTCGCAATAATACATGCATAGTCTAAATTGAAACCAACTACAAAAATGAGCTCCGATTACAAAAATCAAATCCACTCCCAAACAGAATATGAAAATAGGGTGAAATCGTGCACACAAATGTTTGTTGCGTGCATGAATGTCAATGATACGGATGTACTACTCGTACATCCACACAGATCCATTTCACAAAAATTACATTAAACCCTTCTCAAAATATGGTGCGCATGTGATGTTTCTTGTACTGCTCCTGCCAGCCTTCCTCCGACACGTTCCAACATATTGTGCTACTTCTGATTCTATTTTTCTCCTCAGACCATGTGAAACCACAAAAAGGTCACCACCCGCCCCCACTGGTACTGTAGCTCGAAGCTCCCATATGGACACAACACCCACCGAAGCATGTAGCCGTTGCCGAAGTGGACGGCGCCGTGGCCTGGGGCGAGGATGGAGTCTCCGACATTGCCGAGGTGGAGCACGCCCTCTATGGCCGCGAGTAGCACGCGCTGACTGTCCATGCGGAGGAGAGTGTGATCTAGCGGCTCACCCTTGTCGGCCACGAGGGCTAGCTGTGCTCCAGCAGCATGCCCTAGTTGGTCACGAGGAGGTGCATCGCGTCCTCGCCGCTCACAATGTGCATGAGCGTGTTGTCCAGCAGCATGCCCGCGAGCATCGCATCGTCGAGAGCACACCTGCGAACATCGCACCGTCGCTGGTCTCGACGTGGACGAGCGCGTGCTCTGGCAGCATGCCCGTGAACATCGCATCCTCGCTGCTCATAATGTGGATGAGCGCGTTCTCCAGCAGCATGCCCGTGAGCATCGCATCATCGCTGCCCGCGAACATCGCATCGTCGCCGCTCTCTACGTGGACGAGCGCGTGCTTCGGCAGCACGCCCGCGAACATCGCATCCTCGCCGCTGAGGCACACGAGCGTGTGCTCCAACAGCACAGCCGTGAGCATGGCATCCTCGTGGCTCACAAGGTGGTTGAGCGCGTGCTCCAGACAGTACCCCAGGAGTCGGGACACGAGCACCGCTCCCCCGGCTACGAGGAGTACTGCATGGTGCCCATCATGGTTTAGGAATATCCCGTGACTCCACCGCTCCCTAGAGGAGCACGAGCTCCAGTGGGTGCTCGAGGAGTCTCGCGCCGATATGCAGGTGGCAGCGGACATGCAAGATTATCCTTCGAGCTCTCCTCCTCTTACGAAGACGCCTCTACCGCCACCATCGTACGTCCTCTGCCTCGGCTCCGGCGGACATTTGGAGTTTAATTTTATGGAACATTGATATTTGGATTAATCATACCTCTACCAAACTATGAAGGATCAAGACTAATGCAAAAAACAACCTATGACTAATAGGCATAAATAGATGATGTGCGGCATTGCATGCTGGAGTATATTGCAATTTATGGATTGCATGCATTAGTTGCTTATGTGGCTTGGTTGCATGGCTAGGAAAGGTTAGAGAAAAATAAATAGATAATGTGTTTAGAGTGCACTCCACTAAATGGGAGCATGTAAATATCTTTAGAGGGCACTCCACTTTTTGTTTTCAGACGCTTAGGTGCATCGGATGCCGTGCCACACTACAAAATGTTAGATAAAAAATCTTCTCCAATGTTTTAAAAATCTATTATTATCTTGAAACCAGCCACACCCGCCCCTCACCTCATCAAAACAGCCCGAGGAATATGTCTTCAGTGAAGCATAATTTATTTTTACTGATATATGTATATCAAAAGTAGAGTGTTTATATTTCAAGTTTGTGAACAAGTATTATTCTACTACTTTGGTTCCATTGCAGTGCACGGGCCGACACATTGGTAGTAGTAAGAACCAAATTCCGAGTTTGGCACGAGTTCGTACTGCGGGAGCACCACAAGGCCTGGTGCAGGAGTTACATTTCCCTCTCGAGGCCCACGGGACCGAGCTTCAGTGGCTTAGTGCACCTGCCTTTGAGTCAATGACATGTGGACCCCAAATGTGGCTGGCCCACATGTCATTCTCATAAAAGCAGAGGGGCGGTGGGACCGAGAGGGGTGAGGCACAGGTCGGGGACGTGTGGTGTCATGGGTTTGAGCGACGTCGTGGGAATCGTGTGTGGCTGTGGTAGAAACTTGATGGTCGCCGTAGTTCATCTGGCCCGCATGTCATGCACACAAAGGCAGAGAACGCGGTGGGGCCGAGAGGGGTGAGGCGCACGTCGGGGGACGTGGTGCCGTTGGTTGGAGCGGCATCATGGGAATCGCGTGTGGCAGTGGGAGAAATGTGATGGTCGTCGTAGTTCAACTTCCATGGAAAAGCTGTCATGTTTACTGACACATGCATTGCACACCACTCACTGCAAGGAGTAGTAGTAGATAAAACTAGGTGGATAAATAGTTCATTATAGTCAAGCGGACCTATATCAATGTACACAGAGTACACTTGTTCCAAAGACATGAACACCAGCAAAATAGTTCATCTATATCAATGTATACAAAGAGGAAATATAATTTTTACAAGAGAGGAAATAGATAGTTCATCCATCTATAATGCCCTACTGCTGGTGCAACTTCTTCTTCTTCTTCTTCTTCTTCTTCTTCTTCTTCTTCTTCTTCTTCTTCTTCTTCTTCTTCTTCTTCTTCTTCTTCTTCTTCTTCCTCTTCCTCTTCTTCTTCTACCTCTTCTTCCTCTTCTTCTTCCTCTTCTCATTTTCTGTGGGAGACGGCTTCGCTACAAGCTCTTTCGACCTTGTAGCTATCTCGAAACTCACATAGGCATCTAGGGCAGCATATTTTATCCGCTCGTAGGTCAAGGGATAATTCTCCCATCCAGACGACCTTAATCCCAGCGTCTCGTCACCCTTCTCAAGATTTGTTCCGAGCATAGAATTAGCTACGTCGAACAGGGATGGTGTTTCTTTATCACAATCGTCTACAGGAATTCTGGTTTGTAGGCCAGCGATGTTTTTCAAGTCAAGGTTGTACGGCGCCAGCTTCTCTTTGCCCCCTTCGATGGCTGCCCCACAGAAGTATATGTCCTCCCGAGACATGAAATCATGAGCTCACCTGGTATGGAGGGCGCGTGTATGATGTGATACACCAAAACTTCATCTTCGAGGCACAGCTGAAGGATGACAGCGCGTTGGATCTTCCCAGTGGCACGCTCCATGTACTCTACGTCGAGACCGACGAACTTCATCTCCACCTTTTGGAGGGATTTGGATACATTGTTGATCCACTCCCAAATGACCCTTGGGTGGTCGGTGACGGTGGCAACTATGCTCAACGAGCCTTCGACGAGGACATGTTTGACGCTAAAAACCTGCATAGGGATCTCTTTCGCCATTTGGAACCGCTGGACCAGAGGGCTATGGTTTGGAGAATTAGGATTAAGATGGCTAGTCTAACTGAAGAACATGATTATTTGAAGGGGCTTCGGAATTACTCCAGGAGGATGTGAATCTAGTGGGGTTTGAATGCAAATGAAGAAGAGGTGAAGAAGCCGAGGAAAATCAGTTCCCGATGGACAAGTAAATGGGAAAGTGGCATGCATGCAGTTGATTAGATGGCTAGGTAGACCAACTTGTAAAACGAGAAGGCTATGCGTGTAGCCTACTGAGGAGTGGTCCGTGTTCGTGTACGTGCCCATCCTTCTATCGCTACATGTGCCACTGGTTAGTTGAGGTCACTCTTTCGAATCACCGTGGCGAAACATTTAATGATTCCTTTTATTTCTGCACCCCTCCTGACAGGTGGGACCTACACAAAACCCACTTGGGTGGACGAACAAATATACAAACATATCCATCTCTTTGCACAAAAAAAAGTGTCGCAGCTGGTTCGGATTGATATTGGCACGCGCCTGCGAGACACAACCTTTTATGGTTAAGGAATATGCGGTTATCATTAAAAAAAGAAAAGCCCTTCTTCGCACTTCTGCATGCACAAGAATTTGGTTTTGCTCGCAATATGGATGCTACCTGGAGGATGAACTGAACCCACAAGTATGCTAGCACGGGAGACCTATTTCCGCTATATAGTACTACTACTCCATATGTTACTACTAGTAGTAGTACAATTGTGGTACACCTGATGGTCAAAATAATATTCATCTGGTCCTCACAGTGAAGTGACAAGATCCTGTGCCCGAGGTGACACTAGTCCAGGCGGCGTGTTCGGGTTACCAAAGTCAGCCTCACCTTGTGCACTGTGCAGTCACTGTCACCACCGCTTTATAGCATGCTTTGCCTCATCTCCCTCTCCCCTAGCACCACTCCATCTCCATCTCTGTCTCGCCGGAGATCCTGAGGTCACTCTTCATCATCTCACTGTGCCCCCGCGTACCCTCGCCTCGCTCGCCTCCCCCAGTACCACTATTCCCTCGCTAGCCGCTCCAACACCGAGAGCCTTCTCCCCCGTAAATCAAGCCCCCAAAAACCCAATCTTCCAATGTCCGCCATGGCCGAACGTGAACCGCAGCATCCGTATGAGCCACGATTGGAGCAATCTCCCCAGTGACATCCACGACCTCTGTTGTTCGTGTATGGATTTGTTGAGCGTCGTGCGACTGGCTGCATGATTGAGGGACATGCACGCGACCATCATCGAAGTGAGGCCTGAGCTTTTCAACACACCCTACTTGCTGCTATCTGGTCTAGCGAGATTTGTTCACCATGATACGGAAGCGTACATGATGCCCCTTGACTTCAATCTGACCTCCATTAGCCGAAACTTCTTTGCAGGTATGTAGTGGATCACCGTACATCATTTCCCTCGACTTTGACCCGATCACCATCGCCCGAAACTTCTTGGCAGGTATGTACTGGGTCGGCATGAACTCCCACTGGATGGCTGCCATCAGAGAAGACGGGAAAAAGTTGGTGCTCGTGAACTTCCACACCTCCCATGAGATTATCCTTCCTCTATTGGAGTATGTAGGGTTTTACCGCCGCGGTCCAAGTCATCTAGATTACCACGTCAGTTGGACGGACCTTATTTTGCAGAAGATTGTAATCTGCCAAGTGCCCACACGATATGCGGATTACACAGACTTCAAGCTAATTGCCTTGTTTGACCGCGGACTCGCCTATCTTTCCGCCGGTGCTTTCTTTAGCTAGACATGACTCACCTCCCAGTGGATCGTCAAAGCTGATACACACTTCTGTGATGCTATTGAACACAATGGCATCATTTACGCGATCGACAAAGAAGATGGCACCATGTATTGCTGGGACGGCGCGTGTAAGTTGTTTTTGTCTGATTTTAATGATAACGCCATGACACTGTTTGAACTTTTTGTGATGATTGGCATATCCCTATTTGAGCAGAATTTGAGTAGAACTATGGCAATGTATTAGAGACGTCGTAAATCAGCTATATTTGGAATGAGTTAATTCATGCGATTATGACCATGTCATTACAGCCAATTTGTACCCTTGAATAATCAAACGGTTAGGAAGATATGGATATTCTCCTTACTTTATAGTAATCTATAGACTACTAAATATGAGTGTGTATCAATAGCCATGTTAGTTTCCTCATTTTCATGATGTAGAAACATGCATCACACTGTTGGTTTCATCTAACCATACATTAGGGAAGTAAATGTGCATATGGAGAACTCTATATTTGGAAGTAGTGAAATCCTGTAATGTTTACCATGTGTACATACCTATATCACCCTTCAGCAATCAATGGCTAGAATAATATCCTCACAAGAATTTTGCCCACAGAACATGAGTATATAACAATGCATGGTGTGTTAGTTTCCTTGAAGAATTTATTTGTGAGGACAGAACATGATTACATAACATGCATGGTGTGTTAGTTTCCTTGAAGAATTTATTTGTGAGGACAGAACATGATTACATAACATGCATGGCATGGTAGTTTCCTGTGAAGAATTGATTGCGAGATAACATGAGTATAACCATGCATGGCACTTCTATATTTTTGAACCCAGTATACATTTCCCTGTATTTTCCTCTCAGTTCCCACAGGGACAGATCAATGTTGTTTCTTGCATTATCCTACTCATACTCTGAACAATGCTGATCTTACATTAACAATGCCTGTCCTTATTAATAGGATGCAGTGTCCCTACAGTTACTGCCCTTTGTAATCACACCACCTTTGCCAAAAATAGGGAAGCGCAACTGGTTCCTCGCTCGATCAGACGACGACAAAAAACTGATGATCATTCGCACACATGAGCCGAAAAAGTTATATTGCAAAAACCCCACTGTGTACCAGCACCGTGAAATACGTGAGTATCCGGATAGTGGCTGTTACATCCATGAGTAGGATACTAGCTTGTTGGGGCCTTCAGGATTTTTTAGTTGGAGGTGGGTAAACAGCCTTGGTTCACACTCTCTGTTTCTCAGACTCAATTATCCGATTAACCAGGAGATCACCATTGGCAAGGACCTTGGTGGCAGAGAGGCTCTGTTTGCTAGGGAAAACTATGTCTACACGGCGAGCCCTAGGACTTCAGGAGCAGACTCCCCTGATTGTCGACGATACAGCCTGTAGCCAAAAGAAGGTGAGAATGACAAAGGCATCTGGATTAACTTTGATCCTTGGATGTCTCAAGTCCGACAGGCAATGATGTGGTTCAAGCCTTCAGGTTGATAGGTAATTTGGCTTGTTGCGTCGAAAGGGTGGAGTTCTGGTGTCTCCGAATAACTTGTGGCTGAAGCGGGGCTGCAAATTATGATGGTGTTGGATCATCCCTCTTCGAATGACTTGTTGTCTTTGCTGCTTGTTCTGGATGGGTAGTTCTCTCTCTTGTTATGCATACTCCTTGTCATTTGGTCATCGTTGTCTATGTCACTCTTACTATGTAATAGTTGCCTCTATTTAGAATGTCATTATCGCCTCGATTACGAGAGTTTGAGCGCTGCAGATGGGTGCATTTTGGTGGTGTAGCAAGACTTCTTATGAACTATCATGTCTTGCTGTTTATGTCAGTAGTAGTCACTAGTCAGTGTTTGAATGTTGTATATATCATTGTTTCGAACTGTTTATTGTCTCGAACTGCTGGTGGGCTAAATGAGGCATCACCATTCTCCAGTGTTCACAGTATATCTCCTTTTTTCAAGTTATAATTTGAGCTTAGTGTCTTTTCGATGATGTACACTTTGTTTGGGCCAGTGAGGTGTCGTTGAATATGGGCCGAGTAGTAATGCAATGCCAAACAGTTCAATTATGACCCTCAGGCCGGGCGGTCAAAAAAAAGAAAGAAAAAGGACTCTTAGGCCGACATGTGGGCACCACCGGTGTTTTCGTGCGCTTGTGCGCCGAGAGCATATTGGCGCGTGTTTGAAATTCATTCTACCTTTTCATCCCCAATCTCCCGCCCCTCCCCCACCTCTGGAATCTCGATTCCTACTCCAGTTCCCCCAAATCCCCCTCCTGTACTCCCTGTACTCAAGCGCACTATCATGTCGCTGGTCAACGCGGATCTCCGAGCCGGAGATCCTGAGGTCCGTCCTGCCTTCGGGCGCTGCGTGCTGTCGCTCAACAGTGGCATGGCAGCGCTTGACGACCAGTTTGCTGGCAAAGTGCTGATGGTAACCATCAACGGCGACCGGCCTCCCGTCTCGCCGGACGACCTTGTCAAAGCTCTTGGCATTACGCACGGCATTCAAATAAGTGACTTTCTCGTTGAAGTCTGTCCACCACCGGCTGATTTGTTCGTCAGGTTCCGAAGAACTTTCGACTGCAGTCATGTGTTCGAATCTTCCCGGCGTTTGTTCTGCGATGGCGTGCTGGTGAGCTTTGATCGGTGGCACCCAGGATGGGGCTCGGTGCCCTCTGAGCTTGAGTTTTTAACAAAGCTTACCTTCCACGGCATGCCTCGACGTGCTTGGAACAGCGAGTCCATGAATGAGCTTATCAACGACCTAGGAGGTGAGCTCGTAAGTATGTTTGTTCCTCCAGACAGCTGGGCTCTGACGGTTATGGCATGGATGAAGAAGCCGTCCGCCATACCAAAGGTGATTGGTGTTGAGAAACCAGTGCAGGAACCAGGGTTGTCCTATTCATCGCCACCAAGGCCGCCACAGACCACGCTAGGGATGTACCTGTATTGAGTGTTCGTGCATGTCGAAGAAGTGGTCAATCCATCAATCGAAGTCCTGCCGCCGCCGCTGGTGCCAGGGTCCATCGACGACGTCCATTATAGGAGTCAACGTCAGACTTTCCCTGTGTTGCTCGGAACGATGGATGGCACAAGGCCTACTCCATCGCGCGGCGGAGGCCACTGCTTCTTTGGGAGAAGAGGCAGGGCCGGCTGCCTGGATGTGCTCTAATTTGAGGTAACAACTGAATCTTCTCAGATACTAGTTAAATCCGAGCTATCAGTGTGAAGCACTGATGTGCCAGTACATTTGATTGTGACCTGTTCTATTTTTGTACTTGAACTTTTTTTAGAAAGGGGTGTACATCAACTTAATGTGCTAGCAGAACTTATTGTGTTGTCTCTCTGTTTTCTTTAAACATCATTCAAGATATTTCCCCGTCATTGATAAAGACAATGAACGGTTATGTACGAGTTCGTTGGTTTCAACATAGCCCTACCCGTAGCGATCCACTACTTCCACCCTGATTGTGCTGCCTGCGT
Organism: Thinopyrum elongatum; assembly: GCA_011799875.1. Taxonomy (NCBI): domain Eukaryota; kingdom Viridiplantae; phylum Streptophyta; class Magnoliopsida; order Poales; family Poaceae; genus Thinopyrum; species Thinopyrum elongatum. The sequence continues at coordinate 188,731,746 of CM022297.1, read as the reverse complement.
GAAATTTTTGTATGCAAGTTCAGTGTGCTATGATGTTCTATATGATTGTGTCAACTATATAAGTTTTTACTGAGAATCAGCAATGCGTATGGCTGAAAGATGTATTTACGAGCATCGACGGATGGGTCTCTCTCTCTCTCTCTCTCTCACACACACACACACAAGTGGGAGCGTTGAATTATTTCTTCGCTCGTGACAGCTTTTAATTAGGTTCCACTGTACTCTAACCTTTTTTCTTAAGTTATTAGTTGAGCTCAGTGACTTCAAAAAGTTATACAGAAGCCTTGTTTGGGCCTTTTCAGGCGTCGTTGAATCTGGGCTAAGTAGCCATGTAAAGTTGTACTGTACTACACATGCCTTTTTCGTTAAACATCAGCAATGCAACTGGGCCGACAGTTGTACCCAAGATCCTAAAATAAGCACAGCCTGGCCTATGTTTCTTTTAATAAAATGCACAACTCAGTTCAATTTTTATATAATAAGATTACCAATCCCAACTTATTTTTTTAATAATATTCCTATCTCAATATTATTTCTTATACGAAATGCTCAGTCCAGACCATCATTGTTTTTTCACCCATCCCAGAAAATGGGTCCATTTCTACTAAAATCAAATGGCTTGTAAATTATCAAAAATGATAAATGGACTGCATATACGCAATATTATTTTTCACCCAGCCCAGTAAATAGGTGTATTCGAATAAATAATCAAATGCGCTCTAAATTATCATAAATAGTGAATCGACATTATTATTTTTACCAACCCAGGAAATAGATTATTTTTTGAGTCAAAGCCCAGGAAATAGATGTATTGGCAAACATAATGAAATGGGCTATAAAACCTAAATAAATGGGCTGCATTCCACCACAGCTTTCGAAGCTGACTTTGTTGGCCCACTAGACGAAGCCTGCGCAAGGTGTTGTCCATTTAGTGAACAAAATGATTTAATGGTCTAAAATAAAAAGTCAACAAATTATTCTGACATCTGTAGTCGTTGGATTGGCATCCAACAGCGATCATGCTTCTTCAATCTCTGATCTAGTTGCTCTTGCTCCAGCCGCCAAAACCATCGCCGGCTGGAGCACCTGCATCTACCTCCCGTGGCTGGCTGTGCTGCCGCGTAGGCCTCGCCGCCCCCTACTACTCCCACCGCTGTCCAGATCATACCTATACTCTCCCACATCCCTCCACTGTTATGGCTTCGCCGCCTCTGGGTCATTCCCTTCCTGGGTCTCTCCGTTGTCCATCGCGTTGGTGTTCTCGGCACGGCATGGTCAACGTTGTCAACAAACGGCAACATCAGAAGAGGGATGTACATGGAGAGGCTGACAGTTGGGACCCACATGGTCCATGGCCGCACACAAGCAAGTACCTCCTTATTACGCCAAAAAGAATGAATCCTCCCCATGACAGCTGGGATCCACCAGCTATATCTTGGCACGGAAGGAAGTGCCTCCTTATTAAGTTAAAAATAATGAGTGCTCCCAATGACAGCTGGAGCCCACCAAATTTCGAGGATGACTTGTGGCCCTACTAAGTTGACGCGTACGCAGGGCTTTGTCAACTTAGTCAACAAACGATTCTATCACCAGTGACCGTTGGATTGTTAACATCCAATGGTCGTCCTGCTTCTTCAACCTCTGATTTTCTTGCTCCAGCCATCCAAACCACCGCGTGCTCCTGCCTCCCGTGGCCGGCTATGCTGCCGCGCAGGCCTCACCGCCCCCTACTACTCCCATCGCTGGCCAGGCCCTCTACTCACCCACACCCCCTATTATTCTGCGGCAACACCAGCCTCACACCGCAGCCGAACCAGTCAACCCTTGTACTACCCTCCGCGTGTTCCCATGCTCCGTGTCGTTCCCTGCCTCACCGTCGTCCACCGCCTGGGTGCTATCTGCGCGGCGTGGTCAATGTGGTCAATGAACGACAACCATCGGAAGAGGACTGTACGTGGTGAGGCTGACAGATCGACCCACCAGCTACATCTGTGCACGCAAGGAAGTGCCTCCTTATTACGTGCAAAAAAAAGAATCCTCCCCCTGTTAGATCGAACCCACCATCAATATCTTCGCACGCAAGGAAGTGCCTCCTTATCCTCCCTGACAGCCGGGACCCACCCGGTCGAAGTGTACGTAGCGTTGTCATTCTGGTCGCAAACGTGTATGTACATACTGGTCCATCGGTCTTTCTGCCACGATGAACCGTGGCCCAGTAAGGAGCGGTAGTTGTTCAGGCAGTCCCGTCTATATCGTGTACACGTACGTACATCCACGCTGCAAGAAAGTAAATACGGCTACGTACGTACATATGGGCGGGGTCTCGAACGCGTACGGCGATGGCGTCCTGTTCAGCGGCAGCCAACTGGCTGGGTCAGAACGGAGAAACAGCGTCATGTTCATCGGGAGGCAACATACTGGGTCGAAATGCATCGTGTTCATCGGGAGCCAACGGGCTTGGACGGAACACCGAAACAGGGTCTGGCGTACCACAATACGGAGGAAACGGCCTTCTGTTCGATCGGCTACGATCGAAACGTGGTCCTGTTGATCGGGAGGGTGTGGCATATCGCAAAACGGAGGAAATGGACTTGTGTTGGAGCGCCTACGGTCGAAACGGGGTCCTGTTCATCGGGAGTGGTGTGGCGTACCGCAAAACGGGACTCCACGGGCTACTGTTCATCCACCGTCTAGTGCCTCGCTCCAGCCTCCACGGACTACTGTTCATCCACCATCGAGTTCCTCCAGCCTCCACCTGCTACTGTTCATCCATCGTCGACTTCCTCCAGCCTCCACCAGCTACTGTTCATCCATGCGGTCCTGTTCATCCAGCCTCCACCGGCTATTGGTCAACCAGCCCTCCACGGGGTCCTATTCATCCAGCCTCCACTAGCTACTGTTCAACCATCCCTCCACAGGGTCCTATTCATCCACCCCCAACCGGCTCGGGTGTGGCGACTTCCTTGATCGGGGTGCTGTTCATCCAGCGGCAACGGCCTCTACTACCGCGGGGTCCTGTTCATCCAACCCCCACCAGGAACTGTTCATCCAACCCGCAACAATGGTCACTATTCATCAAGAGGCAGCAGCAGGTTCGATCGGCTTCAGTTAGCAGCAGTAGCGAAGGAATCGCTCGGGTTCAGTTAACAGCCAGGGATCGATCGCTCGGGTTCAATAACGTAGCTAGTGCTATCGCTCGGGTTCAGTAAGAGTAAGCCTCGCTCGGGTTCAATTAGAGCCCAACGCCTCGCACCCATGCGCGTACGTGTACGAGAGAAACGCGCAAACCTCCATGCATCGCTCGGCCCCAACCACCCACCGTAACTGGGAACTCCCTGATATTTTCCTTGCCCTCGCTTCCACCACGATTTTTTCCGTCATGGACGGCCCAAAGAGTGTCATGCAAGTGCATCCCTGGCCCGCCCAGGACGAAAAGTCCATTTTCTGTCATGATTTTTTGTCATAGAAGTAGAAGCCCACCACATCTTTGATGATACGTGGTTTTGTCACAATTATCGTCATAGAAGTGTCATAAGCATGACATAATTTTTTTTCGTTCGGGCCAAAATGTCACGGATGTGTCTTTTTTTTGTACTGAAGTCTTCAAGGGCCTAGCTATACGTGTCCTCCAAGGTAAAAAGTACTAGTATGTACTACAATGAAAGAGAAGGCGAGAGGGTTAAAAAATCTAATACTAAATTGTAGTACTAGTACTAGTAAACATGTCCCAATCAAGAAAATAAAAGAACTAACAAGTACTACTACTATAACACACAACAATTAGAAAATGGAATACGTGGGTAGATGGTGACAATCCGAGCGTGGTAGATCGTGTGACCATGTTGCACGTCAGTGGTACCATGGGTATCGACTGCTAAGATAGTTGATCCCAATCTGCCCAAGTCAGCTACAAGGTTCTAGGTTAGACCGAATCGTGGATGCAAATGCACATCCAGGATCGGCGATCTTATTTTGATCGGGGGATGACTGGTCCCTACAAAATAATGGAGTACTGTTAGGGATGCAAATGATTGTTTGTGCATTCCGTTTGTAATATCACGTACCGTAGGATGGCAACAAGATGAAACATGTCCCCTGGCGTGTCACTGTGAAGATGCGGGCTACATGGCACACGACGTCTTCGAATGTGTAGGGGTACAAATCTGCCGCGGCCATCATGTGCCAGCCTCTGCCATTACAGCCATTTGTATTGATCGAAATCCTTATGTCAAACACCGCGATGAGATAGTAATCATCGTAGCTATGTCGCTTTGTCAGCGGGTCCGCAATTGCTATCTTCTTCAATCTCATGTAGGCATCATCATACGTACTCAAGCCCAACTAGTCCAGAAGGACGATTCCAATGGTGAAGAAGGGGTCTACGGGAACGGCCGCACTACTGTGGATGTTGTGCAAAATGATGGTGGTATCCGGCTGGAGGTATGCAAGCCAATCTCCATTGGCACCAACCCAAACCTATATATAAGACAGTGGGCAGCGGAGAAATTACGGGATGGAATAACTAAGTACTATATTTAGAATATACACTACATTGTCAAACTCCATGACTGACCTGCTCATCGGACAAAATCTGACTACCTCTCAACGTCGGCAACTCTAGTGGAGTCAACATGCAAGCATGGCCACGTTGCGGTGGACTACTCAATGGATTACCCCATCGAATAACTTTCTCCTCGAGGACGCATGGAAGACCAACAAGCATGGCCTTCTCCCAAGCCTGTTTATGCACCGTCTTAAAAAAGTTGGTGCAGGAACCACCGAGTCTTGCGGCGGTGAGGAAGTCGGAGCGACATGCGATTTCTCCCAGAGAATCGTCGTCCAAGGTCTCCCAGCCTCGATGAGGAGGAGAACTACCTGGAGAATCCATGGCAGCAGTGACGAACTGCCTTGGTGTCTTCGGGGGGAGGGGAACTAGCGAGGAGGAGATAAGAGCGTAACCGGAGGGCCTCGTCCCTTTGTTAAGGAACTTATGCGGGCACACATAGTGGTAGTGCGATGGTGCAGTTATTATTTACTACACTACGTAGTACTTTCTCTATATACTCTCTACTTTACTTCTCTAGTGCACCAGTTTTGAACTCTTGAATCTCAAGGCCAAGGAGCTACAGTTGCAAGTGGAGGGTACTACTATTCTCTAGAACCATCGCTGTACTATCAATGCAGGGAAAGTACACATGTGTACTCTCCCTGCTCTACTCAAGCACGTAGCTGGCCTACTCAGCCGCTCCTCTCACGCACACACTAGCAGCCTGTTTATCAGCGATGGTTACTGCGGAGGCAGAACATTTGAGTTCCTTGATATAGCGAGACTAGGCTTTTCGCTTCCATTTGTGGAGGTGTAATGGATCTCGTCAAACTTTGTTTGTTGGTCCTTCCTTCTTTATTAATGAGATGAGGCAAAGCTTTTGCCTCCGTTTGAAAAAAAAATCGCGTCAAGAGGAATTTTCTTTATAGAGTTTAGAGCCGATAATGGAGCGAAGTCCGTGCGTGCAACGCCACAAGCTACATAGTAGTACTACTAGCACTTTACGTCCAGAGCCATATTGCATAGTTTCCAATGTGGCGCCAGGCTTTTCCGGCTCCTCAGGCTTAATTGGGAGGCGCTAGTTTAAAGATGGTAGCTGATGAGGAAGCAGCAAGCGAGGTGCGACTAGGGCGTACATACTACTCTAGTATGGGAGCCACGAGATTATGGGAGGGAAAACCCGTTCACGTGGCTGGGCTATCCATTGCACCCAGGTTGTGGTGCGACACGTCCGTCGGACTTCAAAAGTCAAACTACCAGTGTACAATATTGGCTCGTGGCGAGGTTAATATTTAAAAAAAAGGCCGCCGTGCGTTCGGCCGAGATCGAACCCACAAAACGAGCTATACACTCCCGCGACCACTAGTAGTACAACGCAACCTAGAATCGTCTTTTGTCACTAGTACATTGTTCCTTACAAGAAACCACTACCAAGAAACTACCACTTTCCAACCAGCCCTACCAAGAAACCACTACTCTAAAAAAATAGCAAAAACATACCAAAAATTTCTTAATCTGTCGCAATAAACTACCAAGTGTCATTATAGGCACGTTTAAACCCATGTCACCCCTTAAGTCAACGCCTTCTATTTGACCAACAAGTTAGGCGTTATGACTTGTGGGACCTACATGTCAGTCTGGACAAAAATCCCTGAGTCACCTCCTACCTCCGGCCCGTCCACCTAGTCATCCTTGGCCATGGGAGGCAGCTACCGCCGCCGGCAGAAGGCGAGGTCAAAAGCGCCGCCGGCACGGAGCCCATCGTGCGGCAGCCCGGATGCCAGCTCCGTGCGGCGCTCGCGGACACTAGCTAGACAAGCTAGCACACACCCTGTTGGATGCATTCAGCCTCTTGTCTGCAAGGTTGGCATGGCGGTGCGGCGGCTTGCTCACGCGTGCCGCACTAAGGCCAGCCATCTGGCTTGAGCGAAGGCTAGCACGGTGGCTTGCTCGCGCGTGAGCCGCGCTCGGGCCAGCCAGCCAACCCGTGCGGAGGCCAGCAGAGCGACAGCCAGCTCGCTCATCACCGGCGGCAGCGACGAACACACATATGAACAATTTGAAGTAGAGGATAGATGCTCAGATGTGGGTCCCTCGTGTCTTAATGGTCAACACAACAATCAAACGGACGGTGTTGGTATAATGTGCCTCGTCAGCATGGACGTGTGGGCCAACCCTTCCATAAACGGGTTTAAACGAGCCTAATCAGCACTAGGTAGTAGTTCTTTTGGCACGGATTAAGAAATTTTGGGTTTGTTTTTGCTATTTTTTTGTACAGTAGTTTCTTCCTAGGGCTGGCTGAAAGTGGTAGTTTTTTGTTAAATACTCTACATACTGTAAGTAGGAGTGGAAGTTAAGCTTTGGAAGCCAATAAGCATGGCTAGTTACATAGTGACTATGTGTACGTAATTCAAACTAAATATCGACCTTGAGTGACTAATATCTTGATGGAAAATTCAAAACTATGGAAATACTAGAAATGTGCATGTGCGTTGCAACGGATCATAAGTAGAATAATACTTATTCACAAACTTGATCGAAAACACTCTAATTTTGATATACATATATCACTAAAAATATATTATATTTCAGTCAGAATATATTCCTCAGGCTGTTTTGATGAGGTGAGAGAGGGATGTGTTTGGTTTTAAGATACTAAGGGGTTTTCTGCAAATTGGAGTAGAGAAGTGGGATGTTGTTGCGAAAAGGCAACAACTTACCTCATAGTCGTTAGATATAGATCTAATTGTCAGAAATGACGGATGGTAGACACACCATCATCACTAACTAAGTCTTTTATAGGAGTATAAGTATGGAAATACAAATGTATTATTGATACTTGTTTCCATAAACTTGGATCTCTGTTGTATTCAACGGCTGAGCATGTGGGGCCTTAGCATGATGGCTTCCCGAATGTGTAAAACAAAGGTTTTCCCATCGCTGATAAGGAGGGGGTGACAGCAGCGTGCTTTCGGCTCGCTCTAGTCCTCGTAGTCATACTAGGTGGTCTACAGACATTTAGATGTATTCTTTTTCGCGTCTTGTGTTCGTCGTACTGCCACGACTATTGATGAATAGACAGTAAGTTATTCATGAGAAAACCTTGGTTGAGCGTGTGTGCGAGAGAGAGATAGCGCGTGTGTGTGATATGGAGAGACTGAGGCAATAATAAGAGATTCTTTGTCTATCTGTGTGTGTGGAGGATAGAGAGAGACATGTGCATGGGGCTTTGTGTTGTGTAATGTGAAGACACATAGACATAATCAGAGAGTGAGTGTGTGAGATACACATGTGGACAAGGGGAGAGATGTGTGAGTTAGAGAGACGGATAATTTTTGGTGCACATGTGAGTTAGAGAGAGAGGGGGATATATATATACCTAGAGCTGGAGAGAATATGCAAGGGTGTGTGTCTTAAAAGAAGGATCTAAATAGTTGGGTGTTGTGTGTGTTTGTGCGCTCGCGTGTGTGTCAGAGGGAGTGTGTGTATGTGGAGAAGAGAGACCACTAATGATGTAAATCTAGTAGGGAAGGGGGAATGGTGTGACATGTGTGTCCAAGAGAGAGAAAGGCGTGTGTAGTGACGGGATAGCATGGGTGCGGGCGGGAAGCAGACTATTTGTCAGAGGCATCGAGTGTGTGTGAGAGAGGGGTGCAAGAGAGAGAGAGGGCAAGGGAGAGAGAGAGGAAGAGAGGGGGAGAGAGAGGGGTCGTTTGTGTGCGGAAGTGGCGTATAGATAGGGAGAGAAGGTTGATGTTGTTTGAAAGTGGCCTTTGTACGGAGATGCAAGGAAAGCGAGCCATCGTGTGCGTGATAGAGACTTCATGCGAGATTGAGATCGATGATACGCTAGGGAGCTATGGAAAGAGTCATGACATATATGTATATATGGAAGGAGCTGGTCGGGTCTTCATGTGGGAGAGATAGAATGAGGAGAGTGGTGCACAAGGAGACAAAGGGTGCTTGTGTGTAGTCGGGGTGGTGAGTGAGGTGTGTATCAATTAATGTGAGAGAGAGATAGAGAGATGGTGGAGAGTGTGCGAGAACCACATAACTAGGGAGATAGACGTTTGGGGGTGACGTTTTGTGTGTATGGGAAAGATACACTGCTATATAGTGCGTGTGCTTGGGAAAAAGAGATGCCGGGAGACCTAGAGAGTGGGGGAAGAGATGTGTGCATGCCCGAGAGAAAAAGTGATAGAGACCTATGTTGGGGTCCGGACTTAGAAGAGAGGGGGGTTAATGTGCTCCTGTGTTTGTGTCCGGGGGAGAGAAAGGCTTGTGTGTGGGGGGAGGGCGAGTGGGGAGGGGTGGTGGGCTTTAGATAAAGAGTGAGGTATCTATATCCCAGAGACATAAGCGTAATTGAGATATATATGGTCAATAGTGTGTGCACTCATGGTTGATCAATTTGTTTCACAGTTTGGACTATGATATAACGATACTTTTGAACATGCGTGGTATACTTTGAAGTGCCAGAATTACAAACCTAAGATTGGAATTTTGGAATTTGACTCCATTATTAGATTTTGTAATTCATTTAAACATGGGTACATTTTTTAAGCTGTGATTTCAAATTCATATATCAAACCTAGAGATATACACACACGATCATGTTCAAACCTTCTAATCGTCTACTTTATTCATACACATACACAATTTTGTTTTTGTCATCATATTTAGGATAATCACGTTTGGAATTTCATTTGAATTGGGGCATATGATGGTATTTGCTTCCACTAGCTCAATGATCCATATTTGAATTGAATGGACAATCTAAGTTTCGAGGTGGAGACATTGATTTTCGAAAATTGCACTTTTTTTGCGTGCACAACAAATAAATTCTTGGCCATGATATCATAGTCGGCCGTACAAGAGCAGAACTCTTAATTTCAGCCCCCAAAAGCTTTCCAACCTCCCACTCACATCGAAATATCTCGCGCCTGAAAGTTTAGCCCTGTGATATTCGTGTTTTACCCCTGCCACATGAACGGAAAAGGGCTACTTTGGTAACTCCATTGTTTTCTCCTATTTGCCACCAATATTCTTCCCCAGAGCCCCTCTCCTCCCTACCTCCCCCCAACCCCCCCCCCCCCCAAGCTACCGAATCTAGTCCTCCACCGCAGCAGTGGACCTTGCACCCCGTCGGATCTACCTTCCGCACCTTGGAACACCCAACTGCCAACTCACCACTGCATCGGAGCCGCTTCAGCGACTAGCTTGTCTACCGGTCCAGATCTCCTTGACCAACATCATGGTCCACTGCACCGGATCTGCTTCACCGGCTCCCTCGTCCACCACAGTGTAGGCCCTTCACTGACTCCCTCGTCCGCCACATCGCTGGCCCTTCATACAAGCCCTTGTCCGCCACAACAGATCCGCCTCACCGAAAGGACTGTACACCACACCGGATGTGCCTCGCCGACGCCTTCGTCCACTGCACCGGGCCCGCTCCATAGACGCCATATTCAACTCCACTGGCCCTGCTTTATTGACGTCGTAGCCTCATTAGGTTATTTCAATTTGTACTCCTTCATTTTTTTTCTCTTCTTTATCGTGGAACTGTTCACTTACAATAGATCAGCTTTCTTGTATGTCGATAGGCACCGCAACCGAAGCACCGGAGCCACTTCAGCAACGGCGACAGCCGGCCCAAACTCAACTGCAACATGAGCACCATCGATGATACTTAGCTTTCACGTATGACAATGATGCCCATACGCCACCAAGAATCAGGAACTATTATCCAACGGTCCGCGCCGATGTTCACTTTCTTAGCATAAGCACCGCACCTTCAAATTTCTTCAGGGCATCATTCAATTTTTCATGAGACGCGTTATTCTGCTTGCACCTGTAGGTCCATACGTGTGGCAGTGAACATGTTACATGTGCTAAATAACAAACCAGTGCACATACAGTTACAATGCTTTTGTTTTGTCCTAAGTATTACTGTACTTCCTAGATATCACTGCCTACTATTTTACTTCTTGCATGCTATATTTATGATAATGGTGTTGTTCTGATGCCACCTGTGGGTTACAATTATTGTACTGGACTGCTTCTATGTTCTCTATGCTTAATTACACATCAGCAAACTAGCTTGTGGTTCTGCTTCTTGTTATTCATTTTAACCTACATTTTCCGATGCTAGCTATTACAGCACTACTCTGAGACTTTGGTCATTACTTTTTTGTGCGTTCTTGATCTTCCCAAGTTGCATGACTAATTTGATTCTTCTATTCATTATGGAGCTGCCAACCCCATCAAGCAAAATATTTTTTCTTTTGGGCCTGGCACCTCAAACAAGCATAAAAATAGGGTGAAGCCCATATATTGTCGTGTAAGCACACACCCTTCTTTCATTAGTTTAGATTAATCACTGATGATCAATTTGAACCAGTGCATGTGATTAAAATTAGTTTTACCTAAATAGAGGGGGAAGAATAAACTACAACGACTAGATTTGCAACCACGGGATGCTGGCGATATCTTCAAAGAACATTGCAACAGCAGCGAGGCTTCACAAAAACATATGGTAAGCCAGTGTGTTTTAGTACATGTGAAATGTAATGCGTGTGGGCTGCTTTCTTGGCTTGTGCCCTGAACCTGTAATCCTATAGAATAACAAATAGTTCAGTTGTCTGCTTTGCTGTATTGCTTGATTCGAATGCTTCGTTGTTACTTGTTAGGATGTACCTGAGTTGGCCAATGTGTCAGCAGTGCCTGTTGTACTATCGTAAAGAAATGCATGACTAATTCATTTGGCTCCTTAACTTTTCCTATGAACTTCATCACAAGACTGTCTTCGTAGTTTATATGAGGCCACACTGTTTAAGTGCTTTCTCAGACTATTTCAATTGCTTATATGCCTAGGCAACATAAATATAGTGGTGGTACACTGCCTTTCATCTTACCATTTTAATTTGTTTTCGACTGATGCTGCTTCGAACCATTTAAATATAGCTTGCCATGATCGGCAATAATTCGTATGTCGTTCACCATGTAAGCTTACTGCCTGGATCATGTCATAACTATCTCTTACTTATATCCAGCGAAAACCATTTAGGATACCGTTCACACTTGGACACAATGTACAACCCCATAATCTATTTGTGGAAGCAGTGCGCCATCCATGTTACCAGATGGTAGCAGTTCAGAGGCAACACCGTTGGAGAGCAGTCTGAGCACATATATTATAATTCGTGAGGCTCTACTAGAGGCAGAAAGAGATGCTGTGGCTGCCATGAATGAGGTAATCTTGATCATGAGGCTGGAAATTATGCAATTAGTTGCATGCATTATGCAAGCAAGCCAAGAATTGGAGGAGTAAGAATGTTGCATTAGAAGACGGAGGAGGTCCTGCTGCTTCTGCTATTTGAAGCCCAGGGTAATCCTAGTTCTTCTTTAGATACCCGTTGAAATTGTCATTAGATTAGTGTACTTGCATGTTGTGTCATGTCTCTGAATGGATTATGTTGTAAGACCCCTTTGTTGTCCATGTGTTGTAATGATCTGAATTTTTTAGGTGAGGTAATCCTCAGTACTTGTATGATGGACATAAGGTGAACTATTTTTCATGTGAGGAGATTGTATTGGATGAAATAACTGTTTGACTCAAAGTGTATCAAACCTACTGAATTCAAAGATCATGACATTTCTAAATCATATTCATATATAAAGGTGGAATAAATCTTTTGTTGTGGTTTTGAAGAAATAAATAACAAAACATAGAATGATGTATGAATATTTGTAATCGAATACAAATTGGATTTGAATTTAGTTGCCAGGACCCAGGGTGAACGTGAATGCTAATTCTCCCAAATTTTGAACGAAGTGGCAAAATACCCACTCTCTTTTGACGGTTGCCCGAAGCCAGTGTTTGCGAGATGGAAATTACTGTCTACCATTGACACTTTACATCCTAATCGGCCCGATTTCCACTGTTGTCGATAGTGGTAGGTTAGTAACTTCAGTCAGACGTGACACGACCGCCTATCTCCCCATTCAGACACGGTGGGTGCCAAACATGGGCGCCAAACACACATTTGATTCAAACTCGTCCGAAAGACCTCTGTCTCTCCCTCCATTTTCCCATTCATACACGTGGGCGGCAAAACAAACTCTCCTCGGCCGAAATCGTTGTAGGCAAATATTTTAAATAGGGGCAGGTGTTTAACTTCACTCAGACATGACACAACTGCCCTACCTGTCAGGCCCGTTCATACACCGTGGGCGCCAACCATGGGCGGCAAAACACCCTATCCTTGCCCGAAATCGCTATCGACAAATATTGGGGAGATGCGAAATTACCGTCCTAGCCCCAACCGACGAGATGTCCAAAATTTTGAACAGGGGCTAAGTTCATAACTTCCGCACATTTCCGACAAGCGGGTCCCAAAGTTTGGGATCGCCTCCCCTCCCCCTCCATTTCCCCATTCATACACCATCGGCGCCACAACAACCTCCCCACACCGGCCAGCCTCCTCCGTCCGCCACCCCATCCTCCAGCTTGCCGGAGCCGCTACCCATACCCCATCTTCCACTGCAAGAGATGGACGTCTCTCATCCACGGCGCCGGACCAAGATCCTTTCATCGCGTCCTCTCGCTTCATCGGCGCCGTCGTCCACCTTGTTGTTGCCGCTCCTACGGCCACCTCGTCCACGGCAACAGGACTTATTCACCGATGCCGCCGTCTGCCATCTCAAGTCTTCTTTCGCGCCGCCGACAGCCATCGCACCCGCAGCACCCTCAACGTATCAGCAAGGGCCTACACAGTGTCGCAAGAGAGGTGGTACTCTTTCATATCTGCTTAAGTTATTGATCTCACCCAGAAAATAGATCGTAACTTGTTTACTGTACTTTTCTTGTCCATACCAAATCGTAGTGGCTAGTTGAAAGAAAACATTGGTTGCGAAAGTAGCCTTTGTCCTGTTTGCGCCTTCAGATCTGCCATGGCACGATCACTATACTCGTAAGGCTTATGGTTTTCCCCCTTTATATTCACTACCATCATCGTAGGTGCTTCATGTCATGCTAGCACTGCTCCTCAAGACCTCAACCCATCAAGCGAAACAACATGCCACACATAATTCCAAAGCTTAGTTGTTGAAATACGAATCTGAGATGATGCTCATATTACTAAAACAGAGAACGTTTAATTGGTCAGCTAATGTTCCTATATTCGTTTCGAAAAGCATGTGCACCACATATAGAGAGACAACAAGGATTTGCATTTCTCTGTGCTTTCAGGTTCATCATGGGTGGGCAACACAAATCGTATTATCTAAAATCTGCTTGCTCTTTGTTATCATGTTCCTCTTCTGTTCTTCTTAATAAGTATATTACTTCCTCCATTCCTAAATTGCCTTGGGTGCGTGCGTGTGTTGTGGTGGCATGCGTTTGTACCGGGTGTTTTTCATTGTTGCTTTATTTATAAAGCGGGGTGGAAGCCTTTCTCGGTAAAACATGTCTTTTTAGATATTCCAATAAGAACTACATACAGATGTATATAGATATATTTTAGAGTGTACATTCACTCATTTTGCTCCATATGTAGTCCGCATTCGAATCTCTAAGAGACTTATATTTAGGAATGGAGGGAGTAGTATAGTATGTTCCTTGTCGGGAAGTGGAGCAGGGACATTTGTAGTCGACAGGTCTGTTGGGTCGCTTCAGATGGATGCTTTCAACTATTCTAGATGGTCTGCCATAATATTCAGGAAATGTTGGGAGCTATATCGTCTTTGAGAGTCTAGACTAATAGTAACAGTATTGTGCCTTCAGTTGAATAGAGTTGCCCCTTTTGGGGCCGAAGCCTTTCCGAACACTTTCTAGTCGTACCGGCAATACAAGCCCATATGTTCCAGCTAGTTACACTTTCCTGATTTTACTCGTGATGCTTAGGGTTTTCCCCTTTTATCTACACTACTATGATCGGCGTAGGTGCTTTCTGTCGTACTAGCAGTACTCCACCCTTCAAGCTAAACAACAGAACACTCATAATTCCAAAGCTTAGTTGTTCAAATATGATTTTGATATGATACTGATATTAGTTAACAGACACATTTATTTGGTTCGCTAAAGGTCCCACTTGGGTTTCCAAATGCATGTCGGGACATATAGAGAGACAGCAGGAATTGCATTTCTTTGTCACTTGTTGACTGTACTTTCTTGTCCATACCAAATCTTAGTTGTTATTTGAAAGCAAACATCGATTGCTAAGTACCCTTTGTGCGGTTTGCAGTTTCAGGTCTGTCATGCCACTGCCATGGTCAACACTATACTCATCATGCTTACGGTTTCCCCATTTTATGATGACCACGATCAACCTACGTGGTTCGTGTCGTAATAGCACTGCGCCACCCATCAAGCTATACAAGCTTAGTTGTACAAATTCGAATATGATATGATGCTGCTATTAGTAAAACTGAGACAGGTTTAATTGGTCAGCTAAATGTTCCTACTTTAGTTTCAAAATGGATGTGAGCCATATATGGAGAGACCGAAAGGAATAGTATTTCTCTGTGCGCTCTGGCTCATCATGGGTGGGAAACACACACTGTATTATCTAAAATCTGCTTGCTGTTTGTTATCGTGTTCCTCTTCTGTTCTTCTTAATAAGTATATTACTTCCTCCATTCCTAAACTGCCTTGGGTGCGTGCGTGTGTTGTGGTGGTGTGCGTTTGTACCGGGTGTTGTTCATCATTACTTTATTTATAAAGCGGGGCGAAAGCCTTTTTCGGTAAAACATAAGTCTTTTTAAATATTCCAATAAGAACTACATACTGATGTATATAGACATATTTTAGAGTGCACATTTACTCATTTTGCTCCATATGTAGTCCGCATTCGAATATCTAAGAGACTTATATTTAGGAACGAAGGGAGTAGTAGAGTATGTTCCTTGTCGGGAAGTGGACCAGGGACATTTGCAGTCGACAGGTCTGTTGGGTCGCTTCAGATGGATGCTTTCAACTATTCTAGATGGTCTGCCATAATATTCAGGAAATACTAGGAGCTGAAAAGATCCTCGGTATAATTTGTTTGTGAGACAAAGGTACCTTCCTTAGTTTGCTTGATTTGCAAACCAAGGAAAAATTTGAGTTCACTCGTCATAGACATCTCAAACTTCTCCGACATTAGAACTTTTCACTAAAATGAGGGTTAGTAGAACCAAATATGATATCATCAACATAGATTTGGCACACAAATAATTCTCCATTAACCCTCTTAGTAAAAAGAGTAGAATGAATTCTCCCAATTTCAAAACCTTTTTCAATAAGAAACTTAGTCAAGCATTTGTACCAAGCTCTAGGGGCATGTTTAAGACCATAAAGAGCTTTGTGAAGTTTGTAAACATGATTAGGTTTCTTGGGATTAACAAACCCGGTAGGTTGTTTAACATAAACTTCCTCCTCTATTTCACCATTTAGAAAAGCACTTTTAATATCCATTTGGTATAAGGTGATTGGCATAAGAAAGTAAAATGCGAATGGACTCAAGTCTAGCAACGGGGGCATGTGTCTCACCATAGTCCATACCTTCGACTTGAGTGTAGCCTTGAGCAACGAGACATGCCTTGTTGCGTACAACTTGTCCATCCTCATCTTGCTTATTCTGGAACACCCACTTGGTTCCAATGACATTTTGATCATCATTGGGCTTCTCAACCAATGTCCATACTTGGTTTCGCACAAAGTTGTGTAGCTCTTCGTGCATAGCATTTATCCAATCTGGGTCCTCAAGGGCTTCTTCTACCTTCACAGGTTCAATACTATAAATGAATGAGTAATGTTCACAAAAGTTAGCCAAACAAGTTTTAGAGCGAGTGATTCTCCCGGTTTTGATGTCATCAAAGATTTGTTCAATGGGATGATCCTTTGAGACTCTTGCTCTAACTCAAGAGAGCTTTTGCTTGGGTTGAGGTGGAACATCCTCATCATCATCTACTTCTTCTTCATTGTTGGTGGCGTTGTCATTCGCTTGTGGAGGTGGAGAAGGAGCTCGAGGTGGTTCATCTTGTTGTACTTCCTCATTTCCTTCGTCTTGACGAGTTCCCCTTGTGGATGCCTCCATGTCAACTTGTGGTTCACCTTGCTGTGAAGTTGAGGCTTCCACTTGATTGGACGAAGTACTCTCCTTCACCTCCATTGGACGAATTTTGCCAATGGACAAATCTTGTATTGCTTCTGAAGGGTCTTTATCTCCTACATCAATTGGCAATTGCTCTACTTGCGAGCCGTTAGATTCATCAAACTTCACATCTACCATATCTTCAACCTTTCAGGTGAAATTGTTGTAGACACGGTAAGTTGAGAGTTTGAGCCGTAACCGAGTAGGAAACCTTCATGAGATTTAGGAGCAAATTTTGAATGACGATGCTTATCAAGAATGTAGCACTTTGAACCAAATACTCGAAAGTATCCAACTTGGGGTTTGTTACCAGTGAGTAGCTCGCATGCCGTCTTGCCGAGAAGCTTGTGAAGATATAGTCGATTTGTAGCATGACAAACTGCTTCAACCGCTTCCACCCAAAAGTGTCTTGGCACTTTGTATTCATCAAGCATCGTTCTCACCATCTCAATAAGAGTCCGGTTCTTCCTCTCAATAACTCCATTTTGTTGAGGTGTGTACATAGCTGAGAACTCATGTGAAATCCCTTCTTCGTCAAGAAAGGTATCCACATTAGCGTTCCTGAACTCCATTCCACTATCACTTTGAACCTTTTTGATCTTCACTTCAAATTGATTTTGGGCCTTCTTAGCAAAGTTCTTGAATATCTTTTGGACCTGCGATTTGTCATCAAGAAAGAACACCCACGTAAATCTGGAAAAATCATCAACAATGACCAAACTGAAAGAGTTACCACAGAGGCTCTTATAAGCATTGGGACCGAAGAGATCCATGTGAAGTAGCTCAAGTGGTCTTCTCATGGTCATGATGTTCTTCATGGGATGACTTCCTCCAACTTGTTTTCCTGCTTGGCAAGCACTACAAAGTTTATCCTTGTCAAATATAACATCTTTAACACCAAGGATATGATCACCTTTAATGAGTTTATCAAGATTTCGCATGCCAACATGTCCTAACCTTCTATGCAATAACCAGCCTTTAGAATATTTAGCAATTAAACAAGTACGAGGTTGGGCTCTCTTTGTGAAATCAACAATGCATATATCACCTCTACGAATACCGATAAAGACCATATTATGATTATCTCGATGAAACACTTGGCAATCTACTTCGATAAATAGAACATTGAAACCAAAGTCGGCTAGTCTAGATATGGAAAGAAGATTGTAACTAAGAGATTCAACAAGCATAACATTTTGAATAGAGCTATAATTGGATATGGCCACCTTACCACGGCCAAGTACCTTACCCTTGGAGTTGTCGCCGAAAGTTACATACTTGCGTGGACCATCATTTTTGGCAAGCTCACGGAACATGTCTTTATCTCCAGTCATGTGATCGGTACATCCACTATCAAGAATCCACTCTTTTCCTCCGAATATGTAATTTCGAAGATTCTCCATGAGACTAAGATTCCTCATAGTCTTCTCACATTCAATATCAAACTGTTCGTCCTCATCATAATAGCCATGCTCAATATCATCATCATTGTCATGTGTGTAGTCATCACCTAGTTCAAGTGATTCATTAGATTTATGACCATGATAATGGGCAAGCTTGTGAATTCTAATGGTTTCCGTGATGATGCTACTAATGGTTCCAACATCACCCTTGGCACGCATAAGATCACGGAGCTCAAATAGACATTCATCAAACTTGGGATCACTGGGCTTCATCTTATGAAAAGCAATGGACTTTTGAAGAATTTCATTCAGACTTTTCAAGGAATAATTTGGAAAGCGTTCCTCGAGGTAATTCCATATAGTATATGCGCATTCAAAGGTTGGCAAGCAAACAAGCACATTTCTAAGCAACCCTCTAATGATAAGATTAACTGTTCTAAGATTGCAAACCATGTCAAGATACTCATCGGGGGTAGGATGCGAAGGGTCAATGGGAGGCACATAAGGGCTAAGAATATACTTGCTCAAATTATATTAATTTAAAATCTCAAGCATATCATTTTTCCAAGAACCATAAAACTCCCCATCAAGAATAGGCACTCTATGTCTAATGCTCCCGAACTTAGACTGTCCATCTTCCTCCAATGCTGATTAAACCAAAGCAATGGAGACCAAAGCTCTGATACCAATTGAAAGGATCAAGAAGAGGGGTCTAGAGGGGGGTGATTAGACCCTTAACAAGTAAAAGTAGTAGTTTTTTATTCAAGTTAAGGTTGAGTTTAGCACATGTTAATGGGCACACAATACATTTTACACAAGCATAGCAAGAGTATGGAAAGAGTAAAGCATGCAAGTGCAAGAATGTAAAGGGATGGGATTGGAGTGTGCAAACGCAATGGAGACGCAGAGAATTTTTGGTGTGGTTCCGATAGGTGGTGCTATCATACAACCAAGTTGATGGAGACTTCAACCCACGAAGGGTAATGGCTGCGTGAGTCCACGGAGGGCTCCACCCACGAAGGGGTCATGAAGAAGCAACCTTGTCTATCCCACCACGGCCGTCGCCCATGAAGGGCTTGCCTCACTCGGGTAGATATTCATGAAGTAGGTGATCTTCTTGCCCTTACAAACTTCTTGGTTCAACTCCATATCATGACGGAGGCTCCCAAGCGGCACCTAACCAATCTAGGGGACACCACTCTCCAAAAGGTAATCGACGGTGTGTTGATGATGAACTCCTTGCTCTTGTGCTGCAAATGATAGTCTCCCCAACACTCAACTCTCTCTCACAGATTTGGCTATGGTGGAAGAAGGATTTGAGTGGAAAGCAACTTGGGGAGGGCGAGAAATCAAGGTTCAAATGGTAGAAATGGAATCTCTTGATCTCAACACTTGAGTAGGTGGTTCTCCCTCAGAAAATGAATGCTGGAAGTGTAGGCACATTCTGATGGCTGTCCTCTTTGAGGAAGAAGGGGTGGAGGGGTATATATAGCCTCCACACAAAATCCAATCGTTACACACTTTTGACCCATCTCGATGGCACCGATCAGAAAACTCGGTGGCACCGATCTATGTAAAAATATGAATGTTAGTAATCTCAGTGGCACAGACTGGAACAACTCGGTGGGACCGATGTGCTAGGGCTTAGGGCAAACCTCATCTCGGTAGAACCGATTGCATCACCTCGGTTGGACCGAAGTGAAGCAACAAGGAAATAGAGAACCAGTCAAGCCATATCGGTGAGACCGAAGTAATTGCAACAAGTGACAGAGAGCTGGCAAGGCCATCTTAGTGAGACCGAGATCCATATCGGTGTGACCGAATTGTTAGGCTTTTGGCTGTGGCTATGTCCAGATGAACTCGATGGCTCCGGATGAAAATTTTCGATGGGGCCGAGTTGGAATTTAGGGTTCGGACATATTTGGATGGAGAAAGTGGCTGAGGGTTTTGGAGCAATATCACTAAGCACTTGAGCAATAAGATCATTAAGCAACACCTCATTCCCTTTTAATAGTATTGGCTTTCCTATGGACTCAATGTGATCTTGGATCACTTAAACAAAAATGTAGAGTCTTGAGCTTTTGCCAATCCTTTTCCTTAGAATTTTGAAGGGGTTCCACATCCTCTTGTCCTTGCCACGCCACTGTTGAACTTATCTGAAATATACTAGATAAAGCTATTAGTCCAGCAAAAGATATGTTGACATTATTACCAAAATCACCCAGGGAGCACTTATGATTTTAGTTTGATTCCTTGCAATAGTTTTGCAATATGGAGATGATAATATGTGATTTATGCTAGTGAGTAATTGTTCTTTAGTAAGAATATTGGTGTTAAGGTTTGTGATTCCCATTGCATTCACGTAAAGTCAATGGTTATTCAACGAAGTTATATCCTACTTATGATGCATTATTCAGTGTTAGTTATTCTCAATGCATGTTTATGACCGTTTTTGTTTTTTGGTTGGTTGCTTCTCAATCTATTTTCTAGCCTTCATTTGTACTAAGCGGGAATACTGCTTGTGCATCCAATTCCTTAAATCCAAAGTTGTGCCAAATGAGTTCACTATATCTAACTATATGCGGTATTTACATGTTGTTCCAAGTAAATTTGCATGTGCCAACTCCAATCATTCAAAAAAAAATTTGTTTTGTGTGCCCGTACCGCTCATGAAGCGGCAAGGGGTGGCCAATATTTTCCATGCTAGGTGGATTATACTCATGATGAGTGTTTATTCACTTGTCATTGCACGAGAAAGTGGCAGGTAATAGGGATGCCCAGTCCCGAAATGAAAATAATAATAATAATAATAACAAATTCCTTGGAAATGGTTGGTATGGAAGGCACTCGTGGATATGGCTAGCCATGGATTGTGAAAGAATGGTGGCAAGGAAATGAACTTTATTTTCTGTTTGGGAACCACCTATAATGTGTCTAGAATGGGAGATATTGGGAACTTTCGGTCATTTTCGTTGATAGGAAAAGCATGCCTCTAAAAATAATTTATATCTCTATTTTAAACTCTGAGCTTTGGCACCTCTGCAAATATCTACTTCCCTCTGCGAAGGGCCTATCTATTTTACTTTTATGCAATTTTTATTTTTAATTTGAGTCTCCATCTTCTCTTATAAAGCACAAACTAGAAAGCACTATTTTCATACTTGTGCATTGGGTGTAGTTAATATTGAGTGTGTTTCATGAATGGATCAATGATTTAGCATAATGGGCTAGGGATAACTTTCTTTTAGCGTTGATATTTTGAAAGACATGGTTGCTTGTTGGTATACTTGAGTATTTATGTTTTCATGTCAAACTATAGACTATTGCTTTGAATCACTCAAGTACAAATATCCATGCCACAAAAGAATAGATTATATAATGAATATGATAGGTAGCATTCCACATAAAAAATTCTTTTTTGATCATTTACCTACTCGAGGACGAGCAGGAATTAAGGTTGGGGATGCTTGATACGTCTCCAACGTATCTATAATGTTTGATTGTCCCATGCTATTATAGTATCAATCTTGGATGTTTTATATGCATTTACAAGCAATTATATATAATTTTTTGGGATTAACCTATTAACCTAGTGACCAGTGCCAGTTGTTGTTTTTGCCTGTTTTTGTTTTTTCAGAATATCAGTACCAAACAAAGTCCAAATGCCACGAAACATTTTTGAGATTTTTTTCTGGACATAAGAGACCTTGGAAGCTTTGGGAGAGGACCAGAAGATGGAGCAGTGGCCCATGAGGCACTAGGTGTGCGAGGCCCACGTGGCTCCGTTTGACCTAAATTCGCCTCTATAAATTCTCTAAAATCGGGAAACCAACCAAGAGCCACCCAAAATACTTTTTTCACCGCCGCAAGTTCCTGTTCTCGCGAGATCCCATCTGGAGGCCTTTTCTGGCACTCTGTCGGAGGGGGAATCAATCACGGACGGGCTCTACACCAACCTTGCTTCCCTTCCGATAATGTGTGAGTAGTTTACCACAGACCTACGGGTCCATAGTTAGTAGCTAGATGGCTATCTCTCTCTCTCTCTCTGATCTTCAATACAATGTTCTTCATGATGTTCTTGGAGTTCTATTCGATGTAATCACTTTTTGCGGTGTGTTTGTTGGGATCTGATGAATTGTGAGTTTATGATGAGATTATCCATGAATATTATTTGAGTCTTCTTTGAACTCTTTTATGCATGATTATTATAGCTTCGTATTTCTCTCCGATCTATTGATTCGGTTTGGCCAACTAGATTGATTTTTCTTGCAATGGGAGAGGTGCTTTGTGATGGGTTCGATCTTGTGGTCCTCAATCCCAGTGACAGAAGGGGACATGACACGTATTTTTATCGTTGCCATTAAGGATAAAAAGATGTGGTTTATTCATGTGTGAGTTTACTTTGTCTACATCACGTCATCTTGCTTAAGGCGTTACTCCGTTCTTTATGAACTTAATACTCTAGATGCAGGCTGGATAGCGGTCGATGTGTGGAGTAATAGTAGTAGATGCAGAATCATTTCGGTCTATCTTGGACATGATGCCTATATACATGATCATTGCCTTGGATATCATCATGATTATTTGCTTTTCTATCAATTGCCCAACAGTAATTTGTTTACCCACCGTATGCTATTTTCAAGAGAGAAGCATCTAGTGAAAACTATGGCCCCCAGGACTACTTTTATCATATATTAAAAATCTAAAAAATACCTTGCTGCAATTTTACTTTATTTATTTTATTTTGTAATTTTGTTCAATCTATCTATCAATTACTAGACAACTTAATCTTTCACGTAACCGCTGAGGGATTGACAACCCCTTGTTCGCGTTGGCTTGTGTCGGAAGTCGGGCTCCGGGGATCGAAAGGTTCGAACACATGGGTGAGCTCGTTCTTACCACCTTGTCCTCTACCTCAGCTAAACCATGGCGGATCTACGGCCAGAGCGCGCTAGCGGGACCGGACCGGTAACACTGCGGTTACCCAGGTTTGGGCCACCTTGCGGTGTAAAACCCTACTCCCGCTTGGTAGTGATTGCTCTCGCGCGCGAGAGAGAGTACAAGGTTTTTGGGTGGAGGAGTCGATCCTGTCTATGGAAGCACCCTGCCCTCCTTTTATATCTTCCTTGGTCCTCTTCCCCTGAAAACACTGGCGGGAAGGGTTGCCACACAATGACAAGTTTGAAGGGGGACAGGGGCGCAGTCTATCCTGACAAAAAGGTGGGGGCGTGCCCCTTGCGGGGCCTACCGCGAGAGAAGGTGCAGCAATGGGGAGGCCGAGGCGCCCACTCTCCCACTGGACGCCTTCCTGAATGCGGAGGGTGTTGACGCAAGGCGTGCCATGGTAAGCTCTCAGGCCGCGCTCGCGCTTGAGGCCCCTGCGGCAGGCCGGTGAGCCCCCGTGGTGTGCCGCCACTGCCGAGCGTGTGGGAAAACCCGGCGATCCCCCCGCCCCTGGTGAGCGGCACCTGGGCCTTCCCGGCCGCGACAACGTAGGGCAGCGAGGGGCCGGGCCCGGATCAGGCGCTCGTGCTTGTGAGCAGCCGCACCTTGGTTAGGCGCGGAGCCTTGCATGACGCCAAGGCCGTGCTCGATCGGCTCAGGGTGGATTTCCAGGATGCAGAAGCGCGCGTCGCCGAGGAGTGCCTGAGGCTCACTGAAGGGTTGTGCCGGCTCAGCATCACCGTTAAATTGGATTGGCGCCAGAATGAGGCTGTCCGTGTGAAGGGTGAGAAGGATCCCGCCAAGGTGAAGGAGGTCTGTGCGAGCGCTCTCAGGGAGGCTGAAGTTGCCGTCAAGCCCCGTGAGGAGGCGGAGGTCCGCTTGAAGAGCTCCAGGATCAACACGCCATGCAGGAGCAACTGCTCCGTACGCAGGAGGACACCCTCGTTACCCATGAGGGGGAGCTTGTGGCCCGTGAGGCGGACCTTACGAGGATGCCGACTGAGCAGGCCACAGAGCATGAGCGCTTGGAGGCGCTGGGGCACCAGGTGGCTGATGCCCAGGAGGCCCATGCGAAGCACGTCGACGAGGCCACCGCCCAGGTATAGGATAAGAAGAAGAAGGCCCAAGCAGATGCTGACGCAAAGATAGCGGTGGATCGCTCGGCGCTTGCCGAGGAGCCCGACAAGGAGCTGAAAAGGTAGGAGGACGCCTTCGAGGCGGAGCACAAGGGACTCCGATAGGAAATTGCGGGTCTCAAGGTGGCGCTGGCCGAGTCGGAGACCCACCGGGACACCACTCGGCAGGCCCAAGCAGACACCGAGGCTGAGTTGACCTTCCTTTGGCTTTAGGTGGGGGGCACCACCAGCGACGTCGAGAAGGCCAGAGGCTAGGCTGATCGGGAGCGGGAGCAACAGCTTAAACGCACCAGGATGCTCCCCTCCCTTGAGCTTCGAGACCGCAACACTCTGAGCTCCATCTGCAAGGAGAGGCTTGAAACCCTCCTGGAGTCCTGCAATGCTGACTACGTCGAATTCTCCACCATGCTCATGGAGCGGCTCGAAGATGGGGCCCAGAAGGTGGATGGCATCTTAGAGGAGGAGTGCCACGGCCTGTTCTCTCAAGTGGCAACCCGCGTCTTCAGCCACCTCCTTCACGCCGACCCCAGCTTCAATTTTGACAAGGTGATAGCCCTCGTCCGCGAAGAACTCCGTGATGGCCTCGTGAAAGTGGTAGAAGGCCACATGGATGCGCTGCTTGGGAAGTTTTCCTGCGACAGCGACGAGAGCTCCGACGGGATCTGGGGGAGCAAAGGCGATGGTGTCGACAGCGACGGCGGTGGTGACGGTAGCACTTCCTCCTAGAGTTTCCCCTTTTATTATCCTGTAACAGATCGATGTGGCCTCGTGGAGGCGTGAGGATAATGTCTTTACGTTTTAAGCACTTCACGCCATGCTCTAATGAATGCTCGTGCCCTCGTGAAGCTTTCTCTTGAGGCATGTTTTTCTGTCTTTGCTTCCTTTTGTGCTCTACGTTGTTAGGGCCCAGCCCCCGAGCGGGCTACAGCCGTCACTAGTTTGTCAGGTCGCAATGCCTGAACAAGGCCAAGAGGTGAGGGCACTAGGAGCTAGTAAGGGCTCCCGAGGCACGATGCTCGGGAGCCCCCCTTTGACGTGCACGCGGCTCGCGCGAAGGGAAACGCCGGCACTCGTGAGGTTGCTACAGATGAAGGCTTGGGAGATGGCGAGGGTGGCTCATGAGGTATTTAGATTTAGCTTTTGCGGAGTGTAGTGTCTGGTGGCCCGCTGCTTGCAGGGTGCATCTCGTGAGGCTTCTGCTGATGAGATCTCCTACTGAAATGGTCATCGTGGGCTGGCTCCCGAGGCAGGGCCTGTGAAACTTCCTGAGGCTCAGGGGGGTGTCTTGCCCTTGGGCCACCTCGCGAGGCACCGCTCGCGTGGTCTCTTGGGTGATCTTCTCCTGAGGTAACTGCATATAGAAAGTTCCACAACAGGGGAGTAGCACACGCTCGTCGGCTCGCTCATGGGCGTTACACGAGGTGATAAGACACCCAGGACCTTGGTGGGGTGGCATGCACGGGAGCAGGCCCGCGAGCTAGAGCCAGATTGCTTGCGTTTTTCAGCGCTGCTGGGACTGACCCGAGCACCGACACCATGTCTAGCCCCCGCTCGCATGAGGCTCATGAGGGAGGTCGCGAGTGCGCACGGCTCATGAGTTAAAAATACAATGAAATACACCATGTATGGAAACCAAAGCTTTCATGAAGCAAGATAACAAATTCCAGTACACCAGCAAAAAGAGATGCGACTGCCGTGTCCGGCACGGGTCAGCTTGAG
The DNA here is from genome assembly GCA_011799875.1 of Thinopyrum elongatum. Classification (NCBI taxonomy): domain Eukaryota; kingdom Viridiplantae; phylum Streptophyta; class Magnoliopsida; order Poales; family Poaceae; genus Thinopyrum; species Thinopyrum elongatum. The sequence continues at coordinate 188,705,864 of CM022297.1, read as the reverse complement.
GTTGGTGCAGCCCGTGGGGCGCTCTCAGTTACACATCCGAAAGAGAAAAAGAGGGGCTGCTGTGTCTGGCATGGATCAACTTGAGGTTGGTGCAGCCTGTCGGCGTTCTGGGAACCAGGGTACCCAGACTTGCCTGCCTGCGGCCCACGGCGTGGCTCCATCAACGGCCTGGTACGGCCCATCTTCAGCATCGACCAAGCAATACCCATGCGAGGGGCCAAGCCTCGCGAGGCGGATGACGCCAAGACCTCCAGAGGGAGCGGCCTCCCAAGGTAGGTTCCTGAGGAGCGGAGATTTCTATGCAGGCACTCACCTCATGAGCTTAAGGTGACGCAAGCCATGACGACCAAGGCTAGGCGGGCACCAGCGGGCACAGTACAACAGGTTTCCTCTTTGGTGCTAAGGGGGCAAGCGCAGGCGCAGAGTCCCGAGGAATCATCCAAAGGTTTCCATTCCCGTGCTACAAGACCAGGACTGCCAGGACGGCAGGACGGAGGTCATCGCCGAGCCCACCACGACGTCATGACCAGAAGCTTTGCAGGCGAAGACCACCTTTCGTCAGGATAAGATGTACTATTTGTCTCCCTTCAAACTTGGCCGTTGTGGGATCCCTTCCCGCCTCTATTTTGGGGGAAGAGGACCAAGGCCACTATAAATATAGCCTAGCCACCACCATGGATGGGGATCGAGCCATCCAAACCCTCACCAGCTCACACCCACACAAGAACAGACCTCCTGAGGTAGTTCTTCCCCTGTACTAGTTCATCCTCAGCCCATCGCGAGGCCAATCCACCACAAAGCAGGAGTAGGGTCTTACACCGCAAGGTGGCCCGAACCTGGGTAAACTGCCATGTCTCCTTCCTTTCCTGTTCATCAAGCTAGGCCGTGAGGGTGACGAATCAGTTGGCAGACTGGGGAGATCAAGTTCTTCGCATGCACCATAGAGTTTGAATCTTTCTTGGGTCTGCGAAGCCCCGAATCCGACATTTGGCGCGCCAGGTAGGGGCGTGTCAAGGCTCTTCTCCGACCTTTGCCCCGTTTCTGCCCCCGCCGCCTTCATGGAGGAAGGTCCCCGAGCTTACGCCGAACATTGGGCTGCCAGAGCTGCTCGGGCAGCTCCTGGCGGCCACGAAGCTCGGTGCCCCATGCTTCCCGCGACCGTCATGACTGCCGGAGCAATCGACCGTCGGCGGCCCGAGCTAATTCCACCCCCCTGTGCAGCACCGCACTCGCGTCACTACGTGGTCTTCTGTTTACGCCGTGGCATCATCCCTGCACACTTGCCTGGAGCAAGCGAACACGCGCGCTGTGCTCCTCGTGGCGCGTGAGCTACTGCGATGCAGGTTGGCGGAAAGCAGGGACGATGCTTTGTTCGGCCGAGTTGTTGAGCTGCTCGACGCTGCCTGCGAGGGCGCAGCACCTTTCTGCATCACGCCCATGTCATGGACGCCGTCGAGAGCTTGTGCCCGCCCCCGCGCTGTCCGCTTGCCCTTCCGAGGAGAGCACGGAGGACCTAGCGGCAGGGGTCTGGTGCGAGGCGGCGCTGACCCGACCCAAGGTGCGTTTCCCTGGGGCACGGCCGGGGTAGGCGACCCCTCCTGGAGCCACGCTGAAGGGCCGCCCCCTGATCGACACGACCAGGCACTAAGGATGATGGGTGGCAGAGCCGGGGGCTGGGGGCTGGCCTCAGAATGACGGGCCCCGGCGCCCCCATACCGCCGTCAATGGGTTCATTGTACGGGCACAGGGGAAGCCCGTGCGCACTCCCCTCATCGGCTCGGCCGACGGAGTCGCCAAGGTCGCCCGTGACCGGGGTCCTTTACGAGCCGGGCCGGCGCCCCGAGGACACCTCCCGCGGCAACAACAGTTAGTTATGATCAACACCATTGGGATATGCCGCACTAACCTTGGATCGCAGGTAGATCGTGCCAAGACGGTGCGCCTCCGGGGGTTGGCCTCACCTCGGGTCAGCAGGACACGCCCGAAGGCCGAACAAGGGGCACGCCCCGCGCGCGGCGGGAGGGCGGGAGCTCGATGTGAAGGATTCCCCCACGCTGCGGGGCGAGCGGCGCCGCCCCCACCCCGGTGTGTGCAAGCCAGAAGCGGGGCTTCTCCTGGGGAAGGCGCCGGCGATCCCTCTCCCCCGGAGGAGGCCCACAGCCCCCTCGCCACCGCTCGCGTGGCCCCTTGCCCCTTGGTCTTGTCCTGGTTTCTGGACACCCCAACATTGGTCGAGGGATGCGCGGAGCAGGGTTCCTGCCCAGGGGGTGGGGAGTGTTCCTCAACTCGCCATGACCAAGGCCATGCGCCCGTGAAGATCTCCGCTCATGACACTCTCACGTAATAATGATTTGGGGCTGTACACGCCCCGGAGTCTCCTGATCGCCGCCCCTGGGCCTCACTGGGGCTCCCACCTATGTCCTAGTGGAGGCCCCATGCTCCTCGCTGGTGGGAAGACAAGAAGACTAGTATAGGTGCCGGACGCGGCTGTTCTTTTGCTTGCTTTCTGCAGTTGGTTTGCAACTTCTCGAAAGGAATTTGAGATTTTTCGCGTTTCATTTGAGGGTTGGGAAATCTCTTCTCCTTGCACCGTTTGCTCTTCCAGCTCTTGCCTCAGGAGGAGTGGCAGTTACCCGTCGCTCCTCCTCGCGCGTCCCGCCCGCGGGGGCTGGGCAGGTGTGTGCGCTCGGGCCCGCCCGTGAACACACCTCGCCAAAGCCTCAGTACCCTGGCCTCTTGGCGTCTTTGTCCTCGCACGACACTCTCAAACGAGCTCACGGGCATGACGCCTCCGGAGTTTTCCTAATCCTACAGCTGCAGGGTGCCTCCTGAGGCTCAGCGACTTTTGAGTCTCCTCGCGGCCAGGCACGCTCTTGCGGCAAGGGAGTGCACCACAAGAATATCAAGCTAAGTCGCCCTGCACCACCCAGTGCAGCTGCCGCCCCTGACATGGGTAGCGAGCTGCGCGTCTGCGTCAACATCCCAAGGTTCAACAGGGCTACTTCTCAGGGGCTCTTCTGGCTATCCTGCGTTGGCCGGTGTGGAGGCCGCCCTCACAGCTACGTCTGCATGCCTTTTGGCTTGCCGAACGCAGCTGCCTCGCACCAGCGCCACATGAGGAGAGTTCTGGTGGCTCACGTGGCCCGGCGCCAGGCAATCCTGATGGAGGAGGTGCTGGACCCTCGCGAGCCCCCCGGACCTCAAGAGCCTCACGAGGCTCAGGAGCCAGACGACTCATGAGGAGCGACTTCTGCGGCTCGCGTCTCCAGCTACTCCGACACTTCTTCAGCAATGGCGCCAGGTGACTTTTTGGTTTGTTCAATTAAGGGCGCCCCTCAGGCTGCATTATCCCCAGGCCCGCAGCCGCACCGTTTTATTTCATGTACCTCGAACCAGTATGCTTACATGCGCTATCATGGTTATTGACGTTACCTTTGCTATTTCATTATTCATGGAACCACCCCTCGCGGCCTCCGCGTGTTGCCAACCCGCCTCTTGCTCATCCCGCAACGGGTGCTGGCACGGCGCTTGTGCTCGGGTCCATCCCTACAACGCTGATAAACCTGAGAGATCGAGCTCTGACTCGCGGCCCTCCCCGCGCACGTCACCTCACCAGGTCCTTAGTGCCTTCGCCTTCTTGCAGAAGGATCAACGGCAAGACAGCAAGCACGGCTATGTGCTATGTTCTCTTTCTCCGACTAACTCGCAGGGACCTCAAGAGTCGGGACTACGAGCGGCCCCGCTAGCCACTCCCTTTCCATGCTATTCACTTGCACGTTAAAGGGGGGCCCTGAGCATCACGCCTCAGGGACTCCTACTGGCTCTCGAGCCCTCACCACCTGGCCTTGACCACGGCACCACGACCTGGCATACCAGCGGCAGCTGAGCCTCGCTCGAGGGCCGGGACCAGAGGACGTAGAGCATCCAGATGAGCGAGGGAGAGGGGATCAGCGTGAGCCCTGCCAGGAGGCACCACCCCCCCAGGACACAGTCAGGCGTCGCGCAAAGGAGTTGTCGCAGGCTTGCCAAGATAAGTCACCCTATACACGCCAGTGTAAACCTCATGATTCAGTATTTTGACTCGTGCGATCTCGCTCGGGCAAGGATGTTTCCCTTTCGGCCTTCAGGGAGCCGCTTGCGCGCTAAAGGGGACCCCCTGAGCATCGCGCCTCAGGGGCTCTTACCGGACCTCGGGCCGCTCACCTCCTGGCCTTGACCATGGCATCGTGACCTGGCATACCAGCGACGGCTGAAGCCCGCCTGGGGATTGGGACCTGTCGGTGTAGAGCACTAAGCTACTGTGAGAACGAAAAGGAGCACCGTGCCGAGGCGAGATACGTGATCACAACATCGAGCCAGGAATAATAGCATTAAGGCAAAAGAATTACAACTCTTACATACCCCCGCGGGGCTCGTCACGGCTTTGTGCAGGAAAAGCAAAAGAAAGGAACCCTGAAGAACCCCGGCCTCAGCGACATGCCGACGGCGCCGAGACGATGCCGCTGTGTAACATCCCCAGATGTTCACCCTGTCATCAAGCTAATTAATGGGCCATGTCATCATCTTTCACCAAGTCAAAATGCCACTTGACCCAAATCCAACTTCAAGTTCATATTCTAAAATGAAGTCAAATAATTATTTCTTCCAACTGCAAAACAAAATAGTGCATCATGTTTCGAATATTCCTAAGGCAATTATAAAATTGGAACCAACATTTTTGGAATTTCCAAAATGCCCCTGTGAATTAATTTAGAGGTCCAGCAGCATTAATTTTGGCCTTCCCCATTTAAAAAAAATGTTTAACTTTTTCCAATTTCCCTGAAACTTTTTGTGCTGGCCCAGTATATTGCCAGATAATTTTGTGCAAAGTTTCTCCCTTAGCAAAAATCATTTGTTAGCTCAGTTTAATGCAAACAGGAGCTATCTTCTTTTGACAGAAAAATAAATGGGTAGAAGTTCTTGTTCACTTTGGCCCATAACCACAGCACCAGGCCCAGCCCATCTTCCTCCCCCGGGTCGGCTTCCTGTTCCTCGGGCACGCCCGACCGTGCCCAGGGGGCGCCACCGCACCATCTCGCCGGCGACGCCCTGGCGGGATAAGGGCGAGGCCGACGCCTCGGGCCTCCTCCCCCCACCTACCTCCACCCACTCACCCCTCGCCCCCTCGTTCTCTCTCGCCCACACGCTCGCTCCCATTACCAGATCCCCTCGCCCGAACGCATCCTGTCGCCGCCCGTCATCCACTACCGCGGCGACAGCCGTCGCCGACGCCCGAGTCCGTGCCTGGGAGGACCGCCGGCGTCGCCTACGTCGCCTGCGCCCAGGGACGCAAGACCGAAGCCGCTGGAACGCCGCCGCGCCGTCTGCCTCCTCTGCTCCACCGTCGATCTCCACCACCGGCGCATTCCGGCCACGCCGAGCCCTCCCCGAGCTCCGCTGTGAGCACCCGCACCCTTCTCCTTTCTGTACGAGCTCGGATCCGAGCTGGAGCTGACGCTAGCCGCCTCCGAACTCTGCCGTTGCTCTGTAGTCGCCGTTCGTTGCGCTGCTCCGTTGCCGCTCTGGCCGCTCCGCGTCGCCGCTGGCCGCCGCTATCCGCACCTGCCGCCTGCTGGCCGCGCCGGCCATGCTCGCCGTCCCACACCCAGGCGCGCGCCCGCGCCGCGCAGCCCCGCCTGCTGCTCGCTGCTGCTGAAACTGCTGCTGCCGCGCTACAGTAACATTCAGTTACTGTAGCGTGCGCTAGCTTTTGTGAATTAACACTGATCAGCCCTTTAGACAGCCTCAAAACAACAGCTAAACAAAGTCTAACCTAGCTGGAATTAATTTTTGTTGATAGTTCACATGACAGGCTCCAACTTACTCCATTGGACCAAACTTAGATAATGCATGGATAAATTCCTATAAAAATGACAAAATGCTAAGTTCTGTTAGTGGACAGACAATTAACCAGTTTCTGAAATTAACAGCGAGTGGCACTTTTCAAGCAAAGTTTTGGTTAAGCAAATGAACTCTATCAGTGATGACAATGATACCATCTTGTAGATCACAGACAATTGATCAAGATTGGTGAAGGGCACTAACCCATAGGATGAATAGAGCAATAGCTACAAGCTCTGGAAAACAGCTAAATATTGTTAAAACCTAAGGACTTAGCAAATTTCAGTGATCTCAGAAAATTCATTTAAAGCTTGGGAAAATCATAGAAAAATAACGGTAGCTCGGATGGAAAAACTTTATACATGAAAGTTGATCAGAACAATCCCACGAATCTATCCATGCTATCTGTTGCCATGTCGGAACTCTCTACGTAGGAGAACTCGTAACTTTTTGGCCGTTTCCGGTAGATGAATAGTGCCGGTATGTCTGCTAATAATTCCAACTTTAATCCTAAAATAACTAAATTGGTTTAGATAGGTCTTTAGGCAACCCTGCACTGCACCCTAGCTGTCACTTGCCTCTAACACCGCAAACGTGCAACCGTCCCCCTCCGGTTCACCTGTCTGACAGACGTCCGGAACCGGGAATACTTCTCGGATGGGTTTCCCTTCCTCGGCATCGCGTAGCGCTGCGTTAGATCACACTCGACTCTGCGTGTTACCGTGCTTTGCTATGTGATTGCTTTTGTTACCATGTATTTATATTGTTTCTTCTCCCCCTTTCTCCCCGGTAGACCCCGAGACCGCTGACGATGCCCTGGTGGTCGACTACTTCACCGTCGAAGACCCTGCCTTTGCTGCCAAGCAACCAGGCAAGCACCCCCATTTTGAGCATTCCGATATCGCCTATTCTCTCCCCTCTTATGCTTGCATTAGAGGATACATCTGCTGTTACTATCCTACTCTGTTGCATAGCCTGTTTACTTGTAACCTACTTTTGATACATACCTGTTATCCTAAACTGTTTAGCATAGGATGGGTAGAGCCATATCAGAGACCCACTTGTCCCGACCGCCCCGCTGGATACTCGGAAGACCCGTTTTACGGGATTGAAGATCAGTCCAGGGCACCGCACATCACTTTCCCCCCTTAAGTGCTCGACACTACTGGGTCACCATCGGGTGCCGAGGGTGATACCTCGTTAGCACTTCTGATGATAACCTTGTAGGTTAGTTACTTGGTCGTGGTAAGCGAGGGTGAATCCTCCTACACCACCCCCGATACCGACGCCGTCGCGCAACTCCTCAAGCGTGGACCTCGAGGGTGATTCCTCCTTCGTTCACCTTGACGGTACCAATAGTGGGAATTCCATCGAGGGTGATTCCTCAGGATTTCCCATAGGTGTTGGACACACGGATACTATTGATATTGTGACTTGCACTGTACCTGGTTACTAAAGACGGGTCGGCCCTGAGGGGTACCCGCGCGAGCTTATTGCGAAGTGATGTGGAGTCGGGTTGACCTGGATGGTGCCCGCGAGATAACTACGAGGCGTGGCCGGGCATTCTTAGCCCTTGCCGCAAGTCCTCGAGACGGGGCGACGGGGTCACTTCGATCGTGAGTCTCTGCTCATTTCCGCGCGCTCCTAATCCACTACGGTTTGGATATTTGATCCGAGGGGCCTCTGGCCCGATAGCACTAACCATCACGTGGGCATAGTATGGGCGTTCTGCGTCGTATACTTCAGCCGAAGCTTAATGGACGTCAGCGACTGAGCGGCGCGCGCTGGATTGGACTGGTTACGCAACCGCGCTTGTATTAAGGGGTTGCTAGGTCTGCTTCCGGCCGCCCACGCAACGCGCAGGAGTTCCCGGGGCGATGGCCCAAGACCCCTGGGGGCATAGGTTAGTCCGGCGTGCTGACCTCTCTATTAAGTATTTGGTCGGGTTGCGGCGTGTTGCTTAGCCGAAGCCGGGCATGACCCAGAAAAGTGTGTCCGGCCGGAGTTAAGCGAGCGTGGTGGGTAAGTTGGTGCACCCCTGCAGGGAAGAAACTTCTATCGATAGCCTGTCCTACGGTAACGGACACTCGGAGTTGTATCCCGATCGGTACAACTAGAACATGTGATGAGAATTGGATAGTACGGCTCTGGGATTGCTTTCTCGCAGGGAGTCGAGAAAGGATCTCAGGTCGAGGTTGATGATATTACTACTACTACTTTACATTATGTTCATCTGCTCTCTGCTGATGCTGCAAGACTGTCGAAGATTGTTGAAGATGCTAGTCTTCGATAGGACTAGGCTTTCCCCCTCTACTCTGGCATTTCTGCAGCCCAGTCCACATATACAGCCATTCCTTTGACAATGATGCATATGTAGTGTAGATCCTTGCTTGCTGAGTACTTCGGATGAGTACTCACGTTTGCTTTATTTTCTTTTTCCCCCATTTTCCATTTGATGCCACCAGACGACGGAGCCCCTGAGTCAGATGCCCCAGTCGACGACCACTACTACTACCCGCCTGGCGAGTACTACTACTACGAGGAGCCGTTCGACGACCAGGAGTAGGATCGGAGGGTCCAGGGCAGGAGGCCTACGCCTTTCGATCGTAGTTTTTATTTTTGCCGCGCCTCTGTGAAGGCTTATCTCTCTCTGTAATATATCTGTACTCAGATATCTAATGCTTCCGCTGACGCTTGTATGCCATCGAGCTATGTATTCGAGCCCTCGAGGCCCTGGCTTGTAATATTAAGCTTGTATGACTTTATTTTATGTTTTAGAGTTGTGTTTTGATATCTTCAAGTGAGTCCTTAGGCTTGATCGTGCGCATTTGCGTGTATGATTAGTGCACGATTAAGCCGGGGGCGTCACACGCTGCTGTGCTCCGGGTGCGGCGGCTCGGTTCCGTAGAGTTGCCACTGCTGTCGGAGGAGCTGCTGGCAAGGCCAAGGGCAAGTTCAACACCCTTGGCCGCGCTGCCTTGACCGCCTCCCCCGGGGCAACATTCCAGGCACCGACCGTCCTCACCAAAAACCTTGAAGAGGAGCGTCGAAGCTCCGTCGTATTCAAAGTGGATGGCGAGGGCTCCCTCCGGGCGGCAGGCGCGGGCAATCTCGCCCCAACCTCGAGTCATGAAGACATCACCGGAGCATACGACCTCGACCTCCGCTTCAGTGGCTTGGCTCCAGCACCCGGCGTGTTGCAGCCATAGCTCGACGGGCCCCCTCGGCGGTATCTCCTCTGCAAAAAACCACGGGAGCCGGATCCACGTGCGCGGCGGCATCGCCGCCCACACCACGAACTCGCGCACCGAGCCCTCGGCATGAGTTCGCGAGCCGGGTGGCCATGCGGCCACCGCATGTCCTCCTTCGCGACCTTGACCCTCGCGGCGCTGAGCGCTGCCCCTGTGCACGGGGCTCCGCGCGCGGGCGTACATAGGGATTGGGAAGCCCAGCGGAGGCCGCTCGTGCCAAGGTCATGTCACCTCGGGCCCCTCGGCGACATCATAGGAGCAGCCGAGCCTCTTCTTCGGCGGGAGTGGCCCGAGTTCCACCCGAGGAGCCTTCCCTTTCTCCGCAGCGGAAAACCTCCTCACCGGCGCCATGGGTGCTTCGACGAGATGGCAAGACAGGAAGGAAGGAGAAGGAGCAAGCAGCGGGAAGACGGAGATGAGCAGGGGGCTCTGCCCCCCATTTATAGCCAGAGAAAGGCCAACCGCGGGCCTCCACGATCCCCGGTAATGATGATCTTTTTTGCATGCAGCAGGCTGTTGTCAAGTCGAACGGTTGCTGAGGCAGTGTGGGGAAGTGGAGACGCCCACGTCCCATCAAGCGTCATGCGTCGGCTCAGTCCGTAGGCGATTGGGGCCCGTGGCGCTTCGCCCTTGCCCTTTGGCTTCGCCTCAAAGCCAAGTCCGAGCGCGCCTTGGGCCCGGGGGCTACTATCTGCATTCTAGGAACCAGGGTACCTAGACTTGCCTGCCTACAACCACTGTTCAAAAAATCTTCCGATTCAGCGATTTATCGTCCGATTTATCGCTACTCTTGGGGTAAATGATAAGATTATGACTTATCTTCATCGTTTATCGTTTGAGCCGATTTATCGCTATGACAAGCGATTTATCGAGAATCTACCGATAAATCGGGCATATTCGTAGCACTATGTTTCCAAAAACTATGTTTATTTGTATTTTGTGGTGCTTGTTATGCAATATGTACTGTTGTCCAATTTTGTTTGTCATTATATGAGAATTCAAAGGCTATGAATCAAGGTAACACTTCTGTCCAATATTCTTTTGGTGTTGAATATAGCATATTTTAGTGTTGGGAACCTGAGATTTGCAAAAAATGGCTGATTAATAGTCGACCGATAAAATCGATTAATCGGCCGATTTTTGATTAATCTCTAATCCCCAGCTGACTAAGACGCTAACGATTGCCTGCAACCCATGGCGAGGCTCCATCAACGGCCTGGTACGGCCCATCTTCAGCATCGACCAAGCAAGACCCTCGCGAGGGGCCAAGCATCGCGAGGCGGACGACGCCAAGACCTCTAGAGGGAGCGGCCTCGCAGGGCAGGCTCCTGAGGAGCGGAGATTTCTATGCAGGCGCTCACCTCATGAGCTTAAGGTGACGCAAGCCATGACGGCCAAGGCCAGGCGGGCGCCAGCGGGCGCTGTACATCAGGTTTTCTCTTTGGTGGTAAGGGGGCAAGCGCAGGTGTAGAGTCCCGAGGAATCTGCCAAAGGTTTCCATTCCCGTGCTACAAGACCAGGACTGCCAGGACGGCAGGATGGAGGTGATCGCCGAGCCCACCACGATGTCATGACCAGAAGCTTTGCAGGCAAAGACCACCTGTCGTCAGGATAAGATGTACTATTTGTCTCCCTTCAAACTTGGCCATTGTGGGATCCCTTCCCGCCTCTATTTTGGGGGAAGAGGACCAAGGCCACTATAAATATAGTCTAGCCACCACCATGGATGGGGATCGAGCCATCCGAACCCTCACTAGCTCACACCCACACAAGAACAGACCTCCTGAGGTAGTTCTTCCCCTGTACTAGTTCATCCTCAGCCCATCGCGAGGCCAATCCACCACAAAGCAGGAGTAGGGTCTTACACCGCAAGGTGGCCCGAACCTGGGTAAACTGCCGCGTCTCCTTCCTTTCCTGTTCATCAAGCTAGGCCGTGAGGGCGACGAATCGGTTGGCAGACTGGGGAGATCGAGTTCTTTGCGTGCACCCCAGAGTTCAAGTCTTTCTTGGGTCTGCGGAGCCCCAAATCCGACACAGCCCGTGGGACGCCGTCAGTTGATTGTTTCACCAGCGCGGAGCATGGGGCTTCCATCGGGGTGTGGGTATGATCATGGCTCGATTGTCCAGCCAGCAGGGAGCATGGGGCTTCCACTTGGGCATGGGCGGGAGCTCTCGTGTGCCTATCAGGCGAACACATTGAGAGTTTCTGGGGCATGTACAACCCCATTTCATTCGTACACGTGAGGGTCATGGGTAGAACTTGCGGAGGTGTTGGATGTTCCAAGCGTTAGGCACAGGAACTCCGTCCTCTGTCTCCAGCCAGGTGCCGCCTGGCCTGGAGACATGTGCAACCGTGAAAGGGCCTTCCCACATGGGTGAGAGCTTGTGGAGTCCCTCTCTGTAGAGGATCCTGCGTAGGACGAGGTCTCCAACCTCGAGAGTACCAGGGCGGATGTTGCGGCTGTGGTAGCGACGCAAGGCCTGCTAGTACCTCGCGGCGCAAAGAGCTGCCTAACGGCGGACCTCCTCAAGGAGCAGCAGGTCAGCCTCCCACAAGCTATCCTGACGCACCTCGTCGATGGCAAGGACTTGTGGGGAGCCGTGCTTAAGCTCCGAGGGAAGGACTGCCTCAACTTTGTAGATGAGGAAGAAAGGGGTCTCGCTGGTAGGCCTGGTTGCCGTTGTGCGGATGGACCATAGCACAGACTGCAACTCATCAAGCCAGCCCTTGCCGCAGGCTTTGAGCTTCTTCTTGAAGCTCCTCCTCTTGAGGCCCCTGAGGACCTAAGCGTTGGCACGCTCGGCCTGGCCGTTGCTTCGCGGGTTCGCCACAGAGGTGTAGCAGTTCTGCGTGCCGAGGCTGGTGCAGCAGGACTTGAAGAGGCCACTCGTGAGCTGGGAGCCATTGTCAATGATGATGCGGCTAGGGACGCCAAAACGGCTCACGAGGCCCTTGATGAACTTGACGGCCGAGCTCGCCGGGATGGTGCGCACGGGCTCAACTTCTGCCCACTTGGTGAACTTGTCAATGGCGACGTAGAGGTAGCGGTAGCCGCCAGTCGCGCAAGGGAAGGGCCCCAGGATATCCAGCCCCCAGACCGCAAAGGGCTATGAGAGGGGAGTCGTCTGGATCCCCTGCGCAGGCTGGTGGATCTGCTTGGCATGGAACTGACAGGATTCGCAGGATTGGACCAGCTCGGTGGCGTCGCGAAACATGATGGGGCCGTGCAAGCCACTTCAAAATATCTTGCCGGCAAGGGTGGGCGACGAGGAATGGTGTCCGCAGTCTCCTCCATGGATATCGGTGAGCAACTCACGCCCTTCTTCTTCCGAGATGCACCACAACGAGATGCCATTGGGGTGCCTGCGGTACAGCTCGCCGTCCTGCAAGCAGTAAGCGATGGCTTGCCAGGCCACACGCTCTGCTTCTAAATCCTCCTCAAGGAGGGTGCCGTGGAGCAGGTAAGCCTTGAACTCCACAGCCCAGCTATCTACTTGTGGCTCCAGCGCGAGTAGGAGGCAGGCTCCTAAGGCCGGGCCGCAGCCTGGCACGCCCGTGGGCGGCGTGGGTGGGAGTTCTTCGTAAAGCAGCATTGTGCCAACGGCAGGTGGTGCAGCTGATGGCCTGAGGAGCCTTTCCTCGAAGATGCCAGGGCTCTGGGGCTTGCGGCGGGATGCTCGCTTGGCGATGTCATCGGCCTCCTTGTTCCCACCGCGCGGGATGTGCTGCAGCTCCAATCCATGGAAACGCTTTACGTACCTCTTCTAAGTAGGCTGACAGGTGCTCGTCCTTAGGCTTGTAGCTTTTGTTGAAGAAGATGATGAGGAGATGAGAGTCTCCCTTGATAGTGAGGCGTTTGATGCCCAGGGCGGAGGCGGCCTTGAGGCCGGCGATGAGGCCCTCATACTCCGCGATGTTGGTGGAGACGTTATCGTCGTGCTTGAAGCAGAGCTGGACAATGTAGTAGAGCTTGTCTCCTTTTGGTGAGGTGAGCACGACCCCATCCCCCGCGCCCTACTAGGAGAAGGCGCCGTCGAAGCACATGGCCCAGCCATCAGGCGCCTCGTCCCCAGGCAGGAGGGATCTGCCCTCGCGAGGCTCCTCCTTGTACGGGTCTGTCCACTCTGCCATGAAGTAGGCTAGGGCTGTGCCCTTGATGACCCTGGTGGTGCAAAACTCCAGCTGGAAGGCATGCAGCTCGATGTTCCATTCGGCGACGCGGCTAGCAGCATTGGGGCTGCACAGGACTTGCTCCAAGGGATAAGAAGAGATGACCTTGACAGGATAGCCTTGAAAGTAGTGGCACATCTTCCTGGAGGCGACAAGGAGTTCGAGGAGGAGCTTCTGCTACATGGGGTAGTGCTCGCGTGCATCCCTTAGCATCGTGCTGACGAAGTACATGGGATGATCGACGAGACGATTGGTTGTGGTGGCAGCTTGCTCTTCAGGTGGCTCGTGAGGCTCGGCAGGCTCACGAGGCTCAAGGGGCTCGGGAGGCTCGCGAGTCTCGGAATGCTTCTCCTTAGCGCTTACACGCTCCTCTCGCACCACCAGAAGTGTCGCACTGGCCGTATGGGGTGTAGCCGCCAAGTATAGGAGCAAGGGCTCGCAGGGGCGCGACACGGCCATGATGGGCGGGCTCGTGAGGTACCTATTGCGGTCTTCAAAGGTGGCGTCTGCCTCAGGAGTCCACTTGAAGGGGCCGGACCTCTTCATGCGCTAGAAGAGCGGCAAGGCTCGCTCACCGAACTTGGAGATGAAGCGCCCCAGGGAGGCCATGCGTTCTGCCAAGTGCTACATGTCCTTGAGTGTCTGGGGTTGTGCATTCTCTCGATGGCCTTGATCTTCTCAGGATTGGCTTCGATTCCACGGTGGGAGATAAGGAAGCCGAGGAGCTTGCCGGAGGGGACTCTAAAGACGCACTTGTCGGGGTTGAGCTTGAGGTTGACCTTGCGCAGGTTGGCAAACCTTTCCTCGAGATCCTTGATGAGAGACCCAGCCTCACGAGTCTTGACCATGATGTCATCAATGTAGGCCTCCGCATTTCTCCCCATCTGAGGCCCGAGCGTGATGCGCATCAGCCGCTGGAAGGTGGCGCCAATACTCCTCAAGCCGATGCAGGTGTTCCAGTCTATGCCGCAAGGGGTGATGAACGCCATCCTCTCCACGTCTTCTGCCGCCATCTTGATCCGATGGTAGCACGAAGAGGCATCCAGGAAGCATAGCAGGCCCCATTTTGATGGCGTGTCACGCTAATAGGAGGTAGCGGGATAAGCGGCGCGACAACCTTGCCGGGCTTTAACCTCCACATGACACCTGGCAGCGCATTTAATGCATTTTGTCCTAACTGATAGAGTTAGGTATGATAGCTCTGTATCAGTCTAATCACCCCTGTAATGACCTTTTTGCCACTATGGTGACCCCTTGAGCTACAAAAGGAGGGCCAGGGAAACATTAGAAGGGGTTCAAATCTTTGCAACCCTCACGCATATGCATTTGTGTAGCTGCTCTCTTCCCACCACTTGCCGGGGGAGCGCGCTCCGTGTACTTGTGCTCAAACACCACCAATACACCCAAAGGCAGGAGTAGGGTTTTAAGCCTCCGGGCGGCCTGAACCTAGGTAAAATCGTGTGCTCCTCATTGTGTTTGCTTTTTGTGTCGATCGCCACCCCTTGCCGAACCAGCAAAGGGGCTGCACTGCCCCATAGATCATCGGCTCCACGCCGACATATTTGGCGCGCTAGGCAGGGGGCTCTGCATTGGCGTAAATCAAAGCAGCGAGCAACATGTTGGCTACATGAAGTTCTGCATCTTCTTCATCATACATGGCACCCAAGAGGAAGGGCTCCACCAGGACGACCAAAACCATCCTCATCCAGACTCCCACCAAATTCGCCTGCAGATGGCGCGGGCGGCGCCACTCTGGCGGGCGGTGCGGAAGCCACGCGGGGAGCGGCCAATGCAGGAGATTTTGTCGCCGTGCCCACCACAGCGGAGCGGACAATAGATGCGCTGGAGTAGGTCAGCTCCCACGACCCTCTGGCGACGACCACAACAATGGTGCGGGCGGTGCGGATGTGCAACTCCCGCTTCCCCCCGCGCCATGGCGAGCGCAACCACCAGAGCAACATCGCCCGGTCTGGGACGAGCCGAGAGCCTCCCGCTGCACCGACCCTAGCAGCCGCGTGGGAGACAACCTCGAGACACATACCGCACCCGTCGCAAGATGGACGCGACAAGCCGCCGAGCGGTGTTGTTGTGCCTCCACAACAGCGCCCGCATGGCAAGTCGCCAGTTGATCAAGCTCAAGATGTCCAGGTGCCGCTCACATTGCGCCAGCCCGCTACAGCTCTCATGATTCGATAACGAGACCGCAATGCTGCTCCTGCTAGATCCGCGAGGAGTCGAGCGACGTCGCATTCCTCACACTCAAACATGCCCCAAACGGTGGTGGAGGCGATGGCGCGGGCGCAGATGCTGCTGGATTTCCCTCTAGTGGCTGACAAGATTGATGAGTGGAGGGCTACGATTCAGAGTTTGATCGAGTTTGCTGATTTAAACAGGTCCCAGTTGGTGGAGGCCTCACGACGTTCGCCAACTACACCTGCGGCACAAGTTGAGGGCCGTGGGGCAGGTGCTGCGCCCACGATGCAGTCCCCTCCCCGGCATCAACACTACAAAAAAATACACTTCCGTGATGATACGTGTTTGTCACAGTAGGTCATATTTTCTGTCATGCATGTACATCCATGAGGATTTTATGACAGAATCAAGATAGTCATACCTATGCTGTCGTAGAAGTGTTCCATGACAATACCAAAATTATCATCACGGAAGTGTTCACTTCCATGACAATAAATGACGCGTCATGGATGTGCTTTCGTCAAGGGTAACCGACACTTGTAATCCACCGTAACGGGTCGCCGTTAAGCTATCGGGTCCGGTTTTGGATCCGATAACCCGTTAACAGCAACAACCAATGGCGATTTTCCACGTGTAAAATTCTCATTGGCCGGAGGAAACACATGTCAGCTCCACGTGTAAAATTCTCATTGGCCGAAGGAAACACGTATCAGCTTGTCATTGGGTCAGATAGGCACCTATGATATGTCGACACGTGTAATGGCCCAACACTGGCCCATTTAGCTTACAAAGGCTGGCCCGTTTGACTTGGTCAAAAGCTAGCGGGCCGGCCCATGAAAAGCCTGTTAACGGTCTATTCGCTTATAGCCTATTTTATGGCCCGGTAACTCACGGCCTGTTATGGCGTTCCCGAAATCAGCCCAACAGCGTCATGTGGGCCGTCCAGCATAATACCCGCCCGTTTCATTTTCAGCCCATGTATGGCCCATGACGTCTTTCGGCCCATACAAGGCCTTTCGTATCTTTGGGCCCTTTAGTGGGCCGCGGTGACTTTGGCCCATAATAAACAGTAAATTTCTTTATGCCCAGTAACGGCCCATGATTCACATGGCCCTTTCCAACCCGTGTTAGCTTTCGGCCTACTGACGGCCCATACATTCTTGGGCTCCTTTCCGGCCCTTGATTACTTCAGGCCTGTTACTGGCCTGTTTCCCTAATGGGCCAAATTTGGCCCGTGGTTAGAATTGACCCATTTGTGGCCTGTTAACCCGTTGCGCCATTTCCAGCCCGTCCTGTACTCTGGCCCATTAACGACCCGTTATGCTTATGACAGAATTAAGCCTTTGCTGTCTTTCGGCCTGTTAACGACCCGTTACCGTGCTGGCCCGATACCAACTACGCCCGTTTACGGCCCATGTCGGCCCATTTATCTGACGGCCCGAGGCCCACTGATTCTACGGCCCGTTAGAGGCCCATTTATCTGACGGCCCGTAGGAGGCCCATGGATCCTATGGCCCTTAGCAGGCTCAAGGTTAGCACAGTCCGTATATGGCCCATGGTTGTTGCGGCCACTAGCAAACCAAGGAAAAAGAAGACTAGGGAAATAAATAAACCAGAAACTAATGCTAGGCTATTAAGGCGATTGCACAGATTACATCCACTGGGCATCAAAGTTCGCCACCAGTGCAAATATAGGGAACACCCTACACTATACAAAAATGGCTTGCTGTTTTCTTCAGCCAGTCGCTGCACGTTAAGAACAAATTTTGTATCGCAACAAAACAAACTACAACCATAAAACAAAAGGAAGGTTGGCATAAAAGTTAACAGTCCGGCAGATAAATGCACCACCAGAAGTTCAGAAGCTCAGTTCATTTGACCTGACTGTTACGTTTTCATGTTGTACTGTTCGATGGAGCACCATAACCTTCGCCTCATTTCTCCTAGGCTCCTAAACAACATAGCAAATGTCTGATAATCTAGTTTCAAAACCATGCATATCTTGACGACATCGAACAATGGTTGTCCTTGTTTCACAAAGGGTCTCTGTTAGGGAATGGACTTGTGTCTGGAGCGTAGATATAACATTGTTTTGAGCTTGCATATCTTGATCATGAGGCAGTTTGGATGAGATTGCCTTAACAACCAACCCAGTATTACACATGAATGTGCTTTTGGCACTGTTAGTGGACAGGTACTGACCCACTGCAGCAAGAGGTGACATTGCGGTTATAGTTGCCTCGTCACCATCAGAAGGTGGCGATTCCACCATTTGTTCCATAGCTTGCAGAAAAGTTGAGTTTTTACATTAGTAGTACCAGAACAGAAGATATTAAGGAGGCAGCAAAACCAAACAAAATAGCTTTGGTCTATATACATAACTTATTCTTGTGAACCCGTGTAAAATATTAGTTGTATTTTACTGCAAAGTACATAATAAAACCAGGTTCCAAACATATGACCATGTACCATGGCTAATGTATTGTCTATTTCTTCACATTGTATTGACAGCTAAGGATAAAGAGACAAAGTTTATAATACGGTAAGCATAGTATGACATCATTCATATCACAAAACAACTGAGAATAGAAAAACAGGCAATTGTAACGTTGTGTAGACAAGTCCAACACGGAACTAGATTACAGATCAAGATCAAAGGAACATCACTCCTCTCTTTTAAACCTTGTAAGGTGCAATGATATGCTAAGACAATTGTGTATAAAATTGAAAAGAGTAATAGACATTGGCCGCAAACCATGCAGTTCAATGCACAAGTCAGAGTAAGTAGTAGTTAATTAAAAGGCATGAGGATTAAGGACTTACAATAGCGGCTTTGACTGGTGTAGTCATTCCCTTCGTCTTGCTGGTGTGACAGTCCTTGAAGATTCCACAGCATTTGGTTCATGTACTTTTTGGTCCTTGCGGGCTTTCCTCTGCATTTGGAACAAGTAAATATAGATCTGATAATATGGCACAGCGAAAAGAGTGAAACGGCAGCTAATTACAAGAGCCTCGTAGTGTGCAATATAGCTACGAGATCCTGTCGTCTGTTGGAATTTCACTTTCGTACGGTTGGCCTTGTTCTTTGAACAGTTCACCTACAAGAAGATAGATTTGTGAGGCACATGCGTAAATAGTAGGTTAACATGTGATCTGATCACATATATATAACGTACTTGATACTTTGCATCAGACCAGTGTTTAATGAGGCCTCTCCAGTCTTCATCCGATATATTTTCCACTGGAGATGTTTGGGCAAGTTCACAGTTAGCCTTGCCTTCAAAGTGAGTTTTCCTCAAGTTATATCGATATTGTCGCAGAGCAGACTTGAAGACATGGGTGCATGCTTGTCTGGTTAAATCATCTTGGATATCCAACTTGAACCTCATATGTTGAAAATTATGGGAGTCTCATTACCAGCAACCTAGAAAGTATGGGACAGAGCAAGACGATATTACTAATTTCCATACATAACCATACTTACAGATAAATGGTCGAGGAAAGTGTTGAACTGGGTTTCATCTTTGTCATTCCTGTACAGAATCCATGTTGGGAGGATATGTGCATGACACATAACGGCAACCGCTGCCTCTGATACTAACTTGGCTGACTCTGTAGCATCACGTGGCCATTTTAAACCTGCCTCAAAATGGATCTCCATTCTTCCTCCTCTAGATTTAGTTAACCTATCGAGCATTATCCCTGATGTTTGTTTCCTCTTGCGCCTAGGTGCTAGTCCAACAACGAACATAGGAAGTGTTAGTGTACATCAAACTAGGAGACTACATATAAAGAAGCATGCAACTATAACTTGACTCCAGCAACTACCTTCTTGATGTTGAAGCTCACAAGGTTCATCTGATCTTGCCAACTCATGTTGTGTCAAGAGTGCTTTGGAAGTAGTGTTAGGTGGTAAGGGATCTTGGGAACTTGCCGCTAGCTGAGTTGACAAACGAGTAACTCGCGCAGCTGTTGGTACTGTGGAAGGTGTTGCAATAACTAGGGTTGTCGCTGCTTGTTTGGTGGCAGCTATTAGTTTCTGTTTGGATTGTTTTGCAGCTGGTGTAGCAGGGGATACTATGTTTGTACAATTTTTCGGTGGACTTTGACCTTCTATTGCACCATCAGTACCAGTAGAATCTGCATAATTCTTCTGCTTCCATTTCTGTGCGTCCTGAGTACTAACACCATCCCCTGCCATTCCGTGTTCCTTCCTCTTTCTCTGTGCCATGTCAAGTCAAGCCGACAAGAAAAAGGAATAAAAATTTAGTTCTCTAGAACAAATTGATGCGTGATACAGACGAACTGAACTTTGATGTTGGACAACCGCATGATAGGAGGATGTAATATGTACGAAAAATAGGATGGCATGAGATAATCAGAAGTATGATGTGTAAACAAAGCAGAAGGCATTTCAATAAATTAGTAGCAATGCTATGGAAGGTAGACACCATATGAAAGATGCTACAAATATCGCTCTGCCAAGTTAACAGTGTCTCGTCATAACTGGCATTTAAACAAATGTGGAGCAGTACAAGAAATAAATCATATGCAAGATGCAAACAACATCACACTACCAAGTTAAAGGTCTCTCATCATTAGTGCCATTGCATATTCACAGCTATGATGTGTAAAGTAAGCAGAAGGCATTTCAACAAATTAGAAGCAATGAATGCTAGACACCATATGTAAGACGCAACGAATATCACTCTACCAAGTTAAAACTGTCTCGTCATTAGTGCCATTTCAGGAAATTAGTAGTACAAGCTAGAAAATAATGCGAGATGTAAACTATATCAGACTCCCAAGTTAAACGTGTCTTGTGAAAAGTGATTGTTGTAGGTTACACAACAGAAGTACTTTGATGTAAGAACATGGTGTGATAGACATATATTGTATGTTCTAGAAACAGGAACACGTGTCTTATTCACAAGTATAATGTGTAAAGTAAGCAAATCGACTTCAACAAAATTAGAAGCAATACAAGCTAGACATCATACATAACATGCAACCACATATAACAGTGCCATGTTAGAGCGAGCACCTGTGATGGTGTTGTCGGTGCAACAAACATTTGCATTTGTTGCCTGGACTTGTACATAGGTGCACTAGCATCATTTGTTTAGCATCAACAACCAAGCCAGAGAAGCAGCTCTTAATGAGATCAAAGAGCAGATCAAACAGACCAAGAATAAGCACGACAGAAGAATATCACCTTGGGAATGACTCCCATGCCAGGCAGGAGAGCCTGGCCGGGTCGAGGCCGCCCCAAGGACAAATCCAAGACTTCCCCGACAAGCTTGCCGGGTCCGCTAGGGGCGGGATCCCCGCCAAGACACCACCGCTCCACCGCACAGCGATGCAAGTCACTTATTAGTGCGGTGTTGAGACCCCAAGTGATTAAGTGGCCTCTGCTAAGCACGTGGCGACCCATTGGAAGACAAGATTTGTCTAAGTGACACCCATCTAGAAGTGTGTCAAGATGATAAGCAAGAGATGGTTAAGCGGCTCGGCAGGCCTACCGAGCTTCGTCCTCAACATGACACCTAGCAGTGCATTTAATGCACTTTGTCCTAACTGCCAGAGTTAGGTATGATAGCACTGTTGCCTATCTAATCAGTAGATAAAGACTGTTTTGCCATTGTGGTTACCCCTTAAACTATAAAAGGAGGTCCAAGGCGACCTAACAAAGGATTCGGAACCTCACACACTTGTACGCGCGTAGCTGCTCTCCCCGAGGCACCCTTGCGGGGCTTGAGTGTTACGTGCTTGTTGTGTTCTTCCACTCAATCCACCAAAGTAGGAGTAGGGTTTTACGCTACCCAGCGGCCCGAACCTGGGTAAAAACCAGCAGTGTCACCACCATCATGTTGTTCCATGGCTTCTGCTCTTTGTGCAACATGATTCCCCTTGCCAAACCACAAGGGCCTCATGGCCCCGTAGGTGATCATGATCCACCACGACATCTTTGGTGCGCCAGGTACGGGGCGATCGCTTGTGCGAACCTGAAGTCATAAATAGCGCGTCAAACTCCATCGTCGATCATTATCATCATCATCATCCTCGCGCATGGTGCCCAAGAAGTCCGGCGCAACCGCTCACCCTTCCACTTCAAAGGCCCCCTCTCACGCAGCCGCGGCCGCCGCTGACGCTGCGGCGGCATTAGGTGAGGCTGGTACCACGGGAGGCGCAACCGGCGCAGGCGGCGCTGTCGTTGTGTCCTCGGTGGACAAAGCTGGAGCGGGAGGTGCCGGGGGAGGACAACACCAGCAAAATCCAGACGGACATGACCTGCTAGCTACTAATGGAGGGGGCGTTCAGTCTCCACCAGCTCGCCGCACCAGCGGACATAGCCACGGCGACAACGCCCGCTCTGGTGCAAGTCATGACCCTCTGGCCGCGCCTATTACGGGCACGAACACCGGACATGCACCTCGCCCAGAACAAGGCGAGCAAGCCAAAGCACCGAACGGGGTCATTGATCCCCGAGCGCAGCCCACTCATCATCAAACCGCCTTGGCGACCGATCCGCGATGACGTGATCGCGGCGATGCCCCTACTGGCATTACCAGGAGTCGAGCAACGTCGCGATCTGCCTTGTCGGCTATGCCAAGCACAGGTACGGAAGCCATGGCACGGTCCCAACTCCTACTAAGATTTCCACCGGCAGCTGATCAGATGGATGAGTGGAGGGCCACCATCCAGAGCTTGATCGGTTTTGCTAAGGCTGGAGGATCACGGCGAGCGGAGCCATCGCGGCGCCTGCAGGCGATGACAATAGCTCGAGCTGCTAGCCGCGTTGAGGGGGCCGCACTAACAGTGCAGTCCCCTCTACGACAGCAATCCCAGTGGCAGCAACAAGAGCAACGCGACCATGAGCCCGATGAAGCTTCGATGGCCTCGTCTGATCCACGAGCCCGTCGAGATCAGCGGCAGGTCCTAGAAGATCGGCGGAGGGAAGATGCGCGTGTCACTATAGAGCGGCGCCGGGAGACCCGCCATCAGTCTGACAGAGGCAATGGCCCAGACATCGATGAACCCGCGCCCAGTGAGGGTGGGTACTTACCTTTCGAGGTTGGGTGCTGACGTGGAGCAAACCTCGACATGAGGGTTGGTCCGTTGTTGGCCTGATCTTTCACGGCACAAATCACCATCGCAGCAAGAACTAGAAGCGGGTTTACAAAGATGTTCACAAACCTCGCAAAAATAACACGCCAACCCCTCAATCCGAAGGAATAACATGGACGGACCATATAGGCTCAGCTTGTAATCTCCTACGCGTCACATCGCAGGAACTCACACGCCAGTAGAGATTTTGACAAGAATTCTCTAAACTCGATAATGGCCGATGGCCGAAACACACGCGGTGTCTAATTCATCATATAACCTAACCTCCGTACAATGATGCGCTAACCTGGCTATTTATAGTACATAGCCGATACCTCTATCTTGGAAAAATAAACAACCGAACCTAAGAAGCAAAAGTAATCTAGAAAAATCCCTTGGACTCTTTCTATCCTTACTAAGTTACGTGCCTTATTTTTGGCATGCAACCTATACAAACGAAAGTACTAAACCAGACATGAAACTAATTTGACTTGACTCTAATAAAGTTGGTGCATTACATCTTGTTTGCCAGGTGGGCCCCAACTGGACCCCTTCAAGGAAAGCAGATCACACGTATAGATTCTCATAACCATCCTATTGTACTCCTTGCATGGTAAGAAATAAAACAAGAAATATATATTGATTATGTTCCTTTCAAACCAGCTCATCTTTTTCTTATCTTCTCGTAGCATGCATGCATGGAACTCCTGATGATGCGCGCTTGTTGATCTCAACAAGAAATACAAAGGCAATTTAATCCTTTCCTCCTTGTGGGTCTCAAACGTAGCTTGGCTTAAGTCATGGTTGAACACAACACACTTTTGCACCATTAATCCCACCATATGCACGGTAGGACCAGGCATGGCCGTATCAGGTGCCCTACCTTCACTCGTGAGCTGCGGCAAGTCCGTTGGCCATCTGCCCACATTTTCAATGCAGAATTGCCAGAAAAATATGATGGAAAGCTGAACCCGACAGAGTTCTTGAGCATCTACATGATTGCCGTTCAAGCCGCCGGGGGCAGGGATGAGAAAGTGTTTTCCAACTACTTCCCTTTGGCGCTCAAGTCAAATGGGAGGTCGTGGCTGATGCACCTGCCGGAGAACTCCATCTCATCATGGGCTAACCTATGCAATGAGTTTGTTGGCGCCTTCACGGGTGGCCATCAGGAGCCAGGATGCCCCAGTGATTTGCAAGTCCTTCCATAGAAGGAAGGGGAAAGCTTGCGAAAGTATATGCAGAGATTCATTCTAGTGCACCGCAAAATTCCAGAGATACACTCGGCGGCTGTGATTGCCGCGTTCCATTTGAACATGCACAATAGAAGGATACGGTCTAAGGTGAATGTCCGACTACCCAAGACCGTCAATGAGTTGTACACCCTGGCGGACAAGTGCGCTCAAGCTGAAGAGGGAAGGCGACTTCCTGGAGAGGAGGAAGGAGCAGAGGTTGATTCGGATGACGATGACGAGCCCTCTTGCCTGAAGAAGAAGGGCCGGAGGCGCAACAAGAAACGCAAGGAGAAGTCAGTACTGGCCGTCGTTGCGGGTTCTAATGATCTCACCACCGGCAAGAATGGCAAAACCGAAGCCCCCGGCAAGGAAGCTACCGCATGCGCTGATTGCCAGGAGGCTGTAACAGTAGAGGAAGCTGGGAAATCCGATGGGCCGTACTGTAAGATCCACCGTACTAAAGGACATGATCTCCAAGAATGTCATCAAGTCGAGCAGCTCGTTAAGAGGCAGAAGGCGGAGTATGAAAAGTGTGACAGAGAGAGACCAAGAAAGTGCTAGCAGGAAGGGCCATGGCGGTAGAGGAGGCCGCCACGGCAAGACCCCTCAGCAAAAAGAGAAACCTGCCAGAGGCCGTGAAAAGAAGGAAGGTGATGATGAGAGTGATGAAGAAGAAATCAGTGAGCAAGAATTCTAGAAGGAAACTGAAGCCCTGTGCATTGATGGAGGTGCATCCTTGAACTCCTCTCACCACCAACTCAAGCAATGGGCGCAAGAGGTCAATGACGTGGAGCCAGCTGCGGATTCCCGGAAGCCTCTCAAATGGTCCCACACGCCTATCATCTTTGATGAAGAGGATCACCCCGACCGGACTACTGCGGTAGGGTGTTTGCCATTGTTGGTCTCACCAACAATCCACAATCTCAGAGTCACAAAGATGCTAGTTGACGGCGGGGCTGGACTGAATCTGATCTCTCCCAAGGTAGTCAGCAAGTTGCAAATATCAGATGAAGAACTCAAGGTCACCGGAACATTCCAAGGAATCAACCCCGGCAGGAGTCGTCCTAAGGGGAAGATTACGCTACCGGTGATGTTTGGCGGAGAACTGAATTATCGGACTGAGAGGGTTGTGTTTGACGTTGTCGATCTTCCTCTGCCTTACAATGGGATCCTTAGCCGCCCAGCTTTGGCAAAGTTCATGGCAGCATCCCACTATGCTTACAATACCTTGAAGATGCCAGGGCCGATGGGCGTCATCTCTATCCCATCCGACAAGAAAGACGCAATCATATGTGTGGATAAGATGTACCGAGACGCGGTAGCTGCTGAAGCTGCAGCTCCCACCAAGGAAACAATGAAAGGAAAGAAGGCTAGTAGAGACGTCGGCAAGGAATCCGGGAAGCGCGCCTCTCCGGAGTGCGCTGCACCTGTTGATGACTTGCTGGAGAGTGCCACTAGTAAGAGGCCCAAGATCGCTTCACCTACTGTGAAGAGGGTCCCGGGAGGCAGGATGGCACTAATGGTACGTTCACCATCAGTGCCATCCTTAATGATAAATAGGAAAGTGTGCTTGTTGCCTTCCTACAGGCAAATGTCGATGTGTTTTCTTGGCAACCATCTGACATCCCCGGCGTTCCTAGGGAGGTAATCGAGAACCACCTTGCTGTCTGCCCTCATGCTCGGCCCATCAAGCAGAAGGTCAGAAAGCAAGCTTTGGAGCGGCAATAGTTTATTGCCGAGGAGATCAAGAAACTTGAGGTAGCTGGTTTGGTCAGCGGAGTTTTGCATCCAACATGGTTAGCGAACCCAGTGGTGGTGCGCAAGGCGAATGGGAAATGGAGACTTTCCATAGACTTCACAGATCTGAACAAGGCATGCCCGAAGGACCCTTCCCCTTGCCGCGCATCGATCAGATTGTGGATTCCACTTCCGGGTGTGATCTTCTTTCCTTTTTTGGATCCATACTCCGGATACCATCAGATATTCATGTCCAAGGAAGAGGAAGAGAAGACCGCGTTCATAACTCCATGTGGCATGTACTGCTTCGTACGTATGCCTTTTGGGTTAAAGAGCGCTGGATCCACTTTTGCAAGGGCAGTGCAAATTGGGTTTGAGCCTCAGCTACACAGGAATGTAGAAGCTTACATGGATGATATAGTGGTCAAGACCAAGGACAAATCAACGCCCATTCAAGATTTGGAAGAAACCTTTGCGAACCTGTGCAAGATCAACCTGAAGTTAAACCCCAAGAAATGCGTGTTCGGCGTTCCCTCCGGCAAGCTACTTGGCTTCTTTGTGTCTCACCGAGGTATAGAGGCCAACCCCGACAAGATCAAAGCAATGAAGTAGATACAAGCACCCAAGACAGTCAAGGATGTGAGGCATTTAACTGGATGTGTTGCCGCGCTGAGTAGGTTCATTTCCAAGTCTGTCGAGCGTGCCCTGCCATTCTTCAAGATCTTGAAGAAGGTAGGGCCAATGAAGTGGACCCCGGAGGCAGAAGCAGCGCTGCAGGACTAGAAAGCCTATCTTTCCTCTGCCCCCACCCTGGTCGCTCCTAAACCACAAGAGTTGTTGCTGCTATACCTAGCGGCAACTAATCAAGTTGTTAGTGCAGCACTGGTGGCGCAGCGGGAAGTAGACGAAGGAGCAGGTGCAGCTACTGCCCTCTCGGGAAAAGAAACTGAACCGGTCGCGGCAAGATTGGGCACAAATCAAGATGGGGAAGAGCAGGTTGGCAAGATCAGTTATGAAGTCACGGCAAAGAAGAAAGTGGTATAGCGGCCAGTATACTTTGTCAGCTCCCTATTACAGGGGGCTAGGTCGAGGTACTCTGGAGTGCAAAAGCTAATCTTCAGCCTTCTCATGACCTCGAGGAAGCTGTGTCACTACTTCCAAGCCCACGAGATCATAGTTGTCACTCATTTTTCACTCCAGCGCATACTGAGGAACCCTGAAGCTACCGACAAGATAGTTGAATGGGCACTAGAGCTGTCAAGCTTTGGCCTGAAGTACGAAAGTACCTCAACCATTCTGAGAAGGGCGCTGGCAGAATTCATTGCAGAATGGAGGACGACTCCACATGAAGAGATATCAGAGACAGTTATCCCCGGCAAGGAGGCACCCCAAGAGTGGATCATGTATTTTGACGGTGCCTTCTCATTACAAGGTGCAGGAGTTGGCGTGCTTCTTGTTGCGCCCACTGGAGAGCACCTCAAATATGTGGTCCAAATGCACTGTCCCCGGGACAAAGCTACCAGCGACACTGCCGAGTATGAGGGGCTCCTTGCTGGGCTCAGAATTGCAGTAGAGTTGGGGATCAAGAAGTTGATCATTCGTGGAGACTCGCAGCTTGTGGTGAGACAGGTTAACAAGGATTACCAAAGTCCATTGATGGAGGCATACGTTGAGGAAGTGAGAAAGTTAGAGGAACACTTTGATGGATTACAAACAGAGCACGTGCCGCGTGTAGAAAACAGCATTGCTGATTATTTATCAAAGTGGGCAGCACAAAAGCTCCCTGTGGAACCAGGGACTTTTGTCCTTCACCTGACTCAGCCTTCAGTATCTCCATTGATGATGGTGAGAAAAAGGAGGAAGTTGGACTCTGGCAAGTTTCTCTCGACAGGGCCTCTTGAGGCCTCCGGTAGAGAGGCTTTCGGGAATGACTCCACTTCGCTTGGTGAGCCGCACTCTTCCATGGAACCACAAGTTCTCGCGGTTGAGGTAAGCACTCCCACAAATGAGGAGGTGCCGTTGTTTCTAGTTGTCGAACCTCGAGCACCAACTTGGGCGCGACACATAGTCCACTACCTTCAAACAAGAGAACTTCCCGAAGAGCAAGAGGAAGCTGAAAGAGTAGCCCGATGGTCCAGTATGTACCAGTTCATCGAGGACACCTTGTACAGAAGGAGACCAAACGGTGTGAAATTGAAGTGCATTTGCCTGGAAGAGGGGCTGGAACTGCTAGCAGAGATTCACAAGGGCGTGTGTGGCTCCCATATTCGATCAAGAGCCTTGGTTGGGAAAGCTTTCTGGCAAGGTTTCTACTAGCCCACGGCCCTCCAAGATGCGGTTGAGCTTGTCACCAGATGTGAAGCCTGCCAGTTCCACTCCAAGAACATCCATCAGTCAGCTCAAGCTCTCCAGACGATCCCTTTGTCTTGGCCATTTTCTGTCTAAGGGCTCGACATCTTGGGTCCCTTCCCCCGTGCTACCGGGGGCTTTGAATTCTTGTACGTTGCAATCAAAAAGTTTACAAAGTGGCCGGAAGTGGAGTCAGTGAGGAAGGTGACCGCACAATCAGCTATCAAGTTCGTAAAAGGATTGGTGTGCTGTTTCGGCGTACCCGCCAGAGTGATCACTGACAACGGCACCCAATTCACGAGCCGCGCCTTCATGCAACACGTCCAAAGCCTTGGGAGCAAGGTCTCTTTTGCTTCTGTTACTCATCCCCAGAGCAATGGTCAAGCCGAAAGGATGAACGCTCAAGTGTTGTGTGGGCTCAAGAAAAGAACTTTTGACAAGTTGAAGAAATATGGCAGACGCTGGATTGATGAGCTGCCGGTGGTTCTTTGGTCCCTCTATACGACACCGAATCGAGCCGCCGGACAGACTCCCTTCTCCCTCGTTTATGGGGCAGAAGCAATGCTCCCCACGGAACTCACATACGGGTCACCTCGAGTATTTCCCTACGATGAAGTAGAGCAAGAGCAGCACCGCCATGACGATGTCGTGCTCCTTGAGGAAGATCGTCTCCGGGCCGCTGTGCGTGCTACACGCTACCAGCAAGCCTTGCGCCGCTACCATAGCCGCAAGGTTCATGCCCGGAGCCTTGAGGAAGGCGACCTTGTCCTTAGGCATGTTCAGTCCGCCAAGGGTTCCAACAAGTTGACGCCGAAGTGGGAAGGCCCTTACCGGGTAGTACGAGTCACCAGACCTGGCGCAGTCCGTCTGGAGACCGAAGATGGCATTAAAGTGCAAAACTCATGGAATATTGAGCATCATCGCAAGTTCTACCTGTAAGGCGCGGTTGCCGGGCTCAGCCCCGGCATCCACCTTTTGTACAAGCCTTGCCGATGTGTATGTAACCCTTTGTACAAAGCCAGGCGCAGACCCTTTGCAAAGAGAAGCGCTGGCACCCTAAAAACTTGCATGCATGTCTAGATTGAGCATATACTTTTGTTGGGATTATAACAATGCTTAACATGAGCTGATTAATCCTTTGCAAATATATCGTATATTGCCAGTTTTCTCCCTTGTGCTTCTTTGGTTCACAGCTTCCACTACGGACGAACTTCCCGAAAGGAAAAGTAAAGGGCAAACCAGCGCGTCGATTCCTGACAAACTATCGCTGCCGGGGATAATAAGAAGAACGACAGGCAAAGCTAAGTTCACTCCACTATCTATCATGTACCTTTGTATGAAAAACTTGAGCATAAGGAATCCTAGTCGCTCCTATCATCTGTGCTCCCATCTCTCTTGGTCCGAAGTTCCTTCGATCAAAGGTTGGTTGTAGTAACTGTTGAGAAGGGCCGACGAGGGGCCTGCTCCTATCCTCAATCCTACCCAGACATAAAGGCGTAGTAGTAGCTGAGGAAGGAACCGGCAAGATGTGCTGCCGGGGAACGTTGTTTACTTGAAAGTATTGAGGGTTCATTCCTCAGCATGGGCATTGCACATGCACAAAAGTACCCGGCAAGCTCTCTTTTTCATTAATATGTTTATAAATGAATACAGATCATATAGAGTACAAGCATGGGTAGAGGACTACATATTTTAGATTAAAGATTGGCAAGTGCCTACACATTTTAGATTGAAAAAAGATAAGTGCCCCGTAATCCCTTTCTTGTCCCTCTCCTCCTAGGGGCTACCGTGGGAGACAAAGAGAGCAAAAGGAGTGCCCGGGCAGAAGCCCAGCCTGACCCCGTCAGGGCCCGTGGGATGCAGCCTGACAAGATCGAGAGGGGCGGGGGCGAAGACAACGGATGGAGAGAGCGGCTAGGCAATGCCCTGGTCGCCGCCACCAGGGCCAGCAGGAGCACCAGCAGGGCGAACGAAGCCGGAGCCCACGAGGAAGCCTGCCGGGGACCCAGCTGGAAGACTGCTAGAGGAGGCGGAGGCATCCACACCCAACACCCTGGCAAATTGCTCTGCTAGGGGAAGAAGACCCAGGTGCAGATGATGGTGCCGCCACCGCCCTCCTGACGGTGATGGTGCGGCCTACACTCAGCTGGAGCTCGAGCCGCCGTCCTCCTGCTCGGAGCCGTCGTCTTCACCGACACTGTCCTCTTCGTCCCTGTCGCTCGAGGAGGAGCTTTTGTCGTCGGTCGAGCTTTCCGCGCAGCACCCGAGCGCCCGAAGACCTTGATGGAGAGTAGATTAGCCTCCATTAGCTTGAAATGGAGAACGTGCCCCTCCGCCAAGCTGTGGGCACGAGCGAAGGTTTTCCAGCCACGCCGGAGAAGCATGACATGAGGTGTAGGGAACTCTACGTTCGCCCGTATGCTGTCATTACAGCAGCCCCTCATGTTCAGCCACAATTCGGGTGGCTGTTCTTCCTCCATTTCCCTTGCGAAAGGAGTTGGAAGCCGAAGACGGCTGCGCGGAGGCCCACTCAGCTGAATGATGAACTCCAACGACAGATCCCCGACGTGGCCTTCATCCAGGACAGGGACGGCTGGAGGAGGGGCTATCAGGGCCCCACCGCAGCCTCGTCGGCCCCGGGCGCCATGACGACCGCGCCCACGTCCAGCGGCACCACCTTGTGTGTTGGACTGTGCTCCTGCGTCCCTAGTAGGAGGAGGGAGGCGCTGTCAAGAAGAAACCCTTGTCGCCACCATTGGAGTTCGACCACGTCCTCTTCCCCTCACCATGGTGGAGGAAGGATATCAAACAAGAAGGGAGGAGAAGTGTGTGGGTGAGACCCTCGCCCACGTTCCCTTTTTATAGGGAAACATGGCCGGGAGCTGGCTCCTCACCAACTGTGAGGGAGCCGCCCCGCTCCGCCAATCCTGCCTCCCTGCACTACTGATGACGTCCATAATCAATGACCGCCTGCTTGTGCCTATCCACGTTGCATGGCTTTATGTCATGGCACTCATTCCCGCGCCCTTCGCGCCCGTCACCAACCCTGCGCAATGCATGCAGCGTACGTGGCGGAAACGGTAGGCGTAGTGGGTGAGTAAAATGGCAGTTAGCTCCCTATGAACATGGGCAGCCCGTGAATCGCTATGTTGGCACTCCTAGGTCGTTTCGCATGACTCGCGGGAAAAACGGTAATTGACTCAATCACATGTTAATGAAGAAGCATGGAGAATGTCAGGAGAGACTTAAAACCAGTAGTGGCATGACCCAAATGCTCTCCTGTGTGATTGTTGGGGCCTACCCCAACGATGCTTAGCAGTACGTATGGGCCAGGCCCGAGGGCTCCTGTCGGTGCAACAAACATTTGCATTTGTTGCCCGGACTTGCACACAGGAGCACTAGCATCGTTTGTTCAGCATCAACACCCAAGCCAAAGAAGCAGCTCTTAGTGAGATCAAAGAGCGGATCAAGAAGACCAAGAATAAGCACGATAGAAGAGTATCACCTTGGGAAAGCCTCCCTTGCCGGGCAGGAGAGCCTGGCCGGGTCGAGGCCACCCCAAGGACAAGTCCAGGACTTCCCCGGCAAGCTTGCCGGGTCCGCCAGGGGCTGGATCCCCGCCAAGACACCACCACTCCACCGCAAAGTGACGCAAGTCACTTATCAGTGCAGTGTCGAGCCCCCCAAGTGATTAAGTGGCCTCTCCTAAGCACGTGGCGACCCATTAGAAGACAAGATTTATCCAAGTGACACCTGTCCAGAAGCGTGTCAAGATGATAAGAAAGAGATGGTTAAGCGTCTCGGCAGGCCTGCCGGGCTTTGTCCTCAGCATGACACCTAGTAGTGCATTTAATGCACTTTGTCTTAACTGCAAGAGTTAGGTATGATAGCATTGTTGGCTATCTAATCAGTACATAAAGACTGTTTTGCCATTGTGGTTACCCCTAAAACTATAAAAGGAGGTCCAAGGGGACCTAACAAAGGATTCAGACCCTCACACACTTGTACGCGTGTAGCTGCTCTCCCCGAGGCACCCATGCCGGGCTTGAGTGTTACGTGCTCGTTGTGTTCTTCCACTCAATCCACCAAAGCAGGAGTAGGGTTTTACGCTACCCAGCGGCCCGAACCTGGGTAAAAACCACCAGTGTCGCTACCGTCATGTTCTTCCATGGCTTGTGCTTTTTGTGCAACGTGATTCCCCTTGCCGAACCACAAGGGGCTCATGGCCCCATAGGTGATCGTGATCCACCACGACAGGTGGACTAGGGGAGACGTGCTCATCATCATCACAACTACGTTGAGTGTCTATGCATGCGTTGTCTTCCAAATCTTCTTGGGGGGATGGCGGAGTAGAATCTGTAGAGGCCCTCTATTTCAGTTGTTTGGAAGGAGCACCTTTATCCACAACCTTGCTAATTTCCTTCTGCTTTATTGATTTTGCATTGTCAAGTAAAACCGACAAGAAAAAGCAATAAAATTCACTCTTCAGAACTCATTCATGCATGATACTGACAATCACTACCTTGATGTAAGGCAAACACATGATACGAGGATGGAATATGTACGTAAAATAGGATGGCATGGCATATTCACAACTATTTGTGTAAACTAAGCAGAAGTAATTTAATCAAATTACAAGCAATACAAGCTAGACACCGTATGCAACATGCAAGACAATATCACACTGCCAAGCTAGAGAAAGCACCTGGGATGCCGGTTTCGCTGGAAGACCGCCATGAGTCCCTGCCTTAATTTTTTCCTTCCTCTTTCTTAATTTTACTGCTTTGTCAAGTCAAACCCACAAGAAAAATAAATAAAAATTCGCTTTTCCGAACCCATTGATGCAGGATGCTGACGAGCACTACTTTAATGTAAGGCGACCGCATGATAAGACGATTGAATGTGTAAGAAAAAAGGACAGCATTGCATATTCACAGCTATGATGTGTAAACTAAGCAGAAGGCATTTCAACAAATTAGAAGCAATGAAAGCTAGACACCATATGAAATATGCAACGAATATCACTCTACCAAGTTAAAACTGTCTCGTCATAAGTGCCATTTCAACAAATTAGAAGTAGTACAAGCTAGAAAAGAATGCGAGATGTAACCTATATCACACTCCCAAGTTAAACGTCTCTTATGATAAGTGATTGTTGCAGGTTACACAACAGTAGTACTTTGATGTAAGAACATGGTGTTATAGACAGATAT
Source organism: Thinopyrum elongatum (assembly GCA_011799875.1). Lineage (NCBI taxonomy): Eukaryota > Viridiplantae > Streptophyta > Magnoliopsida > Poales > Poaceae > Thinopyrum > Thinopyrum elongatum. The sequence goes on along the minus strand of CM022297.1, from coordinate 188,672,731 downwards.
TGTATGTTCTAGAAACAGGAACACGTGTCTTATTCACAAGTATAATGTGTAAAGTAAGCAGATGGAATTCAACAAAATTAGAAGAAATACAAGCTAGATATCATACATAACATGCAACCACATATAACAGTGCCAAGTTAGAGGGAGCACCTGTGATGGTGGACTAGGGGAGACGTGCTCATCATCAACATAGCTACGTCGAGTGTCTATGCATGTGTTGTCTTGCAAATCTTCTTGGGGGGATGGCGGATTAGAATCTGTAGAGGCCCTCCGTTTCAGTTGTTTGGAAGGAGCACCTTTATACACTACCTTGCTAATTTCCTTCCGCTTTATTGATTTTGCATTGTCAAGTAAAACCGACAAGAAAAAGCAATAAAATTCACTCTTCAAAACTCATTCATGCATGATACTGACAATCACTACTTTGATGTAAGGAAAACACATGATACGAGGATGGAATATGTACGAAAAACAGGACGGCATGGCATATTCACAACTATTTGTGTAAACTAAGCAGAAGCCATTTCAACAAATTAGAAGCAATGCAAGCTAGACACCACATGAAAGATGTAAACAATATGACTCTGCCAAGTTAAAAGCGTCCCATCATAGATGGCGTTTCAACAAATTAGACACAGTGCATGCTATAAATCATATGAAAGATGCAACCAATATCACTCTGCATATACTAAAGGTGTCTCGTCATAATTGATTGATGCGGGATACAAAAAATAGTAGTTTTATGTAAGGACATGCTTAATAGACAGATGTACTATTTACCAAAAACAAGAAGGCATGTCACATTAACAGGTATAATGTATAAACTAAGTAGAATAGCACATGCAATTTAACCATATTGGAAGAATTACAATCTAGACACTATATGCAACATGCAACCACATATCACGCTGCCAAGTTAGAGCAAGCACCTGCGATGGTAGTGTAGGGGAAATGCGGTCATCAACTACAGAGCTATGTTGACTATCATCATCTAGCATTGCTGTTTCTTGAGAATCATGTGGGGAGGCTGACACTGCATTCTTTAAAAGAGGATCTTTTCTTACAGCAGTCCACGAGCCTGACTGTCTCCTCACAAGTGATTGATGAGGGATACACAAGAACATTAGTTTGATGTAAGAACATGGTTAATAGACAGATGTAGTAGTATGTACCAAAAATAGGAAGGCATGTCATATTCAAAGGTATAACGTGTATGCTAAGCAAATGCAATTTAACCAAATTGGAAGCAATACAAGCTAGACAACCGACTGGAGTGGTGAGCATGATCATCGAGGACCTAAGAGCCTGTTGGCAGGCGGGCTGCTTCACCACCACCTTGGCTTTTTAGTTGGCTTGCAGGTGATGCATGTCTGTGCTGGGCTTGTCACTGGCTCGGCTAGTGCCCAGACAAGCTATTTGGCTTCTGGTGCTCCTGAGATGGTGGTTCATGTGAAAAATATCTTTCCTTATCTTAATAAAGACTGACTTCGGCCTTTCGAATACAAGCTAGACACCATATGCAACATGCTACCACTTATGACACCGCGAAGTTAAAGCAAGCACCTGGGATGGTGGTTCATGGCGAGCGAGATCATCAACACTAGAGTGTCGTGGTGGAACACGATCACCTATGGGGCCATCAGCCCCTTATGGTTCGGCATGGGGGAGATCACGTAGCACAAAGAGCGAAAGCCATGGAACAGCACGGCAGAGATGACGCTGGTGGTTTTTACCCAGGTTCGGGCCGCTGAGAAGCGTAAAACCCTAATCCTGCTTTGGTGGATTGAAGGGAGGACCATAGTGGAAACGCAGCGCTCAAGCCCGGCAAGGTCGCCTCGGGGAGAGCAGCTACGCGCGTATGAGTGTACAAGGGTCCGAATCCTTTTTCAGGTTGCCATGGCCCTCCTTTTATAGGCTAAGGGGTTACCACAATGGAAAAACAGTCATTATCCACTGATTAGTTAGCCAACAGTGCTATCATACCTAACTCTGGCAGTTAGGACAAAGTGCATTGAATGCACTACTAGGTGTCACGCTGAGGATGCAGCCCGGCAAGCCTGCCGTGCCGCTTAACCATCTTCTACCTGTCTGCATGACACACCTCTGGACGGGTGTCATATAGGGGGAATCTCCCTTCCAAATGGCTGCCACGTGCCAAATGACAGCCACTTAATCACTTGGGTGCTCGACACCACATTGATAAGTGACTCGCGTCGTTGTGCGGTGGAGCGTTGGAGTCTTGGTGGGGAGATTTGCCCTTGGCAGCCCCAGCAAGCCTGCCGGGAAAATCTTGGGACTTGTTCTTGGTGAGGCCTCAACCTGGCCAGGATCGCCTGCCTGGTAAGGGAGGTCTTTTTCTTAATGACATCTTGTTCCGTTGGCTTGTCTTGGTCTTCTTGATCCACCCGTTGATTCCTCAAAGAGCTATCTCTCTAGCTTGGTCTCGACTTTGAGCATGGTGCTATTGTATCCTCGCCCTCGCGCCTGTGTACAGTCTAGGCAACATACATGAAGGTTTGTTGCATCGACAGGAGCCCCCGGGCCTGGCCCGAATGTGCTGCCGAGCACCGTTGGGGTAGGCCCTATCAGGTACACAGGCAAGGCGCTTGTGGAGGCTCTCTTCTTGATATTTTCCTTGCTTCTTCATTAACCTGTGCTTGAGTCAGTTTTCGGTTTTCCCGTGCATCGCGCGACGCCAAACATGGTGGGGCCATCTCTGTAATGGCCCGTGAATGACTTTTATTCACGGGGAGGTAACTGCCATCTCACTCTTCCGACTACGCTTGTCCTTTCCGCCATGTATGCTGCATGCATCGCGCGGGGTAGGTAACGGATGCGCATCGCGCAGGAAAGAGCGCTGTGGCTGAAATCCAATCGACCCGGATTGGTGCAAGATGGCGGTCTATGAGTCCGGCCGCCGTTAGCGGCATAAATGGTTCGGATTTGAAGGAGCCCCCAGGAGGGGGGTGGAGAACCAGCCCCCGGTCCCAGCTCATTTATAAAAGGGAGAGCGAGGGGGAACGAAGGCATTCATCCTCGCATCTTCTCCTTCTTCTTGCTTGCCTTCTTCTTCTTTATGCCGAGGGAAAGAGGCCGGGGCCTGGCTCTGGGCCTCGGCTTGGGAGTGATGATCCCGGAGGCTCGTGCTGATTCTCGGGGAGTCAGTCTGGTCCGATGCCGCGGGAGACGCGGTGGCTGTGGTTGGGGCAGTCACAGTTGGTGGCAGCGCAGCCACGGCTACCGCATCAACTCCGGTATGGAAGGCGTCGTGCCTCTCCTTAATGGCAGAGTGCTCGCACCCTCCATACAAGCTATCCGTCCGGGGCAGGGGTGTCGCCTTTGCCGCAAGCTGCTAGAGTTCGAAGACCCGTTGGTGGAGTCTTCAAGGCTTCTGGTGCCCGCCTATGGCGCCGTGCTCGGGATCCTTAGTGAGCCCAACGCTGCCATCTCTGGCGAGGTCGGGGGCGATGCTGAAGATGGTGACACCCTCCTGCCCACCAAGGTGGGGGGTGGTGTCCTCAACGCACCCTGGGCGCCGCCACCGCCATCAGCAGCCTCTCCGGGGGAAGTGACGGGCCAGTGGCCCGACGTCTTCCCGGAGCGACAGTGACGAGGAGGAAACTGGCAAAGACGAGGAAGGCGGGTGGCAGGCCGTCAGGTCAGAGTACGATGGCACTGACGCCTTCGTCTCGTACTGCCTGCTTGTTGCACCGTTCTTTGATTCTTCCCCGCCCCGGAACCATCATCACCAGCCTCTTCCGGACGGGTGCCGAGGGAAGCTCTCTTGGTGCCTTCTGCCGCGTGCACCTCGCCTAGGCACTCCTTTTGCCCTTTTCGCACTCAAGACAAACCCTGGGAGAAGGAGGGAAATAAAAGCATTACGAGGCATCTGCCCTTTTTATATTTCAAAGGATGTAGGCGCTCGCCAAATTTTAGTCTTAAATATGTAATCTCTTTTATCCATGTTTGCGCTCTGTAAGGTTTGTACTTGTTTATCCGCATATTAATGAAAAAGACAAGCCTTGCCGTGTACTTGTGCTTGTATCTTATCCATGCAGAGGAGGAACGCCTCTATACTTTTAAGTAAACAAGTTTTCCTGGCAAGCTATCTTGCTGGTGCCCTCTGTTGTTGCCTCGGGGCTTGGCCTGCCGGCCTTAAAACTACAGAAGGGAACCGGCTCCTTGTCGATCCTTCTCTGTCAAATGCCACTACAACCATCTTGACCAAAACAATGTTTGGATCAAAGGATGGGAGCATGAATGTTTTGAGGGTGACAAGGTTTCTTTATGCACAAGTTTTCTTCTTACAGAGACATGTATGGATAAAAAGAAACTTATCTGTTCGGCTTGTCGGGGATCGATATGTAAGCTTGTTTTCCTTCACTTCTTCCCAGGATCAAGTCCGCTACAAGAGCCATGTAGTTAGTGCAGGGGAAAACATAGTAGCATATGACCTCATCTAAATGACCATGAGAAGTTTATGCTAAGCTAATCATGCATGCATGTTTTTAGGGCGCTAGCGCTTCATTTTATTATCCGTGCTCAAGGTCTATGCCTGGCTTTGTACAAAGGGTTACATGTGCATCGACAAGGCTTGTACAAAAGGGTGGCTGCTGGGGCAGGGCCCGGCAGCTGTGCCTTACGGGTAGAACTTGCGAAGATGCTCAATGTTCCATGAGTTTTGCATTTTGATGCCATCTTCGGTCTCCAGACGGACTGCGCCAGGTCTAGTGACTCGTACTACCCAGTAAGGGCCTTCCCACTTTGGCATCAACTTGTTGGTACCCTTGGCGGACTGAACACGCCTAAGGACAAGGTCACCTTCCTCAAGGCTCCGGGCATGGACCCTGTGGCTGTGATAGCGGCGCAGGACTTGCTGGTAGCGTGCAACACGCATAGCAGCCCGGAGACGGTTCTCCTCAAGGAGCACGGCATCATCATCCCGGTGCTGCTCTTGCTCTACTTCATCGTAGTTAAATACTCGAGGTGACCCGTATATGAGTTCCGTGGAGAGCACTGCTTCTGCCCCATAGACTAGGGAGAAGGGAGTCTAGCCGGTAGCTCGATTTGGTGTCGTACGGAGGGACCAAAGAACCACCGGCAGCTCATCGATCCAGCGTTTGCCGCACTTTTGCAGCTTATCAAAAGTTCTTGTCTTGAGCCCACGCAGCACTTCAACGTTCATCCTCTCAGCTTGTCCATTCCTCCTGGGATGAGCAATAGAGGCGAATGAAACCTTGCTTCCGAGGGTTTGAACGTATTGCATGAAGGTGCGGCTTGTGAATTGGGTGCCGTTATCAGTGATGACTCTGGCGGGTACTCCGAAATGGCACACCAATCCCTTCAAGAACTTGATAGCTGATTGTGCGGTTACCTTCCTCACAGGCTCCACTTCCGGCCAATTTGTAAACTTGTCGATTGCAATGTACAAGAATTCAAAGCCCCCGGTAGCACGGGGGAAGGGGCCCAAGATGTCGAGCCCCCAGACCGAAAATGGCCATGACAAAGGGATCGTCTGGAGAGCTTGAGCAGGTTGATGGATATTCTTGGAGTGGAACTGGCAGGCTTCACATCTGGTGACTAGCTCAATTGCATCTTGGAGGGCCGTGGGCCAGTATAAACCTTGCCGGAAAGCTTTTCCAACCAAGGGTCTTGATCCAATATGGGAGCCGCACATGCCTTTGTGTATCTGTGCCAACAGTTCCTTCCCCTCTTCCCGGCAAATGCACTTCAATTTCACTCCGTTGGGCCTCCTTCTATATAACGTGTCATCGACAAACTGATACATACTGGCCCTCTGGGCTACTCTTTCAGCTTCTTCTTGCTCTTCAGGAAGTTCTCCAGTTTGGAGGCAGCGGACGATGTGCCGCGCCCAAGTTGGAGCTTGTGGCTCGACAACTAGGACCAAAGGCACCTCCTCACTCGTGGGAGCACCTACCTCGATCGCAAGGACTTGTGGTCCTGCGGAAGAGTGCAGCTCACCAAGTGAGGTAGGGCTATTCCCGGCAGCTTCTCTACGGGGGACCTCTGGAGGCCCTGCCGGTAAAGGCTTGCCGGAGTCCAGCTTCCTCCTCTTCCTAGCCATCATCAATGGAGATACTGATGGTTGTGTCAGATGAAGGACAAAGGTCCCTGGTTCCACAGGGAGCTTTTGTGAGGCACACTTTGACAAATAATCAACAGTGTTGTTTTTCGCACGCGGCACGTGCTCTATTTGCAACCCATCAAAGTGTTCCTCCAACCTTCTCACTTCTTCGACGTATGCCTCCGTCAATAGACTCTGGTAATCCTTGTTAACCTGTCTCACCACAAGCTGCGAATCTCCACGGATGATCAACTTCTTGATCCCCAACTCTACTGCAATCCTGAGTCCGGCAAGGGGCCCTTCATATTCTGGAGTGTTGTTGGTAGCTTTCTCCTGAGGAAAATGCATTTGGACCACATACTTGAGGTGCTCTCCGGTGGGCATGACGAAGAGCACGCCAGCCCCTGCACCTTGCAATGAGAAGGCACCATCAAAGTACATGATCCACTCTTGGGGTGCCTCCTTGCCGGGGGTAACTGTTTCTGGCGTCTCTTCGTCTGGAATAGGTGTCCATTCTGCAATGAACTCTGCCAGTGCCCTGTTCTGAATGGTTGAGGTACTTTCATACTTCAGACCAAAACTTGATAACTCTAATGCCCATTAAACTATTCTGCCGGTGGCCTCGGGGTTCCTCAATATGTGTTGCAAAGGGAAACGGGCCACAACTATGATCTCGTGGGCTTGGAAGTAGTGGCGCAGTTTCCTTGAGGCCATGATGAGGGCGAAGATCAATTTCTGCAATCCAGAGTACCTGTACCTAGCCCCCTGCAACAAGGAGCTAACAAAGTAAACTGGTCGCTGCATCACCCTCTTCTTTGCCGTGGCCTTGGGATTGCCTTCACCACCCTGCTCTTCTTTCTCCTGATCCTTACCCAACCTTGCTGTGATTGATTCACTTCCTTCTCTGGGGAGGACAGTAGCTGCGGCTGCTCCTTCATATACTTCCCGCTGCGCCACCAGCGCTGCACTAACCACTTGATTGGCTGCCACCAAATATAGCAGCAACGGCTCTTGTGGTTTAGGAGGGACCAAGGTGGGAGCAGAGGAAAGATAGGCTTTTAAGTCCCACAATGCTACTTCTGCCTTCGGGGTCCACTTCATGGGCCCTTCCTTCTTCAGAATTTTGAAGAATGGTAGGGTGCGCTCGGCAGACATGGAAATGAACCTACTCGGCGCGGCAACACATCCAGTTAAATATCTCACGTCCTTGACTGTCTTGGGTGCTTGGATCTGCTCAGTCGCTCTGATCTTGTCGGGATTGGCCTCTATCCCTCGGTGGGACACAAAGAAACCAAGTAGCTTGCCGGAGGGAACGCCAAACACACACTTCTCAGGTTTCAACTTCAAGTTGATCTTGCGCAGGTTTGCAAAGGTCTCTTCCAAGTCCTGAATGAGCATTGATCTGTCCTTGGTTTTGAACACTATGTCATCCATGTAAGCTTCAATATTCCTATGCAACTGAGGCTCAAACCCAATTTGCACTACAGTTGCAAAAGTGGACCCAGCGCTCTTTAACCCGAAGGGCATCCATACAAAGCAGTACGTGCCACATGGGGTTATGAACGCGGCCTTCTCCTCGTCTTCCTTAGACATGAATATTTGATGGTATCCGGAGTATGCATCCAAGAAGGAAAGTAGATCGCACCCGGAAGTGGAATCCACAATCTGGTCGATACGTGGCAAGGGGAAAGGGTCCTTCGGGCATGCCTTGTTCAGATCTGTGAAGTCTATGCAAAGCCTCCATTTCCCATTCGCCTTGCGCACCACCACCGGGTTCGCCAACCATGTTGGATGTAACACTCCTCTAACCAAACCAGCTGCTTCAAGTTTCTTGATCTCTTTGGCAATGAATTACTGCCGCTCCAAAGCTTGTTTTCTGACCTTCTGCTTGACGGGCCGAGCATGAGGGCAGACAGCAAGGTGGTGCTCGATTAGCTCCCTGGGAACACCAGGGATGTCAGATGGTTGCCAAGCAAACACATCGACATTCGCCCACAGGAAGGAAACGAGTGCGCTTTCCTATTTGTCGTCAAGGGTGGAGCTGATGGTGAATGTACCATCAGTGCCAACCATCCCTGCCGGGACCCTCTTCACAGCAGGCGAAGCAATTTTGGATCTCTTGCTAGTGGAACTCTCAGGAAAATCATCGACGGGTGCAGTGCACTCCGGAGAGGCGCGCTTCCCGGATTCTTTGCTGGCATCCCCATTAGCTTTCTTTCATTTCTTGTTTTCCTTGGCGGGAACTACGGCTTCTACAGCCTCGGCAGTGACCGCATCCCGGTGCATCTTATCCATGCATATGATTGCATCCTTCTTGCCTGACTGGATGGAGATGACGCCCATTGGTCCTAGCATATTTAGAGTATTATAGGCATAGTGGGATGCCGCCATGAATTTCGCCAGAGCTGGATGACCGAGAATCCCATTCTACGGCAAAGGAAGCTCGACCACATTGAACACAATCTTCTCGGTCCGGTAGTTCAATTCACCTCCGAACGTCACCGGCAGTGTGATCTTTCCCTTAGGACGGCTCCTGCCGGGGTTGATTCCTTGAAACATGCCAGTAACCTTGAGCTCTTCATATGATATTTGCAACTTGTTGATTACCTTGGGGGAAATCAGGTTCAAACCTGCCCCGCCGTCAACCAACATCTTTGTGACCTTGAGGTTGCAGATCGTTGGTGAAACCAACAACGGCAAGCACCCTACCGCGGTGGTGCGGTCAGGGTGATCCTCTTCATCAAAGATGATGGGCATGAGGGACCATTTGACTGGTTTTCGGGAATCTGCCGCTGGCTCTACGGCATTGACCTCACGCACCCATTGTTTAAGCTGGCGGTGAGAGGAGTTCAAAGACACGGCTCCGTCAATGCACAGGGCCTTAGTGGCTTTCTAGAACTCTTGCTCACTGGTTTCCTCTTCATCCCCTTCATCACTTTCGTCATCACCTTCCTTCTTCTCACGGCCTCTAGCAGGTTTTTCTTGATGCTGGGTTATCTTGCCGCGGCGGCCTCCTCTGCTGCCTCGGCCCTTCCCGCCAGCACCTTCTTGGTCTCTTTCCTTGTCACGCTTCTCGTACTCAGCTTTCTGCTTCTTGACAAGTTGCTCAACTTGGTGACACTCTTGGAGGTCATGGCCCTTGGTCTGGTGGATCTTGCAGTACGGTCCGTCAGCCTTCCCAGCCTTTTGGGTCGCCACAGCCTCCCGGCAATTAGTGCACGCAGCAACTTCCTTGCCGGGGGCTTCGGTCCTGGCCTTCTTGCCGGTACTGGGAGTGCCAGAACCCTCAACAACTAGTACTGCCTTTTCCTTGCGCTTTTTATTCTTCCTCTTTGGGTTAGTGGCATCGTCGTCATCCTCTAATTCGACTTCGATGCCGTCCTCTTCTTCGGGGAGTCACCTCCCTTCCTCTATGCGAGCACATTTATCCGCCAAGGTGTACAGCTCATCACAGTCTTGGACAAGTGGAAGTTCATCTTGGAACGTATCCTCCTGTTGCGCACGTTGGACTAGAACGCGGCAATCACAGCTGCCTGGTGGATATCTGGAATGTTCCTGTGCACTCGGCTAAACCTTTGCATGTACTTCCGCAAACTCTCCCCTTCCTTTTGTGGAAGGAGCTGCAAATCACTGGGCCATCCTGATTCTTGATGGCCGCCAGTGAAGGCACCAACAAACTCATTGCACAGGTCAGCCCAGGACGAAATGGAATTCTCTGGCAGGTGCATCAGCCATGACCTCACGTTTGGCTTGAGTGTGAAAGGGAAGTAGTGGGCGAACACCTTCTCATCTCTTCCTCTGGCGGCTTGAACAACGATGGTGTAGATGCTCAAGAACTCTGCCAGGTTCAGCCTTCCATCATACTTTTCTGGTATCTGTGGTTTGAAAACACGGGCAGATGGCTAACGGACTTGCCGCAGCTCGCGAGTAAAGGCAGGGCACCCAACCTCGAAAGGCAAGTATCCGCCTTCACTGGGCGTGGGTTCGTCGATGTCTGGGCCATTGCGCCTGTCAGATTGGCGGCGGGTTTCAAAGCGTCATTCTATAGTGACACGCGTGTCTTCCCTCCGCCGATCTCCCAGGACCTGCCACTGATCTCGACGGGCCCGAGGATCAGATGAAGCCATTGATGCCTTGTCAGGCTCCTGGTCGCGTGTTTCGGGTTGCAGCCTCTGCGCTGCCTGTTGTGGAGGGGATTGCACCGTTGGAGTGGCCACCTCCACACAGTCAGCAGCTCGGACCATGGTTGTTGCTTGCGGGCACCGTGGCAGGCCTGCCCGCTGTGATCCTTCTGCTTCAGCAAAACCGATCAAACTCTGAATGGTGGCTCTCCACTCATCCATTTGATCGGCCGCTGGCGGGAATCTCAGCAGGAGTTGGGCCCGTGCCATGGCTTCCAAAGCAGTGCTTGGCATAGATGACGACGCAGACCGCGACGTCGCTCGACTCCTGACAGTACCAGTAGTGGCGGCGTCGTGTTCTCGTCACCGTGAGCCAGCCGCCACGGCGGTACAGTAGCGAGAAGGGTGCGCCTGGGGGTTGACCACCCCGTTTGGTGCTTCGTCTTGGTTACCCTGTCCTGGAGAAGGCGCATGCCCCGTAGCTGTGCCTGTAGCAGGGATAGCTGGGGTGTCGCGACTCGCACCAAAGCGGGCTTTGTCACTACGGCTGCGCCCTCTAGCGCGGCGGGGAGGTGGAGACTGAACATTCTCCTCGTCCGCGTCTTGTGGAACATGGCCACCGGGACGCTGTTGATGTCGCCCTCCCCCGGCGTCTTCCGCTCCCGCTTCGGCCGCAGGGGGAATGATGACAGCGCCGCTCATGCTGGTCACGCCCCCCACGGCACCCACGTCCCCCATGGCCAATGCAGCACCCATAGTATCGGTGGCTACATGCGAGGGGGCCTTCGAGGTGGAAGGGTGAGCTGTTGTGCCAAACTTTTTCTTGGGCGCCATGGACGATGAAGCTAATGATGAAGAAGATGATGATGAAGATTGACATGCTGTTCACGACCTCGGGTTTGCGCAAGCGCTTGCCCCTACCTGGCGCGCCAAAGATGTCGTGGTGGAACACGATCACCTATGGGGCCATCAGCCCCTTGTGGTTCGGCAGGGGGGAGATCACGTAGCACAAAGAGCGGAAGCCATGGAACAGCACAACAGAGATGACGCTGGTGGTTTTTACCCAGGTTCGGGCCACAGAGAAGCGTAAAACCCTACTCCTGCTTCAAGGGTCCGAATCCTTTTCAGGTTGCCATGGCCCTCCTTTTACAGGCTAAGGGGTTACCACAGTGGCAAAACAGTCATAATCTACTCATTAGATAGCCAACAGTGCTATCATACCTAACTCTGGCAGTTAGGACAAAGTGAATTAATTGCACTGCTAGGTGTCACGCTGAGGATGCAGCCCGGCAAGCCTGCCATGCTGCTTAACCATCTTCTACCTGTCTGCATGACACGCCTCTGGACGGGTGTCATATAGGGGGAATCTCCCTTCCAAATGGCTGACACGTGCCAAATGACAGCCACTTAATCACTTGGGGACTCGAAACCACACTGATAAGTGACTTGCATCGCTGCGCGGTGGAGCGGTGGAGTCTTGGCGGGGAGATTTGCCCTTGGCAGCCTCGGCAAGCCTGCCGGGGAAATCTTGGGACTTGTTCTTAGTGAGGCCTCGACCTGGCCAGGCTCGCCTGCCTGGTAAGGGAAGTCTTTTCTTAATGACATCTTGTTCCCTTGGCTTGCCTTGGTCTTCCCGATCCGTGCTTTGATTCCTTAAAGAGCTATCTCTCTGGCTTGGTCTCGACTTTGGAGCTTGGTGCTGTTGTATCCTCGCCCTCGTGCCTGTGTATAGTCTGGGCAACATAGGCAAAGGTTTGTTGCACTGACACAGGGCTACATTTACCGTCTCCATCTGTTGACAATGCACCCTTTAAAGTGCCGAAACGTGTCTTGCCTAAGCACGAATAAAGCTGGAGCGACTTCTCTCTTTTATTTCGTGCTTCTATTAACCGTTTGGCAGAGGCTGAAATACCCATGCATAAAAAAACAATAGTGAGAGTATGGGTGAAGTGTGTGCAGAACTAGTGCATTGTAAAAGTAGCAGATAGCAGGTGGCTGAAAAATAAATGACAGGAGACATATGATAGCTCTACAACATTGCATGGCAAACAAAATTAGATTATACTACGTATCATTTTGTAATATATGAGCACAGGGATGGCTGGGAAATGCAGGTACTCCTCCAACATACCACCACATGTGGTCCTATCAAAATAACAGTCGACCAAAAATAAATAGGTCAGTCGATTTTTTTTATGAACCGTCCGATCTACAAGGAACGGGCAGATGGCCTTCGCCTACCTCCTGCCAGTCACTGTTGACGATCTTTCTCAAACAGCCAGCGACCACCGGCCCAGACCCCTGCCTCCGCTGCCCCGCCCTCCCCTCGACCTTACACCACCGCCGTGCTTGGCAGCACCCCTGGCCATCCCTTTAAGCCCGGCCGACCTCCAGATCGGGCGCCAGCAGCTCCTAGGCCCCACACACCCCTAAGATAAACACCGAGGCGCTGCTCCCCTGGCAAAATAGGTGGACTAGCGCCTGTTACACCGGGGAATGCTTCCTTTAATTGGGAATCATCTGACCAGGAATTGAAATCCAGGGGGGCGACGGACCTCTAGCTAAGGTGAAATAGTATATGAGGAGAAACCTTGTGCATCGCGAGTTACTAGGAACATCTAGTATCAGGAAGAAGGTGTAGGAAGAAGCGGTCAACTAGTGTCTTCTGTGGGATGAATACCGTGCAAGCAGACACGTAAGATTTGCATGAATAAGGGAAGAGGAGTACCAGTTCCGGTTGCCAGTGCTGTGTCCTCCTTATTTCACAACGATGTTCTTCTTTTTACCGGGGGAACCGATGTTTTGGAGGAGGGTGGAGCCTTGGACAAACCCATGGCCAAATTGTTGACTGTGTTGCGGTGGCCGTCTATCGGCGGAGGGGAAGCAGATCCGAGGCGGCGAAGGATGGTGTAGTGGGAATAGCTCCGGTGCGATGGACGGTGGCGACGTTGAAGCGGCAGCAATGAGGCACATGGCGGCGTGGTTGAACTGGCTCGGGTACGGCGCACGTCGGCGTCCTGGAGGCAGCTCGGCCTCGGCTTCAACTACTAGCCATCGAGGGTGTTGCGGTTGTGGTGGACGACGACGTCGGGGTATCGGCTCCGGTGTGATGGAGGAGGGCGGCGGTTGATGGGTGGGATGGTGTGGCAGACAGAGGACGCCGGGGTTTCACGGCTGGTGGAGAGGTAGTTTTGGCGCCCACGGAGTATGAATGGGGAATCGGAGGGGGGGGGAGGGGCGGGGGGAGCTAAGGGGGAATCATGTTTTGGTCTGGGACGTGCTTGTTTTTGTTTTTTTTAACTGATGGGACACGCTTGTTTGAAATTTGGGGAAAGTACAAATGTTGCCCCCCTCTTAAATTTCGCACCAACTGCGGGTCGGGTGTAGGACGGTAATCCCAGGGGTCCCAAATAGTGGGCGGGAGCGATTTCGGCCGAGCGCATGTGTGTTTAGGCGGCCACGGTGTATGAATGTTTTTCAGAGGCGGTTGCGTGGCGTCTAGATGAAGTTACAAACCTACCCCGGTTTAGACCTTTGGACGTCGGGCCGGTAGGTTTCCCGGGTCGGAGTTAGAAAAGTAATTTACTTCTACCAAACATTGGTCTCACACGGTTTCGGGCGAGTAGAGGCTCTTTTAGCGCTTCGTTCGAAATTTTGAAACTGAAGCATTCACGTTTAGAGTACTCTTGAACTTTGAGGATTGACCTAAATAGACAATGTTAAATTTGACCTTGTATGTTTGAAAACCTCATTAAATTATGCGCTTCTTTTTGAAATTTTGACACTTGAAAATCCTTTAACTACGATTATTTTGGAATGGAGGAGGTAAATTTGAATCTATTTTGTACACGACTATATATGCTATTATGTACAAAAGCATAGCAAAGATTGGTTCCCCCATAATTTAGGTATGATTTACAAATGCCATGATCTTGAATTCAAATAATTGAATGGACTTCATGTTGAATTTGAATTTTTTAAACCACCTTAAGTTGAATTCAAATGTATCTTAGTTCCTAGCTAGCTATTTATAATGTTCATTGTGTAACATTTGTATGTATAATGTGCTTTACACACACAACATGAACTATACTCACGTTTATATTCGAATTGCTAAAGCGATGCATTGTCTGGAGTTCAAAATACTGACTCTATGGATCAATTATGTCGAATAATAACATAGACATGCTCAAATTGGATAGAATATAGATGTCTAATGGATCAAGGACCGTTCCTTATGCGAATTGCAAATATCATGATCCCATCCTAATATTTGGATACAATTTATATTTTTAATCAATGTGTATATTAGTCTTTTACGTGTAGTTTCACTCTCCATAGGCCCCTCCTCACACACGCGCTAACTTTCTCTCTCACACATACGCGCACATGGTGTATATCCATCGGTGGTCTCTCACACATGCTCACACACTCTCTCCCGAGGTGTCTTTCTCGCACACATGCTCTCGATATCACCCTCCTTCCCTCTCGCAACCATTTACGACTGTTTTCACTAACCTTTATCACAAGCACTCTTCCCCTCACACGCATACGCACAGACAATCCCCATCGACCCTTTCTCTATACATAGACCTGCATGCGTGTCTCCTGCACGCACATTATCTTTAGGCCTGTCTCGCACGCATTGTCTCCACCTCTCTTCCTAATTGACGAATATGATTCCAGCAGAGCATTCTGTAGGATGCCCATTAAAGTTAGGTTGGGTGAATGGTAATATCAGAGATAAGGGGTTACCTTAGTCCGAGGACCTAGGGTTACAAATCCTAGCCGGCTTTGTCGATGGACACAGAGTCCTTCACGACTCTGGTATCTTTGTCTTGTACGACTAGTCCTCCATCGGCCTCCCTGAATGCGTCACGGGCCGAACAATGTGGCGCAGGACGGAACCGACCCAAGGGCCTCACCTCGGCCCACCAGACCTCACGCTGTGACACACCCTCTGCCCCTAGGTCTCGTTATCTTCTCACACCCACACATACCAACACAGACACCACAAAAAATATTTTCTCCTCATGCCTCTATCTCCTCCCCCCTTGCATGTACACACTCAAGGGCATCTCTCGCCGTGACATCCTATTCATCTCTCTCTCTAGACCTCTCTCATTTCTCGTGCTATCTCTCCCATGTCCCCCCCCCCCCCGCCGGCCCCTCTATCCATGCCTCTCTCGAATACGTACACATACCCTCTCTAGGCCCTGCCAAATACGTCAACTACACATTCACACATGTCACATCTTATCACGTGCCCCATTGATCTAAAAAGCCCTCTCTTCACGTTTACTTCGCATACAACATTCCTTTTGAATAAAACCACACAAAGTGTGGCCAAAAATTTATTTTAGAATTTCTACATATATACAACATTACATAGTTATATGGAGTATGAAAGTTAATTTGCATTGCATGGTGCACCCAATGATATTTATTCCGCACTATGAATTTTTATATTTTTATACTTTATATAAAGTTAGCCATAATAAAGAGAAACGAAGAGCATCTCTCTCTCCATCGCACACACCCCCTCTATGCCCCTTTCACGTACGTACACAAACTATCTCCAGGTCCTCTAAAAGTACGCCCCCAGCACAATCACGCATGTTTCATCTTTCTCTCACGATATATACAGTGACGATCAATGTATTTGAAGCGAAATCACGATACGCACATTGGACTTCAGAATCCACTCATTACGGTCACCATTTATGTTTTGTGGTTATTATACAGTCATGGGCTCACCGTACAGCTCTGTATTTGTTCAAGACATGACTAGTTGACCAGTTAAATGCTCCACGTGGCACCTCTAGTGTTGCATCACATTATCTCACTACCATTGGGCCCACCTGTCGGCGTGTATAAGAATGAAAACAAACGATAAAAAAATATTGGATGGTGGTTCGAAGTCATGACCGCGGGCACAGCGGACAAGGTGGCCTTGTATTGGTATGCTGAGCCGTCTATTTTAACACACAGGAGCTAGTGTGGTGATTATACACACACGCACGCATGCACACGAACTGCATGCATGCAACACTCACACGTACACACGCAACCATGCAAGCACGCAACACTCACATGCTTGCATGCACACACCACACGACCAACACACACGCTCACGCTCAAGTGCTCAACCTACACGTGCATGCGCACACATCAGGCCCTGACAGACACATACACAACTAGGTGGTTCCCGCGCATGGGTTGGAGTCTTGTTGCGCCTGTGTAAATTTGTGTTTATCTTACTTTTTTCCTATGCAAACTAACAGGTGGGACCCACAAGGAACATGGTCAATTTAACAAGTCAACATAGTGCCACACAGACTATTTGGCCGGTCAACAGAGTGCAATCCGATGCTGAACGGTGAGCAAGTGACCATATAATCACCGCAAAACGTATATAGTGACCGTAATGAGCGTATTCTGAAGTCCGGTGACCGTATTATGCTTTTCGCTTGAAATACACTCACCGCCAGTGTATTTATCTCTTCTCTCGCTCTCTCTGTGGAGCTGAGTAGGCCAATGTGCTCATGCCTAAATTGGCGCATGCCACCCCATTATTGTTGTACTGGTTTCGTAAGAGCGAACAAGCATTCACGTCTACCGTACAAACTGTAGATATGAGTTACAAATGCTATGAAGACGAATACAAATATTTGAATCCACTTTATGCCCAATTTCTCTCTGTAGGCCCTCCAAAAGTACATCTCTACACGTTTTCGCATGTTACATCTAACAACTATGCAATACATAACAACTACTACACTCTAACACAATAAATCATATGTGTTTTTAGTTTTACTAGATCTCATATTGTTACTTAATTATTCAGTTTGCATACATTAAAACTACCTTTGAAATGTATGGCTAGTATCATCTACCGCACGGGAAAAATCCCGCCCTTGCCTGTTTAATCGGGTTTGTATCGATGGATCGTGCGAAACAGCAAAAATATAGTAGTACTACAGTACAAGTAACAGTTCACTGGGCCGCCGTGTCGTGTACTCCTCCGTCGTAAGAGTGGAGTGCTCGCTTTCATAAATGTTCTAGTCCCTTTCGCCGACATGTGGGACATCAAGCAACCGGGTCCACATGCCATACCGAAATAACAGTGCAGAGCAGCAGGGGTGAAGCACACCGGTCATGGCGCCGGCATAGTAATGAGCATTGAGGCGTCAAATCACAAAGCTGCACCTTTCCCGCAGTTAAGTTGGAGGGACGAAGTGATGCTAAAAAAAGAAGTTGGAGGGACGAAGGGATGCTAAAAAAAGAAGTTGGAGGGACAAAACAACCATCATTTCACTCGTTGCTGAATCTGCTTCTCCCTCATCTTCTTCAAGTTAACCACGTGTTGCTTCTGCCGTTATTATGCCTCATGTGGAACGCGGATTGGCTTGGTAAATCACTGACATGTGGGACCGCATGTCAGCAAACCGCCAGGCCAACATCCTCTAAAAATAAGAAACCTCCCTCGCCTTCCGCGCGGCAAAATCACCTCCTCTTTACTAATCTTGATATAATTTTTTAGATCAATATAATTGAGATTTGTATAGATAGCACACAGGAGCAAAACCAAGTGGTACGGTTAAGGGCATCCACAATGTGTAGCCAAATGTGAAAATAGCTTTTGGCATAGATGGGAACCATTATGGAGGGTGCTGCCAAAGCCAAAAGGAGGGAATCGAAGCTCCCTAATTGATTGATTGTAGGAATAGAAAAATGCAACCTCTCTCCTCTTTCTCCCGTGCTTGGACGCATGTACAGTATAGAGCACAGAGTCTACTCCCCTATCCCTTCTATCACAAATCACAAAGAAGTGAGGCCTCAAATCACAAAGCACGAATGAACCAACCATCATTTCACTCTTCGCTGACTCTGCTTCTCCATCGTCTTCTTCGACAAACCACCTTACCGCACTAAGCTGGACATATGACGCTATTGTGTAGTAGTACATTTACGCCTCCTTTGGTTCAACGGACTTCCTGGATGCAAAGAAGGCGGTTGTTTCGGCTTGCACGCAGCACTTGCGAACGACTTACCGTGGTCTCCCTCAATGGTGTGCTCCGTCGAACGCACTTCGCCAAAGCCACAATGTTCGAGATATCGTCGACGTCACCGCAATGGGGAAGGAAGTCAAATAGTTACTACCTCCATTTTTTTGTATACAAGGCCAGTATTAAAATTACAATTTGCAGAAGGCCACTAACACTAATCGAGGCAAAATTGATGGGGTTTGCCTCATACTAGCAACCAAGGACATTAATATACCCTTGCATGCATGCGGAAGTGAGAAGGTTGGTTTGCATGGCGCTGCATTAATCAAGCAATGAGGAGTGAGATGGTTAGCTATTTGGGCGTTGGAGAGAAAAATATGCATTAATTGACACGTCAAACGAGGATTTGTATCGATCAATCCCGCGAAGGAAAACCCCGCCTTTCTTTTTTAACACAAGTAGTACGTACTTGTATCCTGTTTGGGTCTAGGCCTTGCGTTGCCATACTTTGCCACACATTTTTGCCAAGCTTGCCTAAAGTTTTTCAAAATGAAAAGGAGGTACACTTGCGCACGACTGTCGCGGTCGCACCGCACCCTCACACAGCCGCTCTTGCATGGCGCAAACCCAACCAAGGGAACGCACCCTCACTGACACGTGCTACCACATGTGATCAAACCAAACTCAGCCATCCTACCACTGACACATAATTTTCATTCATACAGTATGTTTATCCAACCGCATGTTGGGGAAGATCCGTGCGGCCCGTGCGGTGGTCTGTTGGGGAAGAAGAAGAGGTGAGGAAGAAGAAGGGTTAGGAGACGTAGGATATTCATCCAACTGCCTAAAATGGTCGACTGACCCAAATGATGAAAGTTAGGCGACTTGCATAAATATATGTTTTTACACAACAAAAGATCCCTAAAAATAACAACATAAAGAAAAACTATCACTTCTCGTGGAACGAGACGGCCTCGTCGTCTTTGGCTGCCGGCGCGAACCAGCCGTAGCTGCTGACGTGTGTCTTCGCACCATGGTTGTCCTCGGCCTCCAGCTACTTGTTCACGTGGAGCATGTGGGCGCTCTGCACAGACGCGAGCACCGCCCGGTTCACGTCCACGACGTTCAGTTCCGCCTGTAGGAGGGCCTCGATGGCAGCGGCATCCGCGCGCTCCCTAAAATTCACTGGAACATGGAAAAACTCTGAATTTTAAAAAAATATTTATATACAAATTTTCTACGATGTCCTAATTTTTCAGAATTTTTGGAGTACAGAACTATGAGCATAATTCAGATCATTACAGACTGTTCTGTTTTTGACAGATTCTGTTTTCGATGCATAGTTTGCTTGTTTTCTAGTTTCTATGGCTTATATTGCTCAATATAAATTTTAGAAATGATAGGGTACAGTAGGCATCATGTGAGAAAAAATTTGAATCTTGTCTTGACAGTACCTAAAAGTGGAGATTTGTTTTATCATACTAAGCCATCTCACGAAGTTCTGTTAAGTTTTGTGTGATTGAAGTTTTCATGTTTTGGGTGAGATATTGATATGAGGAGAATCAGGAGTGGCAATACCCTAAGCTTGGGGATGCCCAAGGCACCCCAAGGTAATATTCAAGGAATATCCAAGCAACTAAGCTTGGCGATGCCCCGGAAGGCATCCCCTCTTTCGTCTTCAACATTATCGGTAACCTCACTTGGAGCTATATTTTTATTCGTCACATGATATGAGTTTTGCTTGGAGTGTCATTTTATTTTATTAGGACTTGCTTGCTGTTATGTAGAATAATGTTTTGCATCTTTTATTTCAATAAAAATGTCAAGTATAGCCTTTACCATGCTTATTTTGCAAGTCTATATGTTGCTGTTTTGAAAACATAAAGTTTTCTATCATTGTCTGAATTCTTATGGAAAGTTAGAACGTGATAAAATATTGAAATTTTTATACAATGAGTAACAACAAATTTTTAAAAGTTTGGTAACTTTTCAGACTTTTCGGAGTTATGGAAGTATGAGTAAAATTGCATTCTTTGCAGACTATCCTGTTTAGACAGATTGCTGTTATGTTTGCATTGTTTGCATATGTTTGCTTGTTTAATGATTCAATTTGAGGATAGGAGTATTAAATATGCAGAGGCATTTAGTATGCAATGTTAAATAATAATTTTAGTGATTTGCTACAGTATAGAATGATAAGGTTTTGAATTTGACTTATACTAACTTATCTCACGAGTTCTTGTTGTGTTTTGTGTGGATGAAGTTTTTAAGATTTAGGAAAACCATGATATAAAAGGAATTAAGGAGACACAAAAGCTCAAGCTTGGGGATGCCCAAGGCATCCCAATATAACATTTCAAGAAGTCTCAAGCATCTAAGCTTGGGGATGCCGCGTTAGGCAACCCACCTTTCTTCATCAAGAATTATCGGTTAGTATCGGTTGAGCCAAAGTTTTTGCTTCTTCACATGATGTGTGCTATTTTTAGAATGTCATTTTATTTTGTTTTGCTTGCTTTTTTAATAAAATACTTAGATCTGAAATTTTTAAATGAGAGAGAGTCTTCACATAGACACTTAATTATTTGACTACTCATTGACCTTCACTTATATCTTTTTGGAGTAGTTTGTCAGTTGCTCTAGTGCTTCACTTATATCTTTTTAGAGCACGGCGGTGGTTTTATTTTGAAGAAATTGATGAACTCTCATGCTTCACTTATATTATTTTGAGAGTCTTATAAATAGTATGCCAATTTGCTTAGGTTATGAATTTAGTCCTAATATGATGGGTATTCAAGAGGGATATAATAAAAACTTTCATGAAGAGCATTGAATATATGAGAAGTTTGATTCGTTTCATTTGTTTTGAGATATAAAGATGGTGATATTAGAGTCATGCTAGTGAGTAATTATGGATTGGTAGAAATACTTGTGTTAAAGTTTGTGATTCCCAAAGCATGCACGTATGGTGAACCGTTATGTGATGAAGTTGGAGCATGATTTATTTTTTGATTGTCTTCCTTATGAGTGGCGGTCGGGGACGAGCGATGGTATTTTCCTACCAATCTATCCCCCTAGGAGCATGCGTATTAGTACTTTGCTTCGATGGATAATAAACTTTTGTAATAAGTATGTGAGTTCTTTATGATTAATGTTGAGTCCATGGATTATACGCACTCTCACCCTTCCACCATTGCTAGCCTCTCTAGTACCACGCAACTTTCGCCGGTGCATTAAACCCACCATATACCCTTCCTCAAAACAGCCTCCATACCTACCTATTATGGTATTTCCATAGCCATTCCGAGATATATTGCCATGCAACGTCCACCGTTCCGTTTATTATGACACGTACCCAGGGACGGATTAAGGGGGGGACGAGGGGGGGGGGGCGAGACCCCCCCCAACGATCGTGCAGTCCCTTGAAACGGATGAGATGTTCGCTACTTATTTTTACCTGTGTGCTTACCTGCAGCCTGCTTCGCCCCCCCTATTCCCCATCGGCCTTTGTATAGGCGTATAGCCCATGTACAACCAGTGTAGCCCATTGAAAATTTAGAGGCTAAAAGCAAAAAACTGCGCCGAGCAGGCCCTCTGTTAGCTTAGGCACGCACCACCAGGCCCTGCACACGAGGCCATGACTTAGATGACAACGCTAGCACGCGGCACGCCCAATCTCTTCGTCAGTTCGTTCGACTCTTCGTCTCCAAAAAATTTGCGATCGGATCTCTGACTGGCGACTGCCTCGACCGCTCCACGCCGGGTCGCCGGCGCGCCGCCAACGCCCGTCGAGAAGCCAGGATAGGAAGGGGATGCCGCAACGCCCGGATAGGCGCCGATCCACGGACACGTTGCCAGCAGCCTGGAGGCCGGAATCCTGGACACAACGATTGCGGACGACGGGCAGCCGGGCAGGATAAGCGGCAGCAACACAAGGGGAAAAGGTAATTTATTTCCACATGGATTAGTAGTTCATGCCTTTAAAAATTGTAGAAGTATAACCATCCAAACTATAGGCCTTAATCGTCAATATAAAAATTTCAATTATTTTGTGCTTGTGTAGACATGAAGAGAAACAGAGAATCAATTCATAAATTTTTCAAACCCGTTGGTTCATGCTCTCGGCCATCAGAACATGATGCTACTGCAGACAACGTTCAACCTAGCGAACAGAACCACCCTGATTGTACTGATGGTGATGCTCAAATTGATCATGATGTTTCCATGCCAGAAGCTACGGAAGAAGCTACAATTATAACCACAAGTTATGACCGAGAGCCCGGGCGACGTCTTCAAATTTGGCAACTTCCTCCCGATGAGCATGATGCTGCTAGGCGTTTTTATATATCTAAAGGGGCTTATCAACCAATCTTGAAGCCAGATGAGTATGAATTTACTGGGACAGGGGCTGGCCGTAGGCGATTCCAAAGTGATTGGTTCACGAATCATTGGTGGTTGGAGTATTCACCTCTAAAAAATTGTGCCTATTGTTTGCCTTGTTTTCTCTTCTCAAAGAAGCCAATTGGGAAGTGTGGTTCAGATACATTCACAGTCAGCGGATTTGATAAGTGGAAGAAAGTTAACAATGGAAAAGAATGTGCTTTTCTCAAACATATGGGCACTACTCCCAGCTCGGCTCACAATTTTGCAGTTGGGTGTTATGAAAACTTGAGAAACAGAATTAATCATGTTGATGAGGTGATGAAAAAGCAAACTAAGAAGCGGGTTCTTGATGCAAGACTAAGGCTAAAGACTTCCATTGATGCCATGAGGTAAGCAAGAATTATTTAATTTCGAACATTTAGAACTTCTTTATACTGGACATCTAATAATTATTCTATGTTGATTGCATCAGGTGGCTAATGTTTCAAGCATGTCCCTTTAGAGGAAATGATGAGTCTGAGGATTCCAAGAACCAAGGTAATTTCAAGGAAATGATTAAGCTTTTGGCTTCTTATAACAAGGATGTACATGAAGTTGTACAGAATGCTCCACAAAATGCAAAGTACACCTCACCAACTATTCAAAAGGAAATTGCTAGCATATTTGCTGAAAAAGTGAAGACCTCAATTAAAGAAGAACTTGGTAATAGCAAATTTTCTATCTTGGTTGATGAATGTAGAGATGAGTCTAAAAAGGAGCAGATGGCAGTAGTTCTTCGATTTGCAAACATAGAAGGGGTGATAAAAGAACATTTTCTTGATCTTGTTCATGTTAGAGACACTAGTGCTTTGACTCTCAAGAACACAATTATTGCCGTCCTAGTTGATAATGGGTTGAATGTGCAAGATATTAGAGGCCAGGGATATGACGGGGCAAGCAACATGAGGGGGGAGTGGAATGGGCTGAAAGCTCTAATTCTCAAAGAGTGCCCTTATGCATACTATATCCATTGTCTTGCACATCAACTCCAATTGGCTCTTGTTGCCGCTTCAAGGGAGGTACATGAGGTCCATAATTTTTTTCAGCATGCAAATTTCATTGTAAATACACTTAGTGCATCTCCCAAATGCAATGATGAGCTGTTAGAAAATCAGGCTGCTGAAATTGCTAGAGAGATTGAATTGGGAGAGCTTGACACAGGAAGATGGGCCAATCAAATTGGATCTTTACAAAGGGCTGGAGACACGAGATGGAGTTCCCACTACAAATCTATCAAAAGTTTGTTAAAGATGTTTGCCGCAACTGTTACAGTGTCAAGAAAGAGATCGGTTGGAGTGCGAGCTACCACATTTCCAGCTTGATACATTCAACCATCTGGAGATCAAGAACTGCAAATCACTTGTTGATCTAACAAAAGGCATAGTTAAGACTGGCAAGTCTTCTGACTATCCAATGGTTGAGAGGTTGTTACGATTGGTGATAACTCTTCCGGTGTCAACTGCAACAGCAGAGCGAGCCTTTTCTGCAATGAAACTAGCAAAGACGCGTCTTCGAAGCAAAATGGGAGATGATTTTCTTTGTCATTGCACGCTAGTTTACATTGAGAAGGAACTTGCAGCCAAGTTTAGCTCTGAAGAAATAATTGATATCTTCGATACTGGTGCTCGTAAAGCAGAATTCAAATTGATAGAAATGTAATTTATTCTTACTATTGAACAACAGACATATATTTACTATCTAGATGTCCTAAATCCTATTATTTACAATGGTATCTTTTCATATATCCTATGATTCTTTTACGGCAAATATATCCTATGATTTTGAAGCTTTTGGTTCTTGCCCCCCCCCCCATCTCAATTTTCTGGCTCCGTCCCTGCACGTACCATCATTGTCATATTGCTTTGCATGATCATGTAGTTGGCATAGTATTTGTGGCTTGGCCACCGTTCATATTTTTTACACATGTCACTCTTGATCATTGCACATCCCGGTACACCGCCGGAGGCATTCATATAGAGTCATATTTTGTTCTAGTATCGAGTTGTAATTCTTGAGTTGTAAATAAATAAAAGTGTGATGATCATCATTATTAGAGCATTGTCCCATGTGAGGAAAGGATGATGGAGGCTATGATTCTCCCACAAGTAGAGATGAGGCTCTGGACTTAAAAAAAGAGAGGCCAAAGAGCCCAAATAAAAAAAAGAAAAAGAAAAAGAAAATAAAAAATGAGAGAAAAGAGAGAAGGGACAATGTTACTATCCCTTTTCCACACTTGTGCTTCAAAGTAGCACCATGTTCTTCATGATAGAGAGTCTCCTATTTTGTCACTTTCATATACTAGTGGGAATTTTTCATTATAGAGCTTGGCTTGTATATTCCAATGATGGGCTTCCTCAAATTGCCTTAGGTCTTGATGAGCAAGCAAGTTGGATGCACACCCACTTAGTTTCTTTTTGAGCTTTCATACACTTATAGCTCTAGTGTATCCATTGCATGGCAATCCCTACTCACTCACATCGATATCTATTGATGGGCATCTCCATAGCCCGTTAATACGCCAAGTTGATGTGAGACTTTCTCCTTCTTTTTTGTCTTCTCCACAACCACCATATTCTATTCCACCTATAGTGTTATATCCATGGCTCACACTCATGTATTGCGTGAAAGTTGAAAAGGTTTGAGAACATTAAAAGTATGAAACAATTGCTTGGCTTGTCATCGGGGTTGTGCATGATGAAATATTTTGTGTGATGAAGATAGAGCATAGCCAGACTATATGATTTTGTAGGGATAACTTTCTTTGGCCATGATATTTTGAGAAGACATGATTGCTTTATTAGTATGCTTGAAGTATTATTGTTTTTATGTCAATATTAAAATTTTGTTTTAATCTTATGGATCTGAACATTCATGCCACAATAAAGAAGATTACATTGATAAATATGTTAGGTAGCATTCACACTTCATAAATTCTTTCTTTTATCAATTACCTACTCGAGGACGAGCAGGAATTAAGCTTGGGGATGCTGATACGTCTCCAACATATCTATAATTTATGAAGTATTCATGCCATGTTTGCAACAATTTTATATGGTTTTGGTATGACTTTATTAGAACTAACCCGGACTGACGCTGTTTTCAGCAGAACTACCGTGGTGTCGTTTTTTGTGCAGAAGTAATAGTTCTCGGAATGGGCTGAAAATTTACGGTGATTTTTTATGGACCAAAAGAGACCCCCGAAGCACCGGAGCTGGACCAGAAGAGTCCCGAGGAGTCCACAAGCCAGGGGGCGCGCCTTGAGGGCTTGTGGGCCCCTCGGGCACCTCCTTGACGTGAGACCGGCGCAAAAAATTCCTATAAATATAGAAACCTCCGAAAAGAACCCTAGATCGGAAGTTCTGCCGCCGTAAGCCTCTGTAGCCATGAAAAACCAATCGGGAGCCCGTTCTGGCACCCTGCCGGAGGGGGAAACCATCACTAGAGTCCATCTTCATCATCCTGACGGTCTCCATGACGAGGAGGGAGTAGTTCACCCTCGGGGCTGAGGGTATGTACCAGTAGCTATGTGTTTGATCTCTCTCTCGTGTTCTTGATTTTGCACGATCTTGATGTACCGCGAGCTTTGTTACTATAGTTGGATCATATGATGTTTCTTCCCCTTCTACCTTCTTGTAATGAATTGAGTCTTGCTCTTTGAGGTTTTGTTATGTTGGATTGAGTATTGGATTTGGGAACACTTGATGTATGTCTTGCGATGGGATATCTGTGGTGACAATGGGATGTTCTATTGATTCACTTGATGTATGTTTTGGCACTCAACTCACGGATTCCCGAGGTGACATTGGGGTAATCTATGCATAGGGGTTGATGCACATTTTTGTCCTACGTTCTCCGATAGAAACTTTGGAGTGATACTTTGTTGCGCGTTGAGGGATTGTTATATGATCCAATTATGTTATCATTGTTGAGAGAATTTGCACTAGTGAAAGTATGAACCCTAGGCCTTGTTTCCAAGCATTGCAATACCGTTTTTGCTCACTTTTTCTACTAGTTACCTTGCTATTTTTATATTTTCAGATTACAAAAACCTATATCTACTATCCATATTACACTTGTATCACCATCTCTTCACCGAACTAGTGCGCCTATACAATTTACCATTGTATTGGGTGTGTTGGGGACACAAGAGACTCTTTGTTATTTGGTTGCAGGGTTGTTTGAGAGAGACCATCTTCATCCTACGCCTCCCACGGATTGATAAACCTTAGGTCATCCACTTGAGGGAAATTTGCTACTGTCCTACAAAACTCTGCGCTTGAAGGCCCAACACGAGTCTACAAGAAGAAGGTTGCGTAGTAGACATCACACACCATCATCACCGAGAGTAGAGATAAGAGTAGAGATATAGATATGACGGCTCAATCTCTCGAAGGTGCTCATAGGGGTAGGGTGTGCGTGTGTGCGTTCATAGGGGTGAGTGTATGCGTGCATGTATGAGCGCTTGCGTATGTACTTTGTTAAAAAACGAGCACTCGAAGTATACAAGTTCATAAGGAATGGACGGTGTACATCACTCTTGTTGCGTTCGCGTTGCACCCTAGCAAGGTGGACCCTGCACATCGCTCACTGAATGGAACACGCTTCGTCTTGCGTTTCTGCTCGCTTGTGGGACCGCAATTGAGAGCAAACCGAGATCCTTCCCCCTCCTCCACCCGTATCATTTACGGACACTACTAGACTAGAAGAGAGAGAGGTCAGCCGAGTTTTAATGAGGCCATACTGACTTTCAAATTTGGCCGGGAAAACAGGGAAACCGACATGTGGGGCACACCTGTCGGGATGACGTGGTGCAGACTAGTCCAATGGAGGAGCTGGCCCACGACCTCCTCGCCACCGGCAACCGTTCATGTGGGTCATGGGGGCCAGCAACGTGGCGCAGCTCCCGCACCACCTCGGGACACGATGACCGTGGTGAGCGACACGCTCATCACTGCTAGACACACTCGGCTTTAGGGTGCCGAGGGTGGCGCTACCGCTGTGGCACGACCAGCAGATCAACACCCGGCTCGTCGAGGATGCACGGGGCGCCGAAGTGCGCGCACACTGTGACGCGTCCGCGGAGTGTTCTAGCGCGGCCAACTGCATCCCCAGGACCTGAGACCATGTCGGGTCGTCTTTCAATGACATGTGGGATCGCATGTGAGCAAAGGGCATGTCCAACGTTGCCATGCCCGCAGCTGACTAGCCTGGCACACAAAAAGCCCTCGTCCCTCGCGCCGTCGCACACATGCGTTCCCAGTCGGCGCCAGCTGCCCGCATTCATGCCGTCTATCCGTATGCCATCATTAAGCAGGCTCGCTGCCTGAGGAACCAACTCTGGCGAGTTATTGACGCACCCGGACACTTGGCCTCACCGGAATGCGCTACTTAAAGTGGCAAGGCCCAGCTAAACTCCACACCATAGCGCATCCTCCTACTTGGCACCACATCCACCATGACCGTGAGTGGGAATGCTCTGTGGGAGAGCTTGTCTTCAGGGATGAAGCTCGAGGTCACCGCCCTCGCTCAACTCGCCGCTCGCAACGCAATACCGGCGTAGCCGGACGCAGATGCGACCGCACAAGCAGTGGCCACGCTGGCGGCCGATGACGGGAGCACCGCCAGCCACGCGTCCTACTTGCCGCCGTCCAACGTTCGGTGGCGCATGTGGCAGGTGAAGCGACAGACTGTCCACGTCCATCATCATCGACCTCACGTCCACCGGCACCGCCGAGGTCGGGGACACCTCCGAGGATGAGTAGGGCATGGTGTGCCAACTGGCCGGTCCGTCTCCCATGTTCTGCTCTTCCTCGCCGGAGACCGCACCTTTACTTCACGGGTCTTGAACCCCGCCGCCATTCATGGAGACGGCAGATGGAGGACGTCGTCGCCGATGCGGAAGTACAAAGGAAAGTGGACGTCAGTCGCCGCCGTAGAATAGGTTTAGGGTCGGGTTTCTTTTCTTTTTGTGTCCTATAAAAGTTCAAAATGTAATGAAAATTTGCCGTGTTTGCCTGAATCTCATCCGGTGTATATGAACTTTCACAATAATAGTAAGATATATTGTATGAAAATATATTGAATGATTATTTGTTTTTGTGTGTATAAACTTGGTCTAAGTTTAGAAGGTTTGACCCAAGACAAAGCTAACATGCGAAGTAAATAAACACATAGGTATACATACACAATTTATCTTAGGCACTCCAATAGTACGTTCACTACACATTCATGCATCTCACATCTTTCTGTCGCTCTGTCTGTAAAACCAACTAAGCCTTGTCCTAAAAAATAAAGTCCTAAAAAAACCAACTAAGCCAACCTCCCAGCATATTGCGCGGGAAAAGACCCGGCCGCCCCGTTTTAGTCGGGATTACCGGATTACTAGTAGTAGTATCGATGGATCGTGCGAAGCACCAAGTTTAAAATGAAAAAGGTGGTACACTCACAGCACGCCTGTCGTGGTCACATTGCACCCCTCACACGGTCGGTCCTGCACACAGCTCACGCAAACAGAACACGCTTCGGCTTGCCTCTTCACTGACATGTGGGGCCGCATTTGGAGAAACTGACCATGTGCCAAACTCCCCCGCCCACCGCGCAAAAATTCCCCCCAAATCCCAAATTCAACTGCCCTTCGGCCAACTAGCCAATAATATTCCCCAAACCCCCTCCCCTCGGCCCCCTCCACTCCATTCGCTCCGCCAAAGCTGCCCTCCCCGCCACGCGGATACGTCGGCGCCGCGTTCATCGAGGGGATGCACGGCGATCCTCTCGCTCCCACAGTACGCTCTCATAGACTGCTGTCCTCCAGCCACGCCGCCATCGTTGGCGACGTTCTTGTGAAGATGCACGGCGGTCAGCTTCTCCCACGGTACGCGCATTCTAGACTGAGGCCCCGTGCATGTCGGAGTAGCGCTGAATGTTAGCTGATAAACGCTGTTAATCTCACTGTTTGCCGAAATAGTTTACAGTCAATATGCTCTGCTTAAGAAGCTTCCTTGCCCTGTTCTGTACTCAATCTACTTTGCTGAGATGGCATGCCACGCCCGATTAGTTGCTAAAATATCCTGCCATATATTTATTGTAAAGTAGATTGCCATGGTCTAGTAGCCAATCTGTTATGTGAAATAGCTCGACACTGTTTTATATTCGATCTTTGTTGCTGAGATGGCCTTCGATGGCTGTGTGCTCGGCCTCATTGACTGCTGAAATAGCCTGCCATAATTTAGCACTCAAATATGTTTGTTGAATTAGCTTTACATATATTTCGTTACTTAGATCTGCTTGTCCAAATATCTTGCCATAGCTTTAGACATCGACCTAGGTATTTTTTTTCTGGTCTTTATAAAAAAGCATATATGTTTTTCCTGTAATATCTAGTAGAAGAACTAATTTGTATGTCTAGAGATGAAAAGGACTTGGATAACTTCTGCTCGAAGATTCTCCGCTGCATATGTCGAGGGGGTTGAAAACTTCATGAACTTTATCAGAGCTGAGTACGGTGGTCCGAAATCAGATGTGCTCTGCCCGTGTAGCAGTTGTATGGATTCAGTTACAAGACCCAGTCAACTGTGCAAAATGATCTACACTTGTATGGGATGTCGGTCACATATACTAGGTGGGTTCATCATGGTGAAGCTGTGAACGTCAACGTTACTGACTATGTGGAAGCAGCAGGTCACCATCTTGATCTTCCTGGTGCTCAGCTGGAAGAGGAGGAGGAGGTGGTGGCGGCGGAGCCAGTGAGTTTGACCAACATTGAAACAATGCTACGAAATGCTCACGCATTTCGTGAACTTTCACTAGCAGAAGAAAAATGGTGGGCCCGCATGTTGGAACAATGTAATGTGGCAGTCACCCCAGGAAATAAGCTGTCAGTATTCTCAGCTATGGTCACCTTTCTTCAGGTGAAGACATCTGAGTGGATGACCAACAAATCATTCGATGCGATGTTGGCTACTTTCCGCAAATCTTTCCCAGATGCGTCTGAGCTGCCACACACCTACAGTAATATGAAGAATTTGCTTCGTGCAGTTGGAATTGGATATGATATGATCCATGTTTGTAAGAATAATTGTGTTCTATTCCGGAAGGATTATGCCAACTTAAGTGAATGCCCAAAATGCAAATCATCAAGATGGAAAGATGGCGATGCTGTGAA
The DNA here is from genome assembly GCA_011799875.1 of Thinopyrum elongatum. Classification (NCBI taxonomy): domain Eukaryota; kingdom Viridiplantae; phylum Streptophyta; class Magnoliopsida; order Poales; family Poaceae; genus Thinopyrum; species Thinopyrum elongatum. Next base: position 188,641,936 of record CM022297.1, on the reverse strand, counting down.
GAGGATTCCTCATAATGTTCTGAGACATTTTCCAATTATACCAAGATTGCAGAGGTTGTTTCATGATGTTGAAACAAGAAAGGATGTACTGTGGCATTCTAGGAACCAGGAGTACAAATATCAGAATGTAATGAGCCATCCATCTCATGGTAGTGACTGGAAAAGCTTCAATCAGAAACACAAAAAGTTTGTTGCTGACCCGAGAAACATTAGACTTGTCTTAGCTACAGATGGATTCAACCCATTTGGCCACCAGAGCGCCACATATAGCATGTGGCCAGTGCTTTTTATCCCTTACCACATGCCACGAAATGTCTGCACCAAAGAATCAAACTACATGATGGCCTTGCTCATCCCAGGTCCAAAAAGTCCTGGAAAGGATTTTGATTTATTCATGGAGCCTCTTGTGGAGGAACTTCAACAACTATGGAGGGGTGTTCTCACTCGAGACCTATATAGCAGCCCACCGGCTGATTTCTTTCCGCGTGCTATTATAATTGGGTGCATCCATGATTATCCGGCTTTGGGCACTATGTCAGGGCGAACGACACATGGTTACAATGCATGTGTTCACTATGACAAGAATCCGCTGTCATACACAATACTTAGCAAGATTTGTTACATTGGACACCGCTGTTTCCTTGCCAAGGACAAGCCATGTCCTACAAAATACCGAAGCCATGTGTTCAATGCAAAGCATGAAAACCGTGATGCGCCAAAGAGGCTCACCGGCGATGAGTTGCAAGTGGAATTAGAGAAGGTCAGGCATATTACACCAGGAAACCATCCTGATAATGGTAGCGGGAAAAGGAAGCGTGGCAGGGCAGAAGAGAGAATATTGTTTACCCACAGGTCCACTTTGGGACTTGGAGTATTGGAAAGATTTGGATCTGCGGCATAATCTTGATGTGATGCACATCGAGAAAAATATATGTGACAGCATTATCGGCAAACTACTTAATATTGAAGGCAAGACAAAAGATACCTTAAAATCTAGGATTGATTTGACACACCTGGGTATCAGAAAGGATTTGCAGGTGGAAGATGATGGTGCATCACGGGATATGGCACCACCTGTGTATGTCTTGGACAAGGTAAAAAGAAAAGAATTATGCAAGGTCCTGTCACGTGTGAGATTCCCACATGGATTTGCTTCCAACCCTGAAAGGAGAGTTAGTGCAAATGGAAACAAGTTACAAGGGTTGAAAACTCATGGCTGCCACGTCCTACTTCAAAGGGTTTTACCTGTTATCCTTAGAGGATTGGGCCGCCCTGACTTATACAGAGCAGTTGCAGAGTTGGGACAATTCTTCAGGGAACTCTACAGTAGAAATATCAGGATAGATGCTTTGGAGTGTCTTAGAGATAAAGATACCAACTATCCTATGCGACCTTGAGAAGATATATCCTCCAGCCTTCTTTGATGTGATGGTGCATATGGCTGTTCATCTACCTGATGAGGCACTACTTAGAGGTCCAGTACAGTATGGCTAGATGTACCCTATTGAAAGGCGGCTAGGCACTTTCAAGGGCTATGTTAGGAATGGAGCTAGACCCGAGGGTTCCATTGTAGAGGCCTACATTGGTATAGAAGAGTTGACATTCTGCTCAAAATACATTGAAAGAGCTGATCAGCTTAGCAAATAGGTGGGTGAAGACAATCCCGAGCTCAATGTTTTCGATTGTTCTGTTCGAGTTACAGGGAAGAGTTGACAAGACGACAAACCTAAAGATTTGGACAAAATGGTTTGGTATGTGTTGAAGAACTGTCCTGAGATTCTACCTTATATCGAGTAAGTGTTAAGTACTGTAGCTTATACATCGTAATCTACTAAAATTGCAGCACATTCTTATATATTTAGATGTTTGACACGATCACTATGTTGTGCAGCATCTACAAAAAGGAGTTACCACCGCAAAATGCAAGAAACATTGACAAACTGGTTATGGCAGGATTTGCGAAATGGTTCAAGAGCCGTGTAAGCTTTTGAATTACACTGTTAGTTTTTTTTAATATATTGAGCACATAAGATGATCAACTTGTCTATTTTCTAACCATAGGTTAAGAAGATGCGGGAGGATGGACAGGGAATTAATGATGCCCTTTACGCACTAGCAATGGGTCCTGATACTTGGGTAAGACATTATGAATCTTGCATTGTTGGAGATGTGCGCTACAACACCCTTGCACGCGACGAAGGCAGGAAGACACAAAATAGTGCCATCATGAGCACGGATAAGTACGGCGAAGAGACAACTGAAATGTATGCTAACATAACAGACATTGTTCAGTGGCAGTATATCTCCAGTTTCGAGGTTCATCGGTGTGTGGTTCTGTTGTGCTGTCATTGGTATAACCTGTTTTCTAGGATCGCAAAACCGAGAGCTGATGATTATTTCAAATCCATCAATGTCAAGGCGGCGTACCAGACTGATGAGCCTTTTATTTTGGCAAATCAAGCAACATAGATATTTTTCTTGGAAGACACATATGCATGTAGCGATGACTGGAGAGTATTGCAAAGGTTTGAGCAGAGGAATTTGTTTAATGAAGTTGCACAACAAGATGATGCTTACACTGCTCCTGATGTAGAAGTTTCCACAGATGTTCCTAATATCTTTGAGAACCATCACGTTAATACGCTGGCGAAAAGATTCCGTGTCGGGCTGTGAACATACGAGAGTTGATCAATGAGACGCCAATGTTCGAGGACATTTAGGATGAAGAAGAAGATGACACTGGGGGGAATTACGATTCAGACTGATACACATGGCGAAGATGTTGACGCTGCTGCTGCGGATGATGATTAGATTGCTTTTGCCGTATTTGCCTATGAGAAGACGACTTTTTATCTACTATGTGAAATTGTGTTTGCTATGACAACTGAAACCTGATGAAGTTGTTGTTTAGTATTTTGCTGTGAGACATCACTTATTACGTATGTTGATTTTTGTTTGGTGATTGTATGACGACTAAAACATGATGACATTGTTGTTTAGTTGTACTCATATTTGGCTATGAAACTTGTATTTGATGACATAGTTTGCCGTTCAACTGCAATTTCCTCGACGTCTTTGAATGGGAACAAAGCTGACCCAACAGGGCCTCTGCTAATTTATCTATTTATTAGCAAAAGGGCCTCTGCTATTTATTTATTTATGAGCAAAAGGGGATACCCCCAATTTCCGTTAATAGAAATCATTAGATGTTCACAACACTACGCCCAGCCTGCTAAACAGGTTTCATTCATTACTAGTTTCAGCAAAGTGCTCATGTCATAGCCACTGAATACATCACGAGTGCTACATACACTACAAATGAAGAGACAATCATCCTACAGAGCACAACGATCTTGCCCATTATCTTCACAAGCTCTTTCATCTCCTCATTGCTGTCAAGGCCGTTCAGTAGTTGTTGCTTTGCCATGATCAGATGAACTACATCTTTAACCTTCTGCTCTGCATCTTCCTCTTCTGTCGTTCCTTCAGTTACTTGTCCAACACCCCAACCTGCTGGTATTGGGATTCCTCGGCTAACCAAATAATCAATGTAGTTCCATTCCCCCACATCAGCAACTTCCCAGAAATACAAATCATACGAATCTTCCCTTTTCTGCATGAATCAAATTGGAAGATCATCAATGAAACTATTAAAAAAATCAGCAACTGAAAGCAGGCGAACAACACTTAAACATATTATTACCCCATGATTCGGGCATTTGTAGAAGACTCGGCCAGGGTTGAGGATTGTAGTTGAGACACGACGGATGACTCTGTGTGATTTGCAGCAGTGGCACCACACCAAAGGCAGCGGGTTGCAATGAGCAACCGGCTGCGATGAGTGTGCCGGCGGGGGTGTGATGAGACCCATAGGGGATGGTACGGGTGGCGGCTTGGCGCATATCTGGTTGTTGCCTGCTGAAGAGCAGGTGGACGAGCCACCAGCGAACATGATTGCTGTGGCCAGAGCTTCTGATGCTAGGCAGAGTAACTAGAGAAGAGGAGAAGCGAACGTTGGATATGTCAGTTTCATTACTTGCAGAGTAGCATAGCACTATATATAGTCATAGTCTAGGTTTGGATTCGAACTAGCTACAGGAGCACGTCTCTCTTTTTTCTAAAACTCAGCAATGTCTCTTTACTCATACACTAGCTTGTTCTATACGCCTTCTCAAGTCTTTGATTTTAGGGAATGTTATGTGGCGAATGTTCCCTGGGAGGAGGACAGCAAACAAATGCATTTTCCTGGCAGTTTTAGTTGTGACGCAAGATCAAACGGTGGAAGTTTTGGGAATGTTATCTGGCGAACGAGCCCAGTTTTTCTTTTCTTCCTATAAAAAAGTATGTTACGTGGTGTCGGCTTAGTCAACAAATGATTGTGCCAACCTTGACCGTTGGATTGACATTCAACGTCTATCATGTTTCTTTAGTCTCTTCTTCCTCCAGCCACCAAACCCAAACCAGCGCCGGCTTGATCGCCTGCTCCCGCCTCTCATGGCTGGCTGTGCTGCCGCGCACGCATCACGGCCACATCGCACCCTAAAACTCTGCACATCTTCCCTGGCTCCGGTCCGTTCCCGTCTGAGGCCTCACCATCATCCTCCGCCTTGGTTCACTCACCGCGGTGCTGCCCACCGGTGTTGTCAACATGGTCAACAACCGAGAGGAATAAGGAGATAACTGTACATGGTGAGGATGACAGTAGGGACCCGCCAGAATCATGGCAGTAGGCAAGCAAGTGCCTCCTTTATTACAAGAAAAAAATGGTTCCTCCTGATGGTTTCCTAACATCTGGGTCGCACGCCACTGTCAACGTAGTCAATAAGCGAGATAACTGCACAAGGAGCAGCTGACACCCGGGACCCAGTAGCTCGCGCAATATTTTTTTTGTTTTCAGGACGGAGCAGGGTATCAACTGGGTTGTGTGGGAGCTGTGGCCCGTCTAGCCCACGCTTTTATTTCATATGTTTACCACATGACGAGCCCTGTTTTGTTTTTTCTTTCTGAAAATGGCTAGCCCATCTATTTTGTTTTTTGCAGAATAACCAACAGAGGCCTACTTGCTTTTCTATGCCTTGCTGGGCCTGAAATCTTTCAAGACGAGGAGGGATGCATTCGGCTTGCCCAGAAAATGGGCCATAAGTAATAAGAAATGGGCTGCAAAATGAAAAATACAGCAAACAGGCAATTAGTTCCAAATTACTTTTTTTCTTTCCGATTTTGATATTTTAAATTTCATTGTTTTTGTGCGGGTAAAATTTCATTGGATTTTACATTAAGGTATGTTTATTTTTTAAATTAATTTGAATCTGGCTAGAAATTTTGGGCTGTACGCCCCGAAGGACGAGCACATGGAAGCATACCTTGAGGAGGTACGCAAAATTGAGAAACGATTCTTGGGTCTGGAATTGCAGCACGTGCCGCGAGGCACAAACATGGAGGCGGATGACATCGCTAAGAGGGCATCTCGGCGTCTGCCTCAGGAGCCTGGCGTCTTCGAAGAGCGGCTCTTCAAGCCATCGGCAGCTCCACCCACCTCAGAACCAGCACCGTCTCACGAGGATCTCCCCCAGGCTCCTCCGTCGGGCGCCCCAGCTTGTGGCCCGACCTCAGGAGCTCGCCTCCTCCTCGCGATGGAACCTCAGGAGGGGTGTTGGACCGAGGAGTTCAAGGCGTACCTACTTCGGGGCACCCTGCCGGAGAAGAAGGAAGACGCGGAGCGTGTGGCCCGCCAGGCCACAGCATACTGCATCCAGGACGGTGAGCTCTATCGGAGGCGTCCAAACGACGTCTCTTTACGGTGCATCTCCAGGGAGCAGGGATGCGAGCTGCTGGCCGACATACATGGCGGGGACTGTGGGCATCACTCTTCATCGCGCACACTCATGGGCAAGGCATTCCGCAGCGGGTTCTACTGGCTTACGGCACCCAACAACGCTGCCGAGCTGGTGAAGTCCTGTGAAGCCTGCTAGTTCCACACCAAGCAGATCCACCAGCCCGCTCAGGGCCTCTAGACCATCCCGCTCACATGGCCATTCGCGGTCTGGGGGCTGGACATCTTGGGGCCATTCCCACGGGCGCCCGGTGACTACCGCTACCTCTATGTCGCCATCGACAAGTTCACCAAGTGGGGGGAGGTGGAAGCCGTCCGCACCATCCCGGCCGGCTCGGCCGTCAAGTTCATCAAAGGCCTCGTGAGCCGGTTCGGGGTTCCTAACCACATCATCACCGATAATGGCTCACAGTTCACTAGCAACCTTTTCAAAACATACTGTGCTAACCTTGGAACGCAGATATGCTACGCTTCGGTGGCACACCCCAGGAGCAATGGCTAGGCCGAGCGCGCCAACGCAGAAGTCCTGAGAGGCCTCAAGACGAGGACCTTCAAGAAGAAGCTCGAGGCCTGCGGCAGGGGCTGGCTCGACGAGCTCCAGTCCGTGATGTGGTCCATCCGCACCACCGCAACCAAGCCGACGGGCGAGACTCCGTTCTTCCTCGTCTACGGAGCCGAAGCAGTTCTCCCTCACGAGGTCAAGCATCACTCCACGCGGGTCTTGGCGTTTGACGTGGCACGCCAGGATGCCACACGGGGGATGGACCTCATGCTGGGGGAGGAACGCCGCCGTCAAGCCTCGCTCCAAGCGGCAAGGTACCAGCAGGCGCTACGGTGGTACCACTGCCGCAGCGTCCGCTCCAGGACGCTCGAGGTGGGTGATCTCGTCCTGAGGCGGGTGCTCTCCAGGGAGGGGCTACATAAGCTCTCACCCATGTGGGAGGGCCCGTTCAGGATCGCCCGGGTCTCCAGGCCTGGTGCCGCGCACCTGGAGACGCAAGACGGGATCCCCATCCAGAACGCTTGGAACATCCAGCACCTCCGGAAGTTCTACCCATGAAGCAAGGCCCCGTGCCTATGAAGGTCTCCGCTAATGACACTCTCACGTAATAATGAGTGTGCCTGTACACGCCCCGGAGCCTCCTGAGTGTCGCCCGCGGGCCTCAAGGGGGCTCCCTCCCACATCCTAGTGGCAGCACTTAGCTCCGCGCTGGTGAGAAGACTAGACTAGGTGCCGGATGCGGCTATTCTTTTGCTTGCTTTCTGTAGTTGGTTTCCAACTTTTTAATGGAATTTGGAGTTTTCGCGTTTCTCGTTTGCCAAAGCTGGAACTTTCTTGTCCTCTGTTCGTTCACCTCTCCAGCCTTGTCCCAGGAAGAGCGGCAGTTGCCCGTCGCTCCTCCTCACGTGTCCCGCGTGCGAGGGCTAGGTAGGTGTGTGCGCTTGGCGCTCGCCGCGACCACACCTCACTGAAGCCCTGTCGCCCCAGAGCTTCGGTCCTTAAATCCTTGCGAGACGCTCTCAAACGAGCTCGTGGGCACGCATACCTTCTCAAGTCCATGCCTCCAGGCATTGCGACGCGGTGCACCAGCCACAACCAACCCAAGCTCGGGGGCTCGCGCAAGGAAGGGCATGACACCCTATGAAGTTTTCTAATAATTCTGCAGTTGTACAATGCCTCCTGAGGCCCGACGGCTCATGAGTCATTAACAAGCAAACTTCGCCAGATGTTGCTGGAGAGGCGCACCCTCGAGAGGCGGGAAACTACAGCAAGCATATCAAGCTAAGTTATTCTAACCGCACCTGATCGTAATATCGGTATCCCGGCACAATATCAAAATAACAAACATAGCATAATGGCACGAGTGCCTTGGTTCATTACATGCCCCAGTAGGGCCCTCTACCTTTTTTTTCAAGTGCAGGAGAAAGGAAAGGTTAAACAAAAGTGGACCGCACGACCGCAATAGCTCCCGAGGCCAGGCTCCGGAGGCCCCCGGGCTCACCCCGAGTCTTCCTCCTGCTTCACCGGAGCGCGACGACGAGACGACCCATCGCCTTCCCTGATGCGAGCCCGGTGGCATGGTGGTTGGTCATAGCCGCCGTTGCTGGTGCTCTCGCCGGAGGAGGAGCCGCTGCTGCTGAAGGAAGCACGGCCGTCGTCAAGGCCATGCTCATCGTCGCCGCTGCCGTCTTCCGGGCGGCACCCCACACGACGGCCTTCCTCCCCGAACACCCTCATGTAGAGGGCCGCGAGGCCGTCGTACCTGAAATGAAGGGTGCACCTCCCGCTCAGGCCTCGCGCGTGGGCAAACGCCTGCCAACCGCGGGTCAAGGACACGCTGCCCATCTCGATGACTTTGACCCCAACCCTGGAAGCCTTGCTGCAACAGTCGTCAGCCTGTAGCCAGAGGCCGTCAAGCCCCGCGACCGGCAGCTCACTCACGAAGAAGCGCGGGAGTGGGAGCCAGGTGCCGGCGGGCTTCTCTGACCACACAACGAATTCCGGGAGCACATCCGCCGAGTGGAAGCGCGGCCGAGGAGGCCGGGCAACCACGGCATGCCGCCCCTCGTCACAGGGGCTGCCTCGCCCTTGGCGGCTCCTGCCTTGAGAAGAAGCGCCGCCGCGGCCGCCCAAAGCGACAACAGCCCCCGAAGGAGTACACCCGCGCCCCCGAGGAGCTACTGCCGGGGTCGCAACATGCTTGCGGGGGCAGCCTCGCCCTCTCTTGGGTGGCGGCGAACCCGACCCCTCCTTGGGGGCCTTCCCCTTCTCGGCGGCAGAGAACCTCCTCGTCGGTGCCATGGATGCTACGACAAGACGGGGAGGTGAAGAAGAAGGAGGAGTGAGCAGCGAGAAGATGGAGATGAGTGAGGGGGGCTCTGCCCCTCCCCTCATTTATAGCCGGAGGGAGGCCAACCGCCGGCCTCCACGATCCCACGCAGTGAGGGTTTTTCTCTGCATGCAGCAGAGTCTCGTCAAGTCGAACGGTTGCCGAGGCGGCATGGGGAAGCGGAGACGCCCACGTCCCATCAATCGCCATGCGTCGACCAAGGCCGCAGGCGGTTAGGGCCCGCAGCGCTCCGCACTTGCCCCTTGGCTTCGCCTCGAAGCCAAGTTCGAGCATGCCTTGGGCCCAGGGGCTACTGTCGGCGTTCTGGGAACAGGGGTACCCAGACTTGCCTGCCTGCGACCCACGGCGTGGCTCCATCGATGGCCTAGTATGGCCCAGCTTCAGCAACAACAACTCAAGACCCTCGCGAGGGGCCAAGCCTCGCGAGGCGGACGACACCGAGACCTCCACGAGGAACGGCCTCCTCAGGCTGGCTCTCGAGGAGCGGAGATCTCTATGCAAGCCTCACCTCGTGAGGTCCGGATGACGTGAGCCATGACGACCAAGGCCAGGCGGGCGCCAGCGGGCGCAGTGTACCAGTTTCCTCTTCGGTGCTAAAGGGGCAAGCAGAGGCGCGGAGTCCCAAGGAATCAGCCAAAGGTTTCCATTCCCGTGCAACAAGACCAAGACCACCAGGACGGCAGGACGGAGGTCATCACCGAGCCCACCATGGCGTCACAACCAGAGGCTTTTGCAGGCGAAGACTACTTTTGTCAGGATAGCATGTACTAGTTGTCTCCCTTCGAATTTGGCCGTTGTGGGATCCCTTCCCGCCTTTCATTTGGGAAGAGGACCAAGGCCACTATAAATAGGACTTAGCCACCACCATAGGGAGGGGACGACGGATCATTCAGATCACCCTCACTCCACCAGCTCGCTCGAGCACAAGAACACCTCTCCTCCTGAGGCTGTTCGCCACTTTACTAGTTCATCCTCAGCCACTCGAGGCCAATCCACCACAAAGCAGGAGTAGGGTTTTACACCACAAGGTGGCCCGAACCTGGGTAAACTGCTGTGTCTCTTTTCCTTACAGTTCGTCGAGCTAGGCTGTGAGATTACCGAGTAGGCAGACTGGGGAGGACGAGTTCTTCACACGCACCCCAGAGTTCGAACCTCTCAAGGGATTTTATTGCCAGCTTTCAGTTCATAAAACTTAGAAAATTTTCTCCAAAGGTCCGCATCAAAATAGGAGTGACCATCTTTATCAAGTTTTACGCTAACTGTCATTGTAAATCCATGCTGCGTTGTCAATATGACATCCATGGAGTCATCAACAATGTAAAGCCCAAGATTTCCTTCTACTCGTGTTCTTGCAAAGCAAGGGATGTACTGCTTGAAATGAAAATTAAGATCGTAAATTAGATATATTGAAATAACAGAGCAAGATGCAAATATGGGAGTAACTGAGAGAACAGAACAATATATAGCTGAAAGCAAAGTACAAAAATATATAATTAAAAATAGATAATGTAACAATGATTTGATACAAATATGAGAGTAACTGAATGAACAATACATCATTAATTTGCATAATATAGGGAAAAAATCAGCTTCGACGTCTAGGCTGCATGTGACACCGTACTTTTTATCCAAATGTAGCAATAAACGGTATATGTTCATAAATTTAGGCCATGCCAACTGTGGTAGGGTGAGATTGAACATACCGACGCTCCATGAAGTCATCTGGAATGGTGAGATAGAACTTCGTTTCCGACTGGCCGCGACCATACTTTCTCGATTTGTGCTCGCAGTGTGGACACTTGAATGAAAACCCTCGAATCAGCTAGAAGAAAAATGAATCCACGGTGATTTCCGCCGGTTGATTAACAGCGACGGACGAACTACGATAAGAGATGAGTGAATATTTTGCTAAATTGATTACCTTCTCCATGAGAAAAATTCCCGGCCCCATCCCGCAGAAAACCCCAATCGACCAGAGTCTAGAAAGTCAGTGCAAGTCGGTGCAGATAGTCGGCGGCAAGCGGTAGGGGCGAAATCCCGTGCCGTTTGGAGTGCGAGCTCCGCCCGCCGACAACAGCCGTCGAGTTTGGGTGGCCGCCGCGATAGAAGTTGAAGAGGTGCGGAGTTGCGGAGGAGTCCGTAGCGAGTGGGTGGGGACGAAGTGAGCAGGGGGGTGAGGGTTTTATTTTTCCTTTTGCATGTGTGGGTGAACACACACGGTTCGCAGAGGCGACGGAAATGAATCATGTGTGATAGTAAATCACCGAGATTGAAGGGGAATCCAAATTTCCTTCCTAGTTTGTCATTCAATTTTTTTCTACGATCAACATACCCCCTCCAATGCAACGTGTTCAAATTTGGCATTTTTCTGGGCTCATTTACCATATTTAGGTGATTATGTGCCTTTTCTAGGCATTAATGCACATAATTCAAATTCAAACAATCGATGCATGAAAAGGTGCACAAGAATGGTCTGGAAAACCATGCTCGTGCTATTTAGTAAATTCTCATGCCTTTTACAAGGAATGGGCAGAGATTTCAAGGAAATGTGTGCCAATAGTCAACCACAAATGTATCGTTTATTGGTTTTTCAACTATAGAAAAATGAAATGCATGCTTGGAAAACATGACGCCTGGCATGGTGCCATGGTATGGCCTCACCGTGCCCTGGTACAAAATTGAGAAGGTTTGGCTTATGTCGTCATGCACGCCCTTCATAAATTGAACCATCACCGAGGAAGTTTCATGGTTTCGAGAGGGAAATCACCAAGATTGAAGGGGAATCCAAATTTCCTTAGTTTTTTGTCCTTGAGTTTTTTTCTATGATGAACATACACCCTGCAAATCACCGTGTTCAAATTTAGCACTTTTCCGGGCTCATTTACCATATTTAGGCGATTATGTGCATTTTCTAGGCATTTAGCATAGATAAATCCAATCCAGCTACAGCTGCACGGGTGTGATGAGTGGGACGTGGATTGCCGTTCGACCGCGGCGCATCCTACAATGCACATGCGAGATCAGCGTGGCTGGGGTTCCGGCCAATCATAACGCAACACACAATAGGCTCAGCGCACACTGTTTTCCGGAGGCGATGGAGATGAACCACGTGCGTTAATGAATGACCAAGATTGTTAGGGAAGCTAAATTTCCTTAGTCGTTTGTCCTTGAGCTCTTAAAAACCACCGCACTGTACGGCTCTCCGGCCACTCCACCCTAGAGCTCTCTCCAAGCATCGTCACCACGCCGCACATTAACTGTTAAGGAAGCGATGGTATCCCGCCACACCGAGTTACTTGCCGCCCGTGACCACACACATGGTGAGGAAGCGATGGCATCCCGCCACGCCAAGTTCATCGTCGCCCGCGGCTGCACAAGTACGTGGGCGGACTTTGATGCTGTCATGGCCGAATGGGTGGTGGATCTAGAGGCGGCCAAAGCCTCACAAAAGGAGTGGAAAAGGTAGAAAGCAGTCAAGAAAATAGAGTCCCGCCACCACAAGAAAGAAGAGGTCGCATGCCATGTTGAGGAGAGCTCGGCGGAGATCGAAGCATGGTCGGCTATCGCCGACAAGGCCGGGAAGGAGAATGACGGCGTCTGGCCAGCATGTGAGAAGTAGTTACTTTGTATGTCGCCCATAAGTTTGTATAATTAATTATGAGCATCTACCAATACTACATACTAGTTTTAGAGCAAATTACTAGTAGTACTTTAAGTTGGTACTATCTATTATTAACGTACAATGTCGGTAAGCGCATCCTTTTAGGGCTTTGAGCGTTGATTAGCATGTGTTCACTGAAGTTTTGTAGCCGCACCCTGGCCCTCAACCCTCCCAAAACGTCCGCCCGCAGCCACCCGAAGCCACCGGAGACTAGAGCTGGCCGCAGGTAGTTTTTAGTCCCACCTCGCCACGCGAGTTGGCAGACACCGACTTAAATAGCCGCGTCGGCAGATGGCAACAAGCTTCTCTTTTGTTGCATAGGATCAATTCTGGCTATGTGAGCGAGGCAGGTTGACACTTGATTGCATTTCATAAACCGATGATTGTTCATCGGGTGTCACCTTTGCCTCGTTCATGTACATTGAATAACCTTGCTACAATGAAAGAGATTTTTAAATTAGGTGCGGCTGGAGATGCTGATAGATATAAGAATTATTAGAAGATCACAAAACATACGGTTTCTATGGCGTACCCATGTGCGTTTTTTTTTTGCGTTAATGATCCATAAGTCAGTTACCTATGCGATGTTTCCTAATAAAGCAAGCGTACCATTGACCCAAAAAATCACCTACACGTGTACATTTTTTTGGAGACGGGGTCTGCCAATTTTCTCTTTTCTCGCACACGAGTATTTTACGTGCTTCATCTGGGTTGTGTGTTCCCTCCGCCCAAGTTTCAAGTTTCGCAGCGAAATTTTCATTAGGCGCGCGATTTCAGAATTTATTCCTCCCACCACATCCCCACCCATCACATTTCCGCAGTATCTCCCCCCCTCCCGGCAGCTCAAACCGCCGCCGCCGCAACCACAGCTTCAACCACATCTACGTTCTGCCCGAGCATCGTCGATCCAGTCAGGTAACCCACCGATCTCTATCATGGCCCCTGCCTGATTGCTTAAATGGCGGCTACAAAACATCCTCGTGCCTCAAAATCCCCACCACCCTACCTCCAGAGCATCGCCCCACAAGCCCAACCACATATCACATGGAGGTCGAGGAGCTGATGGCGGTCGATGGCGTGATGGCCGTTGTGCGTGTCGACCCAGAGGAACACCTCGCCTCCGCCGCCGCCGACTTCGTGCAGGCTCTGGTCCAGATGAAGTGCCCCAGCGACTACCCCCCAGGACTTACCAAGTATGACATGACTAGCTCAATCATACCAATACCAGTTGCAATGGCTATGTTTTGTACGGTTGATGTATTAAGCTTGTTCGTCTCTTGTTTATTTCAGTACTGCACATTGTGTGATGTTCAAGTATTAACTGTCCAGCTCAATTTCACCAATACCAGCAACAAACTTACAATACATGACTCGGGATGCTGTTAAGTCTGTTGTAATTAACAATTGTATCCATTTTTTAATCTATCCCTTTGCTATCATGCTACGCTCCGCAATGAAGATATCACTAGAGATGTTGTCATTTTATTTCCATTTGCTATTTTTGGTGGATGCTAATCCTTTTGTACTTAACATGCCTTTCCATGTACTTACGTAGGGCCATAACGGGCGGTGTTGTTGTTTGCCGACGAGGTTAGCTGCACCCCATGTCTTATAGTATTTTACATCATTTGTGCAATTGCAGTTTAACTTCTAACATTTATTGGTTGCATGTAGGTACACATGTCAGCGGCACTGATGCACGCTTAGACCCGGAGGAACACCTCGCCTCCGCTGCCGCTGACTTGGGGCAGGCTCTGGCCAAGATGAAATGCCCCACCAACTACCTCTCAGGACTTACCAAGTATGAACTCACGAGTTCAATCTTACCAATACCAGTTGCCATGGCTATGTTTTGTATGGTTGATGTATTAAGCATGTTGTAGTAAACATGCCTAACACATATTTGCTGTTTTCCCTACCTTTTTATAGACAACTCGACCATTCTCTGCTCTGGCAGCACCTGCCTTGAGATGTTCAACTCTGCCAATTGCATTTTTACCAGTACCACTTTCAATGGCTATACTAGGTTGCCTGTAGTTAAACGTGACTTGTTATTTTCAGTACTGCACACTGTGTGATGTTCAAGTATGAATTGTCCAGCTCAATTTCACCAATAGCACCTACAAACTTACAAAACATGACTTAGGATGCTGTTAAGCCTGTTGCAATTAGCAGTTGTATCCATTTTTTAATTTGTCCCTTTGCTACCGTGCTACTCTCCGCAATGAAGATATCACTAGAGATGTTGTCGTTTTATTTCCATTTTCTATTTTGGGTGGATGTTAACCCTGTTGTAGTTAACATGCCTTTCCATGTACTTAGCAGGGCCATAACGGGCGATGCTGTTGTTTGCTGTCGAGGTTAGCTGCATCCCATGTCTTACAATATTTTACATCATTTGTGCAATTGCAGTTCAGCTTCTAACATTTACTGGTTTCCTGTAGGTACGCATGTCAGCGGCATTGATCCACGCTTCGACCCGGAGGAACACCTTGCCTCCACTGCCACTGACTTGGGGCGGGCTCTGGCCAAGATGAAGTGCCCCAACAACTTCCTCTTAGGACTTACCAAGTTTGAACCCACCAGTTCAATCTTACTAATACCAGTTGCAATGGCTATGTTTTGTACGGTTGATGTATTAAGCATGTTGTAGTAAACATGCCTAACACATCTTAGCTATTTTACCTAACTTTTTATAGACAACTGGGCCATTCTCTGCTCTGGCAGCACCTCCCTTGCGATGTTTAACTCTGCCAATTGCATTTTTATCAGTACCAGTTTCAGTGGCTATACTAGGTTGCCTGTAGTTTAATGTGCCTTGTTATTTTTAGTACTGCACACTGTGTGATGTTCAAGTATGAACTGTCCAGCTCAATTTCACCAATAGCAGCTACAAACTTACAAAACATGACTTAGGATGTTGTTAAGCCTATTGCAATTAACAGTTGTATCCATTTTTTAATTTGTCCCTTTGCTACCGTGCTACTCTCCGCAATGAAGATATCACTAGAGATGTTGTCGTTTTATTTCCATTTTCTATTTTGGGTGGATGTTAACCCTGTTGTAGTTAACATGCCTTTCCATGTACTTAGCAGGGCCATAATGGGCGATGCTGTTGTTTGCTGTCGAGGTTAGCTGCATCCCATGTCTTACAATATTTTACATCATTTGTGCAATTGCAGTTTAGCTTCTAACATTTACTGGTTGCCTGTAGGTACGCATGTCAGCGGCACTGATCCATGCTTCGACCCGGAGGAACACCTTGCCTCCGCTGCCACTGACTTGGGGCGGGCTCTGGCCAAGATGAAGTGCCCCAACAACTACCTCTTAGGACTTACCAAGTTTGAACTCACCAGTTCAATCTTACTAATACCAGTTGCAATGGCTATGTTTTATACGGTTGATGTATTAAGCATGTTGTAGTAAACATGCCTAACACGTCTTAGCTATTTTACCTAACTTTTTATAGATAACTGGGCCATTCTCTGCTCTGGCAGCACCTCCCTTGCGATGTTTAACCCTGCCAATTGCAATTTTATCAGTACCAGTTTCAGTGGCTATACTAGGTTGCCTGTAGTTAAATGGGCCTTGTTATTTTCAGTACTACACACTGTGTGATGTCCAAGTATGAACTGTCCAGCTCAATTTCACCAATAGCAGCTACAAACTTACAAAACATGACTTAGGATCTTGGTAAGCCTATTGCAATTTAAAGTTGTATCCATTTTCTAATCTGTCCCATTGCTACCATGCTACTCTCCGCAATGAAGATATACTAGAGAGGCTGTCGTTTTATTTCCATTTGCTATTTTTGGTGGATGCTAACCCTGTTGTAGTTAACATGCTTTTCCATGTACTTACGAAGGGCCATAACGGGCGATGCTGTTGTTTGCCGTCGAGGTTAGCTGCATCCCATGTCTTACAGTATTTTACATTATTTGTGCAATTGCAGTTTGGCTTCTAACTTTACTTGCTTCTTGTAGGTACACATGTCAACGGCACTGATCCAGGCTTCAACCCAGAGGAACACCTCGCCTCCGCTGTGGCCGACTTGGGGCGGGCTCTTGTCCATATGAAGTGCCCTAGCAACTACCCCTCAGGACTTTACAAGTATGAACTGACCAGTTGAATCTTACCAATACCAGTTGCAATGGCCATGTTTTGTATGGTTGATGTATTAAGCATGTTGTAGTAAATACGCCTAACCCGTCTTATCTATTTCCCTACCTTTTTATAGACAACAGGGCCATTCTCTACTCTAGCAGCACCTGCCTTGCGATGTTAAGCAAACGAGATGGGTGATGGGAATTAAGCTCTTTATTTACACTTTGTCCAAGACAATAGTGAACTTTAGGATGGTAAGTAATGTGTTGCCTTTTCCCCTGCCCACAAAAAGCTACTCTATTAGACATGAGTATCTGAAAGTTTTCTCTTTTCAGTGGTTTCTGAAGCAATTTACTCATGATTACCTTGCAAACTACATGACCGGAGTGGAGGCAACTAAGGTTAAAATATATAATTCATACTACCATGATAATGCTCTAGAAGTCTTCCTGAAGGCGGTGAAGGATGGGCGGGCGATCGTCACAAGGGGTTGGACAAAAGTTGTTCGTGCCTATGGCATGCAGGAGGGCACATTATAGGCATTCCGCCTCTTCAACACCATCGGCAGCCAAAATGATTTACACTTGTCTCCTCACGTTTACCGCCTCTAAATATTGTGGTTCATCATAGTTAATTGCTGCCTAATCCTGTAATTACTGAACATATTGTACTGAGAATTTTATTTATGGATTGGTTGTTGAACCATTGTGTCGAGAATCTGAATTCCATGTTTCACATTTCAAAATTTCCAATTCAAATAATAAATTACAGGGAAAAATAAAATTAAACAAGAACGAATAAAATAATGTACACACGGTTAGAAATAAAATAGCGTGTACAATGGAAAAATAGAGAACAGACGGTTCTTGACTTGAAACGTTTGCGATGCCGGACGGACGCACACACGATTTCATCTCATATGCGTGTGTGATTCATGGTAATACGGCAAATGTTTCAAACCTATATGCGTGTGTGATAGGAATACCTATCGCACACAGTTATGAAAATGGACACGTTGGCGATAGTAGAGGCACCGCACACATTTTATAGTTTTGAACTATGTGCGATAACATACCTATCGCAAACACATCGGCAGATTAAATGTTTGTGATATCGACCTTTTTCACATGACTATAGCGGTGTAATCGTTTCAGATGTCTCTCGGATCAGAAACATAACGTCGAGACGTAATGTGTGGGACTGGCATGGCTTCTCATACGTTTATACTGTGGCGATCGTCAGTAGCCGCTTGCCTATCCCCGATGGTTTCTGGGTCGTGTGGGAAGGACCCCCCTATCGCCCACACTCACTAGGCGATGGTTTAAAACTCCGTCGCGGAAAGGGGTCAAATCAGTTTGTATAGCACGTAACGGTACTAGTGAATATACTCAGAACCTGGGAAGCAAGGTATGCTTTGCATCCGTTGCCCACCCAAGGAGCAACAGGCAAGCAGAAAGAACAAATGCTGAAGTATTGTGTGAGCTCAAGACAAGAACTTTTGATAGGCTGCACAAGTGCGGGAGGCGTTGGATTGATGAGTTGCCGGTGGTTCTTTGGTCACTCAGGACGACACCGAATCGAGCCATTGGTCAGACACCCTTCTCCCTAGTTTATGGTGCAGAAGTGATGCTCCCCACAGAACTCATATACATGTCACCCCTAGTACTTGCCTCTGATGAACTAGCGCAAGAGCAGCTACGGCATGACGATGCCGTGCTCCTCGAGGAAGATCGTCTCCGGGCTGTTGTGTGTGATGCATGCTGCCAGCAAGCTTTGCGCTGCTATCATAGCCGCAAGGTTCATGCTCGGAGCCTTGGAAGGCGACCTTTTCCTTCGGCGCGTTCAGTCCGCCAAGGGTACAAGCAAGTTGACGCACGGTTTTGATATGATTACACTGGTTTTAGACAAAATGACTAACATGCTGCTGAAGGCTTCGTTCTACCCTCTCTCTCTCTCTTTTTCTGATAAAAGCAGAAGGGTCCCTCGCGAGCAACTTTCCCGAGGGAAGATGGATGCAGGAACATGCTCGTTTATTTGGTCCTGCGGTAGCTCTTCCTTATCTAAGTGATAAGAAGTACAACAAAGAGAGATAAGTTTGTTTCATTTAAAACTTCCCATCATTCCATGTTGAACCTATGTATGAGAAACTTGCACGCGATGAAACCTTGCTGCGTCTATCATTCGCGCTCCTATCCTTGCTCGAGTCCATTCGACAGGATCAGTTGTAGCTGCGTTTGGAAAAGACCAGTAAGGAACCGTCCTTTATTCGCGCTCCTAACTCGCTTCGACTCTACTCAACGAAGATTAGTAGTAGCTGCGTTGGAGGCCGGCAATAGGCTTGCCGGAAACCTTGCTTGCAAAAGAGTGCTGAGGGCAGGTCCTTCAAAACGTCAAAAGCATGCAAAAGTTCCAGGCAGGTTTTTCTTTTAATTGCGTTAAACAACAAGTACAAATCATACAAGTGCTAACGTGGATGAGGAAATACTTAAATTTGATTCAAACACGGCAGATGCCTACATTTTTTGATAAAAGAGAAAAGTGCTCCGTAATACCTTTCTTGTCCCTCTCCTCCTAGGGTTTACATAGAGAGCAAGGAGGGCAAAAGGAGCGCCTGGGCAACACCCTGGTCACCCCTGCCAGGACCAGGGGGACGCAGCCTGACAAGATCGGGAGAGCACCTCCTCGGCAGGGAAGATGAAGCCAGAGATGGAGGGAGCGGCTAGGCGATGCACTGGTCACCCCCGCTAGGACCAGAGGGACGTGGCTCAGCAGGGACACCGGCAGGGAAGACGAAGCCGGAGTCCACGAGCCTGCCAGAATCCAACTGCAGTTGGCGGTGGTGTCCAGACCAAGCACCCCCGACAAATCGCTCTGCCGGGGTTCGGCTGTAGATGATGGTGCCACCGGCGCCTAGCTGGTGATGATGGTGCTGCCGGCGTTCAGCCGGAGTCCGAGTCGTCGTCTTCAGACTTGATGATCAGATGCCCGCGGCCACCATCTTCGTCATCGGTGTCCTCCTCGCTGTTGTCACTCGAGGAGGAGCTTTCGTCATTGCTCGAGCTTTCTACGCAGCACCTGAGACGAGCACTTGAATGCCCGAAGACCTTGACGGAGAGCATGTCAGACTAAACCAACTTAAAGCAAAGGACATGCCCCTCCGCAAGGTAGTGGGTGCGGACGAAGGTTTTCCACCCGCGCCTAAGGAGCATGATGCGGGGCGCGGGGAACTCAACGTTCACCCACACAGCGCCATTGCAGCAGCCGCAACCCAAGCGGCTGGTCGACCTCCATCACCCTGGCAAAAGGGCAAGGGAGACGCAGGCGATTACGGGGAGGACCGCGCAGCTTGATGACGAACTCAAGTGTCGTTTCCCCCAAATGGCCTTCTGCCGGGGGTGGAGCAGCTGGAGGAGAAACGACAAGCACGCCGTCCCAACCGCCTTAACCACGGGCGCCGTGTCGACCCCGACCTCGCCCCGTGGCTCTGCCTCGTGCACTGGAACCAGCCTCTACGGCCGCAACCGAAGCCAAGGTGTGGTGTCGAGGAGAAGCTCTTGCCATCGTGGCCGAAGCACGAGCCCGGCCTCTTCCTCTCGCCATGACAGAAGACATAAGCAAGAAAGGAGAAGGAGGAGGAGGTGGATGAGCATCACTACCCTCGCACCCCTCCTTTTATAGCGGAGGCGAGGGATGCTGGCTCCCCACTACTCTGGAGCAACCGCCCCGCTTCGCCAATCCGGCTCTCTGCATCCTTGGCTGGCGTCTTGCTTCATCAACCGTCCCACTGCACCAATCCGAGGCGCTGTGTCTTCTGCCAAAGCGCACATTCTCGAGCCCTGCTCGTCTGCCTCCAACCCCATGGAATGCATGCGGCGCGCGTGGCGGAAACGACAGGGGGTGGGTGAACTAAAGGAAAAATGGCAGTTACCCCGACTCACGCGCGGGCACCTTAATGGCATCCTATGGGCGTGGGCGCCCCTGGTTTTTGACACGAACGGCGCGTGTCTTCTGAGCACCGAAGATATCAAGATGAGACCTAGGGGCTGACCCAGGTGCAGATTAATGAAGAAGCGAAGAAGATCTCAAAGACACAACATCGCTCCCGGCAAGATCGATGTGTGCGCCTGTGCATTTGTTGGGCCTAACCCAACGATGCCCGGCGGCACGTATGGACCAGGCCCGAGGCTCCTGTCGGTGCAACACACATGAGTGTTTGCCGCCCTGACTTATGCACAAGCGCGGTGCAAATTCTTGTGTCAAGTGCCGAGTCTCATACACAACTAAGCCAGAGAAGCCACTCTTCGTGAGATCAAGGAGAGCACTAAGAAGACCAAGCATTGGAACAATACACAAATTTCATAACAGGAGCAACCAACTCCGGCAGGAACGAGCTTGCAAGTCAAGCCCCGGCAAGCCCTTCGGGCATGGCCACTACAGGAATCAGCTTCTTTGCCGTCTGCCATGGCAGACGGCAAAGGCATGAATGGCGGTCGGCAAAGCTCTTTGCCGACTGCTAGCTGTCGGCAAACAGTCCGGCTCAATTCCTGCCGGTAAAGGCCTTCTTTGCCGTCTGCTTCAGAGAAGCGGACGACAAAGGTTTATGCCGTCAGCCGTTTGCGGCCAGCAGACGGCAAAGAGCGTAGACGGCAGTGAGGTGAGGTGGGAGCCGTTAGGGGTTAATGGCGTGCTTTGCCGTCAGCCGGCAGACGGCAAAGAGGCTAAGGTCTTTGCCGTCTGCTGGCGGACGGCAAAGAGCCCAAATAGGAGTCACTGGGAAGCTGCCACGTGGCCTTATTTGCCGTCAGCCGGCAGACGGCAAAGAGGCTAAGGTCTTTGCCGTCTGCTGGCGGACGGCAAAGAGCCCAAATAGGAGTCACTGGGAAGCTGCCACGTGGCCTTATTTGCCGTCTGCTAGCTGTCGGCAAAGGGATTTGAATCTTTGCCGTCTGCCAGCAGTCGGCAAAGACCTTAGCCTCTTAGCCTCTTTGCCGTCTGCCAGCTGACGGCAAAATGCCCAAATAGGCAACCCAGTGTTCCCAGGTTGCACAGGTAGCTGCCACGTGGCCTTCTTTGCCGACTGCTAGCTGTCGGCAAAGCTCTTTGCCGTCTGCTAGCAGACGGCAAAGAGCCTATATAACCCCTGTTTTTAATTGAATTCATTCAATTTGACAGAAATTCATAGATATACACAGATAATACATATATACACAACAAGCATATCCAACAATATATTTCCACAAGTCCAACATATATCCATATGACATAAGAAGTTTCCAACAACATATCCATAGTGACATACACATCCAAACAAGTTCCCAAACATGTTTTCATAAACAAAAAGGAAGCACAAGGAGAATATATGAGTCCATCAATGCAAGCTTCCTCATCTCAAGCAAATCTGCAAATTGGGAAAGATGAAAGTTAGAAGAAGAAGAAGAAAAGAAGAAGAGGAAAATAAGAAGAAGATTTTATATTCTCTTTCTTTCTCTCCTCCCCCTCTTCTTTATCTTCTTCTTTTCCAACAAATGTAGTTAAAAAAGCCAATTTAGAGCTAAGCTAGGTAAATAGGTCATTTTGGAGATAAGCTAAGTTCAATGTATCATATTGGAGCTAACCTACGTAAACTTGGTCATTTTGGAGCTAAGCTAAGTTAAATGGATCATATTGAAGCTAACCTAGGTAAACTTGGTCATTTTTGAGCTAACCTACGTAAAAATGTCATTTTTTGCTATGCTAGGTAAAAATGCTAAGTGTGTAGGTCAATTTAGAGCTAACTTAGGTAAATAGGTCATTTTGGAGCTAACGCGGGTAAAATGGATCATATTGTAGCTAACTTAGGTAAACTTGGTCTTGGATCTGACCATACACACTGAACCCATCCGTGCTGACGGCGACTCGAGGATGCCTTGGATCTGCCGTTTTTTCCTTATGTAATGCATCGAAGCGCTTCCACGCTTCACCATCCGATGTGTGCACCATCATCACATTCCCATCTGCATCACGTTCGGTTCTTTTGCCCGTTTTGTGCCATGTCATATGTCTGGCCGTCTCTTTGACCATGAAAAGACGTTGAAGTCTTGGTACGATTGGCAAATACCGAAGAACATTAACGGGTATTTTGGTCTGCGTCTTCTCACCCATACCATTGTCTACCACAACATACCTGGATGACTCGCAAATGGGACAATAGTTCAAGTCCTCATACTGGTGCCTAAATAAGACACATCCTTTCTCACAGGCATGTATCTTCTCATAGGGCATCTTAAGAGCACGGAGGATTTTGTCTGACTGGTACAGGTTTGTAGGTAGCACATGGCCTTTGGGTAGAAATCGTCCGAATACTGTCATCATCGCGTCGTAGCATTCTCTACCCAAGTTGAACTGAGCCTTCAAAGCCATGATTTGTGAGATGGCATCCAGCTGACAAAGCTCAGTGTGCTCGTGGAGAGGACGTTTTGAGGACTCCAACATTTCAATGAAGGCCTTTGCAGATTCCTCCATCTCCTCGTCCGAGTCCCGAGCATCGTCAAAGTCTTGCACCATGTCTTCCATCCCGGTACCATGCTCGTCGGTGCGACGACGAACCACCTCAGGTCTGGCACGTTGGGCAGACTCACCATGAAATGTCCAGACCGTGTAACCAGGCGTAAAACCAAACTTCTGCAGGTGTTTACTCATTTCAAGCTCGTCCCTCTTATTAAAGTTGTCGCACCGGACACAGGGGCACCAGCTTAATCTCTGGCCATTAGCAAATGCGGCTCTAACAAACTCGTTGGTTTTTGTTAACCATTCACCGGTCCAAACTTTCTGACTAGTGTAACCGGTGTACATCCACGCACGATCACTCATATTGACTTCCTACTAGACAGACAATAAATATATACATCATTAAGCAAACCATATCCATTAGTTAATGGAGTTTGTCAGTTCTCTTACGTCCATGCAACCTACATGCTAATAGGTAAAGATAGGTCCTAATCCCACCCGAGTATGTGTAGATTGAGTTCGTTTTCCCATGCTCTGCTCCGGATCCAACGCAAAATTTCGGCAGCACCTCCCCGCTGTTCTCCTGATACACGTCTCGGCAATAAGCAGAGAGGATGTGTACCCGGAGAACAACAGGGAGGCACTGACGAAATTCTGCATCGGATCCGGAGCAGAGCATATAGGAAAACGAACCCAATCTACACATACTCGGGCTGTCCATGGATAACGTTGGACAATTCGAAAGAATCACGATTATAAATATGCAAATGCATGCATATTTATAGATGTAACCCTTTCGAACGGGAGACGCATAGTGGTTACGCATACTGATGACGGACACCTATAGCTAGCTAGTTTCATTGGCACGAAGACCGGAATAGAGCAAATGTAGGGGGGAGGAGGAGATGTCATTTGTGCTCACCAAGGAAAGCAGGGGCGGAGCTCGTCGAACGCACGGGGAGGTCGTCAAACACCACACCCTTGCAGCGACGAAACAACTGCACATTTTAAATCCACCTGATTAACACAAATATATATGATGTTTTGCATAACAAAATCGAAAAATATACGACCTAACTCATAATTCACAAATATATGACCCCGTTGGGGTCGGGGTCGGGGCAGGGTCGGGGTGTGGTGTCAGGGTGTAGGTGTCGATCGGGATGTCAGGATGTCGTATGTCGGGGTCGATCAGGGTGTCGGGGTCAGGGTCAGGGTGAAATTTCATGAGAGAAGACATAAACATCAAGTGAAACAATTAACATTGTACAAAGTTGAAAACTTGCTACTACGACGAGGTAAAGTTCCTTTGCGAAATCTATAGTCTTGAAAGCGATATATAATAGCATCATCATCAACCTTTGCAAATATTTCTCGCTCAGTAATTATTTGGTCAGTAGCAACAACGATAAGCAGTACTGCAGTAGCAAATACTAACATTATAGCAAGCAGATCAAAAAATGTTCAATCTACAAAATTTTAACAACAACAGCAAGGCAGTAGCAGTCAGTGTAGCACAATGCACATGCACATATTATCCTGTCTGTGAGTGAGTGAGTCTGTCCTTCCAATCCGGCTCTTCAGTGCGGCTGCGGCTGCGGCAGACGGCGTGGCGGACAGGCGAGTCGCGGAGACCAGGGCAAGGAAGGCCGAGCCCGGAGCAACCGGCGTGAAGAGCAGTAGAGCCGCAGCCCGCAGAGGAAGCCGGAGAAGGGAAGAGCGGCGGAGCGGGCGGCGTCAGTGGCGAGGCGCGAGAGCCGGCGAGCACCGGAGGGGGCAGCGCAGTGGAGGAGGGGAGGGGGCCCGGTGGTGGAAGGGAGGGGGCCACGGTGGTGGAGGGGGAGGGGGGCGGCGATGGAGGGAGGGAGGGAGGGGGGCGGCGGTGGAGGAGGGAGGGAGGGAGGCGGCGGTGGAAAGGATTAGTGGTGGACCTGGCGGCTTTGTTGGTGGATGCTGGGGGGCGGGCGGCGCGTTCATTCTTTTTTAATGTAGTTCTGTTTTTTTATAATTTTGTGAGTGTCTTGATGTCTTGTCGTCTTCTTCCTTCCTCCGTTAGTATTTTTTGCTTCTTCTCTCTCTCTTCTCTCTCTTCTTGATCATTACTTTAGCTTTTGGATTTTCTCTGTCGATTTGGCTCTGGGTCTGGCGTGTTGCGCGGTGGTTCAATTCATTATCACGGCGGGTGTCGTTTGATTAGTTGTGGTACTAGGTCTGTGGGCTAGAGTGAGATATGTTAGGTCAATCCTGATCTGGTCAACGCCCCCTTTGGTAGGGCTCGTGTTTTCGTGTTTTCTTGTTTTGTTTTTCGTTTTTGCAGTGTCTGTTCTTTCATCAGAGGAGTTTGATGTAATTGCACAGCTTTTGGTGTTTCTACTTCTTTCTTTTGACTTTTTTCGTTACGTTAGGCTTCTTCTTCTTCTCTGGTCCTCTTTCTTTCATGCCTCTTTTTTGTTCTTTTTTTTTCTGTTCGTCACTCTCTTTTCTTAATTGTCGTTACTTACTTTCTAGTCTACTCGTTCTGTTTTAGGTCAAATTAACCCCCCGCATTGCCGTCTGTTTTTTTTCTCTTGCCGTCTGCGGGCGGACGCAAAGAATTCTTTGCCGTCCGCCAGCAACGGCAAAGAATTCTTGCCGTCCGCCAGCAGACGGCAAAGAGGATGACCGTTAGACGGCCACCGCCGTGAAACTGTGGGCCCCTCTTACCTCTTTGCCGTCTGCTGGCAGACGGCAAAGAAGTGGCCCGTGTGACCTACCCAGTGCAGTACCCCCGTGGGGTCCACTTTGGACTTTGCCGTCTGCTGGCGGATGGCAAAGAACTCTTTGCCATCTGCTGGCGGACGGCAAAGAGGTCGCAGATGGCAAAGACCCTGTTTGCCATCAGCTGGTTCTTTGCCGTCTGCTTTGAGAAGACAGACGGCAAAGAGCCTCTTTGCCATCAGCTGGCAGACGGCAAAGAGCTGGCAGATGGCAAAGACCCAGATTCCAGTAGTGTGGGCTTCCTGCCAACACTAGCGCTCTGCCTCTCTGACCAGCTGGCCGCTGATTTGTGAGATGTCGAGCCCGCAGGTGCTTAGGTGGACATAACCCGTGCGTGTCAGCTTGCTGGAGGAGTAAATCACCTTTATTGACACCCGTCTTGATGGCGTGTCATGCTAATAGGAGGTAGCTAGATAAGCGGCACGGCAACCTTGCCTGGCTTTAACCTCCACATGACACCTAGTAGCGCATTTAATGCGTTTTGTCCTAACTGACAAAGTTAGGTATGATAGCTCTGTATCAGTCTAATCACCCCTGTAATGACCTTTTGCCACTGTGGTGACCCCTTGGGCTATAAAAGGAGGGGCAGGGCAACATTAGAAGGGGTTCGAATCTTTGCAACCCTCATGCATAGGCATTCGTGTAGCTGCTCTCTTCCCACCACTTGTCGGGGGAGAGCGCTCCGTGTACTTGTGCTCAAACACCACCAATACACCCAAAGCCAGGAGTAGGGTTTTACACCTCTGGGCAGCCCAAACCTGGGTAAAACCATGTGCTCCTCGTTGTGTTTGCTCTTTGCGTCAATCGCCCCCCTTGCCGAACCAGCAAAGGGGCTACACTGCACCATAGATTGCCGGCTCCACGCCGACAGGTATCCTCCCGAGTAATCACTATGCTAAACTATACCGAAATCCGTGTTACTAGTTTTGTTCTTCTTTCTTGTTTTCGTGTTTCATAATCCCTGTGATGTAGTCACATGTCTCTGGCCAGATGATGATGGATGCCGTCACACTGAGAGGGCCCTAAGAATATCTCTCGCACGTCGGAGGAGCAAATCCCACTCTCAAGCTATCTAGTCCCTTGTCCGATGAACCTGTAAGTCATCGTTATGCTCAAAGTGTTACATGTGACATTTGAGCAACCCCAAAAGCCCACCATACAATAAGAAGTGACAATGGTACTCTCATTGTCTAAGGAGAAAAATCACACTCTAACACTCCGTGTTGTTACAATTTATTACAGATGTTATTAACTCAATTCATAACAGACAAGTTTGGGTCAATTCAATATGATCGTTCTTCCAACGTCATAATCTCAATGCTGTTTTAGGACTATCATTACAATTAATGATATCCTAATATCCGGAAAACATGATCACCAACAACACTTGAGTTAGTCCTAGAGGCAAGAGTAGGAACCTTTTATTTTATGATTTTTCATTCCACACATGCATATGAGTTTTCCATTGAATCACATATTCCAGGATCATAGAAGTTATAGCATAGGATATAAAATCTTTAATTATGAATATGGAAATATAAGAATACAAATACTATTGCCTCTAGGGCATATTTCCAACACTCTCCCAGTTGCACCAGAGTCAATAATCTAGTTTACATAGTCTCTTTAACACCTGGCTAACCGGTGTTGCTCATGTAAAGCCTTCGTCATTGGATCTAACACATTCAAATCCGTGTGAATCTTGAGAATCTTCACTTATCCCTTCTCAACATATTGTCAGACAATGTGATACTTGCGTTCAATGTTTCTGGTCTTCATGTGTGATCTTGGTTCCTTTGCTTGAGCAACGGCTCCACTATTATCACAATAGAGAGCCATTGGATTCATCACATTTGGGACTACACCAAATTCTTCAAGAAACTTCTTGTTCCAGAACGCCTCCTTTGAAGCTTTCGAAGCCGCAATATTTCTGCTTCTATCATAGAATACACAACAGTGTTTTGTTTGAAACTCTTCCAAACAACCGCACCAGCATTAAGTGTGAAAACATAACTTGATTGAGAGTTATAGTCATCTATATCAGTCATGAAGCTAGCATCGGTGTAGCCATTTACAACGAGTTCTTCATCTCCTCCATAAACAAGGAGCATGTCCTTTGTTCTCCTGAGGTACTTAAGAATATTTTTAACTGTTGTCCAGTGAGCCACTCCTGGATCATTTTGGTACCTGCCACTAACACTTAGTGCATAAGAAACATCTGGTCTTGTACATATCATAGCATACATGATGGAGCCAATAGCAGATGCATATGGTCCTCCACTCATTTTCACTCACTCATCAACTGTCTTGGGACATTGATTTCTGCTAAGTGTTATGCCATGTGACATTGGCAGAAAACCTTTCTTAGCATTCTCCATTTTAAACCTCTTTAAAATCTTGTCAATCAATGATGTCTACTACGCAACTTTATTCTTGTAGACACGTGTTGGGCCTCCAAGCACAGAGTTTTGTAGGACAGTAGCAATTTTCCCTCAAGTGGATGACCTAAGGTTTATCAATCCGTGGGAGGTGTAGGATGAAGATGGTCTCTCTCAAACAACCCTACAACCAAATAACAAAAAGTCTCTTGTGTCCCCAACACACCAAATACAATGGTAATTTGTATAGGTGCACTAGTTCGGCGAAGAGATGGCGATACAAGCGTAGTAATGATAGCAGATATTGATTTTTGTAATAGGAACAATAAAAAATAGCAAGGTAGCAATTGATAAAACAGAGCACAAACGGTATTGCAATGCTTAAAAATGAGGCCTAGGGTCCGTACTGTGCAATCTCTCAACAATGCTAATATAATTGGATCATATAACCATCCCTCAACGTGCGATGAAGAATCACTCCAAAGTTCCTATCTGGCGGAGAACATAAGAAGAAATTGTTTGTAGGGTACGAAACCACCTCAAAGTTATCCTTTTCGATCGATCTATTGAAGAGTTTGTACTAAAATTACACCAAGTTATCCTTTCCGATCGATCTATCTAAGAGTTCGTACTAAAATAACACCATATGATACACATCAACCAACTGTAATGTCACCACGAGTATCCGTGAGTTGATTATACAAATATGCATCAAACAATTTCAGATTCATAATACTCAATCCAACACAAAGAACCTCAAAGATTGCCCCAAGATTTCTACCGGAGAAACAAGGACGAAAACGTGCATCAACCCCTATGCATAGATTACCCCAATGCCACCTTGGGGATCCGCGAGTTGAGTGCCAAAAGATATATCTAGTGAATCAATATGATACCCCATTGTCACCATGGGTATTCATAGCAAGACATACATAAAGTGCTCTCAAATCTATAAAAGTATTAAATCCGATAAAAAACGAAATCTCAAAGGGAAAACTCAATTCATCACAACAAGATAGAGAGGGGAAAACACCATATGATCCAACTATATTAACAAAGCTCACGATACATCAAGATCGTGCCAACTCAAGAACACGAGAGAGAGAGAGAGATTAAACACATAGCTACTTGTACGAACCCTCATCCCCGAGGGTGGACTACTCCCTCCTCATCATGGTGCCCATCGGGATGATGAAGATGGCCACCAATGATGATTTCCCCCTCCGGCAGGTTGCCGAAACAGGGTCTAGATTGGTTCTTCGTGGCTACAGAGGCTTGCAGCGGCAAAACTTCTAATCTACGGTTATTTCTGGGGGTTTCTGTATTTATAGGATTTTTTGGCGTCGGTTTCATGCGAAGATAGGCTTTGAGGGGCCCACCAACCACCAGCACATGGGTAAGGCCCCTGGCGCGCCCTGGTGGGTGGTGGCCACCTCCTTCACCTTCTGGCCATGGTGGGTGGTGGCCACCTCCTTCACCTTCTGGCCCCCCACGAAGCTTCTAATGCCTCTTTTGTTCCAAAAAAATCGTCAAAAAGATTTAGCTCATTTGGAGAACTTTCATTTCTGCACAAAAAACAACACCACGGTAGTTCTGCTGAAAACAGCGTCAGTCCGGCTTAGTTCCATTCAAATCATACCAAAACCATATAATATTGTTGTAAACATGGCATGAATACTTCATAAATTATAGATACATTGAAGACGTATCAATCAACGTGCTCTGACTTAGTGCTATTATACATCTTGATCTATCTCTATAGATATTATGACCAATATATATGCAGCTTCACCTAAGTCTTTCATTGAAAACACACTCTTCAATTAGTCTTTTATTGTGCCAAGATACTTAGTATCATTCCCAATCAACAATATGTTGTCTACATATAATATTACAAATGCTACAGAGCTCCCACTGAACTTCTTGTATACAAAAGCTTCTTCATCATTTTTAATGAAGCCAAACTCTTCCACCACTTCATAAAAACGTTGATTCCAGCTCCTTGATGCTTGCTTCAAATCATAGATTGACCTTTGAAGCTTGCACACCGACAATCTTTGGATCGACAAAACCTTCTGGTTGTATCATGTATACATCCTCTTTCAGATTTCCATTTAGGAAAGTAGTTTTGACATCCATTTGACATATCTTGTAGTCGAAATATGCAACTATAGCCATCATAATCCGTACGGACTTTAGCATTGCTAGTGGAGAGAAAGTTTCATCATAATTGACTCCCTCAACTTGCGAAAAACATTTCGCAACTAGCCTTGCTTTGTAGATGGTTGGATTACCATCCACGTCTGTTTTCCTCTTGAAGATCCATTTACATTGTATGGGTTTTACAAACTCTGGAGGATCGTCCAAGTTCCAAACTTGATTCTCGTACATGGACTCCATTTCAGATTGCATGGCTTTGAGCCATTCTTTTGAGCTGGGCGCCGCCATCGATTCCTTGTAGTTCACATTCTCATCTTCCTCTAAGATGAATATTTCATTATGAAACCATTCAGGAGGTTCGATAATTCTTCCCGACCTACACGGTTCAGTTACAGTCTTAACTAGAGTTTCTACAGCTAGTGTAGTAACTTCTGGTTCAGTTGTGTGGACAGCTTTTGGAACATATTCCGCATTGTCAGTCCTATTCACTTCTGGAGATTCAGTAATCTCGTCAAGCTGTACTATCCTCCCGCTTACTTCTTTAGCGAGAAATTCATCCTCGAGAAAGTGTCCACCTTTTGAAACAAACACTTTCTCACTGGACTTTTGGTAGAAGGAATATCCAAATGGTTCTTTCAGATAACCTACAATGTATAAAAGAAGCTTGTTTGGTTGTAAACGTTTTACATAAGCTTCACAACTCCAAATCTTGAGATGCGACAAATTTGGTTTCTTGCCATTCCATAACTCATATGGGGTCATCTCAACATACTTCGACGATGCTTTGTTTAGTGTATATATTACTGTCTCAAGTGCATATCCCCAAAATGATAAAGGTAGATCGATAAATGACATCATTTACCTGACCATGTCTAATAAGGTTCGGTTATGCCTTTCCGGCACACCGTTTCTTTGTAGAATTCTGGGAGGGGTAAGTTGTGGGATAATCCCGCAATCACTTAGATGCTTGCTAAACACATGGCTTAGATATTCTCCTCCACGATGTGATTGTAGAAATTTTATCTTTTTGGCACAATGATTCTCAACTTTGTTCTAAAATTCTTTGAAATTTTCAAATGTTTCAGACTTATGTCTCATTAAATAGATATACCCATATCTACTCAAATCGTTAGTGAAGGTAATGAAGTATAAGTATCCACCACGCATCAGAATACTCATTGGTCCACATATATCGCTATGTATTATACCCAATACTTCAAGCGTCCATTCAGGATGACCAGTGAACGATGTCTTGGTCATTTTACCCATCAGACAAGCTTCACATGTATCAAATGGTTCAAAATCAAAATGATGTCAACACTCCATCTTTATGAAGTTTTTGCATACATTTCTTTCCGATATGACCAGGACGGCAGTGCCACATATAAGTGGTATTATCAGTCTTTGTCGGTGTACTAAGTATTGGGCCACTAGTACCCCGTACTTGTGCACGGGCAGTTGTAGCCATCCTCGCGGCAAGGCTTGCCGGGGAACAGTCGAGGTTGATTCAAGCCACCAAAGAAATCATCCAGTCAGAGATCTGAGGATCAGCAGATAAGAAGAGTTGGAATCCGAAGGCCAGCTTCCCCAGCAAGATCTTGCCGGGGTGGCCTGCGGAGCCCGGCAAGGATCGACGCCCGGCAAGGCTTGGCGCCCGGCAAGGTTTTGTTGCTGTGCCACCGCTCTAGCACAGCGACAAACCCGACATTCTGGGTCCTTCTTTGGATGCGTGGCGACACGCCAGTGGAGGAGAGCATAAGCGGTGCTGATGGGATGGCCCCTTTTTCCATCCCCAAGAAAGTAAGGACACCTAAACGGACACCTCACGGTGCATTAAATGCGTTCGTCCTAGTCCATCAGGGGTTAGGTATGTTAACCCTGTAGCTACTTTACACCTCAATGTATGTACATTTTGCCACTGTGGTGACCCCTTTGTGGTATAAAAGGAGGCCCACGGCAACTGCTACAGGGGAGGAGAACTTCTGGCCCATTCTGCATGCGTAGCTACTCTTTGAATGTACTGTTCACTGTGAGCCCTCCTGGAGGCTGGGCTCAAGAACACTAATAAGAACACAAGGCAGGAGTAGGGTTTTACGCTGATCAGCGGCCCGAACCTGGGTAAAATCTTCCCGCGTCGATAGTTGGTTCTGCTCTTTGCGCATACCTCTCCCCCCGCCGAATCGTAAAGGGGTCCCTTAGGATCCCATAGGTATCGTGCCCCGACAGTCGTCTTAACACGTTTAGCATTAATGTTATAGACTTATT
Organism: Thinopyrum elongatum; assembly: GCA_011799875.1. Classification (NCBI taxonomy): domain Eukaryota; kingdom Viridiplantae; phylum Streptophyta; class Magnoliopsida; order Poales; family Poaceae; genus Thinopyrum; species Thinopyrum elongatum. The sequence goes on along the minus strand of CM022297.1, from coordinate 188,609,440 downwards.
TCTCACATTCAAGATACAATATGAATAATCCACCAATCATGGGTGCAAATCCATAAAATATATCCTTATAATATATTGAACAATCATTGCTCTCAAACTTATATGAATAACCATCATTTATCAAACATGATCCAGTGATAATGTTCTTACATAACTTTGGAACAAAATAACAATTAGTTAATTCTAAGATAAATCCTGAATGTAGATTTAGTGACATGACATCGATGGCCTAAGCGGAGATCCCATCACCATTTTTGACACACATCACGACTTCATCTCTTTCCCAGCTTGTGAATCTTCTATAGTCCATGTGTGGTGTTACAAATGTGAGCAACCTACCCAGTATTAAATACCCAAGACTTGAAATTTTTGGCAAGTAGAATATCAATAACATTAGCTTGTATAACTTTTATACCTTTACTAGAAGATGATTTCTTCTAATCTGCCAGATACTTCACGCAATTTCTTTTCTAGTGTCCTTTCTCTTTGCAGTAAAAGCAAATATCTCGCAAGAAGCTCCACCATCGTTCCCCTTGCTGTTGTGTTTTCTTTTGAAACTCTTTGTCTTGTTCAGAAGCAACTTTTGCTGGTTCTGCAACCCGATTTTGTTGATTTTGAGCATCGCTTCATGAAGTGATGAAAGGATCAAATCATTTTCCGGTGTCTTGGAAAAAAATCTATTTCCATTGCATTGATACTATCATAATAGTCTGCAAGCCTAACACTTTTCTCACCAACTTCAGCTATTTTGCATTCATCCAATGCTTCAGTCATGTCATGAACTTCAGTTGGATCTTTATGATACAGAACTTCTAGTGCTTCGACAATTTCGAGAGCACTCAGATGTTCAAAATGTTTCTGTAGCACTTGATACATGCAAGATAGTGTAATAATTTTGAGAACACTGAAATCATTCTTGCGAGATATGAACACATTGATGACATTTTGTCGTGGGGAGGACGACCATCTATGGGGCCATCTAGCCCCTTTGTGGTTCGGCTAGGGAGATGCACAAGCACAAAGAGTAGGATCAACAGAGAGCGCACAGGTTTTACCCAAGTTCGGGCCACCTTGAAGTGTAAAACCCTACTCTTGCTTTGTATATTGGTGGTGTATGAGAGCACAAGTACAAGGAGCGCTTTCCCAGCAAGGTCCGAAGGGAGAGCGTCTACACGTGCGAGTTGTGCAAAAGGTCGATCCTTGTAAACATTGCCTTGGCCCTCCTTTTATAGCTTAAGGAGTTACCACAGTGCTATAACAGTAATTTTATATTGATTAGATAGCAAACAGTGCTATCATACATAACTCTGCCGGATTAGGACAAAAGCATTAAATGCTTTGTTAGGTGTCGTGTGGACGATGAGCCCCGGCAAGGTTACCACACCGCTCGCACATCTACCTCCTATTATATTGACACACCTTCTGCACGGGTGTCACTAAAGGTAAATCTCCTTCCAGCATGCTGCCACGTGCCCGACAAATCCCACCTAACCGCCTACGGGCTCGACACCACATCGATTAGTGACTAGCTGCTCGATGAGGTGGAGAGCTGGCAGCTAGCGAGAGCTTGCCAGCCACGGAGCTTGCCGGGCCATCACCTTGCAGGGTCAGCCTTGCCGGCAAGGGTTGCTTTTGGTGCTAATCATGATGCTTCGCCTTGTCCTCTTTCCCAGTTAAGATCAACAACTGGGTCTTGAATCTTGGTCTTGGCAATCTCCAGCAAGCCTTGGTCAGCAGGGAAGCTACCACTTGTCTATGCATAAGTCAGGGTAGAAAATACCCATGTTTTATACACCGACAGGAGCCCCTGGGCCTGGGCCATACGCGCTGCCAATGCGTTGTTGGGCTAGGCCCAAACAATGCACAGACATGCGGCGAGGAACCGACACCATAATAATGACTTCTGTCTTCTGAGATCTTCTTTGATTCTTCATTAATCTGAATTTATGTCCGTCGTTGGTCATCCTCTGGCAAACCTCGTCATTGGGTGGGCATCTATTGCCCGTGCACAAACCAAGGGTGAGCACGCACGCGAGGCGCCGTTAGGTCCGGCCCGGACAGGCGCATGGTCGCGCGTGGCAAAGAACCCCTATCATAGCTGTCATTACTTCTCCCTTTACTGCAGCCCCCCACGACGCGTGTTGCATGCGAAACGAGGGATTGGTGAAGAGGGGCGGTCGTAGGAGTACCGCGCCGGGCAAGGGATGCAGGGCGGTGGATTGGCGAAACCGGGCAATCGATGGAGTAATGTTCCTGGCCAGAAATGCTGGACATGAGATTGGCGGAATGGGGCGGTCGCCCAAAAACATTGAGGAGCCAGCCGCCGTGCCCCCCTATAAAGAGGGGGCTGTAGAGAGCGATGCTCATCCACATCTCCTCATTCCAATCCCCTCATTCCAATCCCCTACCCATCATCATCTTCTTCTTCTGTCTTCTCCCCATGTCAGCTGCCATTATGGCAAGGGGAAAAGGTCGAGCTCACGCGTCTATCGTTGCAGCGAGAGCTTCTCATCGGCGTCACGCCTCCGCTTCGGCCACGGTTGTGGAAGACGACTCCAGTGCTCAAGGTGGGACGACAGCTCGTGGTCATGGAAAACGCGGTGCCCAGGGCTGAGGCGACCACGGCAGAACGCTCATTGTTTCACCTCTAGTCGATCCGCCCCTAGCAGAAGGCCATATAGAGGACACGGCACGCGAGTTTGTCGTGGAATTGCGTGATCGGCCACGGAGCTGGCTGCGGTTCCCTCGTCCTTTTGCTAGAGTGATGGAAGACAGTCATTCAAGTGGCTTGCGGTTGCATGTGGACGACCGCTGCAACGGCCCTGTCTGGGTGACCATTGGATTTTTCGCCAATGGCATCACGTACTTCACGGGCGGGTGGAAATCATTCATCTGCGTCCACTGCTTGGGGCAGGGGCACCTCCTTCACTTCAGGACAGTCGGATCCGACACGCTCGCCATGCAGTTCTTCAGGGCTTTAGGGGCTCAACTAGAGTGTTGTGCGGAAAGTTCGAGCAGCAGCGACACCGCTTCCTCCAGCAAAAGCGACGAGGAGGACGATGATGACGACCTTCCTAGAGTCAAGGCCGAGGACAACGGCTCCGACTCGAGCTGAACACTAGCAACACCATCATCTGGCCTGTCAGGAGCGAGCCAGGCCTCGCCTAGGTGCCCATTTTGCCCTCGTATTGAAGTTGATGTAAACCCTAGGAAAAAAGGCTAACAGAATGTTATCGAGCACCCCTTAATAAACATCTATTATTTATCATGCTCAAATGAACGTGTGTTGTCTCCCTCATTCGTTTTTGTCTTTGCATGATTTCAATCCCACACCCTACGTAGTTTGGAAACTTGCCGGTGCGCACACTTGCCGCGAGCGCTTTGAGGAACAGGTCCTTAGCAGCCTGCTGGAAGTGCCGGCATCGGCAAGATAACTTGCCGGTATCAACGCGGCTATAAAACCTTGCCAAGCGGACTCGAGGCAAAATTAGAGCGTGAATGATCATGACAAGGTTCCTCCGCGTGCAGGTTTCTCATGCAAACACAGAATCGTTCAAGGGAAATTGCAAAATGTAACAAAGAATTTTAGGTCGAATTTTTTTCAACTCAGCTTTCTTTATTGTACTTCTTGTCTTATAAAATGATCACTTTAATGCCAATAAATGGTATCCCTATTGCCATTCCCCCCAGGAAACTTGTATGCGAGGAATCCTTTTGTCCCTTGGAAAAAAGGAAAGAAGATAAAGAAGTGCTTTGGGAAATTTGGCAGTTCGTCAATCATTTTGCACAAGCCAAAGTGTAATCACAACATCGTACATATTAATACATAAATGAATATGCACAAAAAGTTGTGTAACACTTAGCTTTATTCACATATGCATAGGGTCTGCGCCTGGCTTTGTACAAAGGGTTACAAGTCTTGCCGACAAAGCTTGTACAAAAGGGGTTCCCAGGGACAAAGCCTGTCAACTATGCCTTATGGCTAGAACTTGCAAAGATGCTCAATATTCCACGAGTTCTACACTGGGATGCCATCTTCGGTCTCCAGACGGACCACGCCAGGTCTGCTGACTTGTACTACCCGATAAGGGCACTCCCACTTTGCCGTGAACTTGTTTGATCCTTTGGTGGTCTAAACGCACCGAAGAACAAGGTCACCTTCCTCAAAGCTTCGGACACGAACTTTGCGGCTATGGTAGCGGCGCAAAGCTTGCTAGTAGCATGCAGCTCGCACAACCGCTCAAAGACGATCTTCGTCAAGGAGCATTGCATAATCTTGCCGCAACTGCTCTTGCTCTGCCTCATCATAGCAAGCACTCGAGGTGACCCGTACGTGAGTTCCGTAGGGAGCACCTCTTCTGTACCATAGACTAGGGAGAAGGGTGTTTGGCCAATAGCTCAATTTGGTGTCATTCTGAGTAACCAAAGAACTGCCGAGAACTCATCAATCCAGCGCCTCCCACACTTGCACAGCTTGTTGAAGGTTCTCATCTTGAGACCATGCAACACTTCAACATTCATCCATTCTTCCTGTCTGTTGCTTCTCGGGTGAGCGACAGAGGCATAACAAATCTTGCTTCCAAGGTCTTGGATGTACTGCATGAAGGGGCGACTCGTGAACTGGGTGCCGTTGTCGGTGATGATTCTGTTAGGAACCCCAAAACGGCAAACTAGTCCTTTAAAGAACTTGACGGCTGACTGTGCTATCACCTTCCTCACTGGCTCCATGTTAAGCCAATCTGTGAACTTGTCGGTGGCAACGTACAAGAACTCAAAACCCCTGATAGCACAGGAGAAGGGGTCCAAGATATCGAGCCCCTAGACCAAAAAAGGCCAGGAGAGAGGGATTGTTTGGAGAGCTTGGGTTGGCTGATGTATATTCTTTGAATGGAACTGGCATGCTTCATACTTGGTTGCTAGCTTAGTTGCATCCTGAAGAGCAGTGGGCCAATAGAAGCCTTCCTGGAAATCCTTGCCGACAAGTAGTCGTGACCCTATGTGAGAGCCACATATGCCTCCATGTATCTCTGCTAGCAACCTTAGTCCATCTTCCCGGCAAATGCACTTCAATTTCACGCTGTTTGGTCTCTTTCTGTACAGAATGTTATCCATAAACTTGTACATACTCGATTGAGGAGCTACTTTCTCAGCTTCTTCTTGCTCATCGGGAAGTTCTCCTATTTGAGGAAAATGAACTATGTGTTGCGCCCATGCCGGAGCTTGTGGCTTGACGACCATGGGAGCGTTCGCCTCAGCGGCAAGAACCTGAGGTTCCGCACGAAGCTGCTGCTCACCAACAGTCGCGTTGTTGTTCCCGACAACACTCTTGCCGGCAGCTTCTAGGAGCTCTGCCGAAAAATACTTGCCAGTGTTCAACTTTCTTCTCATATTAGCTTGCATTGATGGAGTGACTAATGGTTGATTCAAATGGAGTACAAAAGTTCCTGGTTCCACAGGGAGCTTTTAAGTGGCGCACTTTGACAGATGGTCAGCAATGCTATTTTCCGCACGGGGACGTGCTCTGTTTGTAGTCCGTCAAAGTGTTCCTCCAATTTCCTCACTTCTTCCACGTATGCTTCCATCAGCGGTATCAGCATGGAACGACTATCTATGGGGTGATCTAGCCCCTTTGTGGTTCTGCAAGCGGAATGCACAAAACACAAAGAGTAGGATGAACAAAGAGCGCAACGATCGTTTACCCAGGTTTGGGCCACCTTTGAGGTGTAATACCCTACTCCTGCTTGGATGTATTGGGAAGGTGGAAACACAAGTACAAGGAGTGCTTTCCCTGACAAGACGCAAAGGGGAAGGCAGCTACACGAGCAACTCTGCGTGGTATTTGAATGGGTTCAAACCCTTGTAATGGTTGCCCTGGCCCTCTGTCGGGTACACAAACAGGGGTGTTTCTTTTCCCCTGACTTGTGCACAGACGTGTGCGGCCTCTGGGAAAACTGACTCTGCTGGGCACATCAAGCTTAAGGATATCAAGACCAAGGTGACAAGAGAACCCCCTAGGAAGGTTTCCTTTATCAGGCAAACGAGCCCGGCAAGGTCGAGACTACGACTAGGGGCCAAGCCAAAGACGTCCCGGGGAGGACCCCGAGGCCCACCAAGACTCCAAGACATGAGCCCGGCAAGTTCCGTGCCGGCAGGCCTCTGCCCAGACGCCACCGCTCCACCTCATCGCACACAAGTCATTAATCGATGCGGTGTCGAGCTCTTGAGTGGCTAGGTGGATCCTGTTGGGTACGTGGCAACCTGCTGGAGAAGAGATTAGCTTTATTGACACCCGTCCAGATGGCGTGTCACGCTAATAAGGAGAGTCTGGATAAGCGGCGTGGCAGGCTTGGTGGGCATCAACATCAGCATGACACCTAGCAGTGCATTAAATGCACTTTGTCCTAACTGCCAGAGTTAGGTATGATTACACTGTTAGCTATATAATCATACTAAAATTACTGTTTTGCCACTGTTGTTGGCCCTTAACCTATAAAAGGAGGCCCGAGGCAACCGAGCAAAGGGTTCAAAATCTTGATCCCCCAACACTTGTACGCGCGTAGCTGCTCCACCGAGGCGCACTTGCCGGGATTGAGCACGCCATGTCTTCGTGTTCCTGCAAATCAATCCACCACAGCAGGAATATGGTTTTACCCTGCAACGCGTCCCGAACCTGGGTAAAAGAGAGTTGTCCACCATCGTGCTGCCCTGCTATTTCTGCTCTTTGTGTGATGTGACCGTCCCCTTGCCGAACCACAAAGGGGGAGCCCTGCCCCATAGGTGATCGTGCTCCCACACCGACATCTTTGGCGTGCCAGGTAGGGGGCGTCACTCGTGCGAACCTGAAGCAGTAGCCAGCGCGTCGATCTTCATCATCCTTCTACATCATCCTTCGATCCCATGAAGAAAGGCGGAGCAGCGGCACCGTTCCCTGCTTTGAAGATCCCTTCATCCGCAGCTGCGGGCGCCGCGGGCACCGCGGCCACGCCGGATGGAGTGAATGCCACGGGTGGCGTGGGCGCCGCTAACAGCGCGGTGGTCACTCAGGCCGCGGCCCCCTTCGAGCATGGAATGCAGCAACAACAACGCAGGGGCGGATGATCTAATTGTCAATGAGCCACCCCCGGCAGCGCGAGCGTTCACCCTGCAGGGATGAACGTTCAACTAAGCCGCGATCCGTGGCAAATCCATCGGGTCTCCACCCAGCCCTGCGGAGCAGCATCGTTGCATAAAGGAATCGCGGCTAGGCATATTCCATCCTACCCCGGCAAGTCTCGCAACGCATCGCGGTACATTGCAATCACTTCGCATATGGATTAGGTACTGGCTTTTGTGTGCGAGACTTCCAAGGAAAGGAGGGATTCGCGCATCCACGACAGCAGCAATTACAAAATTGAGAAAAGATAAGTGCTACTTCCTGAGCTTGCATTGGTTTTTCCCTTGAAGAGGAAAGGGTGATGCAACAAAGTAGAGATAGGTATTTCCCTCAGTTAGAGAACCAAGTTATCAATCCAGTAGGAGGTACAAGCAAGTCCCCAATCTACGCACCTGCACAAACAATCAAACAGTTGCACCCAACGTGATAAAGGGGTTGTCAATCCCTTCACAGTCAATGGCAAAGGTGAGATCTGATAGAGATAGGTATATAAGATTGCGAGAACGTAAAAGAAAAGAAAAGAAAATAAATTGCAGCAAAGTATTTTTGGTATATAGATCTGAAAATATATGATGGAAAATAGACCCGGGGGCCATAGGTTTCACTAGAGGCTTCTCTCTTGAAGGCAAATAATAAGGTGGGTGAACAAATTACTGTCGAGCAATTGATAGAAAAGTGCAAAGTTATGACGATATCCAAGGCAATGATTATGCATATAGGCATCATGTCTGTGTCAAGTAGACCGACTCCTGCCAGCATCTACTACTATTACTCCACACATCAACCGCTATCTAGCATGCATCTAGAGTATTAAGTTCATAAAGAATGGAGTAACGCCTTAAGTAAGTTGACATGATGTAGAGGGATAAACTCAAGCAATATGATGAAAACCCCATCTTTTTATCCTCGATGGCAACAATACAATACATGCCTCGCTACCCCTACTATGTCACTGGGTGAGGACACCGCAAGATTGAACCCAAAACTAAGCACCTCTCCCATTGCAAGAAATACCAATCTAGTTGGCCAAACCAAAATGATAATTCAAAGAGAAATACAAAGATATGAAATCTATCATATAAGAATTCAGAGAAGATTCAAATAATATTCATAGATAATCTGATCATAAATCCACAATTCATCGGATCTCGACAAACACGCCGCAAAAGAATATTACATCGGATAGAACTCCAAGAACATCGAGGAGAACATGGTATTGAGAATCAAAGAGATAGAAGAAGCCATCTACCTACTAGCTATGGACCCGTAGGTCTGAGGTAAACTACTCATGCTTCATCGGAGGGGCAATAGGGTTGATGTAGATGCCCTCCGTGATCGAATCCCCCTCCGGCAGATTGACGGAAAAGGCCCCAAGATAGGATCTCACGGGAACAGAAGGTTGCGGTGGTCGAAAAGTGTTTTCGTGGCTCTCCTCTAGGGTTTTGGAATATATGTGAATATATAGGACGAAGAAGTAGGTCGGTGGACTCCCGAGGGGGCCACAAGCCAGGCCCCCCCCCTAGGGCGCGCCCCTGCGGCTAGCCATCTCCTCGTAGGTCTTCTGACTTCGACTCCAAGTATCTTAGGTGTCTTCTAGTCCAAGAAAAATCATCGTAAAGTTTTATTCCGTTTGGACTCCGTTTGATATTCCTTTTCAGCGAAACTCAAAAACAAGGAAAAAACAGAAACTGGCACTCGGCTCTAGGTTAATAGGTTAGTCCCAAAAATAATATAAAATAGCATATTAATGCATATAAAACATCCAAAATAGATAATATAATAGCATGGAACAATCAAAAATTATAGATACGTTGGAGACGTATCAAGCATCCCCAAGCTTAATTCCTGCTCATCCTCGAGTAGGTAAATGATAAAAACAGAATTTTTGATGTGGAATGCTACCTCACATATTTATCTTTGTAATTTTCCTTATTGTGGCATGAATGTTCAGATCCATAAGATTCAAAACAAAAGTTTAATATTGACATAAAAACAATAATACTTCAAGCATACTAATAAAGCAATCATGTCTTCTCAAAATAACATGGCCAAAGAAAGTTATCCCTACAAAATCATATAGTCTGGCTATGCTCCATCTTCATCACACAAAGTATTAAATCATGCACAACCCCGATGACAAGCCAAGCAATTGTTTTATACTTTTGATGTTCTCAAACTTTTTCAACTTTCACGCAATACATGAGCGTGAGCCATGGATATAGCACTATAGGTGGAATAGAATATGGTGGTTGTGGAGAAGACAAAAAGAAGGAGATAGTCTACAATCAACTAGGCGGATCAACGGGCTATGGAGATGCCCATCAATAGATATCAATGTGAGTGAGTAGGGTTTGCCATGCAACGGATGCACTAGAGCTATAAGTGTATGAAAGCTCAAAAAGAAACTAAGTGGGTGTGCATCCAACTCGCTTGCTCACGAAGACCTAGGGCACTTTGAGGAAGGCCATCATTGGAATATACAAGCCAAGTTATATAACGAAAATTCCCACTAGTATATGAAAGTGACAAAATAGGAGACTCTCCATCATGAAGATCATGGTGCTACTTTGAAGCACAAGTGTGGAAAAAGGATAGTAGCATTGCCCCTTCTCTCTTTTCTCTCATTTTTTTATTTTTTATTTTGGGCTCTTTGGCCTCTTTTTTTTCTTTTTTTCTCTCTCTTTTTTTCTTTTTTTTCTCTCTTTTTTTTCATCCAGAGTCTCATCCCGACTTGTGGGGGAATCATAGTCTCCATCATCCTTTCTTCACATGGGACAATGCTCTAATAATGATGATCATCACACTTTTATTTACTTACAACTCGATACTTAGAACAGAAATATGACACTATATGAATGCCTCCGGCGGTGTACCAGGATGTGCAATGATCAAGGGAGACATGTATAAAAAAATATGAATGGTGGCTTTGCCACAAATACGATGTCAACTACATGATCATGCAAAGCAATATGACAATGATGAAGCGTGTCATAATAAATGGAACGGTGGAAGTTGCATGGCAATGTATCTCAGAATGGCTATGGAAATGCCATAATAGGTAGGTATGGTGGCTGTTTTGAGGAAGGGTATATGGTGGGTGTAGTGCACCAGCGAAAGTTGCGCGGTACTAGAGAGGCTAGCAAAGGTGGAAGGGTGAGAGTGCGTATAATCCATGGACTCAACATTAGTCATAAAGAACTCACATACTTATTGCAAAGGTCTATTAGCTATCGAAACAAAGTACTTTGCGCATGCTCCTAGGGGGATAGATTGGTAGGAAAAGACCATCGCTCATCCCCTACCGCCACTCATAAGGAAGACAATCAATAAATAAATCATGCTCCGACTTCATCACATAACGGTTCACCATACGTGCATGCTACGGGAATCACAAACTTTAACACACGTATTTCTACCAATCCACAATTACTCACTAGCATGACTCTAATATCACCATCTTTATATCTCAAAACAATCGTAAGGAATCAAACTTCACATAGTATTCAATGCACTTTATATGAAAGTTTTTATTATATCCCTCTTGGATGCCCATCATATTAGGACTAAATTCATAACCTAAGCAAATTACCATGCTGTTTAGAGACTCTCAAAATAATATAAGTGAAGCAAGAGAGTTCAAAAATTTCTATAAAATAAAGCCACCGCTGTGCTCTAAAAAGATATAAGTGAAGCACTAGAGCAAAATTGCCTAGCTCAAAAGATATAAGTGAAGCACATAGAGTATTCTAATAATTCACGATTCATGTGTGTCCCTCTCAAAAGGTGTGTACAGCAAGTATGATTTTGGCAGACTAAAAAGCAAAGACTCATATCATACAAGACGCTCCAAGCAAAACACATATCATGTGGTGAATAAAAATATGGCCTCAAGTAAATTTACCGATAGAAGAAGACGAAAGAGGGGATGCCTTCCGGGGCATCCCCAAGCTTGGGCTCTTGGTTTTCCTTGAATATTACCTTGGGGTGCCATGGGCATCCCCAACCTTAGGCTCTTGCCACTCCTTATTCCATAGTCCATCAAATCTTTACCCAAAACTTGAAAACTTCACAACACAAAACTCAACAGAAAACTCACGAGATCCGTTAGTATAAGAAAATAAATCACCACTTTTTGGTACTGTTATGAACTCATTATTTATTTATATTGTGTAATATCTAATGTATTCCAACTTCTACATGGTTCATACCCCCCGATACTACCCATAGATTCATCAAAATAAGCAAACAACACATAGAAAACGGAATCTGTCAAAAACAGAACAGTCTGCGAAGATCTGAATTGTTCTAATACTTATGTAAATCCAAAATTCCTGAAAAATTAAGAAAACATAGAAAATTTGCATATAAATCTTGTGTAAAAAAATTTAGGGTTTTTGCACGCTCCAGTGAATATAAACAATTCTGTGACTGGACGCAAAATTTTCTGTTTTTCAGCAAGATCAAATCAACTATCACCGTAATCCATCCCAAAGGTCTTACTTGGCACAAACACTAATTAAAACACCAAAACACAATTACTACAGAGATAATAATGTTAATTTTATTCAAGAACAGAATTAAAACAAAAAACGCAATAATAAAATTGGGTTGCCTCCCAACAAGCGCTATTGTTTAACGCCCCTAGTTAGGCATATTGCAATAGATCTAGGTATTGTCATCTTTGGTATGCTCTTCCTCAATTGCATACTTATACCCTCTAGGAGATTATTTGGCATTATCAATAATCACACTCATAGGTAGGAAATCAAGAAATTCACTAGTAGCAATCGATTCCTTAATAATATTGAGAAAGTTGGGGTGAACACTTATCATTTTAAGATCCCCGTTTTCTTTACTAGAAGAATCACCCTTATCTTTAGGAACATAAATAAACTTGGTAGTTTTAGTAGGAGGAAGTTTTGGAGTAGTTTTAACAGTGGCAGAAGCAGAACCCAAGTTGGTAATAATATCTTCTAATTTATCAATTCTAGAGGAATCTTGATCAATTTTCTCCTTAACCATGGGTTCTTTTTCCTTAAAGTTCTTCAAAGTAACCCCCACCTTCGATCCAAGTTGAGTAATGTGATTCTGGAAAATTTTATCTAAACTCTCAAATAGCTCTACGGTGGGGATTTTATTTTCAATAATATCAAGCCGTTGCATCACATGTTCCAAAGTTAAAACCGTTTCATTAACCATAAGCGATGGAGATCCTACTAGATTTAACATAGCATTGTACGCATCCATAGTGTGACTACCCAAGAAATTTCCCCCAGTGATGGTATCTAGCACATATCTATTCCAGGTAGTCACACCCACATAAAAATTTCGAAGAAGAATGGTAGTAGATTGCTTACGAGTAGATCTATTTTGAGCATTGCAAATTCTATACCAAGCATCTTTAAGATTCTCCCCACCCCTTTGTTTAAAATTAAGAACCTCGTTTTCTGGGGTATCGATCACGATAGAGCTAGCCATAAAAGCAAATCAAGCGAGCAAACAAAAAGACGAACGGAAAAAGGGAGAATAAAAAGGCAAATCTTTTTATATTTTTCTGAAAATCATTTTAGAAGTGGGGGAGAAGAAAACAAGAGGCAAATGGCGAATAATGTAATGCAAGAGATGAGAGTTTACGCTGGATACTTGGTAGGCTCGATGTAGACCTCCCCGGCAACGGTGCTAGAAATTCTTCCTGCTACTTCTTGAGCTTGCGTTGGTTTTTCCCTTGAAGAGGAAAGGGTGATGCAGCAAAGTAGAGATAAGTATTTCCCTCAGTTAGAGAACCAAGGTATCAATCTAGAAGGAGGTACAAGCAAGTCCCCAATCTACACACCTGCACAAACAATCAAACACTTGCACCCAACGTGATAAAGGGGTTGTCAATCCCTTCACGGTCAATGGCAAAGGTGAGATCTGATAGAGATAGGTATATAAGATTGCCAAAATGAAAAACAAAAGAAAAGTAAATAAATTGCAGCAAAGTATTTTTGGTATATAGATCTGAAAATATATGATGGAAAATAGACCCAGGGGCCATAGGTTTCACTAGAGGCTTCTCTCTTGAAGGTAAATAATACGATGGGTGAACAAATTACTGTCGAGCAATTGATAGAAAAGCGCAAAGTTATGACGATATCCAAGGCAATGATTATGCATATAGGCATCACGTCCGTGTCAAGTAGACCGACTCCTGCCTGCATCTACAACTATTACTCCACACATCGACCGCTATCCAGCATGCATCTAGAGTATTAAGTTCATAAAGAATGGAGTAACGCCTTAAGTAAGATGACATGATGTAGATGGATAAACTGAAGCAATATGATGAAAACCCCATGTTTTTATCCTCGATGGCAACAATACAATACGTGCCTCGCTACCCCTACTATGTCACTGGGTGAGGACACCACAAGATTGAACCCAAAACTAAGCACCGCTCCCATTGCAAGAAATACCAATCTAGTTGGCCAAACCAAACCGATAATTCGAAGAGAAATACAAAGATATGAAATCATGCATATAAGAATTCAGAGAAGATTCAAATAATATTCATAGATATTCTGATCATAAATCCACAATTCATCGGATCTCAACAAACACACCGCAAAAGAATATTACATCGGATAGAACTCCAAGAACATTGAGGAGAACTTGGTATTGAGAATCAAGGAGAGAGCAGAAGCCATCTCGCTACTAGCTATGGACCCGTAGGTCTGAGGTAAACTACGCATGCTTCATCGAAGGGGTAATAGGGTTGATGTAGATGCCCTCCGTGATCGAATCCCCCTCCGACAGATTGACGGAAAAGGCCCCAAGATGGGATCTCACGGGAACAGAAGGTTGCGGCGGTGGAAAAGTGTTTTTGTGGCTCTTCTCTAGGGTTTTGGAATATATGTGAATATATAGGACAAAGAAGTAGTTTGGTGGACTCCCGAGGGGGCCACAAGCCAGGCCCCCCCCTAGGGCACGCCCCTGCGGCTTGCCGTCTCCTCGTAGGTCTTCTGACTTCGACTCCAAGTCTCTTAGGTGTCTTCTAGTCCAAGAAAAATCATCGTAAAGTTTTATTCCATTTGGACTCAAAAACAAGGAAAAAATAGAAACTGGCACTGGGCTCTAGGTTAATAGGTTAGTCCCAAAAATAATATAAAATTGCATATTAATGCATATAAAACATCCAAAACAGATAATATAATAGCATGGAACAATCAAAAATTATAGATACGTTGGAGACGTATCAATAAGTTGTGAAACCTTTTTAGTTTCAGGCTCTTTTATTTATCCCTTGTGATTCCTTTAGTTTAAACCCTAGCACTTGTATGAGATATCCGTAACGCAAAGGGACTCTTCTGTGATCGATTGCACCCTCGTCTATTTCGAGTCAGCTCAACAGTCCAGGCAGCCATATCGAGAAAGTCGAAGGGAAACTTGCCGATGGCACCTACGCCTGCAGGATGCTAGGGGTCCGCCCCTAGAGCACCACAGCTAGTATCTGCCCCAGCTAGTTCCCAACATGCACAGGATCCATAATCATACAAGAGCAATGGGAAAGATAAACTTAGAGGATAGCATAAGTGCATACAACTACTTAAGAGTGCTATTACATCATGAAAGTAGCAAGAACCTAACATAATGCTAAAATGTGTCTCCATTGTTTGACAGCGTTACAGCGAATGGAGCAAGGTAAATTAGTCCCGGCGGCCTCCTTGGACCCAGGGCACCCGAATAACCTTGTCGGCCAAAGGCCCGACAACTTGTGCAACAACAGAAGTGTCCGTTCCGGCCGGCAGCTTCTTGAAGGCATCGGAGAGATCGACATAAGGGTGGCGTTGTGCAAAGTTGACAAGGATGGTGAAGTTGGTGTTCCAAGCAAACTTTCGGGACTCACTGGCAAAGTAGGCAGATCTATCATCTTCATATATCTTCAAGCCGTCGATAAGGCTCTCAAAAAAGTGTGTCAGTTTGATGCTTGGGTCCTCACATGTTCATTGACGGAGAAGGTCCAGATCTTCATGTTCATCTTGGCGATCTGGGAGGAGATACATTAGGCTATGTTGACCAAGCTCTTCGACCAGAGGTCATACAGATCAACCTGGTCCTTAAGCTTGAGCTATGCATCCTTCCGGAGAGTTCCTGCAGTATTGGCTTCTTCCGTCAAGACCCTCTCGCGGTCCTTGGCCAGCTCAAGGTTTTTCTCCAGAGTGGCGAGCTTGGTGTTCAAGTCCTCGATGGTGCCGGAAGCAGTGGACAGATCCTGGTCCTTGGATGCAAGTTGCAATTGCAGCCCCTCTAGTGTGGTGGCTGCCTTCCGCGCTTCTTCTTGGAGGGTCTCGATCTCCTTTTTACTCCCAGCAAGCTTTTCCTCCAACCTTCCCACTCGGACCTCAAGCTCTGTTTTGGCTTTGGAAGCCGCGGCAAGATTGTCAGCTACCTCCTTGAGTTTTGCTGCCGCATCCTGGATCTGCGCGGCAATGGCTTTCCTGTGGCCGTCCTCCAGATCCTTGGTCCGTTGCTGAACAAGGCTTTCCAGCTCCTCATCCTTGCTGCGAAGAGTGTCCGCCATGGCTTGCTCATGATCGACAAGATCTTTGGCTTTGGCGTTGAGTTGCGTATCGCGCTTCGTCAGCCTGCCGTCACGAGTTCTTGCTCTTTCTGCAGCAGCAGCCATTTTCTCCTCCTGGTCCCTGAGTTCATGGGATCGGGTGTTGTACCAAGTGCGCAATTCTTCTGCCTTATCCTTCAGTTGCTGGGTGGCCACATCCTGGGCCCGGTGTTCCTCTTGAACTGCTTGCCACTTTTGGCCATACCTCTCTTGCACGTATTTGAGCCCGGTAGCCACCGTCTCCAGGAAAGCCAAGTCTTTGGAACGATCGGTGGGATCACCTGCTTCTTTGGCTTCTTTGGGTCAAGGGAGCCCGTATACGACTGATCTCCTAGTCAACGTTCACCCCGGCAAGAACTGATGAGCTGGGGGCTGTCGGTGCAGGGTGAGCTGAGATCATCGCTAAGCTGCTTGCGCAGGGAGTCACCCTAACGTTTGAGGCGTTAGACTGGACGGGTGCTTTGTCCTCGACCTCCATGAAGGAGTCAGACATGCTGCTGGGGATTTTCTCTGTTCCTTCCAGGGCTTCTTGGATATCCCTGGGGGCTTCTGCGTGACCTTCTTTAGCGGCGATTTTGACGGCCTCCACAGCGGCGTCCTTTCCTATGTCAGCCACCTCCTCCAAAAGTTCCTTCTCTTCAAGCATGGGGGTTGTGAAAGAAATTGGAGGCAAGAAAAATATGAAATCCCGAAGCTTAATCCAAGGATCAAGAAAGCAAAAATTCCTTGGAGAGAAATTCAGAAAACAAGTGGCTTACCCGCTGGCTGCTGTCGGGAAGAGACTTCTCCTTCCCCAGCAATTTTACTGTCGGGGGGTGATCAGCAACCACCTCTTTAGGGGGGATGTCTCCAAGGCTAGCCAATCCCGCGGAAGGAGCCCTTGCCGGGGAATCTTTTTCTGGGATATTGACCAAGGGAGGCGCGGGAGGAACTGCCCTTCCTTGATGGATTTCTTCCTGGCGATCTCCTTCTTTTTCCTTGGTGGGAGACAGAGGAGAAACGTCGATGTTCTCGCCGGTGACCAAGGTTTGTCCCATGCCCTTGCGAGGAGGGCTAGCTTGGGGGCTGTGTGTTGTGGCGTCCACAGTGCTCCCCCCAAGGCCGATGCCTGACGAAGAGCCCAATCCTACCGCTGTTGGCCTGGCACGTTTGGCCCGGTGCGCAAGGGTCTCTTCATCCCTGTCAAAACCAGCAACAAAAGATTAGTTGAAGATCAAAGGAAAAGGACAGCAATCAAATTAAGAGGAGCAAAGGTTTCCCTTACTCAGGGTCATCGAGCATGGCATCCATCTCGTACAGCAGAGGGGGGGGGGCGATTCCCTGGCTCTCTTGAGCGGCGGTGGGGTCTAGCTCGCTGTCAGGGCCGGGCTTGATGGTGGCGTGGGATCGACGCCTTTGGCAACCCGTTGCCGGGGAGGTGGCGTCGAGGTTTGAGCAAGGCGGGCTGAGTGGCGGCACGTCATGTCATCCTTGCTGCCCCTAGTGGTCGTCTTCTTCACCTTGGGCCCAGCCCGAGACGACAAGGAACCACCGGCTCTCGGGTGCCTCTCTTGCTGAGGTGGCGCCGTTGCTCAGGAGCCTGAGGGCCCTCCTTGAACCCTTTCTCTTCCTCTGGCGCTTCGCCTTCCTGAGCCCTGACAGCCTCTGCCCCGATAGCCACGGCCCCTATCGCCTCAACATCGGCGATCTCTTCATCAAGACGTTCCTCATATGAGGAATTCTCATCATCATCATCACCGTCATGGCCAGCTGCCCTGGTAGCCTTGAGTCTTCAGGTTTCCTCAAGCCTGCTACGTATGTACTTCTGCTCCTCTTTTGTGGTGCCCTAGGTGAAATCCGTCTCTTTCCTGGTGGACTTCTCTAAACTAGAGGACCACTCCATCTCATGCTCCAAGCTGGGCAATTTCCAGTCTGCCTTGACTCCATTGGCATTGCAATCGGGAATCCACTTGAGAATTTGGTCTGTGGCAGAGTTGATATGCAGCGGAACGATTCTTGCCGGCAAATGGAAGGTGCCGGCCTTGTGGAACAGTTGCTCGCACAACCAGGCATGGTTCATGACTGTCAGATTATTGCCACGACCAGGATAAAGCCGCATCCAGTCTCCAGCATTCTTGTATTCCCAAGCAAATCTATCCCTCTGCTGTAGTGGCGCGATGTGGCGCTGGAGGAAGTCACCCCCAACATGCTCAATGGTGAGCCTGGCAGCTTTGAGTCAAGTAATCCTGGTCAGCGCCGGGCGGAGCTTCTCATCGGTGGCGCCTAGGTCGCTCCAATCCTTGCCGCGCACCACGCATTTGGTTCTCGGCGAGCAGTACGAAGGAGCATCTGGATCCTTAATCCAACACCAATCGCCCCTCCACTCCTCCCACTTGCTGCGTAACTGCCCTCGAAGGTATCCACAGTCCTCTTTCCTCCCCCGCGGGATCCAAGATATATTCCCCGAAAGGGATTTGTCCTCAATGCGGGGAATATAGAAGTGGCGGAATAAATCCACGTTGGGAGCAACCCCAACAAAATCTTCACACAAATGAGCAAATATCTCCATACACGTCATCACGTTCGGTGTAAAATCCAACAAGTGGAATCCGAAGGCGTACATCATGGCGTTAAAGAAATCAGAAAAGGGGGAAGAGAGCCTAGTATGCGCAGAAAAAGGGACACGAGTCCTCCGGAATCTTGGTTCCGTCATGAAGAACAGCGGGTGCTCCATGTCTCGTGGTATTTCCCCCCCCCCCCCCCACATATAGCATACCTATGGATCAAAGTATTGCCATCCAAATCCGACGACGAGAAAACCACATTCTCCCGCCGCCGCTGGGCCAACTCCTCCGCCTCTTTCTTCTTCTCCTCTGCTCTCAGGTCCTCAGGCTTGGTCGCATGTTTCCCCTTTACAGCGCTATTATTTCACCCCATTTCTTCAGGTGGAGGAGGAAGAAAGATATGGCGTGGCGTGGGGCGAATGGTGGCGGCTGAAGCGGTTTCTGTCACAAGGATGAAGATGAAGCAGACGGGGAGAAGGGTGCGAATGAGCAGTGCTCCTTCACGTTTCCCTTTTATTGGTGTCGGATTCAGGGTTCCGCAGACCCAAGAATGGTTCGAACTCTGTGGTGCGTGCGAAGAACTCAATCTCCCCAGCCTGCCGACTCGTCGATCTCACCGCCTAGCTTGATGAATAGGAAAGGAAAGGGACTCAGCAGTTTACCCAGGTTCGGGCCACCTTGCGATGTAAAACCCTACACCTGCTTTGTGGTGGATTGGCCTCGAGATGGGCTGAGGATGAACTAGTACAGAGGGAGAACAACCTCAGGAGGAGTGTTCTTGTGCTAGTGCAAGCTGGTGAAGATCCTCCCGTCTGAGCTGGTGAGGATCCTTTGTCCCCATCTATGGTGGTGGCCTAGCTATATTTATAGTGGCCTCGGTCCTCTTACCCCAAAATGAAGGCGGGAAGGGATCCCACAACGGCCAAGTTTGAAGGAAGACAAGTAGTACATCTTATCCTGACGAAAGGTGGTCTTCACCTGCAAAGCTTCTGGTCGTGACATCGTGGTGGGCTCGGCGATGACCTCCGTCCTGCCATCCTGGTCTTGTAGCACAGGAATGGAAACCTTTGGCTGATTTCTTTGGACTCTGCGTCTGCGCTTGCTTCCTTAGCACCGAAGAGGAAACTTGCTGTACTGCACCTACTGGCGCCCGCCTAGCCTTGGTCGTCATAGCTTGCGTCATCTGAACCTCATGAGGTGGGGCTTGCATGGGAATCTCCGCTCCTCAGCAGCCGGCCTGGGGAAACCTCTCCCTCCAGAGGTCTTGGCGTTGTCCGCCTCACGAGGCTTGGGCCCTCGCAAAGGTCTTGTGTTGTTGATGCTGGAGAAGGGCCGTACCAGGCCGCTGATGAAGCCATGCTGTGGGCCGCAGGCAGGCAAGTCTGGGTAACCTGGTTCCCAGAATGCCGATAGTAGCCACCGGGCCCAAGGCACGCTCGGAGTTGGCTTCGAGGTGAAGCCAAAGGGCAAGGACGAAGCGCCGCGGGCCCCAATTGCCTGCGGGCCCAGTCGACGTGTGGCGCTTGATGCGACATGGGCATCTCCACTTCCCCACACAGCCTCGGCAACTGCCAGACTCGACGGCTGCCTGTTGCGAGCGTAGCTCTGCCATCATTGCCCATCATGCTCGCCTTTGGCTTCCCCTCTTTCCTGCGAACTTGCGGCCCTTCTTCCAGATTCGGCGCCGGCGACAATCCCCCTTGACGCCATGGCCCCGAGGTCGAAGAAGAAAGGGAAGGCCTGCGCGCCCGCCGAATCCCAGTCGGGTCTGGAGCCCGCGCTTGATCGGTCGATGATGATCAACCAGGAGGGGTTGGACAAGGTCCAGTCGGCCCTCGCCAGTGATTCCAACGAGTGGAAGGCGATGATGGTCTGGCCTGCCTCCCGGGCCGTGGCCGACATGGGGACCACCGAGATCCCCATTCACCTTCATGCTCTCCTGGCTGGCTTGGTCCCTCATTTCTCTGATTTCTTCAATGCCATGATCTCGCATTACCAGATCCAAGCGCTGCATCTGGACCCCGGGTCCATCATCCTCCTTGCCGCCTTCGCCTTCTTGTGTGAGGCTATGGTGGGCATTGCTCCATCTGTTGCCTTGCTCCGCCATTTCTTCTCGCTTTATCTGGTCGACGGTCGACAGCGCTCGGGATGCGTGGCATTCCAGGCTATGGCGGCGACGGCTGGCTCTGGCATCGACTTCACGGTCCGCCCGAATGTGAAGGGATTCCGGAAGCAGTGGGTGTATGTGGACGCCGCCACATTCAGCCCCCTGCTCCTGCTCCCGCAAGCGCCGTCGAACCCCAGCTCCGGCTGGGGGCACGTGAAACTCATTGACCATCGGCTCACCCGCGTCTGGTCCAGGCTGGCCAAGTTGAAGAAGGCAGGGGTGATGGTGTCGATGGTGGTGAGGGAGTTCATCCGGTGGCGCATCGCCCCGCTCCAGCGCCACTCTCGCCCAATGTGGGCCTTCACCGGCCCCAATGACCCCATGAGGCTCCAGGTGCCCTCGCTCCCTTCCAAGACGCTGTGCACAATGCTCGAGCTCTTGACTGGCAACCCAGCGCCTGCCGCGCTTCCGGAGGAGGGATGCCTCTTGTACCACTGCTCGAACAAAGAGGACTTTGTGAAGCAAATGCCCCTCTTCGATGGGTGGGGGCTGCGCCCGGAGGGCCTTGAAGGGCCTCGCTAGAATCCCATCTTGGTGGCTCCTGTGCTCGCCGATCCTGCGGCGCACGCCCCTGATGTGGTTGCAGGGGGCGGGCGCCGCTGGGTGCCCCCGAGGTGACTGCCGGGGGGCGGGCGCCATCCGGTGCTTCTGCGGCGGCTGCTCCCGAGATGGCTGCTCCTGGGGTAGCAACTCCTGAGGTGACGAATCCTGAGGTGGCTACCCGCAGCCCAGTCGCGAAGGGCAAGGCGCCGACCCTCGGCACACCTCGTCTGGACCTTGGGGCGCTCCACAAGAGGAAAGGACTCTGGAGTTGTGGTGGCGACGCCCCCCGGCCCCTGAAATAGAGGGTGTGGGTGTCTGTGGACGAGTAAGTAACTTATCTTTGAGGGTCTTCTCATGTCGCATCCTTTTCTGACTCCAGCTCCTCAGGACCCCTTTGGTTGCGGCGGCAAAATCTCTTGGGGCGCGATCTCCCGGGGCCCTTGGTCCGCTCGTGATTCCAAGCCCCCCGCGCCATACGCCTGCACGAGGCACGGAGTCAGCCCGCGAGATGGATGCGCCGCAGGGAGGCCGTGGGCCTGCGCTCCCAGCGTCCTTCCTTCATGGTCACTTCTGGGGCGCAGGAGGCGTGCCAAGGGCTCCTCCACTAGTCCTTGCCGGCGGCCATGCGGCCCCAGCACCGGCTTCGTTTTCGAGCGGCGAGGCCACGCCGCCCAACGCCTCTGCCAAGGCCTGGGAAATGGCTGGGGGAGCGCTGCCCACCAGCCATTTGTCGGAGACGAGCGAGCCGCTTCGCGCTTCCACGACAGCCCCCGGCACAGAGGAAGGGCTCGGCCATGCGCTGGAGCTCGCGCGCGGGCACAGCGCCGTCCGCCATGACCTTTTCCAGGAAGCAATGGGCGCGCTGAGTCGGCTTGGAGGAGAGCTTGTCAATGTCGACGCTCGCCTAGAGGCGGAAGGCCTCCGCCTGGCACGCGAGTGGCACCAGCTGAAGGTCGCCATCAACCTTGGGCATCTGCAGCACGAGCGCGCCCGTGCAGACGCCGCAGCGTCCCTCGCTGCTTCTCGTGAGGCCTGCGCCCGCACCCTGGAGGAGGCCAGGGCTGCTGACCACCGTCGCAAGGCGGCCGAGGAGCGGGAGAAGGAGCTTCGAGCGTCGAACGCCACCCTCGAGCGGCAGGTCCAGGCACGCAGGGCCACCTTGGCGGCACTGCCGAGCGAGGCCCCCTCGGATGAGAAAGGAGGCCAAGCGCGTGAGGATGCGCCGGAGCTTGAGATATCAGAACATAACCTGGAGCTCGAGCAGCTGGAGGTGAGGGAGCGCCAAGTGGCCGCGGATGAAGACGCCGTTGCTGCCCGGGAGGCCAAGATCCAGCAGGAGATCGATCGAAGGGTGGCGGAGATTCATGGGGCTCTTGATGGCGAATACCGCCGGAAGCTGAGGCTCCAGGAGACCCGCTTCCAACAACGGCAGGTTGAGTTGCAGGGCAGGATTGACGCCCTCAGGGCGAAGCTTGCCGCAGCAGAGCAGCACGAGATGACTGCCAAAGAGGCTCGGGCCTCCACCCAAGCCGACTTGTCCTCACTTCAGCAGCAGGTCATGGGCGTCACGTCTCTTGTGGAGAAAGCTACGAACGAAGCGAACCACCACCGGACGATGCAGCGCGAGCGCTCCTTGATGCTTGAGGACCTCAGGGTCCGGGCCAACCTGGCCTTGGATACCATCTGTGAAGAGAGCATCTCCCGCCCGCATGAGGCTGATGACGCCGACTACCTCCACTTCTTTACCCAAGTCATGACCCCTCTAGAAGACCGGGCCACGAGGGCACGCCAGCTCATAGAGGAGAGAAGTAGGGGACTCCTCGAGCGTGCGTTCTCGCATGTCTTCAGCTACCTTCTTAGCCTTGATCCCGACTTCGACTTCAACGCCGCGATAGCCCCCGTGCCCAGGGTCTGGCGAGCTGGGTGGATGACCATGTGGACGACCTGGTCGCGGAGTTCGCCCGTAAAGATGGCATGGACGTGCTCGTAGCTGAAGAGGGTGGTGCCGACGACGGTGACGATGAAGATGGCGACGCCGATGACAGCGCGTCTTGCTAGGCTTACGTTTCCTTTCCGATCCTGACCTGCATACCACAACTTCGAGCATGGCCCCGTGGGGCGTGGAAAGTATTTTTTGGTGGGGGTTCCCCGGTTATGCATGAAACGATGATATGCCTTCTAAATTAATTTTGAAACGAGCTGCCGAGGGCAGGAGGGCCCCCTACTAGAGTAGTTCGTTGTGACTTATCTTTGGTGCTGGCGGTCTTGGAAGGGTTCCTGTGTCGTGAGGGCGCTTCCTTCCTGAGACGGGCCCCGCAGGGGCATGTGAGGGCTCAAGCCTCCTGAGGAGCCTGCAGGCTCGCCTGAGAGCGCCATGCGAGGAGCCGACTGCCGAGTCGCGGCAGGGCGTGCGTGCAGTGGTCCTGCGGCAGATGCGCCTTTGGCCCGGAGGGGCCCTCAGCACCGCTTGGGCTGGCCCAAGCGCGCGCGCCACGCCCAGCCCCCGCTCGCGGGGTGCTCACGGGGGGGGGGGCAGTAGGCATGAGCCTTGCTTTTAACGTTAACCAAAAGGCAAGAAAACACCACAAATCGAAAAATCTCCCGCCTTTTTTCTTTTGATAAGCACACGAAACTCCAAATCTCATTCCAAAAGATGGCAACTGGGTTACAGAAAGAGGGTGAAACAAACATCTGCGTCCGGCACCTAGACTAGTCTTCTCACCAGCGCGGAGCATGGTGCTTCCACTTGGACGTGGGTGGGAGCCCCCGTGAGGCCCGAGGGCGGCACTCAGGAGACTCCGGGGCGTGTACAGCCCCAACTCATTATTACATGAGAGTGTCACGAGAGGAGATCTTCACGGGTATCCTTGGCGCCAGGCGAGGGCCCCGCCCTGCGCCTCCCCCGACCACCGTTGGGGAGTCCGGAAACTAGGACGAGACCAAGGGGCAAGGGGGACACTGGCGGTGCCCCGGCGATCGCAGGCCCCCCACCGGAGGGAAGGGCTCGCCGGCGCCTTCCCCGGCGGAGGACCTAGCTCCGAGCGGCGTGCGCCACCGTCATGGCGGCTCCTTGCTCCATGCAGCGCGGGGAGGCCCTGGCACCGGGCTCCCCCTGCACAGCTCCCAGTGCATTCCGTCCGCTTGCGGCGGGGCCATCGTCCTGAGGTCCACGGCCATTGCCGTGGCTTGGTTCACCTGCGGTCCATGGTTAGCGTAATCGTGCCCCTGAGATATTGATGGTACCCAGTGGCTGTTGTCGTCGAATATGCCAGTGAAACTCTAAGGTGGCCTGCGAAGGGCCTCGACCTCATGTGGTCCCGATGCCCAGGCTGGCGAGGGGAACAGGCGGGGGCTTCCTCTTGGCACATACAGCGAGTCCGTCGGTGGAGGCACAGGAGTGCCCGAAGCCGCCATCCCCGAGCCGTCGCCCTGCCATTCGTCGTCGTTGCTCGCCATCCTTGGCGCCAGGTCACCATGACCGCAGAGTGGCATCTCGGCGTGGGCCCAGGAGGGGCCACCCAGCTCTGCGGCGTCCGGGGGTAACGCATCATGGGTAGGACAAACGGCGCCGCGAGCCAGGCCGGCACCGCGGGGCCCTCCGGGCCCCCTGGGGGAGGCCGTGTGGTCGTAGTGAGGGCCGGCGCGCACCCCCGGCTGCGCTCGCGGCGTAGGTAAGGTGCAGAAGGGCGCTGCACCCCTGCAGGCGGCATCCAGTAGCTCAGCGACCCGCTCCAGCAGGGCGTCGTGGCCGCCTTCCGCCAGCCTGCATCGCAGCAGCTCCCGTGCAACGATGAGCATGGCTCGCGTGTTCGCCTGCTCCCGACGGGTGTGCAGCACCGTTGCCACGGCGAATCTCGAAGATCATGTGGTGGCCCGGTTGCGGCGCAGCACGGGGGCGGGTGGAAGTGGTCCATGTCGCCTACGGCCGACGGCGCCGGCCGGCGTGCGGGCTGCGAGGAGCGCGGAGTGGAGATCTTCTTGGGAGGAGGGCGCCGCCCGGGAAGGACAAGCGGCCCAATGCTCAGCATGAGCTCGAGGAGCGTCAGCCATGAGAACGGCGGGACGGAGGCGACCGACTGGCAGAAGAGAGGCTCCGACGAACCCCTGCCTTGCGCGCCAGATGTCGGATTCAGGGTTCCACAGACCCAAGAAAGGTTTGAACTCTGGGGAGCGTGCGAAGAACTCAATCTCCCCAGCCTGCCGACTCGTCAATCTCACCACCTAGCTCGATGAGCAGGAAAGGAAAGGGACTCAGCAGTTTACCCAGGTTCGGGCCACCTTGTGGTGTAAACCCTACTCCTGCTTTTGTGGTGGATTGGCCTTGAGGTGGGCTGAGGATGAACTAGTACAGAGGGAGAACAACCTCAGGAGGAGTGTTCTTGTGCTGGTGCGAGATGGTGAAGATCCTCCCGTTTAAGCTGGTGAGGATCCTTCGTCCCCGTCTATGGTGGTGGCCTAGCTATATTTATAGTGGCCTCGGTCCTCTTCCCCCAAAATGAAGGCGGGAAGGGATCCCACAACGGCCAAGTTTGAAGGGAGACAAGTAGTACATCTTATCCTGACGCAAGGTGGTCTTCGCCTGCAAAGCTTCTGGTCGTGATGTCGTGGTGGGCTCGGCGATGACCTCCGTGCTGCCGTCCTGGTCATGTAGGACGGGAATGGAAACCTTTGGCTGATTCCTTGGGACTCTGCATCTGCGCTTGCTTCCTTAGCACCGAAGAGGAAACCTGTTGTACTGCACCTGCTGGTGCCCGCATGGCCTTGGTCGTCATGGCTTGCGTCATCTGAACCTCACGAGGTGGGGCTTGCATGGGAATCTCCACTCCTCAGGAGCCGGCCTGGGGAAACCGCTCCCTCCGGAGGTCTTGGCGTCGTCCGCCTCGCGAGGCTTGGCCCCTCGCGAAGGTCTTGTGTTGTTGATGCTGGAGAAGGGATGTACCAGGCCGCTGATGAAGCCACGCAGTGGGCCCTAGGCAGGCAAGTCTGGGTACCCCGGTTCCCAGAACACCGACAATTGGGACCACGCAAGGCGGCTGGCTCTCCACAATTTCCCTGCCAAAAACCGCCTTTAACAGGCGCACTACCCACTAACTGTTGTAAATCCACGATTCCACGACCTGCAGTAACTGCGTGGGATGGACGTGTGATTGACGGGTCAACAGGGTCATTAATACATGGATAACGGACCTTCGCCGTGTGTCTGTGCACTGTTTTGGGCCTAACCCAACGATGCCCGTTGCACGTATGGCTCAGGCCCGGGGGCTCATGTCGGTGTACACAAACAGGGGTGTTTGTTTTCCCCTAACTTGTGCACAGATGTGTGCGGCCTCCAGGACAAACTGACTCTGCCGGGCACATCAAGCTTAAGGATATCAAGACCAAGGTGACAAGAGAACCCCCTAGGAAGGTTTCCTTTGTCGGGCAGATGAGCCCGGCAAGGTCGAGACTATGACTAGGGGCCAAGCCAAAGACGCCCCAGGGAGGACCCCGGGGCCCGCTAAGACTCCAAGACATGAGCCCGGTAGGTTCCGTGCTGATAGGACTCCGCCAAGACGCCACTGCTCCACCTCATCGCGCACATGTCATTAATAGATGCGGTGTCGAGCTGTCGAGTGGCTTGGTGGATCATGTTGTGTACATGGCAACCTGCTGGAGAAGAGATTAGCTTTATTGACACCCGTCCAGATGGTGTGTCACGATAATAAGGAGAGGCCGGATAAGCGGCGCGGCAGGCTTGGCGGGCTTCAACATCAGCATGACACCTAGCAGTGTATTAATTGCACTTTGTCCTAACTGCCAGAGTTAGGTATGATTACACTGTTACCTATCTAATCATACTAAAATGTCTGTTTTGCCACTGTGGTCGCCCCTTAACCTATAAAAGGAGGCCCGAGGCAACCGAGCAAAGGGTTCGAAACCTTGATCCCCCAACACTTGTACAAGCATAGCTGCTCCCCCGAGGCGCACTTGCCGGGCTTGAGCATGCCGTGTCTTCGTGTTCCTCCAAATCAATCCACCACAACAGGAGTAGGGTTTTACGCCACAAAGCGGCCCGAACCTGTGTAAAAGAGAGTTGTCCACCGTCGCGCTGCCCTGTTGTTTCTGCTCTTTGTGCGATGTGACCGTCCCCTTGCCAAACCACAAAGGGGCAGCCCTGCCCCATACGTGATCATGCTCCCATGCTGACACCCTCCTTTTATAGCTCAAGGGGTTACCACAATGGCAAAAAGGTAATTAAAAAATGATTAGATAGCAAACAGTGCTATCATACCTAACTCTGCTAGTTAGGACAAAGTGCATTTAATGCATCACTAGGTGTCGTGAGGAGGAAAAGCCCTAGCAAGGATGTTGCGCCGCTTACTTAGCTAACCCCAATTATCTTGACACGCTATTTGGACGGGTGTTGATAAAGGTAACTTTCCTTCCAGCATGCTGACATGTGCCGTCGAACACCACCTAACTGCCTGCGGGCTCGATAACTCACCAATCAGTGACCAGCTGGCTGGCGAGGTGGTGCGCTGGCAGTTGGCGGGGTTTTTTCCAGCTACTGAGCTTGCCGGGCCTTCGCTTTGCTGGCTTGGCTTTGCTGGCAAGGGTTGCTTTTGTGGTTGATTTGAGGTTTGTCTTGAACCTTGGTCTTCTTGATGCGCTCCTTGATCTCCCAAAGAGCTGTTACTTTGATTTGGAAGTCTGCTTTGAGACTTTAGTTTGGCTGGGGGGATGCTACTCGTCTCTGCATAAGTCAGGGTATGAAACTCCCATGTTTAATACACCGTCAGGAGCCCCCGGGCCTAGACTACATGTGCTACCGGGCATCATTGGGCTAGGCCCAAACAATGCACAGACAAGCAATGTTGATCCTGTTGGAATGATGTGTGTATTTTGAAATCTTCTTTGCTTCTTCATTAATCTAAATTCTAGCTAGCCCCCAGCCTTCCTCTGGTATGCTCGTTGTCTAGGCGGCATTCACCGCTTGTGTCAGAAACCAGGTGCGTGTGCATACGCGGGTTGCCACCAGATTCAGCCTGGGCAGACCAACAATCACGCATGGCTTGAGGTAACAGCCATCTTTGTCATCACTCCCTCCTTTTACTGCCCCCCCCCCCACGATGTAGATTGGGCGCGAGGCATGGGATTGGTGAAGAACGGCGGTCGTGGAGATAGTGCTTTGATCAGGGGAGCCAAGACGCCGAATTGGCGAGACTGGGCGGTTGATGGAGTAAAGCGCTTGCCAAAAATGCAGGGCGTGGGATTGGTGGAGTGGGGCGGTTGCCTTGGGATAGTGGACAGCCAACCCCCGCGCCTCTTGATATAAAAGGAGGGGGTCACAGGAGGCGATGCTCTTCTACATCTCCCTTCTCCATCCTTTCTGCATCTGCCACCACCATGGCGAGAGGGAGAGGTCGGGCTCGTGCTTCCACTTTTGCAGCAAGAGTTTCTCCTCAGCAGCATGCCCTTGCCTCGGCCAAGGTTGTGGAGGTCGGCTCTAGTGCGAAGGGCGGGGCCATAGGTCGAGTTTATGGACAACGTGGCGCTCGTCGTTCCACCCCCAGGTGCTCCACCTCCGGCAAAAGGCCATACAGAGGACACGGCGCTCGAGTTTGTAGTGAAGCTGCATGACCCACCGCGAAGCCAGCTGTGGCTCCCTCGTCCGTTCGCCAGGATAATGGAGGTCGACCAACCGCTTGGCCTGTGGATGCGTGTGAACGGCTGCTGCAATGGCGCCGTACGGGTGAACATTGAGTTCCCCGCATCATGTACCTCATGCGTGGGTGGAAATCCTTCGCTCGTGCCTGCTATCTGGTGAAGGGGTGCCTCCTCCACTTCAAGTTGGTGGAGTCCGATACGCTCTTTGTGAAGTTCTTCGGGGCTTCAGGTGCTCTCATGGAGTGCTACGCAGAGAGCTCGAGCAACAGCAAAAGCTCCTCCCTGAAAGAGATCGACGAGGAGGATGATGGTGAAGACGACAACGGTGAGTTCCCGAACATCAAGTCCGCAGACGGCAACTTGGACTCCAGCTGAACGTCGGCAGCACCATCATCTCGAGCTCAGCACCGGCAGCACCATCATCCTCAGCTGGACACCGACAGTTTGGTCTGCCGGGAGCGCTTCACCTAGGCGCCCCTCTTGCCCTGGGTTGCACTCAATGTAAACCCTAGAAAGAAAGGGCTAAAGAAAATATTAACGAGAACTTTTCTTTTTCAACAAATATGTAACATTTGCTGTGCTCAAACAAATATGTAATATTTCCCTTATTCATGCTTATTCTTGTATGATTTGAGTCCGACACCCTACGCAGTTTGGAAAACTAGCCGGAACGCATACTTGCCACGAGCACTTTGAAGGACTCGTCCTTAGCAGCCTACTGGAAGTAATGTATCAGGCAAGGCAACTTGCGGGTCTCAACGCAGCTACAAATAATCTTGCCGAGTGGACTCGAGGCAAGAATAAGAGCGTGACTGAAACACAACAAGATCCTTTGCATGCAGGTTTTTCATACATATATAAATGTGAATCAAGGAAAAATTCCAAGATGTAACAAAGAAACTTTTAGTTGCCTTTCAACTTATCTTTCTTCGTTGTACTTCTAGTCGTATGAAACGAATGCCAAACGCCACCTGAAATGGTAGTCCATCATCCCCACCCCTGCCCTGGGAAACATGTACACGGGGAATCCTTCTTTGAGAAAAAGAAAAAAGAGAAAGGAGTGGTGTAGAGACCATGGAAGTATGTTAGCCATTTCATTCAAGCAAGAATGTAACCACAACATAACATGCATTAGTACATAAGCAAATATGCATAAAAGGTTGCGGAACACCTAGCTTTATTCACATACGCACAGGGTCTGCGCCTGGCTTTGTACAAAGGGTTACAAGTCTTGGACAGAAAGCTTGTACAAAAGGGGGTTGCCAGGGCATGGCCTGGCAACTGCGCCTCAGGGGTAGAATTTACGAAGATGCTCGATATTCCACGAGTTCAGCACACGAATGCCATCTTCGTTCTCCACGGACTGCACTAGGTCTAGTGACTCATACTACATGATAAGGGCCTTCCCACTTCGGCGTCAACTTGTTTGAACCCTTGATAGATTGAACACGCCGAAGAACAAGGTCGCCTTCCTCAAGACTCCAGGCATGAACCTTGCGGCTATGATAGCGGCGCAAGGCTTGCTGGTAGCGTGCAGCTCGCACAGCCGCCCGAAGACAATCTTCCTCGAGGAGCACAGCAACATCTTGCCACACTGCTCTCGCTCTACCTCGTCATAGGCAAGCACTCGAGGTGACCCGTATGTGAGTTCTGTGGGGAGCACCGCTTCTGCACCATAAACTAGGTACAAGGGTGTTTGGCCAATAGCTCGATTTGGTGTCATTCTGAGTGACCAAATGTCGACTTGGAGCCGGCAATCTATGGGGAAATATAGCCCCTTTGCTAGTTCGGTGAGGGGTGGTGATCGATGCAAAGAGCAAGTACAACGAGGAGCACACGATTTTACCCAGGTTCGGGTCCCCGGGGGCGTAAAACCCTACTCCTGCCTTTGGTGTATTGGGTGGTGTTTGGGGAACAAATACACGGAGTGCTCTCCCCCGACAAGTGGTGGAGAGAGCAGCTACACGGATACCTATGCTTGAGAGTTGCAAAGATTCGAGCCCCCTCTAATGTTGCCCTGGCCCTCCTTTTATAGCTCAAGGGGTCACCATAGTGGCAAAAAGGTCATTACATGGGTGATTATACTCATACAGAGCTATCATACCTAACTCTGACAGTTAAGACAAAACACATTAAATGCGCTGCTAGGTGTCATGTGGAGGTTGAATCCCGGCAAGGCTGCCGCGCCGCTTATCCAGCTACCTCCTATTAGCGTGACATGCCATCAAGACGGGTGTCAATAAAGGTGATTCGCCTTCCCAGCGAGCTGACACACACGGGTTACGTCCACCTAAACACCAGTGAGCTCAAAACCTCACTAATCAGCGACCAGCTGGTCAGAGAGGCGGAGTGCTTGTGTTGGCGGGAAGCCCATGCCCAAGGGGCTTGCCAGGGCTTGACTTGCCGCTTGTCCCTGCCGGAGTTTGTTGCTTCCATTGTGATATTTGTAGCTTGTTCCAAGGCTTGGCCTTCTTAATGCTCTCCTTGATCTCACGAAGAGCGGCTTCTCTGGTTTGGTTGCATATGAGACTTGGCACTAGAAGTAAGAGTTGCAACGTGCCTATGCATAAGTCAGGGTGGCAAACACTCATGTTTGTTGCACCGACAGGAGCCCCCCGGGCCTGGTCCATACGTGCCGCCGAGCATCATTGGGGTAGGCCCAAAAAATGCATAGGCGCACACATCGATCTTGCCAGGAGTGATGCCGTGTCTTTGAGATCTTCTTTGCTTCCTCATTAACCTCGGACCCAGGCTAGCCCTAGACATACTTTAGGTCTCTTGGGGTTGCAGTGGCATGAGCCGTCGCACCGGAGACCAGGGGGCGCCCACGTACGCGGGGTGTCGTTGGGTCGTGTACGCGTGGTTTGGGGTAACTACCGTTTCTTTCATCACGTCCTCTTTTACTGCAGCTTTTCTCCGTTTCCCCATGATGAGGATTAGGCACGGGATGTGGGATTGGTGCAGAAGGGCGGTTGTGACGGTAGTGCTCTGGCCAGAGGAGTCAGGGCATCAGATTGGCGAGAATGGGCGGTTGATGGAACAAGACGCCAGCGAGGGATACTGAGAGCCGGATTGGCGGAGCGGGGCGGTTGGTTAAGAGTAGTGGAGAGCCAGCCCCCCTCACTACCGCTATAAAAGGAGGGGCGCGAGGGTAGCGATGATCATCCATCTCCTCCTTATTCTCTTTTCCTGCCCTTGCCACCTCCATGGCGAGAGGAAGAGGTCGAGTTCGTGCTTCGGCCACGGCGGCGAGAGCTTCTCCTCGACACACGCCTAGGCTTCGGCTGCGGCTGTAGAGGCTGGTTGCAGTGCACAAGGCGGAGCCACGAGGCGAGGTCGGGGTCGATGCGGCGCCCGTGGTCGAGGCAGACGGAGCGGTGCGCTCGCCATTTCTCCTCCAACTACTCCAACCCCGGCAGAAGGTTATACGAGGGACACGGTGCTTGAGTTCATCGTCAAGCTATGCGGTCCTCCCCGTAGTCGCCTGTGGCTCCCCCATCCTTTTTCCAGGGTGAAGAAGATCGCCCAGCCGCTTGGGCTGCGGTTGTGCATGAGCCGCTGCTGCAATGCCGCCGTGTGGGTGAACGTCGAGTTCCCCGCACCTCGCGTCATGCTCCTTAGGCGCGGGTGGAAAACCTTTGCCCGCGCCCACTATCTTGTGGAGGGGCATGTCCTTCGCTTCAAGCTGGTGGAGTCTAACATGCTCTCTGTCAAGGTCTTCGGGCGTTCGGGCGCTCGTCTCGGGTGCTGTGTAGAAAGCTCGAGCGACGATGAAAGCTCCTCCTCGAGGGACAGCGACGAGGAGGACACTGATGGCGAAGACGGCGGTGGCGGGCATCCGGTCATCAAGTCCGAAGATGATGACTTGGACTCCGGCTGAATGCCAGCATCACCGTCATCACGAGCTAGGCACCGGCGGCACCATCATCTGCAGAAGGCCCCCTGTAGAGCGATTTGTCGGGGGTCCTTCGCCTAGACGCCACCGGCACCTCCAGCTGGACCCCGGCAGGCTCGTGGACTCCGGCTTCATCCTCCCTACCGGGGAGGCGGTCTCCTGATCTTGTCGGGCTGCATCCCTCTAGTTTTGTCAAGATAAACCCTAGGAGGAGACGGTCAAGAAAGGCATTACAGAGCACTTTTCTTTTTTAATCAAAAAATGTAGGCATTTGCCGTGTTTGAATCAGATTTATGTATTCCCTCATCCATGTTTGCACTTGTATGATTTGTACTTGTTGCCTCACGCAAATCTCAAAATAAATCTTGCCGGGAACTTATGCATCCTTTGGATGTTTTGAAGGACTTGCCTTCAGCACTCTTTTGTAAGTAAGGTTTCCGGCAAAGCCTCTTGCCGGCCTTCAGCGTAGCTACTACTAAGCCTCGTCGAGTAGACTCAAAGCGAGTTAGGTGCGTGAACAGTTGCCGGTTCCTTACTGGTCTTTTCCAAATGTAGCTGCAACTAATCCTGTCGAGTGGACTCGAGGCAAGGACAGGAGCGCAAATGGTATATGCGGGAAGGTTTCCTCGCGTGCAAGTTTCTCATACATATAGGCGCAACATGGAATGACGGGAAATTTTAGATGAAACAAACTTATCTCTCTTTGCTGTACTTCTTATCACTTAGATAAGGAAGAGCTGTCATAGGACCAAATACATGAGCCTGCTTCCATCCCTCTCGAGAAAGTTGCTCGCGAGGGATCCTTTTGCCTTTGTCAGAAAAAGAAACAGAGAAGGTAGCATGAAGCCCTCAACGGCATGTTAGTCATCTTATCTAAAACCAGTGTAATCACATCGAAATCATGCTTGAGAAAACAAGAAAACATGCATGCAAGTTTTGTAAAACACTAGGTTTTATTCAGCTATGCACAGGGCATGTGCCTGGCTTTGTACAAAGGGTTACAAGCCCCGGAGACTATGCTTGTACAAAACGGATTGCTGAGGCAAGGCCCGGCAATCGCGCCTTATGGGTAGAACTTGCGAAGATGCTCAATATTCCATGAGTTTTGCACACGAATGCCATCTTCGGTCTCTAGACGGACTGCACCAGGTCTGGTGACTCGTACTACCCGATAAGGGCCTTCCCACTTTGGCGTCAACTTGTTTGTACCCTTGGCGGACTGAACGCGCCTAAGGACAAGGTCGCCTTCCTCAAGGATCCGGGCATCACTACTGCAGGATGCTGTTAACACGACAGTACAATCAGAGACCCTTCGACGAAGCTGTGTGCGATGCATTAATCGCAAACGGTGATGTAAAAAAACATCAAAAAAGATGCAAAACATTTGTGATGGCGGATACATCAAACGCGGTTCAGATTTTAGTTGCGTGTGCGATGTGGGGCATATGGTTGATCCATATGAACTTTTTGCGATGAGACAAAACAACAGAAATCGGCAGCCAGATCAAGGTGTGTGCGCTATACGGCATACAGTTCACTCGGATAAACTGTTTGTGATTAGGCAACACAACAGAAACGGGTAGCCAGATGAAGGTGTGTGCGATATACGACATATAGTTCACTCGGATGAGCTGTTTGTGATTAGGCAACACAAAAGAAACGGTAAGCCAGATCAAGGTGTGTGTGACAGAGGGTAAACCGTTC
This sequence comes from Thinopyrum elongatum, assembly GCA_011799875.1. Classification (NCBI taxonomy): domain Eukaryota; kingdom Viridiplantae; phylum Streptophyta; class Magnoliopsida; order Poales; family Poaceae; genus Thinopyrum; species Thinopyrum elongatum. Next base: position 188,575,189 of record CM022297.1, on the reverse strand, counting down.
ACTCGGATGAACTGTTTGCATTGAGCCAAGAGAACAGAAACGGTTCAACTTAACCAGATCTGTGTGATACGCGGCAAACAGGTCTATAACCAGAAATGTGTGCGAAGACCGATAATAACACAGACAATTGCTGCTAATAAGACGTGTGTGTTGTGCGATGTGATTGCATACAGAACAACACCATATATATATACACAATTATAAGGACATGTTTGCATAACCAAATTAAACATCCAATTACATAGCTGGCTACTACACACATGACATTAGCACACACCAAAGTAAACTATTACATGCATAATTACATAGGTGGCTACTAGACACATGACATTTCCACACACCAAAAGTAAACTATATATTACATGCATAATTAACTAGGATAAACGATCATCTGATCATCATCTACTTCTTGTGACGCTTGCCGCTATTGCTCTGCTTGTGGCTGGATCCGGCCTCGTCAATTTTGGGAATGAGGCACTTCCTCATGTCAACGATCCACCTGTGCATCTCGTTGTACATGCTCTTGGCCGCGAACCTGAGGTGAGGTTCATCTAGTTGCCACATCCAGGCCCCGTGCTAGGATACGTGACTTGTTCTGTTGGCATCCTGCTTCATCTTTTCGTATTAGGGGTCGATGATTGCCGAGGCGAGTTCAACCAGGGAGTCCTTCTTTGTGCTGCCCCAGACCCTGTAGTGGTCACGGATTTTGAGAAGGTTCTTGTAGGCCAAGCCCATAACCATGAGCGCTTTTACATTGTTGGAGGTTTCCACCGTAGCAAACTTGTAGTCGGTGCTGTTGACAAACTTGGTGAAACGGTTGCAAGGCTCTGTGGCCATGCAGTAGTGGTAGATGAGGACATGATGGCGCAAGCACAACTGGGCAAGGGAAACCTTCTGATCTTTGCCGGGATGACCGCTGGTGTACTGGAGGTCAATGCCGACCACCTTGTACTTGTCTCAAGCAAGCAACTGCTCCACGGTGTTGATGTAGTCCTCCACCACGGCCGGGTCGATGGTGTAAACCAGTGAGAGATCCGTCTCCCTCACGTGGGTCTCCACTTTGTGCTCGCTGAACTCCATTGGAGCGCCGCTAGATATCCTCTATGTATGTGTCATCGTGGGTGTGCTTGTTGTGTTTTGGGGCGCGATTGAATGGTTGAAGAGACTAAGGTTACAATGGCTGCGGGAATTAATGGGGAAGCCAGACGCCTGGAATATCAGCACGACTGGATGGCAGTTCTAATTGCAGCGCATAACTCCATCGTGCTGCATGTAACTGCATCGTAGCGACACGCGTGGCGCAACCGCATGCATATGGGGCCCCCCAACATGATCATGCGTCGGCCCCAACCGCTGGCAGAGCGCGCGCAGAGGGACACGAGCAGAGTGCTCCGTAGCCGCCTCAATGGCGAGCAACCATATATATGCATATAGCAGTTGAACACGCAAGGAAAAGCTGTCGACAAGTCGAGCGCGTGTAGGTACGCGAGCAGAGCACGCTGCGGCGCCTAACAGCGAGTAGAGCGCACCAAGGGACGCGAGCAGAGGCCGGCGCAGTGATACGTGGCAAATAAGACGAACTGTGCGAGCGATGGCGGAGACATCAAGCACGATTCAGATTAGAGTTGCGTGTGCAATATGTGGCATACAGTTGACCCATCCGAGCTGTTTGTGATGGAATAAGCCGTGTGTGTTGTGGGCAAACTCTTGCTGGTATACAACCGTCTATGATTGATGAATTCATCACTGACGGGTTCCCTACTGTGGTCCGCGTGCAATGTGATATTCTCTGTTTGCACAACATCTATGCTCTGTCTACAGAAGAACAACATACTCCAATTACAAATATCTTAAATATACTTATAACAGGAAATGATTGCAAAAACAAATTAAACATCCAATTACTTCATATAACAAATACCATAAATATTGCAATGTTCAAATTCCAGCATTACAAGGCCGCTTCTGCCCGCGCTGCTGGGCTAAGGTGGCGGTGTCAAGAGAGGAGGAAAACCATGAGAAGGCCATCGGTGGTGAGGGCATAGCTACAACGCTTGGTGGGAAGCTATTTGCATGGTAATGGTAGAACTCAAGATGCTGGAGTTTTTTGAATTGACGGGATGTCAGCCATGAGTCCACCATGCAGGGTATGTGCAGCAGGTAGCATGCCAGGATGCATAGGCGTTGAATGGAGCCCTGGCAGGAGGAGATGATGGCTCTGTGGAGTTCAAAATCATGAACGACAGATTGCCATCGACAATCGAGATTAAGAGGCGCGACATGCCACAGAGTGCACCACCGAGATGCGAGGATATGTGTGCGGCAGCCATCCTTGGTGGGGAGAAGGAAGATGATCTCCCCAAGGATGTTGTTCGGGAGATCGCTGATGCGGTCCACCCGATATTCTACGGGTTCCTCGGATCCAGGGGCGTGGCTGCTTCTGCCCGTGCTGCTGGGTGTAGGATCTATAGCCGGCGGCGCCGCTGGCCAGAGCCTCATCTGTGTACATACCAATCTGAAAAAGGCAGAAACATACATATATGACATTCAAAATCAATTCTCAAGATCTAGAAGAAAAAAAGGCACAAACATATATGTAGGACATTCAAAATCAATTCTCAAGATCTGGCTATGAATTATTAGCACGCACGCTAAACCTAGTCGGATTATTAGCAAAAAAATCATTTGTACAGAACAAACAATTAATCACTAACCATAGATACCATTCAAACAATCAATACACTACACGGATCTAACGAATCTTACTCTGATTTCATGGACTGGGTGAACATAACCAAGGATTTCTATTCCCAACAAAAGAAGGGGGCAGGGACTAACCGGTTTTCCATCGGAGTTGGAGTCATTGCCGAAGTAGCTGTGGACCTCTGATTCCGGCTGGGGAGGCACGACGACGGCGATGAAGTCAAGGTCGTGCTGCTACCCGCGTGAGACCTCGCCAACGGTGACAACAACATCTGTGCCCAGCTTCATGCGTTGCGCGGGTGCTTCACCAGCCCCGGCGTCACCACTCCCTCCGATGGTGCGCTTCGGCAAAATCCTAATACACTCCATGCTGCGGTAACAACTGTGGATGGGGGGTGCGGCTGCCTATTATGACCAGCAGATAGGGCGCGCCATTAATATGGAGCAGTGGGAGTGAGGTGTGCGGCGGTCAAAGGGCTAGCTCGCCTCTCGGTGAGCCTGCGCAGCGAACTGTTGGCATGCCTACCGTCATTTCACACAGCTACTAGCACGCCCCCCAGTGACACTACGTAGCGAACACGTGCATGCCTCGGCCTTCCGGTCTGCCTGCGCGATGGACTGCTAGCATGTGTCTCATCAACTCACGCATGCTCGTACAGCACACAGGACGTGTGGCAGCACGTATTATATTGATTTTTCCTTTTTGATGATTATATCTGCCGCTTTATTGCTTAACCGAAGCACGACACTTACATTGTTGGTGTCGGATTCAGTGCTCTGCAGACCCAAAGGAGGTTTGAGCTCTGGGGCGTGTGCGAAGAACTCAACCTATCCAACCAACCGAACGCATTGCCCTTCAGCATAGCTCGATGAACAGGGAAGAAGAAGGACATGGCAGTTTACCCAGGTTCGGGCCACCTTGCAGTGTAATACCCTAGTCCTGCTTTGGGGTGGATTTGCCTCATGGGGGGCTGAGGATGAACTAGTACAGAGGATGAACAAGCTTCCGAGGCTTGCTCTGGTGAGGATGAGTGGTTCTGGGTTCGATCCCCTTCCTATGGTGGTGGCTAACCTATTTATAGTGGCCTTGGTCCTCTTCCCCGAAAACGAAGGCGGGAAGGGATTCCACAACAGCCAATTTGAAAGGGGACAAGTAGTATGTCTTATCCTGATGAAAGGTGGTCTTCGCCTGCAAAGCTTCTGGTCGTGACGTCGCGGTGGGCTCGGTGATGACACCTATCCTGCCGCCCTAGCGGTCCTGGTCTTTTTGCACGGAAATGGAAACCTTTGGGTGATTCCTCGGGACCCCGCGCCTGTGCTTGCCTCCTTAGCACCAAAGAGGAAACCTGCTGCTCTACGCCCGCTGGCGCCCGCCTGGCCTTGGTCATCATGGCTTGCGTCACCTCCACCTCATGAGATGGGTACCTGCATTGAAATCTCCACTCCTCGGGAGCCAGCCTAGGGAGGCCGCCCCCTCCAAAGGTCTTGTCGTTGCCCGCCTCACGAGGCTTGGCCCCTCGCGAGGGTCTTGTCTTGAAGGTGATGCAGATGGGCCGTACCAGGCCGTCGATGGAGCCACGTCGTGGGCCGCAGGCAGGCAAGTCTGGCTACCCTGGTTCCCAGAACGCCGACAGTAGCCCCCTGGCCCAAGGCGCGCTCGGACTTGGCTTCGAGGCGAAGCCAAAGGGCAAGGGCGAAGCGCCGCAGGCCCCAATCGCCTACGGACCGAGCCAACGCGTGGCGCTTGATGGGAGGTGGGCGTCTCCACTTCCCCATGCCGCCTCGGCAACTGCTCCAGGCTGACAAAAAGGCTGGCACTGGCCCCCGAGCCTTCATTGCCTTCCCTTTGTCTTGCTCAGATCCCCTTTTCTCCTGCCGAGAACACCTCCAGATTTGGTCGAATCCCCCCACTTTGCTTCATATTTTTCCCCAAGTTCTTCGCCAATGGCATCAGGGAAGGTGAAGTTGGCCGCGTAGGCCGCGAGCTCCTCCTCCCCTCTTGCACCGGCTCTCGGCGCGTCCTCCATCACCGAGGAAATACACCTTGCTGCCGCGCTCCCACTGACGGTGGGCGCCAACAACAAGGGGAAGGAAACGACGCTCCGGGCCGGCTCCACCGAGCAAGGGGCCCTGGCTGGGACATTCTACCCCTTCTTCCTCCACAACGTCTTTGCGGGGCTCATCCCACCCTTCTCCAAGTTCTTCATCACCGTCCTGGACCACTACCAGATCCAGGCTTTGCACCTTCAACCCAACTCCATTCTCCTCCTGTCGATCTTCACCTTTTACTACAAGGCATTTGTGGGCGCGATGCCTTCCGTTGTGCTCCTTCGCCACTTCTTTTACCTTCGGCTGCACGACCCAGCCCAGCGTTCCAGCTGTGTCTCCTTCACCACGGTCAACCGCGGCAACGCGCTCATGTGGGCCGGGAAGAAGGTGGAGAACTTCTGGCACAAGTGGGTCTTCATGGACGCCGGGGGCCTCCATATGTGGCTGGAACTGCCGGAGAAGCTCGATTGGTGGGGTCATGAGAAGCTCACTGACCCCCGGGTGGCGCCAGTCCTAAAGAAGATGACGGCGGACATGGAGGCCGGGGTGTTGACGGGGGCCATTCTCATCAGGGAGTTTCTGACACAGCGCCTGGCCCCGCTTCAGGCACACTCACGCCCCATGTGGGACTTCAAGGGCGCAAAGGACAACATCCGGCTGTGCCCAGGGAGCTTGACGAGCGAGGAGCTGGACAAGGCCATGCATACCCTGCTTGAGAAGGATCCGGGCGGCCTCCCTGCGGCCTACATCCCGCTGTACCTTCGGGGTGATGGGGCAGAGCTGGTCGCCGCCCTGCCTGTCTTCAACGAGCTGGGGCTCATGCCACCGGAACTCCCCAGCTCCCCGGGGATGGTATCTTCTGGCGACGACACCGAGGAGAAGGGGGAGGAGGACTCGGAGGCGACCGTGGACGACGTGGCGGAGACCTCTCCCCTGCCGCAGAGTGAGCTTCTCCGCGGCCTCTCCGACGCCGCCACCGTCGAGCCCTTGGTCAATGGATCCCCGCGCTCCACCGGGGTCGTTACGCGGTCCGGGGCCACCCCTTTGCGGAGGCCAGGCCGAACGACTCCGAGGAAGGGTGAAGTGGCATCCCTTCCTCGAGGCGTCTCCTCCGTCTTGCCGTCCGTCGCCGCCACACTGAAACCAGCCGTCACGCGCCCCGCCGACTCCCAAGGCACGACAAAGCCCGCACTCAGGAAGATTTGGGGCGCCATGGCCTCGGTTAGGAAAAGGGGGTAAATTGTTGCTGACGAGTAAGTATCTTACCTTGTTTTTGTTTATCGTTCTTGGCATCGTGCCCGCAGTACTCACTTCCTGGCAACTAGGGTGGAGACCGTGGTAAAGAAAAGGAGGGAGGGAGGCGGGGCCTCGGGGGCACCGTCGTCGGCCGCGGCCACGATGGCCCTGGCCCAAGTGGAGGAGATCGCTTCGCGCCCCCTCGTGACGGAGCGGGCCCCTCAAGGTGCGGTGGCGGAGCCTTAGGAGGAGGCCGTCTCCATGGGCCAGCAGGCTCCGGAGCCGCCTGCCCCCGTCGCACCTGCGAGGGGTTCGGAGGCTCGAGAGCCCCAAACTGCCCTTGCTGCTGCGGCGTCGCCAGTTCATGCGCCGGTGGCGCCCTCTTCCCAAGCTCTCGCACTGGTGGGTTGCAGCCCCCTTGCCAGTTCCGGGGCTCTGGAAGAAGCTTTCTCCGCGCTGGACCAGCTCCGGACCGATCTCCAGGACGCCGACAGGTGCACGGTGAAGGAGCGGCTGGGGCTAGTCTCGGTGTGGCTCCAAGCCGACATGTCCGCCAGGACGGCCTGGAGCCGGGCCGAGGCCGTCGCCGCGGAGAGCAGGAGGGAGACCAACGAAGTCGCCAAGGCCCTCGACGCAGCACGGGCCAACGCGACATCTGCCAAGGAGCGCTACGACAAGGCGGAGACTGTGCTGAAGGCCCTTCACGAGGAGCAGGCTGCCTACACCCGTAGGCTTCAAGAGCAGGAGGAGGGGCTCAAGGCCCGGGAGGCGCTGCTCACCGATCGCGATGCCAAGCTGGCCCAGGCGGCCAAGGACCAAGCCACGGAAAGGGACCGCCTAGGCAAGCTGAAATAGGAGGTGGACAAGGCCCAGGCGTCACACGCCCAGCTCTTCTATGAGACAACAGCCAGGCTGGAGACCAGGGAGAAGGCCCTCGCCGCTGCCGAGGAGACGGCGGCCGTGGGACGCGAAGCCTTCGTCTCCCTCGAGCTCAAGTCTCGTGAGGCGCTGTGCTTCCTCTACGGGGGAGGGTACGAGAAGCCGCTGGCGACTCTGGAGGATGGCCCTACTGGGCTTCTCCCCAAGCTTGCGGAGGCGCTTGAGGGCGTTGCCACTTGGATGGATTCCGCGGTGGAGGGAGAGTGTCGCGCGCTCTTTACCTCGGCCGCAACGCGCGTCTTCAGCCACCTCCACCTCCGGGACCCAAACTTCAACCTCTGGGCGCCGATCGAACCGGTAGCTCCTGAGTCCCGCACCATTGCTGCCGAAGCCGTGAGGAAGCAAGTGGAGGCCCTACTGGGGAAGTTTCTCGGCGTCCCCGGCCCTGCAGCTGCAGCAACAGAAGCCGGTGGCGAAGAGGGTGGCAGCGTCATCAACGACGGGCTCCCCGAGGCGGGCGGCAACGGCAACCAAGGCGACGGCAGCGCTTCCTCCTAGTTTGACCCTGCAACCTGCATCGTACCTCGTGGAAGCATGAGAACTTCTGTTTGAACTTATGAGACATTATGCTTTGTAATAATTTGCTAGGAGTCCGCGATTTCTCTTTCGTGCTCGGTTTCCTTCGCGTTTGCCAGCGTTGTGCGTCGGCAGGGCCCAGCCCCGCGCGTACCTCGTCCGCCGTTGGGGCGTCCGAATCACCAGGATGAGACCAAGGGGCGAGGGGCTATGTGACTAGTGAGGCCCCTGAGTCGTGATGCTCAGGGGTCCCCCTTGACGTGCGAACGGCCCTCATGAAGGAAAAACAAGCAGCGGTACAAGGTAATCCGGAGTCCTTCATACCTTTGCTCGCTAGCCTTTGCCTGGGAGGGACGCGGGAAGTCTAGGTGCGAGAGACCTGGTGAGGTGGCGTACGCTAGGCGGGGCCTGAGCGTAGCCCCCCTGCCCAGCCCCCTCGCGCGACCCTCCCATAGGGAAAGCGGAGCGGTGAGGACGGACAGCGAGCCTATTGGCTCTCTTGAGGTTATTGCGGCCGCTAGGGTGCCCTCAGTTGTGTATTCACTAGCGCAGAGCATGGTGCTTCCACTTCAGCATGGGCATAGCCGCGCCTCGACCGTGTCGTCCGCCAGCGCGGAGCATGGGGCTTCCACTACTGCATGGGCATAGCCGCGCCTCAACCGTGTCGTCCCCCAGCGTGGAGCATGGGGCTTCCACTGGTGCGTGGGTGGGAGTTCCCTCTGAGGGGAGACTCCGGGGCATGTACATCCCCGAATGGACACGTGGCTTGCATGACCGGACTGGAGGAGGTGTATATGGGCACCCGTGAGCCAGCACGGGACTCACGGGGCCCTACCTCAAGGCGGGTTGTGCCTGAATTTTGTTACGGGTGGCCTGCAAAAATCGTGAGAGATGTTGGGGTGGCCTGCGCTGAGTGAATCTCCAGAGGACATCGCATGAGAAGGCCTAGCACCAATGACCGCAGGAGGTGACGTGAATGGGACTGGCCCACCAGACAGAGCTCAGCCATTGGGTTTATCGATGCTGCAGGGACGGACCCGAGCACAGACGCCGTGCCCAGTCTTCTCATGCAACAACCCTAAAGAAAGACAACCGGTGCGCGGCTACCGCGGCGGCGAGGCACCGGGTCACGCGCCCTAACTCATCCGCTCTTGATTAGCTCATGCGAGAACAAGGCACCAAGGGCCATGGGAGATGATGTGCACGGGAGCTAGCCCATAAGACAGAGCTCAGCCACTTGGGTTTATCGATGCTGCAGGGACGGACCCGAGCACAGACGCCGTGCTAGTCCTTAATCATGAGGCGGTCGTGGGCGGGCTCGTGAGGGCGCACAACATTCATGGTGGAGAAGCACCGGACATGCAGATGATAATATAAAACAATTCATGGAAGGGCGAAGCCAGTTCTGATACATGTGCAAAATGATACATGTTGCAGGTGCAGGCCCTGGCAGTTTGAGGATAATGCAGCCCGAGGGGCGCCCTCAATTGAACAAACCAAAAAGTCACCTGGCACCGTCATTGTAGAAGCATTGGAGTAGCTAAAGACGCGCGCTGCAGAGGCCGATCCTCATGAGCCGGCTGACTCCTGAGGCTCGGGAGGCTCTGGAGGCCCGGGAAGCTCGCGGGGGTCCGACACCTCCTTTGTCAGGATCGCCTGACGCCGGGCCTCGCGAGCCACCAAGACGACCTGCATGTAGCGCTGGTGCGAGGCAGCCATGTTCAGCAGGCCGAACGACATGCGGACGTAGCTGCGGGGGCAGCCCCCACTCCATCCAACGCGGGACGGCCAGTAGAGTTCCTGAGAAGCGGCCCTGTTGAGACCTGAAATGTTGACGCAGACGCGCAGCTTGCCACCCTCGTCAGGGGCGGCAGTTGCGCCAGGTGGTGCGGGGCGATGCTCGCCACGCATGGCTCGCGCCTCCTAGAGCTCCTTGATTGCCCTTGTGATGAACTCCTGAGCGCCTGGCGCCTCGCGCCCTGTGCCCGAACGCCTCCCTCGTGACGCTGGTCAGGTCAGAGGCCCTCCAGAGGAGAGCCCCCAAGCCCATCCTGAGTGGGGCACCGGGCGCGCCTTCCTATGCGAGGGGGAAAGGCACCCCAGCAGCGAGCGCGGGGCCTGAGGCACGATCGTCGGACGCACCAGCCTCCTGGCGGCCCTTGGGGAGGAGCTACTTCTTCTTATTGGGGATGGCCTCCGGAGGCCGAACTGCACCCTCGTCGTCAGAATTCTCAACTGCCGCAGCCTGGTAGGCACGCTCGAGGGAGCACACCGCTGCCTTCCTGTTGCAGGCGACTATGATGATACCGCCGCTTCCTGGCATCTTGAGGACGTTGTAACCATGGTGAGTCGCCGCCATGAACTTGGTGAGGGCTGGATACCCGAGAATGGCATTGTACGGGAGGCGAATGTGGGTGACATCGAAGTTGATGAGCTCGGTGTGGTAGTTGCCTCGCTGAACAAAGGTGACAGGGAGGCGAATCTGCCCTATGGGGGTGGTGGAGCCATCGGTCACTCCTGAGAAAGGCTTGGTGGGGAGGAGCTGGTCGTACGGCACCTGGAGCATCTCGAACGTCTCCACAGAGAGAACGTTGAGCCCCGCGCCGCCATCAATGAGTGTCTTGGTGACGAGGACATTGCTGATGGTTGGTGAGCAGAGCATTGGGAGCATGCCAGCGGTGGCTGAGCACTTGAGCTGGTCTGTAGAGTCAATGGTGACGGCGTACTTGGACCACCTGAGGGGGTGTGACGCCTCGAGCTTGGGGAGGGCCGCGTTCACCTCACGAGTGAACTGCTTGAAGATGCGATGAGAAGCGGGGGCCTGAGCACCACCCAGGATGCAGGCAATGGCACGAGGCTCTTGGAAGCCCCCGGCCCCATCGTCTTGGCAGTGGTCGTCATTCCTCCTTGGTGGCGGCGGCAGCGAAGGGAGATCGGTGTTGCCCTGAGGACGGTCCTCACGAGGCTGGTCCCTTCAGGGGCCGTCGCGAGGCTGGCCCTGCCAGCGGTCCTCACGAGGCTGATCGCGTCAGTCCTGGCGGGGGTCACGGTTGTCCCAGCGGCCACCCCCACGACCTCCTCCATGGCCATAGCCTCGGTCGCTGCGCTCGGGACGGTGGCCGAAGCGCCCGTCGCAGATTGCCCTGAGCTCTTGGCAATCGTTGGTGTTGTGGCTGTGGACGTTATGGAAGACGCAGAACGGGTGGCTGCCTTTGGATGACTCGGGGTGGTCACATCCGCACTTCATCTCAGGCTCAGCCGCGAGCACAGCAGGACCCTTGCGCTTCACGTCCTTAGCCTTGGCCTTCTTGTCTTCAGGATCGACCTCCGAAAGCTCTAGGAGGGAGAGGCGACCTTCCTCCGCCCTCGCGCACTTGGTGGCCATGTTAAACATCTCCAGAGCCGAGCACAAATCTTCATGCATGGCGAGCTCTTCCTTCATTTTGACATCCCGGACGCCCTCAGAGAATGTCGTGATGATGGCTTTGTCCGACACCTTTGGGATTTTAAGGCCAATGTTGGTGAAGCATTGTATGTACTTGTGCAAGGTTTCGCCTGGCTGCTGCTTGATGCGTCGCAGGTCGCCTGCCCCAGGAGCACGGTCGCGAGTGCCCTGGAAGTTGGCGATGAAGCGCTCGCAGAGCTCGTCCCAGGAGGAGATCGAGCCCACTGGAAGGTTCAGGAGCCAGGAGCGTGCGCCGTCCTTGAGGGCCATGGGGAACAAGTTTGCCATGACCTTCTCGTTGCCGTTCGCCGCCTCGATGCTCAGCCCGTAGAGCTGGAGGAACTCAGCAGGGTCGAGGGTGCCGTCCTAGCATGGAGACAGATCCGGCTTGAACTTGCCGGGCCAGACAATGAGGTGCAGCTCCGGAGTGAAAGCACGACACCCTATCGCATTCATCGGGGCCACCCACCGGGGAGGAGCCTGATCTTGATGCCCGCGCGTGGCCGCTTCTGGCGGTATGCGGTCCTGACGTGGCGGTGCTGGGAGCGCACACGCTTCTCCTTGGGGCCGCTGCACCACCTGGTCACGCCGGGGAGCCTCACGCCTCGGCTCGGGGCCCTCGCCGTGCAGCGGAGGGGGAGGAGGTGCGCCGTGGGCCACATCGCCCACGTGGGACGGCCGAGGGCGAAGCGAACGAGACGGTGCAGGGGCCTCGCCAGCGGCGTTGACGAGCTCAGTGATGCGGGCCAGCCAATCGTCATAGAGGTCATTGGCCGGATGATAGCGCAGAAGCTCGTGCGCCATGAGCAGCACAGGCTGTGCATTCGCCGGCCGACGATGACCATGGGAGGATGACGCCGTGGCTGGAGTGGGTGACGGAGTGGCGGTGCGGCCATCGCGCTGCACGGACGGCGGCAGCAACGAGTCCTGCTGCTCGCGGGCAGCAGGGTCGGTGGCGGCGTTAGCCGCCGGGGAGGCGGAGCAGTGAGGGACGCCATTGCCCGTGGGTGCCGTCTGGGCGACACGAGCGGCCCGACGCTCGGCGCGAACACGGCGAGCGTCAGCCATCGAAACAGCGGAACGGCGGTGGAACGAGCGGTGGGAGAGAGACTTCGACACGCCCCTACCTGGCGCGCCAAATATCGGATTCAGGGCTCCGCAGACCCAAAGGAGGTTCAAAGTCTGGGGCGTGTGCGAAGAACTCAACCTATCCAACCAACCGAAGAACAGGGAAGAAGAAGGACATGGCAGTTTACCCAGGTTCGGGCCACCTTGCGGTGTAATACCCTACTCCTGCTTTGGGGTGGATTTGCCTCACGGGGGCTGAGGATGAACAAGCTTGCGAGGCTTGCTCTGGTGAGGATGAGTGGTTCTGGGTTCGATCCCCTTTCTATGGTGGTGGCTAACCTATTTATAGTGGCCTTGGTCCTCTTCCCCGAAAACGAAGGCGGGAAGGGATTCCACAATGGCCAATTTGAAAGGGGACAAGTAGTACTTCTTATCCCGACGACAGGTGGTCTTCGCCTACAAAGCTTCTGGCCGTGACGTCATGGTGGGCTCGGTGATGACATCCGTCCTGCCACCCTGGCGGTCCTAGTCTTGTTGCACGGAAATGGAAACCTTTGGGTGATTCCTCGGGACCCCATGCCTGCGCTTGCCTCCTTAGCACCAAAGAGAAAACCTGCTGCTCTGCGCCCGCTGGCGCCCGCCTGGCCTTGGTCGTCATGGCTTGCGTCACCTCCACCTCATGAGATGGGTACCTGCATAGAAATCTCCGCTCCTCGGGAGCCAGCCTAGGGAGGCCGCTCTCTCCGGAGGTCTTGGCGTCGCCCGCCTTGCGAGGCTTGGCCCCTAGCGAGGGTCTTGTCTTGAAGGTGCTGTAGATGGGCCGTTCCAGGCCGACGATGGAGCCACGTCCTGGGCCGCAAGCAGGCAAGTCTGGGTACCCTGGTTCCCAAAACGCCGACAGTTGGTCTAATGCACACGGTTCGAATAAATAGTCTGTTTGTGATATTGGTTGATAATTACTGATAGTTTCCTGTTTGTAAGAAGATTATATCAAAACTTGTCTCAAATTTGAAAAAAAAATATAATATCACAGTCTATTGGTGTCCATATGACACCACGATAAGTTTCATGAATTCAACTTAGTTTTGGATTTACTGGATTTTAAAATCAAGATTCTCGATGTTAGAAATTTCTTGCATGGGGACTAAATATGCACCCAGGGACACATACACATATGATTTTCCAATCCATTTTGGTGCACTTTCACGGGTCCCATGTACATCAAATTTCATTTTTGCACATTAAATCTCTGGAAAATCAATCAATGTATAAAAATGGACAAATGTTATCTATTTTTCCAATTTTTAACACTAAACTCCTTTGGTCGCATGTTCACTGCAGAAAAAAGTTTGGCATGCATCTTTGGGCCACATGCACGAGGTGGTCCTAGGACACTCACTCGCGTGTGACTTTCTATGTGGGCCCGCGAGGTCATCATCCAGCGTTATGACATGTGGTGAGAGAGGTTAATTTGACCAACAAGGATGGTCATTTTTTGGTTTTTGTTACGTACGGGAGGAGTATATATAGTACGCGTCGAAGAGGGTGGCCGGGGGCAACATATACTACGCGTCATATAGGATAGTCACTCGCGTGCGATGCTTCCATCCGTGGGCCCGCGAGGTTGTCCTCCATCACTTTGACCCAACGAGAGAGGTTAATTTAACCAACAAGGAGGTTTCTTTTTGGGTTGTGTTGCGGTAGGAGTATATAATACGCGTCGAAGAGGGGAGGAGGGGGCAGCACATACTACACACACGTCATGAATGACCTCGCTCTGTGTGGGGACTTTTCAGTTTCTGAGGCAGGTGCCACAAAGAAGTTGTGCATATTGGGTATTAAAAACATCACCAACACCTTGGGCCACATGCAGACGATGGTTGTCACTCACTCGCCTGCGACACTTCCCTCCATGGGCCCGCAAGGTCGTCGTCCATCTAATATATGACAGAACGAGAAAGGTAATTTGACGAACAAGGAGGATTATTTTGGGGTTGTGTTATGGTATGTAGGAGTATATATTACGCGTCGAAGAGGGGAGGGGGGCTAGCATATACTGCACATCATGAACCTTGCTTCGTGTGGGGGACTTAAAGGTTTCCGAGGCAGGTGCCACATCAAAGTTCTGCATATGTATTAGGTATTCAAACATCACAACCACACATCTCCATACATGTGTTTGGCCCGCATTCAAGCGATGGTGGTTGTCCTCTAGCACTCACTCACGGGGTTATCGGCGAGATGCTTCATCCATCTATGTGTCCCCACTGCTTATAATTAGGAGGGCATTAAATTTTGGTTCGTCTTATATAGTACGGTGATAACCCACAAGTATAGGGGATCAATTATAGCCTTTCTCGATAAGTAAGAGTGTCGAACCCAATGAGGAGCTAAAGGTAGAACAAATATTCCCTCAAGTTCTATCGACCACCGATACAACTCTACGCACGCTTAACGTTCGCTTTACCTAGAACAAGTATGAAACTAGAAGTACTTTGTAGGTGTAAACAGATAGGTTTGCAAGATAATAAAGAACACGTAAATAAAAATAGGGGTTGTTTAGATAAAGAAACAAGTTAGTTTTAATTGAGAGCTTTTTGTCACAAGAAATTTATTTGTCCCTAGGCAATCGATAACTAGATCGGTAATCATTATTGCAATTTTATATGAGGGAGAGGCATAACCTAACATACTTTCTCTACTTGGATCATATGCACTTATGATTGGAACTCTAGCAAGCATCCGCAACTACTAAAGATCATTAAGGTAAAACCCAACCATAGCATTAAAGTATAAAGTCCTCTTTACTCCCATACACAAACAACCTACTTACTCGGGTCTGTGCATCTGTGACTCACGCAACCTACCATAAGCAAATCATGAACATATTGCAAACCCTATATCAGGCATCCGTCACACTTGCGCGACACGGAGAGCACCATAGGACAGCACCAATAATAAAACATACAACTCAAACCAATCACGATCATCAATCAACCCATAGGACAAAATGGATCTAATCAAACATCATAGGATAGCCATACATCATTGGGAAATAATATATAGTGTTGAGAACCATGTTTAAGTAGAGATTATAGCGGGTAGAAGAGGTGTTACACCGCTGCATAGAGAGGGAGAGAGTTGGTGATGACGGCGGCGAAGTTGTTGGTGTAGATCGCCGTCACGATGATGGCCCCGACGGCATTCCGGCGCCACTGGGAGAGAGGGGGAGAGAGCCCCCCTCCTTCTTCTTCTTCCTTGACCTCCCCCTAGATGGGAGAAGGGTTTCCCCTCTCGTCCATGGCCTCCATGGCGGCGGAGGGGCAGGAGCCCCTCCAAGATTGGATCTCTCTTTCTCTTTTTCCTTCTGTTTCTGCGTTCCAGTTTCCTGGCCTTTCACCATTTCTTAAATTCCCAGAGATCCTAACTTCGATTGGGCTGAAATTTTAACACGATTTTTATCCGGATATTATCTTTCTTGCGGCGGAAGAAGGGCACCAACTGCCTTATGGGGTGGCCACAAGCCTCCCAGGCGTGCCCAGGGTAGGGGGCGTGCCCCTAGGGCTTGTGGGCCTCTTGGGCATCGTCTCGCGTTGATTCTTTTTCCCAAAAATCACATATTCCAGAAAAAATCTCCGTAAGTTTTTATAGTGTTTGGACTCTGTTTGATATGGATATTGCAAAACAAAAATCATGCAACAAACAGGAACTGGCACTGGGCATTGGATCAATATGTTAGTCCCAAAAATAATATAAAAAGTTGCCAAAAGTATATGAAAGTTGTAGAATATTGGCATGAAACAATCAAAAATTATAGATACGACGAAGACATATCAGCATCCCCAAGCTTAATTCCTTCTCGTCCTCGAGTAGGTAAATGATAAAAAAGATAATTTTTGATGTGGAATGCTACCTAGCATAATCTTGATCATATAATCTAATCATGGCATGAATATTAAGACACGAGTGATTCGAAGCAATAGTCTATAATTTGACATAAAGACAATAATACTCCAAGCATACTAATAAAGCAATCATGTCTTCTCAAAATACCATAGCTAAAAGAAAGTTATCCCTACAAAATCATATAGTCTGGCTATGCTCCATCTTCATTGCACAAAGTATTTCATCATGCACAACCCCGATGACAAGCCAAGCAATTGTTTCATACTTTTAATGTTCTCAAGCTTTTTCAACTTTCACGCAATACATGAGCGTGAGCCATGGATATAGCACTATAGGTGGAATATAAGGTGGTTGTGAGGAGAAGACTAAAAAGGAGAAAGTCTCACATCAACTAGGCAAATTAATGGGCTATGGAGATGCCCATCAATCAATATCGATGCAAGTGAGTAGGGATTGCCATGCAACGGATGCACTAGAGCTATAAGTGTATGAAAGCTCAAAGTGAAAACTAAGTGGGTGTGCATCCAACTTGCTTGCTCATGAAGACCTCGGGCATTTGAGGAAGCCCATCATCGGAATATACAAGCCAAGTTCTATAATGAAAAATTCCCACTAGTATGTGAAAGTGACAACATAGGAGACTCTCTATATGAAAAACATGTTGCTACTCTGAAGCACAAGTGTGGTAAAGGATAGTAACACTGCCCCTTCTCTCTTTTTCTCTCATTTTTTTAATTTTTTAATTTTTGTTTTTGTTTTGGGCTCTTTGGCCTCTTTTTTTTATTTTGGACTCTTTGGCCTCTTTTTATTTTATTTTTAAGTCCGGAGTCTCATCCCAATGTGAGGGAATCATAGTCTCCATCATCCTTTCCTCACTGGGGCAATGCTCTAATAATGATGATCATCACACTTTTATTTACTTACAACTCGATACTAGAATAAAGATATGACTCTATATGAATGCCTCCGGCGGTGTACCGGGATGTGCAATGATCTAGCATAGCAAAGATATCAAAAAATGGACAAGCCATGAAAATATCATGCTAGCTATCTTACGATCATGCAAAGCAATATGACAATGAACGCTCAAGTCATGTATATGATGATGATGGAAGTTGCATGGCAATATATCTCGGAATGGCTATGGAAATGCCATGATAGGTAGATATGGTGGCTGTTTTGAGGAAGGTATAAAGAGGGTTTATGCACCGGCGAAAGTTGCGCGGTACTAGAGAGGCTGGCAATAGCGGAAAGGTGAGAGTGCGTATAATCCATGGACTCAACATTAGTCATAAAGAACTCACAAACTTATTGCAAAAAAAAATTAGCCATCAAAGCAAAGTACTAATACGCATGCCCCTAGGGGGATAGATTGGTAGGAAAAGACCATCGCTCGTCCCCGACCGCCACTCATAAGGAAGACAATCAAAAAATAAATCATGCTCCGACTTCATCACATAATGGTTCACCATACGTGCATGCTTCGGGAATCACAAACCTTAACACAAGTATTTCTACCAATCCACAATTACTCACTAGCATGACTCTAATATCACCATCTTTATATCACATAACTATTGCAAGGAATCAAACATATCATATTCAGTGATCTACAAGTTTTATGTTGGATTTTATGACTAACCATGTGAATGACCAATTCCTGTTAACTCTCTAAATAGATATAATTGAAGCAAGAGAGTTTTAATTCTTCCTACAAAAGATATGCCCATGCTCTAACAAATATAAGTGAAGCAAAAGAGCATTCTACAAATGGCGGTTTTCTATGTGTAAAGAAACAGGCAATCCAAACTTCAAATGATATAAGTGAAGCACATGAAGCATTCTATAAAGCCATACCAGAAAGATATAAGTGAAGTGCATGAAGCATTCTATAAATCAACCAAGGACTATCTCATACCAGCATGGTGCATTAATAAAAGAAAAATAAAAGGCACACAACGCTCCAAGAATTTACGCATATCATGTGATGAATAAAAATATAGCTCCAAGTAAAATTACCGATGGTCGTTAGAAGAAAGAGGGGATGCCTTCCGGTGCATCCCCAAGCTTAGTTGCTTGGGAGTCCTTGAATATTATAGTGGGGTCCCTCGGGCATCCCCAAGCTTAGTCTCTTGCCACTCCTTATTCCTTCATCCATCGTGATCTTACCCAAAACATGAAAACTTCAATCACACCAAACTTAACAAAACCCTCGTGAGATCCGTTAGTATAATAAAGCAAATCACTAATTTAAGTACTATTGCTAACCAATTCATATTTTATTTTTGCATTATACCTACTGTACTCTAACTTCACCATGTCTTATATCACCGATACAATCCATAGATTCATCAAAACACGCAAAACAGTGCATCAAAACAGAATCTGTCAAAAACAGAATAGTCTGTAGCAATCTGAACATTAACCATATATCTGTAACTCCAAAAATTCTGAAAAATTAGAAAAAAAATTAAAAATTTGTATAGCAGAACCATGTAAAAATTTCGGAAACTTTTGACGTTCCAGTAAAAAATGTAAAATCACGGACTACAGCCAAAGTTTCTGTTTTTGCACTGCACAAACCAAACAAGCAATCTAATCATCCTAAAGGCAAATCTTGGCACACTATTTTTATAATACAATGGATTTGTACAAGGGGATAATTATTTTTGTTGAAAAGTTTCTATAATCAAGGTTCACAATGTCACAGCCCTAGATTAGCCTTGTTTGTCTTTGCATCTCATCATGTCATCATCATAGTTATCCTTATGAAAGTTGAATTTAGGTTAGTTGAAACCCTCAGAAATCATTTCAGAAATAATCAACATTAAAATCTCTTCAAAGAAGTCAAAGAAAATGTTCCTCTTAGTCTCTGAAAATACTGGCAATAGGTAAAACTCAAAACAATATTTTTGGAATCTCAGAGATATTTATTTTGGGCCTTTGAATTAAATCAATAACATATTTGAGTTGGATTATTTATGTTATATAAGAGATAAAGTTCAAATATTTTTGTAAGTTTGCACGTGACCTTGGACTAGTTTTCCGAGCTCACATAAAAATTTACAGAAAGTTTCTAAATGATTTTATGCTTCAAATCAAATCAAACAAACAAAAGAAAACAGAAAACAGAAAGAATTAGAAAGAGAGAGACAGAATACCTGGCCACTTACCCAGCCCAGCGGTGCGGCCCACTGGCCCAACTGCCAGTCGTCGTCTCCACCATGCCAGTCAGACACCGAGCATGTGCCCGACTCGCGCGCATGGCCGTGCTGCCACGCCACCTGCCTGCCTGCGTCCCCGGGACAGCGCAACGATGCGGGTCTTCTTCTCGGTGCCGTCCCGATCAATCCGGCCTCTCATTCCTCCCCCTGATCTCTCCTTCACCCCCCTGACGCCATGGCTGACGCGTGCTCGAGCTCACTGCCGCCATAGTCGCGCCCACCATGCTCCCCTGGCCGCCCCTCCGTGTCTACAAGAACAGCCAACGATTGCTGCTTCGCCCAACCCTGGCCCCGAGAGCTGGGACGGCCTGCATCACCGGCTACTCCACCTTCTTCCTCCTCGGTCGCCAAAGGCCGCGCCCATCGATTCGCCGCCGTCTCCGCCTCCCCGAGCTCGCCGTCTACCTCATTCGACCCACCGTGAGCTCCTGCACATTTTCCCCTAACCCCGTGGCTTGCCGCTCGCCATAGTCGTCGTTTTGTAGATGGCCGTAGCAAGTCGCTGCCTGAGCTCGCTGTCAATGTAGCTTCGGTGACCATTTAGTCACCCCGGTGAGCCCAACGTGTTCGTAGTGCCCTGTAGAGCATGCCTAGCGCGAAAACTAGCCCGCTTGCTCGCTGCAACATCTAACCCGTAGTCGCCCGAACTCCGGCCACCGTGGACATGCTCGCTGCCATTGTTCTCGGCCACCCCAGCACCTCCCACCACCACCGTTCAATGCTTTCCATTCCGTGCATTCTAAGGCAACTAACCGCGCTTGAAATGATGCCTTGTGGCTTGATTCCGAAGCCCTCCACCGCGTCTGTCGTTGCCAGCGTCGAGCCGCCGGTGAGTTGACCTCGTTTGACCTGGGGTTTGACTCCCCTGGGTTAATGACAGGTGGGCCCAGAGCCCTGCTAAGTTTAGCTTAGTGCTAATTAACATTTAGTTAACCCACTAAGCCACTGACATGTAGGCCCAGGCCCTAATTAACTTAGGTTAGTATTTAACTTACAACTAATTAACTCTGTTAATTAGTTGTGACACTGACATGCAGGCCCCACTGGTCAGTTTGACCTGGCCAGTGTTTGTTGACCTGCTGACATCACCCTGACGCAGTAAATCATTTTCTGGATTAAAAATAATCCAGAAAAATCCTGAAAATAGTTAAAACTTCTAAAAATCATAGAAAATAACCTATAACTCCAATGAAAATAATTTATATTTGAAAAATTATCAAAAAAATCCAAAGAATCAGTTTATGGCATTTTCATGCATGTTTGAACAACTTAGAACTACGGAATATGACAATTTAAATAAATGGCATTCGAAATACCTTAGATGGAGTTTGAATTTGAACCTAGGGTTCAAACCAACCCCATTTAAATTGTTGCTAGCCGCATTAGCCCAAATCACAGCATATTACCATGACATGATCATGCATCATACTATTGCATTGCATTGATTGTGTTCCTTCTCTGTTTGCTGGTGTTGTTCCCCCTCAGTAGACGTTGTTCTGATGATGAGTTCGATGACACTGATGAAAAGCTATACTATCTTCAGAAGTGCCAGGCAAGCAAAACCCCCTTGATCACTCCGATACAATCCCACTCTCTCGCTCCTGCTCTCTTTTGCTGCATTAGGAAAACAATGATTCAACTGTTACATGCTGCGGTAGTTGAACGCCATTCCTCTGCATGACCTGTCTTTGCCACAGTAAATAGTTGAAACCCACTAGCATGAGTAGGAGTTGTTTGAGCCATGATGTGACTACTCATTTATGCTTGCTTGATATGCCTGCTATTGCTAAGAGTTGTGTCAGGTCTGATTCATCGAGGATGAATTGGAATGTGGTCATCATGTCCTACTGTTGAGAGCTAAGTGTGTGAACACGGTTTGGTAAAGGTAGCAGTAAGAGGCCATGTAGGAGTACATGGTGGGTTGTCTCATTGAAACCGTCCTCAGGAACCGAGTTCCATGTTTGTGATCCATGAACAGCTACTACCACACGTTGGGCCGTGAAATATGACCCCGCTCGACTTATTAACCCCCATGTACTCTGTCCACGAGTTGCATGTAGTTTCTGGTGTTTGTAGTATGCTGGAGGCCGTGCGCAGCGCTGACCCTAGGGGTGGGTTGTGATGCGGTAGGCAAGTGGCCCGGTGTAACGAGACACCCGTTTGGTGCCTCGGGAACCCCGCACACATCGTTTGGGGCTGTAGTGGAAACCCTAGCCGGATTTCCTTGCGGATGGAACCCGAATAGGCGATAAATCTGGACTAGCGACTTGTATGGTTGGTCAGGTCATGGTCTACACCCACGTCGGCTTTTGCTTGAAGTCTGCCGAGCACATGTCGTGTGCAGACGCTAAGTGGTGGAAACATGTGTGAAGAAGTACACCCCTGCAGGGTTATATATGATCTATTCGAATAGCTGCGTCCGCGGATATGGACTACTTGGAACACTTACATTGTTCATAGACAAGTGAAAGTGGATACTCTAAAATGGGCAGGATAAGCGTGAGTGCTATGGATGGCCTTCTCGTAGGGAGACAGGAGCGGATCCATAGTGGTGTATTGATATGGTGAATATGTGGACTCGTGTGCGCCACCTCAAAAGAGTTACCAGTAGTCGTAGTACAGGATAGCCACTGAGTCAAAGCTGGCTTGCTGTAGTTAAACTCCACCACCCCTTTGTTGATATTGATGCATATGTAGCTAGTTCTGATGTAAGTCTTGCTAGGTACATTTGTACTCACGTTTGCTTAATTTATGTTTTTGCAGAGAGAGACTTCAGTCTCACTAGTAGTTCCGCGTGGACTTCGACATTTAGCTTGTTACCTCAGCTACAATCTTGTACCCTTGGGAGGGTCTTGTAGATAGTTAGGCTTCTCAGCCTTTTTCATTTGTAGTTGTCTGTACTCAGACATGTTATACTTCCATTGCTTGTTTGCTCTGTAAGTTGGGTCATGTGACCCCTGTTTGTAATAAATGCTATATGGCTCTTCTGGGGCTTTATCTATATGAGTTGTTGAGTTATGTTGTGATGCCATGTTGTACAGCACATACTTGCATGTTAAGCGTACGTGTAATATGTATTGCTATGTGTGGGATCCGACAACCTAGTTGTTTATTCTTGGTAGCCTCTCTTATGGGGAAATGTCTCCTAGTGCTTCCACTAAGCCATGTTAGCTTGCTACTGATCCAAAACACATGGGATGATCGGCATGTGTCCTTCTTTGCTCCCGTGTCTGTCCCTTCGGGGAAATGTCAAGCGGTGCTTACCAGAGTCCTGATAGCTTGCTACAGCCCGGATTCACTCACTGCTGACCGACACATGCATTGTTGGGTCATGTATGCCTGTCCCTGTAAGTTAGTGCCACCTTGGGTTTACGACTAGTCATGTCGGCCCGGGTTTTCTGTCATATGGATGCTACCGACACTATCATATACGTGAGCCAAATGGCGCAAACGGTCCTGGGCCAAGTAAGGTGTTACCCGTGGGGATACCGTGCGTGAGGCCGCAAAGTGATATGATGTGTTACATGCTAGATCTGTGTGACTTAGGATCGGGGTCCTAACAACTTTGGTATCAGAGCCTGACTGCCTGTAGGATTACCAAGCCAAACTGGTCGAAGTCAAGTCTAGAAATGCTTTAGTTATATAAGGGAATTGATTGGGGAAGGGAACGTAAGGCTCTTTTTACTCCTTTACCTCATGCCATTCTGATCTGAGTCAAGCTTTTCTTTTCTACAGGGATTAAGAACTAGGCTTCTCATTCTTCTATCAAGATCACGTGTTACTAATCCATAGACTTATAGGATTCATGGATTCAAGTCTCAGCTCAGTTTCTACTACCTCCGTGTGTTAACAGTTGTTCCCGGAACCTTGATATGATGATGTTGAGTGGTTATGCCACCATTTTGCAGGATGTCTCAAATCTTTTTGATCATTTACAGCCGTTATGCTGTCCGAGTCATCCCAGGTTTCTAACTAGTCTGATGCATTTGCAAATCCCTTCTTCCCGTTCCCGATGTTCCTTTGTGCCAGATTAACCACACTAATCGCCGAGTTGTGGTACTCCATTGCCCCGATATATATGTTAAGCTATTATTATGACACTAGGGTATCTTAGAGAACCACCTAGTGATCTAGCCATGCCTTGTATTCCTAGTGTGATAATTCTGGCCATCATTCTCGAAAGCATCCTGTGATGCCATTTAGTTAGTAGGCATTCTATTCCTGGGTTCTTGACCCAAGATTCACTCTACTTACTTCATGTTGATAGTGTTGTCTCGTTCCTTTAGGATATTAGTAACCTTTGTGATAGTCTTCGAGGTCCGTGGTATTTCCTTCATCCAAATACCATGAACTTCTTATGGCAGAAGTTCTTGAACCAAAAGATCACAACAAGAGTGCTCTCGATGAGTTCCCCATTCTATATTGTGACCCTGCCAGTCCTACCTTCTACATGGGTTATCCGAAAAAAAATATGTTGAGCATGCTTGACCTACTAACCTATGCATCCACAACTCTGAAAGTTATATGTTCCTTTGAGTTGTTCCTCTTCACTTGTATTCTGACCATCGTCTATCAATTGATAGTCAAGAGTATGTGTGCAACCATGTTCATCCGTGCCTATTATTCTTGTGGTCCGTCAAGCCGTTCTATTTCGGAATGACAAGGAGAAACAAACTCCAGTACCTCATCCATATCCAGGATTGAATCAAAGTAGTCGTACTCCGCAGATCAAAATGCCAATCCAGCTTTTGTTCTGCTCTACCTTGGAGTGTTGCTCTCTTTATGTCAAGAATGTCATGAGAATTGGACCAACTCTTCTGAATTCTTGTTGTAGTGATACTTCTCGCCATCATTATTCATTCCTCGGTCCCGTGTTGTCGCAACCGGAATGCCGACAAGTGAACTATGATGTGTGAAATCAATACTCCTAGCAACAGTGTTGCTTGGTAGCTAAAGGACAATAATTTCATTCTTAGCGTGTTAGTTATTGAATCATCATTCTAAGATAGATTGTGCTACCTTGTCCATTTTCCTGGTGCACTCTTCGATCAATGCGTTTGGATTATGTAAATTCCTTGCTCTTACGATCATATCATCTTGCTCTGAAAAGCAAGATTGTTCTCGAGCTTAGTAACATATCGGTGGCTCATAATTTTCTGGCTATCTTCTCGGAAGTATTACCAGATTATTCCCTGGCTGTTATGTTGAGTTCATGATCAACTCGTTTTCCTATAAACCACCCTTTCTCTAAGAATCTGTGTTGGATACCTTGAGCTAGTTGGTTAAGCTAAACAACAACTTGGAGAGTTGGAAGATAAAAGCTTGCCTGACTTAGTTCTTTCCAAAGGATATCTTTTGTGTGTGTGTGTGTGTTGAAGAAATATGATATCCTTATCGATTGATCCTCGTGATCAATTGTCAGACCTATTGTCTTATCCAATCTTTGGTTTGAGTATGGGTTATCATCAAATCAAATCAGAACCAACGATGTTCGTAATGTCGTCTTACTCGTGGTTATTTCCTCGAGCATACACCGTTATATCCTGTGGTCTGACCAATGCTATCATCGTATTCACTTAATTGTGGAATTCCATCTATATGGAAGCCTCGATGAATTGTTGTCGAGCCCATCAGCAACATGTTTATCTCCTCCATGATTCATGTTGAACATTAAGCTAGTGTTGGAAACTTGTGTAAGAATTTTCTTCATGTCCCGTTCATGAAGGATATGTTGGATGAAAGAAGTGACTTCCTCTAATTCATGTGCATTTGATGCAAGTTGCCACCGTGAATTCGAGAAAATTTGTTTTTGCTTCCTTGGAATCATCCCAAGTTAGTCACGCATGTGCGAAGTGCTCTATGGTTTGATAGGTTGGCCGCCTCCACTCTATATGTGTTTCCTAGCACACCAAGCCACTGATTGATTTGTTCTAGGAGAAGTAGTTCCTTCTTAAGATCTGGACTTATGCAAGGACTTTGACATCCTCTATGATGATTCCCCACCTGAACTCGGTAGTGTTTTGTTGTAAGACTACTATGTGGTTATGTTTGTCTGGGATAGCGTGTTCACATGTGTGTAGCAGAACCAGCTCATGTTTTGGAGTTTACTACCATAGTCCATTTCCCAAGAATCTCGCAATGTTATCTCGTTGATTTGTGTTGCAACTCTTCTTTTCAGACATGTTGAGTCTGAAGTATCCTGTTACTAACCAGATCTGAATCTCAGGGAGATATGATGGTTGGAACATTCCCAACATTTGCATTTTGTTCCCAGCTTGCACCACCATTGTGCCAATTTCACATGGGTTGCCCTTCTCAGCAATTGTTGTCCAGGATCATCTTCAAAAGTGGACTTACCATGGGTCCCATCCATTTCCAATGATAAGCAAAAATCATCCATTGCGTTGTCTTCAACAAGGTAGTCCACATCATCCATTCTAGTCCGGGTATGCCATTCCTTTGAACTCCGCCAAACGATTGTTGGTGAATTGCCTTAGGCTGGTATAGAGAGTTTCGATGATCTATGTATCAAAAGTAATTCTTTTTGCCACTTAAGGGAATTGTTCTACGAGTCACCTTCCCTAAGGTGCTCTGTTATGGAATCATGGCAATTAACTCCTTGTTACTTAGACCCCGTCCACCATCTGATTAAGCATGGAATTGTTGCTTACCAAATTAAACCTCTGTCATCTGTCCTTCCATCCCTCCCGATGTGTTCGGATGTCTTAGCTCAAGAGGTGTTCCATGTCTCATTTCATGAGTTGATCGTCAGTTGCTCGATCTTCGAGAAGATCAATTCTTCTAGAGTTTTCCCTTTCTTCTCGTTGTCATGTTGGATGGAGTTCTCAGAGCAAGACGTCGAGACAAAGATGATGATCAAATCAATGTTCTTATGAAGTGCACCTCGATCATGAAGATTGTGTTAGCTTTGTGTCCCCTCTGTCTTCTTGCTTCACGTCTCGAATCTCGGGACGAGATTCTTGTTTAGTGGGGGTTAGTTGCCACAGCCCTAGATTAGACTTGTTTATCTTTGCATCTCATCATGTCATCATCATAGTTATGTTTATGAAAGTTCAATTGAGGTTAGTTGAAACCCTCAGAAATCATTTCAGAAATAATCAACATTAAAATCTCTTCAAAGAAGTCCAAGAAAATGTTCCTCTTAGTCTCTGAAAATATTGGCAACAGGTAAAACTCAAAACAATATTTTTGGAATCTCAGAGATATTTATTTTGGGCCTTTGAATTAAATCAATAACATATTTGAGTTGGATTTATTTCTGTTATATAAGAGATAAAGTTCAAATATTTTTGTAAGTTTGCATGTGACCTTGAACTAGTTTCCCGAGCTCACATAAAAATTTACAGAAAGTTTCTAAATGATTTGATGGTTCAAATCAAATCAAACAAAGAAAAGAAGACAGAAAACAGAAATAATTAGAAATAGAGAGACAGAATACCTGGCCACTTACCCAGCCCAGCGGTGCGGCCCACTGGCCCAACTGCCAGTCATCGTCTCCACCGCACCAGTCGGACGCCGAGCGCGTGCCTGACGCGCGCGCACGACCGTGCTGCCACGCCACCTGCCTGCCTGCGTCCCCGGTACAGCGCAACATCGCGGGCCTTCTCCTCGGTGCCGTCTCGATCGATCCGGCCTCTCATTCCTCCCCCTGCTCTCTCCATCACCCCCCTAACGCCATGGCCGACGCGTGCTCGAGCTCGCTACTGCCATAGCCGCACCCACCATGCTCCCCTCACCGTCCCTCCGTGTCTGCAAGAACCGCCAACGACCGCTGCTTCGCCCCACCCTGGCCCTGAGAGCTGGGACGGCCTGCATCACCGGCTACTCCACCTTCTTCCTCCTCGGTCACCAAAGGCCACGCCCATCGATTCGCCGCCGTCTCCGCCTCCCTGAGCTCGCCGTCTACCTCATTCAACCCACCGTGAGCTCCTGCATGTTTCCCACTAACCCCGTGGCTTGCCGCTCGCCATAGCCGTCATTTTATAGATGGCCGTAGCAAGCCGCCTCCTGAGCTCGCCGTCGACGTAGCTCCGGTGACCATTTGGTCACCCCGGTGAGCCCAACGCGTTTGTAGTGCCCCGTAGAGCATGCCTAGCATGAAAACTAGCCCACTTGCTCGCTGCAGCATCTAACCCGTGGTCGCCCGAACTCCGGCCGCCGCGGACATGCTCGCCGCCGTCGTTCCCAGCCACCCCATCACCTCCCACCACCACCATTCTACGTGCGCCACTGAGTGCATTCTAACGCAACTAACCGTGCTCGAAATGATGCCCTGTGGCTTGATTCCGAAGCCCTCTGTCACGTCTGTCGTTGCCGGCGTCGAGCCGCCTGTGAGTTGACCTCGTTTGACCTGGCATTTGACTCCCCTGGGTCAATGACAGGTGAGCCCGGAGCCCTGCTAATTTTAGCTTAGTGCTAATTAACATTTATTTAACCCATTAAGCCACTGACATGTGGGACCAGGCCCTAATTAACTTAGGTTAGTATTTAACTTAGCACTAATTAACTCTGTTAATTTGTTGTGACACTGACATGCAGGCCCCACTGGTTAGTTTGACCTGGCCAGCGTCTGTTGACCTGCTGACGTCAGGCTGATGCAGTAAATCATTTTCTGGATTAAAAATAATCCAGGAATATCCTCAAAATAGTTAAAACTTCTAAAAATCATAGAAAATAACCTATAACTCCAATGGAAATAATTTATATATGAAAAATTATCAGAAAAATCCAAAGAATCTGTTTATGGCATTTTCATGCATGTTTGAACAACTTAGAACTGTTGAATATGACAATTTAAATAAATGGCATTCAAAATACCTTACATGGAGTTTGAATTTGAACCTAAGGTTCAAACCAACCCCATTTAAATTGTTGCTAGCTGCATTAGCCCAAAGCACATCATATTGCCATGACATGATCATGCATCATACTATTGCATTGCATTGATTGTGTTCCTTCTCTGTTTGCCGGTGTTGTTCCCCCTCAGTAGACGTTGTTCCGACGATGAGTTCGATGACCCCTATGAAGAGCTAGACTATCTTCAGAAGTGCCAGGCAAGCAAAACCCCTTGATCACTCTGATAAAATCCCAATCTCTCGCTTCTACTCTCTTTTACTGCATTACGATAAAAATGATTCAATTGTTACATGTTGCGGTAGTTGAACCCCATTCCTCTGCATGAACTGTCTTTGCCACAGTAAATAGTTGAAACCCACTAGCATGAGTAGGAGTTGTTTGAGCCATGATGTGCCTACTCATTTATGATTGCTTGATATGCCTGCTATTGCTTAGAGTTGTGTCAGGTCTGATTCATCGAGGATGAATTGGAATGTGGTCATCATGTCCTACTGTTGAGAGATAAGTGTGTGAACACGATTTGGTAAAGGTAGCGGTGAGAGGCCATGTAGGAGTACATGGTGGGTTGTCTCATTGAAACCGTCCATAGGAACTGAGTTCCGTGTTTGTGATCCAAGAACAGCTACTACCACACGTTGGGCCCTGAAATATGACCCCGCTCGACTTATTAACAACCCATGTACTCTCTCCAGGAGTTGCAAGTAGTTTCTGGTGTTTGTAGTATGCTGGAGGGGTGGGCTGTGATGCGGTAGGCAAGTGGCCCGGTGTACCGAGACGCCCGTTTTGGTGCCTCGGGAACCCTGCACACATCTTTTGGGGCTGTAGTGGAAACCCTAGCCGGATTTCCTTGCGGATGGAAGCCGAAAAGGCGATAAACCTGGACTAGAGACTTGTGTGGTTAGTCAGGTCGTGGTCTACACCCAAGTCATCTTTCGCTTGAAGTCTGCCGAGCACATGTCATGTGCAGACGCTAAGTGGTGGAAACATGTGTGAAGAAGTACACCCCTGCAGGGTTATATATGATCTATTCGAATAGCCACGTCCGCGGATATGGACTACTTGGAACGCTTACATTGTTCATAGACAAGTGAAAGTGGATACTCTAAAATGCGCAAGATAAGCGTGAGTGCTATGGATGGCCTTCTCGTAGGGAGACATGAGCAGATCCATAGTGGTGTATTTATATGGTGAATATGTGGACTCGTGTGCGCCACCTCAAAAGAGTTACCAGCAGTCGTAGTACAGGATAGCCACTGAGTCAAAGCTGGCTTGCTGCAGTTAAACTCCACCACCCCTTAGTTAATACTGATGCATATGTAGCTAGTTCTGATGTAAGACCTGCTGGGTACATTTGTACTCATGTTTGCTTAATTTATGTTTTTGCAGAGAGAGCCTTCAGTCTCACTAGTAGTTCCGCGTGGACTTCGACATTTAGCTTGTTACCTCGGCTATGATCTTGTACCCTTGGGAGGGTCTTGTAGATAGTCAGGCTTCTCAGCCTTTTTCATTTGTAGTTGTCTGTACTCAGACATGTTATGCTTCCTTTGCTTATTTGCTCTGTATGTTGGGTCATGTGACCCCTGTTTGTAATAAATGATATATGGCTCTTCTGGGCCTTTATCTATATGAGTTGTTGAGTTATGTTGTGATGCCATGTTGTATAGCGCATACTTGCATGTTATACGTACGTGTAATATGTATTGCTATGTGTGGGATCCGACAACCTAGTTGTTTATTCTTGGTAGCCTCTCTTATGAGGAAATGTCTCCTAGTGTTTCCACTGAGCCATGGTAGCTTGCTACTGCTCCGGAACACATGGGATGATCGGCATGTGTCCTTCTTTCCTCCTGTGTCTGTCCCTTCAGGGAAAAGTCACGCGGTGCTTACCGGAGTCCTGATAGCTTGCTACAGCCCGGATTCACTCGCTGCTGACCGACACGTGCATTGCTGGGTCATGTATGCATGTCCCTGTAAGTTAGTGCCACCTTGGGTTTACGACTAGTCATGTCGGCCCGGGTTCTCTGTTATATGGATGCTAGCGACACTATCATATACGTGAGCCAAAAGGCGCAAACGGTCCCTGGCCAGGTAAGGTGGCACCCGTGGGGATACCGTGCGTGAGGCCGCAAAGTGATATGATGTGTTACATGCTAGATCGGTGTGACTTAGGATCGGGGTCCCGACACACAAAGTTTCCATGGGCATGAACAAAGTTCAAGGCTAGCTCCCACTTTAATAATGCTCGTCTTTCTCACTTTCGCTTTTCTTTTTAGAATTTTTTTAAGTTCCCTTTTATATTTTTTTGTTTTTAAACTTTATAAAAGCACTCAATGGAATAAAATGACTCTCTAAAACTTCCGGGTTGTCTCCCTGGCAGCCCTTTCTTTAAAGACATTAAGCTAGGCATAAAGTGCTCAAGTAATGGATCCACCCGGATCCCAAGGTATATCCAAGCCAGTTTTAATTAACAATGATTTGGCATTTAGTAGTGAGCACAAAGCAACATATATCGTGCAATGACAAAGTCTAACTCTCTTCCTATGCATCAGCATGTCATAAAAGAACAATTCATGCACATCAAGTAAAGGCCAATACATAGCATAAGCAGTTTCTTGCAATTTTATCGTGTTGGAAACATAGAGAGGCGGAGATGTAGTTCCTCTCTCATAATAATTGCAAGTAGGAGCAGCAAGCACATTCATATTATATTCATCAAAATTATCATGTGAAATAGTAAAACGCAACCCATCAATATAATCCTTAATGAGTGCAAACTTCTCCGATATAGTGTAGTTGGGAGAATTCAAAAAGATAATAGGACTATCATGTGTGGGTGCAATAGCAACAATTTCATTCTCAACATAAGGAACTATAGCAAGTTCATCTTCATAAGCATAATTCGTATTGGCATCATGGCCACAAGCATAGCAAGCATCAAGTTCATCAAAAAGGGATATTTCAAACGAATCCAAGGGATCATAGCAATTATCGTAGCAATCATCCTTCGGTAAGCATGAAGGGAAATTAAACAATGTATGAGTTGAAGAGTTACTCTCATTAGAAGGTGGGCATGGGTGATCAATCCACTCTTCCTTCCTTTGTTCTTTGCTCTCCTCCTCGTCTTTTTCATCTAATGAGCTCACAGTGTCATCAATTTCTTCTTCCACAGATTCTTGCAAAATATTAGTCTCTTCTTGGACAGCAGAGGCTTTCTCAATAAACTCATTAATATCAGCATTATATTCATAATTCTCATAGCAATATTTAGGTATAGCAAAAATTTCAGGTCTGTAAACAACATCATCATAATTTCACACTTTTCAAACAAAGATTCTATTTCATAAGCACCTTTAAAAGCAACAAATTCTTCTATTTGTTCCAAATCATATATACCATTAGTATAAGCCAAGGTTTCATTATCACTAAATTTACATGAAAAGGGAAGGTGTGGAGCCTTCATCCTAGAGCATCAAGTATAATCATATCTGTGCCATAAATTCCAAGCATACCAATGCAACATATGAATTTGATCCCATAACAGTTTCCCTTTCAGAGTCAAGCGATAATCCCAAAAGTATTCATGTTGATCGTTGAATGGGGTTTTCTCAGGATTATCAAAGTAGTGTTTAATATTTTCCACATAGCGAGCATCAAGGGTTTTACGAGGTTCCCCTCTCCATGAGTAGCAAGTACACCTAATTTTTTTGGTATTTCGTGTTCCATATCCATAACTAAAGATAGAGAACAACTTAGAACAACAAATAAAATCTACTTAGTGATAAACCAAACAAGCACACATGAGAATATTCACCCCACGCTATTGCTCCCCGGCAACGGCGCCAGAAAAAGGTCTTGATAACCCACAACTATAGGGGATCAATTGTAGCCTTTCTCGATAAGTAAGAGTGTCGAACCCAACGAGGAGCTAAAGGTAGAACAAATATTCCCTCAAGTTCTATCGACCATCGATACAACTCTACGCACGCTTAACATTTGATTTACCTAGAACAAGTATGAAACTAGAAGTACTTTGTAGGTGTAAACGGATAGGTTTGCAAGATAATAAAGAACACGTAAATAAAAGATAGGGGCTGTTTAGATAGAGAAACAAGTTAGTTTTAATAGAGAGCTTTTTGTCAAAAGAAAGTTATTTGTCGCTAGGCAATCGATAACTAGACCGGTAACATTATTGCAATTTTATATGAGGGAGAGGCATAAGCTAACATACTTTCTCTACTTGGATCATATGCACTTATGATTGGAACTCTAGCAAGCATCCGCAACCACTAAAGATCATTAAGGTAAAACCCAACCATAGCATTAAAGTATCAAGTCCTCTTTACTCCCATACGCAAACAACCTACTTACTCGGGTCTATGCTTCTGTCACTCATGCAACCCACCATAAGCAAATCATGAACATATTGCAAACCCTACAGCGGGGATCCCTCATGCTTGCGTGACACGGGGAGCACCATAGGATAGCACCAATAATAAAACATACAACTCAAACCAATCACGATCATCAATCAACCCATAGGACAAAACGGATCTACTCAAACATCATAGGATAGCCACACATCATTGGGAAATAATATATAGCGTTGAGCACCATGTTTAAGTAGAGATTGCAGCAGGTAGAAGAGGTGTTACACCGCTGCATAGAGGGGGAGAGAGTTGGTGATGACGGCGGCGAAGTTCTTGGTGTAGATCGTCGTCACGATGATGGCCCCGGCGGCATTCCGACGCCACCGGGAGAGAGGGGGAGAGAGCCCCCCTCCTTCTTCTTCTTCTTACTTGACCTACCCCGTAGATGGGAGAAAGGTTTCCCCTCTGGTCCATGGCCTCCATGGTGGCGAAGGGGCAGGAGCCCCTCCGAGATTGGATCTCTCTCTCTCTCTCTCTCTCTCTCTCTCTATTTCCTTCTGTTTCGGCGTTCCAGTGTTCTGGCCTTTCACCGTTTCTTAAATTTTCGGAGATCCATAACTCTGATTGGGCTGAAATTTTAACACAATTTTTATCCGGATATTATCTTTCTTGTGCCCAAAGAAGGACACCAACCACCTTACGGGGTGGGCACAAGCCTCCCAAGCACGCCCAGGGTAGGGGCGCGCCCCTAGGGCTTGTGGGCCCCTCGGGCAGCGTCTCGCGTTGATTGTTTTTCCCAAAAATCACATATATTCCAAAAAAAATCTACATAAGTTTTGATCGTGTTTGGACTCCATTTGATATGGATATTCTACGAAACAAAAATCATGCAACAAACAGGAACTGGCACTGGGCATTGGATCAATATGTTAGTCCCAAAAATAATATAAAAAGTTGCCAAAAGTATATGAAAGTTGTAGAATATTGGCATGAAACAATCAAAAATTATAGATACGACGGAGACGTATCATACGGTACATGCATGTCATGATGTGAGAGATAACATGTTATACTTTGAGCGCATGTGTACGCATGAATCCCTCCCACCGGATCGAAGTGGAGGGGGCGAGCACATGACGCGTCATGAACCAGATCTGTGTGGATTGTGCGATCTGCGACGCATGCATGCGCCACATCAAAATATTGTGCTTTTGGTATTCAAACATATATGCATGCATCACGCATGTCCATACATATGTTTGGGGCACATGCATACAGAGGTTGTCTTTGGACACTCTCCCTCGCTTGGTTATCATCGACGTCCTATATATTCGTGGGCCCGCGTGGACGTCCATCACTTCGGCCAACAACGCAGAGAGGTTACTAAGGTGGATTCTTCTTCTCTTAGTCCGTGTTATCATATAGTCATACATCGATCATGGTGAGATTACAGACCTAAGTTTGAGGGCATGCATGCATACACATGAATCCCTATATATATATAGTATACGCGTCGTGAACCATCGCTCCGTGTGGGGACTTTCCGGTTCCAAAAGCATGGTGCCACATCAAAGTTGTGCATTGGGTATATTCAAACACCACATAACACTTCATACATATTTTTGGGCCACATGCACATAGTGGTTGTCTTCAGGCACTCCCTCGCGTGGTTATCGGCGACAACCTAGCCTATTTGTGGGGTTGCGTGTGGCCGTCCATGCATGACTTTGACCCAACAACGAGAGAGGTTATACGACCAAGGTGGTGATTCTTCTTGGTCAGTGTTACAATACGCCTTGGTGAGATGCCCCCTCCCACTGACTCAAAGTGTGTGTGTGGGGGGGGCATAGTACTACTTCGCACTAGATGAACCTCCGTGGGGTCGGGGATGTCCGGTTAATTTGCGATGCACATGTGCCACATCAAATTTGTGATTTGGTTATTTAAATATCACACCACACCATTCACACACACACATATCGGGCCACCCGCAGGTGTGGTTCGTATGTGGTCTCACCCATCTCACGCCACAAGAACACATCTGTGGGCACGCACACGGTCCACATTTTGTCGAGCCCCTTTCTGGGAATATATCTCAGAAAAGGCCCTAAGTCACACCAGCCCCAAGATCAACACAACTAGTGGACTTCCTTGATACAGATAACCAGTACAAATAATATTACCCAGGGTTGAGTCTGAAGGCTCAACAAAATTATTACAAACTCGCCAAATATATGGCAGCGGCGGAATATGACAGTGGTGTGGTGGTGGTACATCTCTGATACAATAACGTAAAGCCAAGCGTCAGAGTGAGGCTTGACTATTTATTGGTGTAGCAGAAGCTCAGCGGATGATACAGGTGGTAGACTCCTATCTCACAGGTTGACTGACTGGGACTCCTCTATGCGTCGGGCTCGCTAGCATAATCCTTCTCCACAAGCTCGTCCTCCTCCAAGTCTGGCCAAGTAAATAGCCAGGGACAAGCCAGTGAGTACGTTGGAATGTACTCACAAACATTATGAAGAAAAGATATAATGGATGCACATGCTCATGCTGACTAAAATCCTAGTCATGACATAATTATAAAATGATGTGGAAGTAAATAAAACATGTTAGACATAACCAGTCTCTTAAGAAAATAAAAGCAAGTGAATGCCACGGGTAGTCTAGCCAGCCCAAGTGACATTTCCAAAAAAAAAAGAGAAATGCCTGTCGGGTGTCTACAAGAGTAGTGGAGAGATAAACTGCCTGTTAACTCGAGAGACGCCACGAGAGGTCTTGAAAAGAAATGCCTATCGGGCGTCAAGTGACGCCACGGTTGGACTTGAAGAGAAATGCCAATCGGGTGTCCACAAGAGTAGTGGCGAGATAAACCGCCTGTTAACTCGAGAGACGCCACGAGAGGTCTTGAAAATAATAGTTGAGTGCCCGGGTAGTCTAGCCAGCCCCTGAGACACTCAGGAAGAAAATAAAATGAGAGAAATGGTTAGTCCTCAATATTATGCATAGTCATAATAATATTTAAAAAGCATAAAATAATCAAGGTAGCAACAGGGTATTATAGTGCAAAAATGAGTCAGACACATTTTAATTATTTCCTTCGGAGACCGATACCGGGACCGACACTTGACCCACCCAGCTACGCCCTTTGACCGAGGACACGGCTATTCGAACAGTTTTAACTCTGCAGAGGGTGTACTCTTTACCCACAAGTAAAGGATTTCTTTAGTCAGTACCGTAACACTGACTAATTCCCATTACGGTCTTTGGGTTGAAAACACACCTGACCAGCACACACCATAATAACTCTCCGGATGCTAGGAATCACCCAAAGCATCGTTCAAGAAAAACTCTAAGACGGAGAGACCAACGTCCTGCATGGGATCACTATTAATACGCGCGGATTACAAGGGGTGCCCCCCTCTCAGTCACAACCGGAAACACCCATGCCCCCTGACCCGATGACAGGATTTAGTCCAAGGCCTTTGGAAACCCTCATCGTGGCCCTCTGTACGGTGTGTACCTGGACAGGGGTTAACAACTTAATCAGCCGCACCTTCCTTGCGGAAGGACCCGTAGCAGCACGGTATCCAGCTAGGTGTAACGGAACAAGACTCGATCTAGGCCGACTCAGGAGGTGTTAATTAACATCACCGGAATATTCCACTCAAGTTACAGGACACCACCGTGTCAAGCATAATGGCCCGTGCCCACCGGCACGTCCAAGGCAGGAGACACTCTCCCGTATTTCCACAACTTTACCATGTCAGAAGAATCTTTTGCTTGAGTGATGTGCAAGTTATGAGCAAAAGAGATATGACCATGCATGCAAGTGCTAGTGACATACTACACATATGGTGCAATATCAACCGATGCAACATGCAAATGCAAATGCAATCACCATATCCCAAGTTCAATAATGCTTGCCTTGTTCAAAGTAGTCAGGTGAAAACCCTTCAAAATTCTCGGCATAGTTTCCCTCTTCTTTTTCTGAAAACTCAAATTAAAAAATTTGGCAACAGTACAAAAAGTTGTCCTAAAACATTTTTAAATAAATACTAAAAAAACTAGAGAGAAAAATAAGAATTTCAAAAAAAAGTTCAACTCAAACAGAGTTGTGGTTTAAAAGTTATTAAACTTTCAAAACCAGGGGTTTTTCTGTAAAAAGCCAGTCCCTGTGCATTTATAAAGAAAACGCTTCGGGCCGAAGTACGCTTCTCAGCGCGAAAGGCGTAAAAGTCAAGATTACGTCTTCGTTTTTAGACAGAGAAAAAGAAAAGAAAAAAGCGCGAGGTGGGGTCCACCCATCAGGTTCAAACATTTGAACCTCCGCGCGGAAACAAAGAAGAGACGGCGTTCGCCGGCAGTGATCGCCGGGGTCTTGGAAGGCGGCGATGGTCGGAACATGACCAGGGAGGAGTGCCGCGTCGGAGGGAGGTGGTGGTGGTCGCCGGGGAGCACCTGAACGCCGGCGAGGTCGACGGTGGCGGACGGTGGTTCGGTGGCGTTGGGAACTCGTCGGAGAGAGCTCGGGGAGTGGAATTGAAGCGGGGAATCGATGATTTGGTGGAATATAAGACTACTGGCAAGATTTGAGCAGTTGAGGTGGAGTAACGACGATGAATGGATCGGTGACAGTGGCGGCGGAGCGGTGATCGGAGGGGAAGAAGAAAACCTCCTCGAGGTCGGGCGAGTGGTGTAGGGGCGATTGGGAGGTGGTGGAGGTGATGGGTGAGAAGAACGGGGCTCGGGGGCCTTTATATAGGCGATCCCGAGGCGGTCCGGCGGGGTTCGGATCACGCCGGAGTTATGATGGTCGGCGAGGTCGGTTTGGGCAGTGGTCGTGGTCGGTGAGTGTCAGTGAGGGTGGAGGAAGCTGCCCGAAGCGCCAGCGCGAACGAGCTCGGGCCTGGTGGCTTTATCCACGGCGAGGTCGGTGTACGGGTGCGGCGGACGTCGTCCGTCTCCGGTGGCTGACAGGGGGGCCAAGGGCGGCGTGATCAGCGTGGAGAGAGTGCGAAGGAGGTGCCGCGTGGTGAGTAGTTAGGTGAGGGAGGTCAGCGAGGGAGTGAATACGGCGGGCGCCGTGTTGATCAGCTCGGGTTGCCGCCGCCGAGGACGGAGGCAGGTGCATCGGCCTCCTTCTGTGCTGTCGGCGGTGAGGCACTGACGAGGAGGGGTCCAGGTCGGCGCAGTTACGAGGGAGGAGGCGTGGACGAGAAGGAGTGGGGATGGAGTGGAGTGCACGGCGTCGTTGCTCCTGCCACTGAACCAAATTCAGTTAACTGAATTTTGGACAGCGATGAACAGTGTGCACATTAGCTGTTTGATAAAATGACAGAAGGTGCTAGAGATTTTAGGATTTTGTGGGGATTTTTGTGGTAATGTGTGGATGCTAAAAAATGAGTTTGGCAGAGTTTGGGAATTTTTTGGAGCATTTAATAATATGTTTGGATCAGGATTATTGAATCTGGTCCAAATTTGAATTGAGTGGGATTTGAAATTTTTGAACTGGGGTACCCCATGTTTTTGGAAAAATGGGTTGTGGGTACCATATATTTGCTGGGATAATTTTGGTGGAGGTGGCATCCTTGTAGAAATGGTGGTTCCTTTGTAAACCATAGAAATGATGGAATATATGAATTCCAACTTTGGAATTTATTTGGGTGGTGAAAAATATTTTTGTGGGGTGGGAAAGAGTTGGATTCTGTCCTAGATGAGGTGAGTGACTTGTGGGATAAATTTGGAGTGGAAGAAAATTTGTTGGATGGATTTTAGTAGGGCTAAAAGGAGGTGAAAAGGTTATTTCCTTTGAAAATTTAATTATCCCCAAAACTTTTCTTGCTAAAATAAATTGTTTGAAAAAAAAACCCAAAGTAATTATCCATATAGTTTTAAACTCTTCAACCGGAATATTTAAAACCCAAATAAAATTTGTAAAAGGTTTTCAAATTGAACAAAGGTGATATGACCAAAATGATTTTCAAAACTTTTATTTTTAAAGGAAAGATTTCAAATATTCGGAAAAATATTTTTGGGGTGTTACACATTTGATCGGAAGCAAAAGGGGGGGGTGACCATGATGTACTCCTTTCAGTTTTGTGTTACAGTTGTGTGAGATGTCAGACCTAGCTATTTGGGGGCATGCGTTCATAGCTAGGATTCCCCTCCCTCCAACACAATGTGTGTGTGTGTGTGTTTGTGGGGGGGGGGGGTCTAGCAATAATAACATGCGCTTTGTGCGACAGGTGCCACATCAAAGTTGTTCACTGGGTATTTGAACATCAAACCACCCTTTTCATACATATATTTGGTCCACATGCAAGTGTGTTCGTGTTTTGACCCTTTCCCGCATTTTTCGCCAAATTTATAAATAGCAGACGAGTTGGACGCAGCAACAATCTGCGATTGGGTACGCAATAGACATGGTTCCCTAGGACTACCCATGTGCCACGCCCCTGCCCCTGTCACCCACACCATCACAGTAGATTGGGCTCCACGAGGCTTCCCTCCCGCTCTAAAAAATATCTACTCCTTGCAATCTCGAAAATATCTACCCGCCTAGAGGGTTTTTCTGTTTGATAGCACACGATTTGTATGTGTGGACCGTGTGCGATGTTTGTTACTCCCGCTCTGCTTCAATAAGTTGATCCAAATTTTCAGTAGCCCCGGCATTTTTTTTGAACTGGAGCCCCGGCATTTTACTCCCACCTGCATCCTTCGTAATCTCAAAAATATCTACTCGGCTGGAGCGTTTTTCTGTTTGATAGCACACGATTATTATGTTTTAACCGTGTGTGACGTTTCTTACTCCCGCCCTGCTCTACTTCAATCCCTTGATCCAAATTTTCAGTAGCCCTGCCATTTTACTCCCGCCTAGTAAAATTTTCAGTACCCGCAGCATTTCCTCAAACACCACCTTGGACCCCCTCCACACACACACCCCAAATCCCTCGCTCACCCCAAATCCCCCGCTCACACACATTCACACCACCCCTCCCTCGCTCGAAACCTAGCTAGGTCACCGCCGCCGCGCCACCTCCATCCTCAACCTCTGCCGGTCTACCCGTGCAGGTTACCCACCGATATACATACCCTCGCCGCCCTGAGTTTCTTAGATGACGCCTGCGAAACGCCCCCTTTCCCATAGATCCCCATCCCCACTCCAGAGCATCGCAGCCTCAGCCCGGCTACGCTTCCCGGGGAGCTCGAGGAGCGAATGGCCCAAAAGAGCTTTACCGCGGCCTCTTCGCCCGATGTCGGCAAGGTGGCCACCGAGGAAGCTCACGACGATGACTGGACGCAGCCTTTCAATCAGCGGGCTAGAGTATTCTGGCATGTCGCGGATGCCGGCTACGACATCGAGGCCATCGATAGCGATGGCTTGACGTGGGCTATGTCACAGGTTAAGTTGCCCACCCCCAACCCCTCGGGTTCGACAGCCGTCGATCTCATCGATGGCCCTGCCGCTGATCTTCTGCGGCTCGTTATGAACAATTTGCCATCCTTCATCGCCATGGAGCCCCTTTTGTCATTTCTGAAGGACACGTTCTGTGACGCTGGCTTGGGATCCTAAGCTGCCAAGTCAGACCTCATTGACGGCGACCACGAGGAGGAGCCAGTCTGTGACAAGTGAGGAAACCCATGATTTGTTTTGCCATGCCTCTTCACCGGGGGAATCCCATGATTTGTTTTCTTGAACCCCTTTTGTAGTGAGAACCTGTCTAGTATTTATTGCTATATTTGGTTGTTTGCATTACGCCTTGTTTATTTCTATGGTTTTTGGTTGTTCGGTTGTTTGTAGTTAGCTTATGTCAAGTTTCAATTGCCATCTTTGGTTGATCGTAGTATGCCTTGTTTATTTCAGCTACTCACAATGTGATGTTCTATATGTGCTAGTATGAACTATGCAGTTCAATTTCATCAATACCAATATTAACAACAACTCTATGAATGACTATATTTGGTTGCTATTAAGCATGTTGTACTCCCTCCGGTCCTTTTTAGTTCGCATATAAGATTTGTCTAAAGTCAAGCCTCGTAAAGTTTGACCAACTTTTTAGAAAAAAAAAACCAAAATTCATAATATGAAATCAATATCAATAGATGTGTCATGACTTAAATTTTCATATTGTATAACTTTAGCATGGTAGATGTTGATATTTTTTCATATAAATAAGGTCAAACTTTATGAAGTTTCACTTCAGACAAGTCTTATATGCAGAGTAAAAAGGACCGGAGGGAGTATTTAACACGCCTTTCCATTTGATTTACAATAACTAGTGTACTTAGACCTGCACAATACAAGTTTGAATGACTATGTTTGCTTGTTTTGAAATATTAGGCCTGTTGCAGTTAATAACACACCTTTCCACTTCTTGTTTTTCTTAACTAGCGTGCTTAAACCTTCGCCATGAAGCTATCATTTGGAGATTATGTTCTCTACCATGGATATATTTGGTTGATGTTTAGCCTGTTGTGCTTAACATGCCTTTAGATGTACTTACACAGGACAATATTGGGAACATCTGCTATTTACCATCAAGGTTAGTTTCATCCCATGGCTTATATATACTCATTGTTCAGGATATCGGTAGCTAGTACCATATAGGCCGGGGGCTGATAAGGGATTAATCGTTGAATCGGACATTTAACTGAATATATCTGTAACCCATTTATCGATAGGTTACCTAGGGCCATATCTAACATATCTGAGGCTACATAGCAAGATGCGTTGTACTGAATGACTAAATATGCAATCCTAGGCCACACAGGAGCAAGGAAGGGATATTTTGTTCTAGGCCTAGGAGTGCCACACTTTGCCATGCAATGTTGCCAAAGTTGCCAAAGGGTTAGTTCTTCAAAACGAGACCCGCAAGTTGGCATGCCTAAGAGAATCTTGCCACACTTTTTGAGTGTATGTGATGTGGGAACATAGTGTGGCTTGAACCAAACAAACACCTAAGTTGGTCAAACTTGCCTAAGCTTAGGTGTGGCAACCTTTGGCAAACGTAGTCTCAAACCAAGAGTGTTACCTTAATGTTCTGATGATGTCTAGATATACATAGAAGAGTAGCAAGAACACCAACAACACAACAACAGTTAACTGCAGTTAGTTGGCTAATATTTGTAGAAATGTAATAAACTCCCTCCGCCCCATAATATAAGATGTTTATTCATCCACGCCGTGAATATATTGGATGCTTTAAGATCTTATATAATGGGACGGAGGTAGTGTTGTACTACATCATATTGCAATTGATGTTTAGCTTCTAATAATGTTAACTTGGTGCTTTTAGGTACACGTCATTGGTAAAGATCCGTGCTTCGATCCTTTTTGCCCATAACTTGGGGCAATGAGATATTCACGAACCAGCTTCAAGAGAGGAAACTGATAAAGATTGTTATTAAAATGGGTCAAAAGATGTCAATCGAACTATTTGTTTACACTTTATGCAAGACAATAGTGAATTGTAGCATGGTAAGTAAGAACTCTGTAGCGTTCTTTTTACTGCCCATAATGAGTTGTGTTAGATGACAATGTCTGTATCTTTTTCCTTTGCAGTGGTTCTCAAAGCAGTTTACTCAAGATTACCTCTCAAACTACATGATTGGTGGGCATGCAAAGGTTAAAGTGTTTCTACCATAACACACTGACTATCTAGATGCCCTCATGAGTCATGAAGACAGTGAAGGATGGGCAGTCGGCCATCACAAGGGGTTGGAGTGAGTCCTGCGTGCCTTTTGCATGGAGGAGAGCACAATACGGGCATTCCGCTTCACCTTGTTCAACAACCAGAATGTCTTTTGCATCTTTCTTTACCGTGTTTAATAGTACAAGTATACAACCCTGGTTCATCATTCTTTATTTGGTGCTTATGTAATTCTTGAACATGTGTATCTGTGAATCAAATAATGCATTGGTTGTTTAACCTGATGGATAAGAATAAAGTTATAGCCAACTTTCAAATTCAAATTCGGTACAATTTTAAATAACAGCGATTTAATTAGGGTCCAAATATACTCTACAGGTCGTTACGACGCACACGGTCTGTAAAGCACAAACGTGTGTGATATACATGTACTTCCGACACGGTTTGCAGAGAGGAAACACATGCGACCATGCACACAGTTGACATACGCGAAGCATGTGTGATGTCAGACAATATCACAAACGGTGCGAGCAAACTAAATGTTTGTGATAGTCGCCTTATCGTACACGGTTTACAATCATGAACTATTTTGGATGTCGTAGGCATCGTAAATGTTGCACCACATAGTAGCATGTGCGATAGTTATCCTGTACGACACTGGTACGACGGTCCGATGTTTCGTAATCCTATCCGACACTCGTACGATGATTAGGTAATCTTCTTAATTACAGATCGCATATGGTTCGGGGGAAGTGAATGTGTGGGATAGTCTCCTGATCGCAGACGCTTGGCAATCATGAACAGTTTGTGATGGGGTGCGCATCGTAAACGTTGCACCACATAATAGCGTGTGCAATGGTAATGCCAGCAACACACGTGTAGCAAAGATGGAGCGTTTGGGATATTTGATATATCACAAACAGTTGTGTGAAGAATCACGTTTGGGATAGATGACCGCATTGCATATGCTTAGTTATGCAAAGCGTATGCATCATGGCTCCCTATCCCTGACGGTTTCTGGGTCGTGTGGGAAGGACCCCCCCCCTATCGCCCACACTCACTTGGCGATGGTTTAAATTCCATCGCAGAAAGGGGTTAAAAACCATTTGTATAGCACCTCGTTGTACCAGTGCATGAAGCTTGCGGCTATGGTAGCAGTGCTAGGCTTGCTGGTAGCGTGTAGTATGCACAGCCACCCGGAGACGATCTTCCTCAAGGGGCACGGCATCGTCATGCCGTAGCTGCTTTTGCTCTACTTCATCGTAGGCAAGTACTCGAGGTGACCCGTATATGAGTTCCATGGGGAGCACCGCTTCTGCACCATAGACTAGGGAGAAGGGTGTTTGGCCGGTAGCTCGATTTGGCGTCGTTCTGACCGACCAAAGAACTACCGGCAACTCGTCAATCCAATGCCTCCCGCACTTCTGCAGCCTGTCAAAAGTTCTTGTTTTGAGCCCACGCAACAGTTCAGCATTTGTTCTTTCGCTTTCCCATTACTCCTTGGGTGAGCAACAGATGCAAACCACACTTTGATTCCGAGGCTCTGAGTGTATTTCATGAAGGCGTGGCTCGTGAATTGGGTGCCATTGTCAGTGATGACCCTGTTCGGGTCTCCAAACCAGCAAACAAATCCTTTGGAGAACTTGACGGCTGACTGCGCAGTCACCTTTGTCACCGGCTCCACTTCAGGCCACTTTGTGAACTTGTCGATGGCAACGTACAAGAACTCAAAACCCCCAGTAGCATGGGGGAAAGGGCCCAAAATATCGAGCCCCCAGACCGAGAATGGCTAGGAGAGAGGGATCATTTGGAGGGCTTGTGATTGTTGATGTATGCTCTTTGAATGGAACTGGCATGCTTCACATCTTGTTACTAGCTCAGTTGCATCCTGGAGGGCAGTGGGCCAATAAAAGCCTTGCCAAAAAGCCTTCCCGACAAGGGTTCTTGCTCCTATGTGGGAACCACATACACCCCCATGTATCTCTGCCAACAACTTCTTCCCATCTTCTCGGGAAACCCACCTCAATTTCACCCCGTTTGGTCGCTTTCTGCACAGGATGTTATCTACAAACTGGTACATACTTGACTGACGGGCTAGTTTTTCAGCTTGTTCTTGCTCTTCGGGAAGTTCTCCAGTTTGGAGAAACTGGACTATCTGTTGCACCCATGTCGGAGCTTGAGGCTCGATGACAAGGACTAACAGCATCTCCTCGGCTGCGGGAGCGCTAATCTCATCGGCAGGAATCTGTGACTCCGCCTGAGGTTGCTGCTCACCTATAGGCATATCACAATTCCCGGCAACTACCTTACCGGCGGCTTCTGGGAACTCTGCCGAAAATTATTTTTCAACGCTTATCTTCCTTCTCTTCTTGGCTCTCGTTCATGGGGTGACTGTGGGTTGAGTTAAGTGGACCACAAAAGTCCCTGGTTCCACAGGTAGCTTTTGAGCAGCACACTTTGACAACTGATCAGCGATGCTGTTTTCCGCATGAGGGATGTGCTCTGTTTGTAGCCCGTCAAAGTGTT
The DNA here is from genome assembly GCA_011799875.1 of Thinopyrum elongatum. Lineage (NCBI taxonomy): Eukaryota > Viridiplantae > Streptophyta > Magnoliopsida > Poales > Poaceae > Thinopyrum > Thinopyrum elongatum. Next base: position 188,530,680 of record CM022297.1, on the reverse strand, counting down.
CTTCCAACTTTCTCACTTCATTCACGTACGCTTCCATCAACGGGCTCTGGTAGTCCTTGTTCACCTGCTTTACTACAAGCTATGAATCTCCATGGACGTTCAGCTTTTTGATTCCCAACTCTACCGTGATTCTGAGGCCAGCAAGCAGTCCCTCATATTCAGCGATATTTTTGGTGGCCTCCTCCTGGGGGAAATGCATTTGAACTACATACTTGAGATCCTCTCCAGTAGGCACGATGAATAGCACTCCAGCACCAGCGCCTTGCAACGAGAAAGCACCGTCAAAGTACATGATCCAATTCTTTTCTGTCTCCTTCCCGGGGAGTGCTGACTCCCGAATCTCATCATCCGGTGTTAGCGTCCATTCCGCAATGAATTCAGCTAATGCTCTGCTGTGGATAGTCGATGTGCTCTCAAACCTGAGCGCAAAGCTTGACAATTACAATGCCCATTCCACTATCCTATTGGTTGCCTCTGGATTCCTCAGAATGCGCTGTAGCGACAAACGGGTAACCACAGTGATCTCATGTGCTTGAAAATAGTGGCACAACTTCCAGGAAGCCATGAGCAGGCCAAAGCACAACTTCTGCACGCCCGAATACCTCGATCTAGCTCCTTGCAGTAGAGAGCTGACAAAATATACTGGCCATTGCACCACTTTCTTCTTCGATGTAACTTGTTGTTCAGCTATTTCATTTTGCACCACCTTCATTTTGCCGGTGCCTGGGCTTGCCGGGCATGACATTGATTCATCATGGGGAATTTTTGTCGTGGCTGCCTTTTCATCGCCGGCTTCCCTTTGCGCACCCAGCACGGCGCTCACCACTTGACTCGTTGCCTCCAAGTATAGCAACAATGGCTCCTGTGGTTTAGGCATGACTAGAGTTGGTGCAGAGGACAAGTACTTTTTCAAGTCTTGCAACGTAGCCTCCGCTTCCGGAGTCCATTTTACTAGACCCGCCTTTTTCAATATCTTGAAGAAAGGCAGGGCGCGCTCAGCAGACTTTGAAATGAACCTGCTTAAAGCCACGATGCAACCAGCAAGACCCCTCACATCCTTGACGGTCTTGGGTGCTTGGATTTGTTCAATAGCCTTGATCTTGTCGGGGTTCGCCTCGATCCCTCACTGAGATATAAAGAATCCAAGGGGTTGTTGGAACACGCGGTACGCTACACTAGCGCTAAATAAAATTTTCTACCACGCACCCAAGATCATGCTGCTGGAAATAGATTACGAGATCAGGTTTACCACTAGACGCGCAGTCACCGCAGAGGAAGTAGAGTTGGTGATGCATGTAGTCGATCTCACGGGTTGTCTCCTCCTCGTGTTGCCAATCTCCCACGAATAGCAAAGAGCCACGAACGGTGCTTCACGGATCCCTCGAACAGTTCGTCCGAGTACAGCAAGTGTGATGCCTCCAAGGCATCCACACGTGCAGGGTGCAGCGGCGGGTGGCGGACTACTAGGTCCGGTCAAACGACATGGTCGTGGGGAGTGGCGGCGGCGGCTGTCTAGGGTGAAAAAGATCAACCCTAAGTGGTGCGCCCACTCCCCTTTATATAGACCTCCGAGGTGGGCTCAACACTTGAGTCCACTAGGAGTCCACTTCCATTTTCAACTCGGATCCAATCCGAATGGGCTGCAGCCCCTTAAGTGCGCGACCCTATAGGTTCATGTACACATGGACACGACCAAGTTGATAGTTGGTAGCGGCTCCTAGCAGAACGTGCCCACTCCCATGTGTGTGTAAAGTCATTTGACGAACCTCGACAGTGTGTCATATGCAACATTCCTTTGTCTCATGATATATGTTGTCGAGCTCAAGGCGAGTACCTGTCACCCTTGTGGTAGCTCGACCTCTCTTATCAAAACCGTGATACAGATTCCCGAACTGGGTTAACACTTAACCCAAGTCGCATGGCCATGCTTTCCAAATCTAATCACTCGAGAGGGCCCAGAGAATATCTCTCCAAATAGGAGGGGCAAATCCCATCTTGCTCAGCCATGTCTCGCGGCATGTCTCATGACTCACCCAAAAGCTACCTTCATAACTACCCAGTTAAGGAGTAGCGTTTGATAGACCCTAAGTGAGTTGATCCTCATCCCAAGAACATGCGAGGACCTCAGGTCTAGGACATGGCATAGACATTGTACTTGAGACTAACAGATGACTATATCTCGCCGCGTCTCAAAGTGGGTCTATCCGACTCGGTGATCTGCATCCCTGAGTCAATACTATCGGTTTAGCATCTGCATGCACATGACTTGTGAAACATAGTCATCAACCGAGTCATATACTAGTCAAGGATATGTGTCCGCATAACCTTATCAACTAGGTACCATTAGAACAATCATCATACAATACATAGTTCCACAAACAATTCACATACTTATTGATACATATCATTGATGATGTTCAAGGACAATACAAAGGACTCATGAATACATAGGGAAATATCATCATCACATGATTGCCTCTAGGGCATATCTCCAATAGGAGCTTGCCGGAGGGAACACCAAACACACACTTCTCGGGGTTGAACTTCATATTGATCTTGCATAAGTTGGAAAAGGTTTCCTCTAACTCTTGAATCAAAGTGCAGTTGTCCTTGGTCTTGACCACGATATCATCCATATAGGCCTCTATGTTCATGTGCAACTGTGGCTCGAAACCAATCTGAACCATCCTTGCAAACGTTGAACCAGCGCTCTTCAGTCCGAAAGGCATACGTACAAAGCAGTACGTGCCACATGGCGTGATGAATGCGGTCTTTTCCTCATCTTCCTTGGACATGAATATTTGGTGATACCCAGAGTAAGCGTGAAGAAACAAGTGCAAATCACAGCCGGCAGTGGAGTCCACAATCTAGTCGATGCGCGGCAAGGGGAAAGGATCCTTATGACATGCATGCTTTATTATGATTGTTGTAGTTAATGCAAAGCCTCCATTTTCCCATTTTCCTTGCGTACGACAACCGGATTTGCCAACCAAGTTGGGTGTAGGACTCCCCTGACCAGGCCAGCTGCCTCGAGTTTCTTAATTTCTTCTGCTATGAACTGTTGCCGCTCCAAAGCTTGCTTCCTGGCCTTCTCCTTGACGGGTCGAGCATGAGGGCAGACAACAAGGTGGTGCTCAATTACCTCCCTGGGAACATCGGGGATGCCATATGGTTGCCATGCAAAGACTTCTACATTCGCTCACAGGAAGGTAATGAGTGTGCTTTCCTATTTGACTTCTAGGGTTGCACTGATGGTGAAGGTACCATCTGTGCCATCCTCCCTCGCCGGCACCTTCTTTGCCGCAGGTGGAGTGGCCTTGGATCTCTTAACGGTAGAGCTTGCCAATGAGTCCTCTACGGGTCCGCAGCACTCCGAAGAGGCGCGCTTCCCGGGAGGCTCACTGGATGTCTTGCCGGACTTCTTGCTATTCTTTGTCTTGGCGGGAGCCATTGTTTTGCCGGTTTCTGCTGCAACCGCGTCCCTGTAGAGTTTCTCCATGCAAATGATTGCATCTTTCTCGTTAGAGTTGATGGAGATGACGCCCATGGGCCCCGGCATCTTCAACTTGTTGTATGCATAATGTGACGCTGCCATGAATTTGGCCAAGGCCGGGCGGCCAAGAATTCCATTAAATGACTAGGGGATCTTCACCACATCGAACACAACCATCTCTGTCGTGTAATTTAGTTACCCACCAAACGTCACCAGCAACGTGATCTTCCCTTTAGGTTGGATCCTTCCCGGGTTGATTCCTTGGAACGTCCCCGTTTTCTGGAGCTCTTCCTTAGGGATCTGCAGTCTCCCGATCACCTCGGGGGAGATCAATTTCCAGCCAGCTCCACCGTTAACTAGTATTTGCATGACCTTGAGGTCGCGTATCGTTGGTGAGACCAACAAAGGCAAATATCCAACCGCAGTTGTGCGATCAGGGTGATCCTCGGCATAAAAAATAATAGGCGTGTGAGATCACTTGAGGGGCTTTTGTGCATCTGATGCCGGTTCTGCCGCATTGACTTCCCATGCCCACTGTTTGAGTTGACGGTGGGAGGAGTGCAAAGATGCACCCTTATCAATGCACATGGCTTCTGTTGCCTTCTGGAACTCATGCTCACTGGACTCTTTATCATCCTCCCCATCACTTCTGTCATCTTATTCTTTCATCTCTCTGCCCCTGGCGGGCTTTTCTTTCTTCTGGCCGGTGTTGCCGCGGCGTCCACCTCGACCACCGCGTCCCTTCTTGTCGGACGCACTTGTACCTGCCCGATCCTTCTCCTTGTCCCGCTTCTTGTACTCTGCTTTCTGCTTCTCAACCAGCTGCTCGACTTGGCGGCACTATTGGAGGTCGTGGCACTTGGTACGATGAATCTAGTAGTACAGCCCATAGGACTTGCCAGTCTTCTCCCCCACCGCGGCAACCTGGCAATCAATGCACGTGGCCGCTTCTTTGCCGGTACTCTTCGCCTTGGGCTTCTTGGCGGGGCTGGAGTTACTAGAGACCTCCACAGCCATAACTGTCTTTCCCTTGCGCTTCCTGTTGCATCTTCAACCTTTCTTCTTTGGGGCAGCCTCGTCGTTGTCGTCATCGTCGTCAGAATTGACTTCAACACTGGCTTCTTGTCTGGGAAGTATCCTTCCTTTTTCTGCACGAGCACACTTGTCTATCGATGTGTAGAGCTTGTTGACAGTCTTTGGCAACAGAATATGCATCTTCTCCCTCATCTTGCGATTATGCACATTTGTGTGGAATGCGGCAATCACAGCTGTAGGGTGGATATCCGGTATACTGTGGTGCACATGGTTGAACCTCTGAATATATCTGCGCAAATCTTCTCCTTCCTTTGGTGGGATCGCTTGCAAGTCACTGGGCACCTTGGGCCTTTTTGTCCCCCGGTGAATGCACCAATAAACTCATTGAAAAGATCGGACCAAGAGGAAATGGAGTTTTGGCAGGTTCATCAACCAGGACCTCACATTGGGCCTGAGCACCAACAGGAAGTAGTTGGCTAGCACCTTTTGGTCTCTTCCCCTAGCAGCATGTATAGTGATGCTGTAAACGCCTAAGAACTCTGTCGAGTTTTGACTATCGTCGTACTTTTCTGGTACTTCGGGCTTGAATGCACGGACGGCCGGCCAACGGACTTGCTGCAGCTCACGTGTGAAAGCGGGGCACCCAACCTCATGAGGTAGGTACCCACCAACAACGGGCGCTGGCTCATCAACGACTGGACCGTTGCGCTCGTCTAATTGACGGCATGCCTCCCGACGCTGCTGGATAGTGGTGCGAGCGTCCTCCGCTCACCTTTCCAGCAACACTTGCCTTGTATCCCACTGCGTCTGTGGATTTGAGGAAGCCATGGATGCGTCATCGGCCTATGCGTCTTGGTGGTTTTGCTGCGAGGGTCGGTGTTTCTGATGAGATTGTTGCCGTGGAGGGGACTGCACCGTGGGTGCGCCACCCGCCCCACGGCCCTCGGCTCGAGCCGCAGGCGCAGTTACCGGGCGCCATGAGGGCTCCGCCAACTGGGACCTATTCGCATCGGCAAACTTGATCAACTCTGAATGGTAGCCCTCCACTCGTCCATCTTGTCAGCCACTTGAGGGAAATCCAACAGCATCTGCGCCTGTGCCATCACCTCCGTCGCTGTTTGGGGCATGTTAGAGCGTGAGGAATGCAATGTCACTCAACTCTTGGCAGAGCTAGTAGGAGCAGCGTTGTGGTCTCTTTGCTGAACCGTGAGGGAGGCAGTGGGCTGGCGCAGTGGGAGTAGCACCTGGAGATCTTGAGCCTGATCAACCGGCGACTTGTCGTGCGGACGCTGTTGTGGAGGCACAGTAGCTCTGCCCGGCGTCACGTCACGTCCATCTTGCGATGGGCGTGGTGCGTGTCTTGATGTTGTCTCCCATGCTGCTGCTAGGGTCGGTGCAGTGGGAGGATCTCAGCTCGTGCCGGACCGGGCGGTGTCGCTCCGGTGGTTGCACTTGCCCTGGCACGGGGGAAGCAGGAGTTGCGTGTCCGTGCCGCCCGCACCATTGTTCTGGTTGCTGCCAGAGGGTTGCGGGAGCTGACCGGTTCCGGCGTTCCTATCGTCTGCTCCCTCCGCGGCGGGCACGACGACAACACCTCCTATGCTGGCCGTGCCCCCCGTGGCTCCCGCACCGCCCGCCAGAGTGGCGCTGCCTGCGCCATCCGTACGCGAATTTGGTGGGAGCCTGGATGAGGATGGGTGTTTGGCATTCTATGCGGCAAACTTCTCAGGTTCTTTGTATCTCAACGAGGAATCGAAGCAAATCCCGACAAGATCAAAGTAATTGAGCAGATTCAAGCACCTAAAACCAGCAAGGATGTGCGACATCTTGCCGGTTGTGTTGCTGCTTTGAGCAGGTTCATTTCAAGGTCCACTAAGCGCGCCCTTTTGTTTTTGAAGATATTGAAAAGGGCCATTTGCATTTCTGTCCCTAACTCGAACCACCTACTCGGATTTGCCCCTAATTTCAAAGCCTGCTCAAATTTGCCCCTCTACCGTTAAATGACCTTACAGAAATGCCCTTTCGTTCTGTTTCCATCCGGTCAAAGGGGTTTGACCGTCTACGGCGCGTTTGTTGGACATTTTTGCCCCTGACTATATGTGTCACTTACGGGTGGGACCCATTGAAGATAAAACAAAAACCATATCCAGGCTCTCACTCACTTACATGTGGGTCCACTTCAGAAAAATAAAAAAACCCTCTCTCTCACTTACACATGGGGCCCCGCATGTACTACTTATTTTTCTTAATTGATTTAGCAGTTTTGCTAATTGGCATGGCCCACCGATTAGTCTTAATAATTATCTTAATATTTAACACTAGGTGGGATTAGTGATAATCTAACTAATCTTACCACTGGCGTTAAGCCACCGGCGAGCATATGCCATGAACGAGGGCATGGAGCTCTCTTCCGACGACCAAACGAGCGGTGGAATGGTCCTACGTGCTCCTGGGCTTCCTCTACATTGAATGGAAGTGGTAGGGCAAGCGGGCACGGCCGGAGTGTCGGGCACGACCGAGGCCAGCAGTGACGGCGGTTGAAGCTAGGTGGCACGGGGGATAGAAAGCAGGGGAGAGGGGATAGAGGTGTATTGGCATCAGCATCTCACTGCGAGCATGCCAGAGTAGTCGAAGGGTCTGGAAGGGTCAACGGCGAGCACATGTACCTCGCCTACGGCCGTCAGGGTGAGGCATCATGGGGTGGGGGCTAGACAAAGAAGAGCTCATCGTTGAAGTGTCTGCAAGACTCCACAACATCAGATGTATCAACTGGATGGTAAGGAAGCGCCGGTGGACCTCGTACAATGGCGAATCAAAGACGGCAGACGGTGGGCAGATGCAGCGGATATGGCATTGGTCGCGGAGTTGCAGGTCACCCGAGGTCACGATCTCCGGCGTGAGGATGCTCTGTTTCATGGTGGGGCTTGCAGACATGGATGTGTGCCTTCTCCTTGCCGTTGGCCACATGAACAGCGGTGCTCGGTTGATCGGGCAGGCGACACACCCTCGGCCTTTGAAGAGGAAGAAGACGACCAGCCAGTGGGCTGGGCTGGCTGGGCCATCCTGGGCCAAAAGGTGAAGGCACCCTTTCTCTTTTCTGTTTCATTTTCTATTTTTTTTTATAGGCAAAAATGTCCAACAAACGTCTAGATAGCACTCACCAGATGGTGCCAAGGAAGAAGATGGTGCAGTGACCAGTGTACTTTGTTAGTTCCCTTCTGTAGGGGGCTAGGTCAAGATACTCTAGGGTGCAGGAATGGCTTTTCGGACTTCTCATGGCCTCAAGAAATTTGCGCCACTACTTTCAAGCACACGAGGTCACCATCGTCACTCACTTACCTTTGCGACACATTTTGAGAAATCCAGAAGCAACTGGCAGGATAGTGGACTGGGCATTGGAATTGTGAAGCTTTGCACTCAAGTTCGAGAGCACTTCAACTATTGAAAGCAGAGCCTTGGCGGAGTTAATCATAGAGTGGACGCCAACGCAAGATGAAGAAATCCAAGTATCGACTCTCCCCGGCAAAGAAACGGTGAGAGAATGGATCAAGTACTTTAACGGGGCCTTCTCATTGCAAGGCGCCAGTGCCGGAGTGTTGCTTGTCGCACCCACCGGGGAGCACCTCAAGTACGTGATACAAATGCACTTTCCCAGGAAGAAAGCAACCAACAACGCTGCAAAGTATGAAGGGCTCCTTGCCGATCTTAGGATCGCAGTGGAGTTGGGAACCAAAAAGTTGATCATCTGTGGAGATTTGCAACTTGTAGTCAAGCAAGTAAATAAAGATTACCAGAGCCCGCTTGTCGGTGTATTAAGCATGGGAGTTTCATACCCTGACTTATGCACAGACGAGTAGCAGCTCCCCCGCCAAACGAAAGTCTCAAAGTAGACTTCCAAATCAAAGTAACAGCTCTTTGAGAGATCAAGGAGCGCATCAACAAGACCAAGGTTCAAGACAAACCCCAGATCAACCACAAAAGCAACCCTTGCTGGCAAAGCCGAGCCGGCAAGGCGAAGGCCCCGCAAGCTTCGTAGCCGGTAAACCCTCGCCAACTGCCAGTGCTCCACCTCGCCAGCCAACTGGTCGCTGATTAGTGAGGTGTCGAGCCCGTAGGCAGTTAGGTGGAGTTCAACGGCACGTGTCCGCATGCTAAAGGAAAGTTACCTTTATTTAGACCTGTCCAAGTAGCGTGTCAAGATAATAGGAGTTAGCTAAGTAAGCGGTATCCTTGCCGGGGCTTCTCCTCCTCGCGATACCTAGCAATGCATTAAATGCTCTTTGTCCTAACTAGCAGAGTTAGGTATGATAGCACTGTTTGCTATCTAATCATTATGTAATTACCTTTTTGCCACTGTGGTAACCCCTTGAGCTATAAAAGGAGGGCCAGAGCAACCTTTACAATGGTTCGAACCCATTCAAACCCCATGCACACTTCTCGTGTAGCTGCCTTCCCCTTTGCGTCTTGCCGGGGGAAAGCGCTCCCTGTACTTGTGTTTCCACCTTCCCAATACATCCAAGCAGGAGTAGGGTATTACACCTCAAAGGTGGCCCAAACCTGGGTAAACGATCGTTGCGCTCTCTATTCATCCTTCTCTTTGCGTTTTGTGCATTCCCCTCGCCGAACCACAAAGGGGCTAGATCACCCCATAGATAGTCATTCCACGCCGACATCTTTGGCGCGCCAGGTAGGGGAATCATTGGCGTTAACCTGGATAGCAGACAGTGCGTCGATTTCATCAAGTTTCTTCACCATCTTCATCATCCATGGTTCCCAAGAAGAAGGGCTCCATGGCGACGAAGCCTTCGACGTCCAAGCTTCCTTCACACACGTTTGCGGGCGGCGCAGGTGGCGCCATCACTGCGGACGGCGCGAACGTCGCAGTAGGCACGACAAGCGTAGGCGGTGCGATTGCCGTGCCCACTGCGGCGGGAGCAGGCGCTGGAGGCGGTTACCTTCCATGACTCTCTGGCGGAGACAACAACAAAGGTGCAGGTTGCACAGGCACGCAACTCCTGCCCCCTCGACACGCCGGCGAGCATAGCTATCGGAGCAATACTGTCCGGTTGGGCACGAGCCAAGATCATCCCGCTGCAGCGACTACGGCGGTGATGACAGAGACAACATCGAAGGACATGTCCCATCCATCGCGAGATGGACGCGATGTGACCCTGAGTGGGATTATTGATCATGCACAGCAGCGCCCGCACGGCAAGTCGCATGTCGATCAACCACAAGATCTTCAGGTGCCACCTCCGCCACGCCAACGTGCTGTCACCCCCGAAATACGGCGGCAAGATTGCAATGGCACTCCCGCTGGCTCTGCCAGGAGTCAAGCGACACCATGATCTTCGCTATCCAACATGCCTTCAACGGCAACAGAGGTGATGGCGTGAGCCCAAATGTTGTTGAACTTTCCTCATATAGCAGATAAGATGGATGAGTGGGTGACCACCATTCAGAGTTTGATTGGGTTTGTGGAGGCAAACAAACCTCAGCTGGCGGAGCCCTCGCGACGCCCAAAAACTGCACTAGTAGTTCAGACCGACGGCCATGTTGTAGGTGGTGTGCCAACATTGCAGTCACCTCCACGGCATCAACCCTAACAGTAGCATCAGCAGTCGTAGCGAACTCAATGAGCTACCGTGCCTGATGACATGTCGATGGCCTCCTCAGATCCGTAGACGCAACGAGATCATCGGTAGGTACTGCTAGATAGGCGAGCTGAAGACACTCATACCACCATTCAATGGCACCGGGAGGCACGCCGCCAGTCTGACGAGCGCAACGGTCCAATCGTTGACACGCCAGCGCCAGTTGTTGGCGGGTATCTACCTTATGAGGTTGGATGTCCTGCTTTTACACATGAGCTATGGCAAGTCAGTTGGCCATCCGTCTGGGCATTCAAACCAGAGGTGCCGGAGACGTACGATGGCCAACTCAACCCGGCAGAGTTTCTGGGCATATACACGATCACTTTGCAAGCTGCCGGAGGAAGAGATGAAAAGATCCTCGCCAACTATTTCCCATTGGTACTCAAACTGAATGTGAGATCTTGGTTGATGAACTTGCTGGAGAACTCCATTTATTCGTGGTTAGATCTATGCACCGAGTTCGTTGGTGCTTTCACCAGGGGCCAGAAAGGCCCTGGGCAGCCAAGTGACTTGCAAATGATCCTGCAAAGAGAAGGAGAAGATCTACGCAAGTATATCCCAAGATTTAGCCGTGTACACTGCAGCATACCAGATGTGCACCCTGCAGCAGTGATTGCCGCATTCCATATGAACGTGCGCAACCACAAAATGCGGGAGAAGATGAACATACGGCTGCCGAAGACCGTCAACGAGCTCTACACGTTGGCGGATAAATGTGCATGCGCTGAGGAGGGGAGAAGGCTCCTAGGGGAAATGCTGGCGCTGAAGTTGATTCTGAGGACGAAGACGCCGCCGCCCCGAAGGGGAAGGGTCGGAAGCGCAGTAGAAAGCGCAAGGGCAAGTCAGTTATGGCTGTGGAAGGGTCCAGCAATTCTAGTTTTGCCAAGAAAACCAAGACAGAGAGCTCCGGCAAGGAAGCTACTACGTGCACTGATTGCCAGGTAGCTGCGGCGGGCGAGAAGGCCGGTAAATCTGATGGGCCGTACTATAAAATCCACCGTACCAAGGGTCACGACCTCCAGGAGTGCAGGCAAGTTTAATAGCTGGTTGAAAAATAGAAGGCTGAGTACGAGAAGCGCGACAAGTAGAAGGGCCAAAATGGTATGGGTGGGTCCAACAAGAAGGGTCGCGGCGGACGAGGAGGGCACCACAGCAAAGCCAATCAGCAAAAAGAGAAGCCTGCCGAGGGCAAGGAAAAGAAAGAAGGAGATGAAGAGAGTGAAGAGGAAGATGACGATGAATCCAGTGAACATGAGTTCCAGAAGGCAACAGAGGCCATGTGCATTGCAGGGGTGCATCCTTGCATTCCTCTCAAACTTAAACAGTGGGCGCATGAAGTCAATGCGGCGGAGCCGACAGTGGATGACCAAAACCCCCTCAAGTGGTCCCACACGCCTATCATTTTTTATGCCGAGAACCACCCTAATCGCACAACTATGGTCGGGTGTTTGCCGTTGTTGGTTTCACCAACGATACGCAACCTCAAGGTCACGAAAGTGCTAGTTGACGGTGGGGCTGGCTTGAACTTGATGTCTCTTGAAGTGATCGAGAGGCTGCAGATCCCTGAGGAAGAGCTCAAGAAAACTGGGACGTTCCAAGGAATTAACCCGGGAAGGAGCCAGTCTAAAGGGAAGATCACGCTGCTGGTTACGTTTGGCGGGGAACTGAACTACAGAATGGAGAAGACAGTGTTTAATGTTATCAAGATCCCCTTGCCATTTAATGGAATTCTTGGTCGCCCGACATTGGCTAAGTTCAGGGCAGCATCTCATTATGCCTACAATACGCTGAAAATGCCAGAGTCGATGGGTGTCATTTCCATCAACTCCGACAAAGAAGGATGCCATCATATGTGTTGACAAGCTTTACAGAGATGTGGGTGCAACGGAGACCGTCAAGGCCACAACTCCCGCCAAGGAAAAGAAGAGTAAGAAGCCCAACAAGACACCTAGAAAGAATTCTGGGAAATGCGCCTCTTCGAAGTGCTGCGTACCCATCAAAGACTTGCCGGAGAGCTCTGCCGGCAAGAGATCCAAGGCCAGTACACCTGCAACAAAGAAGGTGTCAGCAAAGGAGGATGGCATTGGCGGTACTTTCACCATGAGCACCACTCTTGACAGTAAATAGGAAAGCATGCTCATTGCCTTCCTACGGGCGAATGTAGATGTGTTTGCATGGCAACCATCTGACATCCCCGGTGTTCCCAGGGAGGTAATTGAGCACCACCTTGTTGTCTGTCCCCACGCTTGGCCCGTCAAGTAGAAGGTCAGGAAGCAAGCTTTGGAACACTAACAATTTACTGTAGAAGAAATCAAGAAACTTGAAGCAGCAGGTCTGGTCAGGGGAGTTCTACATCCATTGGTAGTGCACAAGGCAAATGGAAGGTGGACACTTTGTATTGGCTTCACTAATCTGAATAAAGCATGTCCAAAGGATCCTTTCCCCTTGTCACGCATTGATCAGATTGTGGACTACACTGCTGGCTGTGAATTGCTCTCGTTCCTTGATGCATATTCAAGGTACCATCAGATATTTATGGCCAAAGAGGATGAGTAGAAAACCGCATTCATTACTCCATGTGGAACATACTGCTTCGTGTGTATGCCTTTCAGACTAAAGAGTGCTTGTTCAACATTTGCGAGAGCAGTCCAAATTGGTTTTGAACCACAATTGCATAGAAACATAGAGGCTTATATGGATGATATAGTGGTCAAGACCAAGGATAAATCAACCCTCATCCAAGATTTAGAAGAAGCATTCACGAATTTGCACAAAATCAACATGAAGCTCAAACCTGAGAAGTGCATGTTTGGGGTTCCATCCGGAAAACTCCTCGGGTTCTTTGTGTCTCAGCGGGGAATAGAAGCAAATCCCGATAAGATCAAGGCCACCAAGCAGATTCAAGCACCCAAGACTGTCAAAGATGTGCGACGTCTTGCCGGCTGTGTTGCTGCTTTGAGTAGGTTCATTTCAAGATCTGTTGAGCATGCCCTACCATTTTTCAAGATATTGAAAAAGGCAGGTCCAGTAAAATGGACTCCGAAAGCGGAGGCTGCGTTGCAAGATCTGGAAATGTACCTATCCTCTGCACCAACCTTAGTTGCACCCAAGCCACAGGAGTCCTTGCTGTTGTATCTAGTAGCAACGAACCAAGTGGTTAGTGTTGCACTAGTTGCACAGAGAGAAGCAGGTGACGAGGAAACAACAGAGGCAAGTCCTTCCCATGATAAGGCAGAATCCTCCCCAGCAAGGCTCAACTCCCGCAAGCATGTGGTGATACAAGAAAAAGAAGTTGATCAGCGGATCATGCCAAAGAAGAAGGTGGTGCAGCAGCTGGTGTACTTTGTTAGTTCTCTCTTGTAGGGGGCTAGATCAAGGTACTCTCATGTGCAGAAGCTGCATTTTGGTCTCCTCATGACCTTGAGAAAGCTGCGGCACTACTTCCAAGCACATGAAATCACAGTTGTCAATTTGAGGAATCCAGAGGCAACCAACGGGATAGTGGAGTGGGCACTGGAGTTGTCAAGTTTTGCACTCAAATTTTAGAGCACTTCAACTATTTAGAGCAGAGCCTTGGCAGAATTCATTGTGGAATGGATGCCAACACAAGATGAGGAAATTCTAGAATCAACTCTCCCCGGTAAAGAGACTGAAAAGGATTGGGGCATGTACATTGACGGGCCTTCTCGCTGCAAGGCACCGGTGCTGGAGTGCTGCTTGTCGCACCCACTCGAGAACACCTCAAGTATGTGGTTCAAATGCACTTTCCTAGGGAGAAAGAACCAAGAACACCACAGAGTATGAGGGGCTCCTTGCCGGTCTCAGGATTGCGGTAGAGTTGGGAATCAGAAAGTTGATCGTTCGTAGAGATTCACAACATGTTGTGAAGCAGGTAAACAAGGATTACCAAAGCCCGTTGATGGAAGCATATGTGGAAGAAGTGAGAAAATTGGAATAACACTTGATGGGTTGCAAACAGAGCATGTCCTCCGTGCGGAGAACAGCATTTCCGATCACCTGTCAAAGTGTGCTGCCCAAAAGATGCATGTGGAACCAGGGACTTTTGTACTCCGTTTGACTCAACCATCAGTTACTCCATCAACACAAGCCAATAAGAGAAGAAAGCTAAATACTGGCAAATATTTTTCGGCAGAGCTTCCTAAGACCACCAGTGAGAATGTTGCCGGAAATGGCGACGCGCTTGCCGGTGAGCTGCAGCCTCACACAGAACTTCAGGTTCTTGTTGTTGAGGATAGCGCTGCTGCAGTCATAAAGATGCCTTTAGTCCTTGTCCTCAAGCCACAAGCTCCAGCATGGTCACAACATATAGTTTGATTTCTCTAAACACGGGAGCTTCCTGATGAGAAAGAGCAAGCTGGGAAAGTAGCCCTTCAATCGAGTATGTATCAGTTTGTGGATAACACTCTGTGCAGAAAGAGACCGAATGGGGTTAAATTGTAGTGCATTTGCCGGGAAGACAGACTAAAGTTGTTGGCAGAGATACATGGAGGCATATGTGGCTCTCACATAAGGGCTCTTGCTAGCAAAGCTTTCCGACAAGGTTTTTATTGGCCTACTGCCCTCCAGGATGCAACTGAGCTAGTAACAAGATGTGAAGCATGGCAGTTCCATCCAAAGAACATACATCAGCCAGCACAAGCTCTTCAAATAGTCCCTCTCTCCAGGCCCTTCTCGGTCTACGGGCTTGACATTTTAGGCCCCGTCCCCTGTGCTACCGGGGGCTTTGAGTTCTTGTACGTTGCAATCAACAAGTTCACTAAGTGGCCTGAGGTAGAGCCAGTGAGAAAGGCACAATCAGCAGTCAAGTTCTTCAAAGGGCTAGTTTGCCATTTTGGGGTTCCAATACAGAATTATCACCAACCACGACACACAGTTCACGAGCCGCACCTTCATGTAGTATATCCAGAGCCTTGAGAGCAAGGTTTGGTTCTCCTTTGTTGCTCATCCGAGAAGCAATGGGCAAGTAGAATGGACAAATGCTGAAGTGTTGCATGGCCTCAAGACAAGAACCTTTGATAGGTTGGAAAAGTACGGAACACTGGATTGATAAGCTGTCGGTGGTTCTTTGGTGTGGGTGCAACAAACATGAGTGTTTGCTGCCCTGACTTATGCACAGGCGCATTGCAACTCTTACTTCAAGTGCCAAGTCTCATATGCAACCAAACAAGAGAAGCCGCTCTTCGTGAGATCAAGGAGAGCATTAAGAAGGCCAAGCATTGGAACAAGCTACAAATATCACAATGGAGGCAACAAACTCCGGCAGGGACGAGCTGGCAAGTCAAGCCCCTCGGGCATGGGCTTCCCGCCAACACCAGTGCTCCGCCTCTCTGACTAGCTGGTCGCTAATTAGTGAGGTGTCAAGCTCGCAGGTGTTTAGGTGGACATAACCCATGCGTGTCAGCTCGTTGGGGAGGCAAATCACCTTTATTGACACCCGCCTTGATGGCGTGTCACGCTAATAGGAGGTAGCTATATAAGCAGCATGGCAGCCTTGCCGGGATTGCACCTCCACAGGACACCTAGCAGCGCATTTAATGCATTTTGTCTTAACTGTTAGAGTTAGGTATGATAAGTCTACATCAGTCTAATCACCCATGTAATCACCATTTTGCCACTATGGTGACCCCTTGAGCTATAAAAGGAGGGCCAGGGCAATGTGAGAGGCGGTTCGAATGTTTGCAACTGTCAAGCATAGGTATCCGTGTAGCTGCTCTTTCCACCACTTGCCGGGGGAGAGCGCTTCGTGTATTTGTGCCCCAAACACCACCTAATACACCAAAGGCAGGAGCAGGGTTTTACGCCCCCGGGTGGCCTGAACCTGGGTAAAATCGTGTGCTCCTCATTGTACTTGCTCTTTGCGTCGATCGCCACCCCTCACTGAACCAGCAAAGGGGCTACATTGCCCCATAGATCACCGGCTCCACGCCGACATCTTTAGTGCGCCAGGTAGGGGCTTTGCATTGGCGTGAATCAAGGCAGTGAGCGGCGCATCGGCTGTGTAAAGCTCAGCATCTTCCATGGCGCCCAAGAAAAAGGGCTCCATGATTGATTTTGCTCAAGTTTGCGAATGTTTCCTCTAAGTCTTGAATAAGGATTGATTTGTCCTTGGTCTTGACCACTATATCATCCATATACACTTCCACATTCTATGGAGCTGTGGTTCAAAACCTATCCGGACTGCTCTTTGCGAATGTTGAACCGACACTCTTTAATCCGAAAGGCATATGCACA
The DNA here is from genome assembly GCA_011799875.1 of Thinopyrum elongatum. NCBI lineage: Eukaryota > Viridiplantae > Streptophyta > Magnoliopsida > Poales > Poaceae > Thinopyrum > Thinopyrum elongatum. The sequence goes on along the minus strand of CM022297.1, from coordinate 188,514,246 downwards.
AAGCAGTATGTGCCACATGGAGTAATGAATGCGGTTTTCTCCTCATCTTCCTTAGCCATGAATATTTGGTGGTATCCAAAGTATGCATCAAGGAAAGAGAGTAAATCACAGCCGGCAGTAGAGTCTACAATTTGATGAATGCATGGCAAAGGGAAAGGATCCTTTGGACATGCTTTGTTAAGATCAGTGTACTCGATACACAGTCTCCACTTCCCATTTGCCTCGCGCACTACAACTGGATTTGCTAACCAAGTTGGATGCAGTACACCTCTAACCAGACCTGCCGCTTCAAACTTCTTGATTTCTTCAACAATGAATTGTTGCCATTCCAAAGCTTGCTTTCTAACCTTTTGCTTGATGGGCCGAGCATGGGGACAGACAGCAAGGTGGTGCTCAATTACCTCCCTCGAAACGCCAGGGATGTCAAATGGTTGCCATGCAAACACATCAACATTCGCCCGCAGGAAGGCAATGAGCGCGCTTTCCTATTTGCTGTCAAGGGTGGCACTGATGGTGAAAGTACCGCTAGAGCCATCCTCCCTTGCCGGCACCTTCTTTGTCATTGGTGCAGTGGCCTTGGACCTCTTGCCAGTGGAGCTCTCCGACAGGTCATCAACAGGTGCGCATCACTCCGAGGAGGTACGCTTCTCAGAATCCTTGTGAGATGACTTACCGGGCTTCTTGCTCTTCTTTTCTTGGCACGAGCCGCTGCCTTGGTGGCCTCTGCTGCAACCGCATCTCTATTAAGCTTGTCGATACATATGACAACATCCTTCTTATCCGAATTGATGGCGATGACACCCATTGGCCCTGGCATCTTTAATGTGTTATAGGCATAATGGGATCACTAATGTAGGATGCTGCTAATGTGACACTACGACCAGAGACCCTTTGACGAAACTGTGTGCGATGCATTAATCGCAAATGGGGATGTAAAAAACCGTCAAAAAAGATGCAAAACATTTGCGATGGCGGAGACATCAACACGGTTTAGATTTTAGTTACATGTGTGATGCGAGGCATACGGTTCAGTACAATGAACTGTTTGTGATGAGGCAGAACAACAGAAACGGGCAGCCAGATGAAGGCGTGTGCGATATACGGCATATAGTTCACTCTGATAAACTGTTTGTGATGAGGCGGAACAACAGAAACGGGCAGCCAGATGAAGGTGTGTGCGATATACGGCATACAGTTCACTCGGATGAACTGTTTGTGATTAGGCAACACAAAAGAAATGGTTAGCCAGATCAAGGTGTGTGCGATATACGGCATACGGAACAGAATTCTTTACTGTGAATAGTGTGCTCTATTGGGCACACAAGTATATGGATCATAGCCTTGGGCGAGCAATGTGCCCGCACGAGTCGTGCTAGCTCGATGTTCCTTCTATGCTAAGTTTCCATTAATTGATGGCATTTTATGAACATGCCACCATTTCCCGCCATTTCCTCACCAGTTTCCTGCCGTCACCCAGCGATATTGCGCGCGATGCGCGACACATGGGGGCAATAAGCACAACCTGTAGCACATCCACCTTTTCCAAGCATGCCAACCCACCAAAGCGCTGCCTCTGCCATCAACCTCCTCGATGAGGAAAACAAGAAGGCGCCATGGCCCGTCGAGGCCGAGGTGCTCCCCGGTAAAGAGATGGACGACGCCGTGATGCGCGTCATCACCAGGGTTGAGCAGACCCTTGGCGCATGGCGCTTCAGTGCCGTAGATCAAGATAGGCATGTCAGCGCCGAGAGGCTGCAGCTCGCCGCACAACATGATCGATGGCGCGTCGCAGAGCAAGCTAGGCATGTCTGCGCCGATAGGTTGTGGCTCGCCGCATAGCGACACCGTTGGAGCGTCGCAGAGCAAGAGGCACAGCGCGCCGCACAGCAAGAGTGGATCCATCGGCGCTTGCCTACTGTCGACAGGGCGTAGCAGCTGGGTACACGTCCCGTCAGTACCCCCATTCCTCGCCAGGAGTGGGCAGAGGCCGTCTGGGTCGTACTTGCACCAGAGGCCGGCCACGCCGTACTTGCATCGGATGCCCGCCGCGCAGTTCGCATGGGTCACGCCGTTCGCCTTGTCCGTGGCCCGCTCGATGCCAACGCGCTGGTCACTAGGCTCGACCGACTTCTTGGCCCAGGTGTCCACCCGGGCGTAGTAGAGGAACATGGCCGTCGCATCCTCGAGCTGGTGATCTCCAATGAAATAGCCAACTTGGAGCTCGAGATCGCGCTCCAGATGCACCACGAGCATGTCAACCGCTTGGACGAACGCCTGCACGAGTTCAGGCAGAGCCAAGAGCTACCGTAGGCAAGGGCTGCTGGTCATGGTCTCGTGGACGTGTTTTATTTTGTTGAGTCGTTTCGACTTGGATCACTATGTATTCACAGCAATCATAATATTGCTCTGTTTCAATGTGTGTACTCTATTTTCCATTCTTATATGTTCTGTTTCAATGTGTGTGTATATGCTTTCCATTTTGTATATGTGGATGATAACAACTAGATACAAATTAGTATACGAAAATAGATAGAAAATGGAATTCATAATATATATTAATTGTTCATTAGTTCATCACAGAATATATATAATATCATCACATATACATGATGATACTTAACTACTAGGTACAATGCATAAAATTGAAAATGAACAATACTAAAACTAATAATCCCTCCTAGGGGCAATATTCTGGCAGCCCCTCGCCAGCAGCTCCCTGGTGCGCGGCATCTTCCCAGCGCTGAGGCAGTACTCCTCCTCCTCCGCCTCGCAGCACTTGACGTACCGATCTGCCTCTTGCTGGCGGATGAGCGCGAACGATCTTCCCATTTCGTTGGGTGCCCACCGGAGTTCCTCATCGGTGGCACGCTGGAGCTTATCGGCCAACCTCCACGCAGCGATGAGGCGCCTAGTGCCTTTGACCTTCCTCACGAAGTACCCGTCTTTGTACACCTCCTCTGCATGACGATGAGCCCGCCCCCAAAGCTCCACCGCCTCCTTTTTCCAGGCAGCATCACGGGCTTCACAAGCCACCTGGTACCTGGCTTCCTCCTCCGCCATCTCCTTCTTGAACGCCACTTGCTTGGCTTTCTCAGCTGGCTGCAGCGACTTCCATAGACAAAGATTGTACTGGCCCCAAAACCACTCCAAAGTTGGGGGGTCCGGCGCAACCTCATCCGGTGGTGCGTAGGGGTCCTCCTTCGTCGCTGCTCTTCGACTGAGCGTCCTTGGGGGGCGGCGCCACCTCGTTGGCGCGTGGATAGATCGGCGGCGCCATGGTAGAGATTTGAGAGAGAGAGAGAGATAGAGAGAGAGAGGGCGAGCGAGGGGAGGATGTAGATGAGAATGCAGGCGGGACGACGTGAGGAAGGTAGTATTTATTGGCGGCCGGAATCTAGATCGACGGGAACAGTACACAAGCCGGTCGCCAGAATTTACGAGTATTGTAGTTTGAATTACACACGATTCCCGCAGCAAAAGCCATGTGTGAACTTAATTGCTGATGGTTTCCAATACAGAATCGTGTCTGATTAATAACCCGCAGCCCTGTGCCACTCACCTTCCAAACCTCGAAGCACGAAATAGAGTGCCAATCGTGTGGGGCCCGGTTGTCTTGCCAGTTCTTTACATTTTCTGTTTTGAACACCAGATATTTACATCGTCTAATCATTTTTCAATTTTTTGGAATTTAAATGCCATGCCACTCCATGCATGTGTCCAAGCCGTTATGGTTAGCGGCTGCATGTAGACGTAGTTCAAATTTCGATTACGATCATTAAATGGCTAGAAAATCACTTAAATGTCATAAAAAGGTCAAATGACCCCTGAAATTTTCCAAATTTTGACATGACACCTGTATTACTGCATGTTAAATATAGAAAAAATTTGAAGCCCATAAGAGGAAGCTATCATCGATTCGTCATCAAACATGCATTGTTCCCTCTCGGAACCACGAGCCTTCTAGTGAGTTGCTCCGGTTTGTGCGGGGTGTGTGTCCAAACTTTTGTCAAACAGGCCAAATTTTTTACCACATCATCTTCGTGGCATAACATTACATCAAGCAAGGTTTCATGTGTTTCTGATCATTTTTTAATTTTTTGGAATTTAAATGGCATGGCACTCCATGCATGTGTCTAGGCCGTGACACCAATATGTTTGAAAATTCCTTCCAATTTACTGCACATGGAATTAACTCGCACACAAGTACACAAAAATATGATTTTTCAAACCGTTATGGTTAGCCGTTGCATGTAGATGTAGTTCAAATTTGAATTATGGTCATTAAATGGCTAGAAAATCACTTAAATGTCTTTAAAATGTCAAATGACACCAAGAATTTTCCAAGTTTTTACATGACAGTTGTATTAGTGCATGTTAACTCTAGAAATTTTTGAAAGCCCATAAGAGGAAGCTATCTCCCGTTAGTCATCAAACATGCATTATTCCCTCTCGGAACCACGAGCCTTCTAGTGAGTTGCTTCGGTTTGTGAGGGGTGTGTGTCCAAACTTTCGTCAAATAGGCCAATTTTTTTACCACATCATCTTGTTCGCATGACATTACGTCAAGCAAGGTTTCATGTGTTTCTGATCATTTTTTAATTTTTTTGGAATTTAAATGCCATGGAACTCCATGCATGTGTCTAGGCCGTGAGACCAATATGTTTGAAAATTCCTTCCAATTTACTGCACATGGAATTAACTCACACACAAGTACACAAATATGATTTTTCAAACCGTTGCGGTTAGCCGTTGCATGTAGATGTAGTTCAAATTTGAATTACGGCCATTAAATGGCTAGAAAATCACTTAATTGTCTTTAAAAGGTCAAATGACCCCTGGAGTTTTCCAAATTTTCACATGAAAGTTGTATTAGTGCATGTTAACTATAGAAAAATTTTGAAGCCCGTAAGAGGAAGCTATCTCCCGTTCATCATCAAACATGCATTGTTCCCTCTCGGAACCATGAGCCTTCTAGTGAGTTGCTCCGGTTTGTGAGGGTTGTGTGTCCAAACTTTCATCAAACATGCCAATTTTTTTACCACGTCATCTTGGTGGCATGACATTAGATCAAGCAAGGTTTCATGTGTTTCTGATCTTTTTTTTAACTTTTTGGAATTTAAACGCCATGGCACTCTATGCTTTGTGTCATAGCCGTGAGACGAATATGTTTGAAAATTCCTTCCAATTTACTGCACATGGAATAAACTCGCACACAAGTACACAAATATGATTTTTCAAACCGTTATGGTTAGCTGTTGCATGTAGATGTAGTTCAAATTTGAATTACGGTCATTAAATGGCTAGAAAATCACTTAAATGTCTTTAAAAGGTCAAATGACGCCTGGAATTTTCCAAATTTTCAAATGACAGTTGTATTAGTGCACATTAACTGTAGAAATTTTTTGAAGGCCCTAAGAAGAAGCTATCACCCGTGCATCATCAACACATGCATTGTTCCCTCTCGGAACCACGAGCCTTCTAGTGAGTTGCTCCAGTTTGTGAGGGGTGTGTGTCCAAACTTTCGTCAAACATGCCAATTTTTTACCACGTCATCTAGGTGGCATGACATTACATCAAGCAAGGTTTCATGTGTTTCTGATCTTTTTTTAACTTTTTGGAATTTAAACGCCATGGCACTCCATGCTTTGTGTCATAGCCGTGAAACCAATATGTTTGAAAATTTCTTCCAATTTACTGCACATGGAATTAACTCGCACACAAGTACACAAATATGATTTTTCAAACTGTTATGGTTAGCCATTGTATGTAGATGTAGTTCAAATTAGAATTACGGTCATTAAATGGCTAGAAAATCACTTAAATGTCTTTAAAAGGTCAAATGACCCCTGGAATTTTCCAAATTTTCAAATGACTGTTAAATTAGTACACGTTAACTGTAGAAATTTTTTGAATGCCGTAAGAGAAAGCTATCGCCCGTTCATCATCTAACATGCATTGTTCCCTCTCGGAAAAATGAGCCTTCTGGTGAGTTGCTCCGGTTTGTGAGGGGTGTGTGTCCAAACTTTCGTCAAACATGCCAATTTTTTACCACGTCATCTTGGTGGCATGAGATTACATCAAGCAAGGTCTTATGTGTTTCTGATTTTTTTTTAACTTTTTGGAATTTAAATGCCATGGCACTCCATGCTTTGTGTCATAGCCGTGAGACCAATATGTTTGAAAATTCCTTCCAATTTACTTCACATGGAATTAACTCACACACAAGTACACAAATATGATTTTTCAAACCGTTATGGTGTCGGTGTACTAAGTACTGGGGACTTTAGTACCGCATACTTGTGCACGGGCAGTCGTAGCCAAGCCCGCGGCAAGGCTTGCCGGGGGAATAATTGGAGATTAGTGCAAGATTGTTAAGGGGACACTCAGACCAAGAATCAAACGATCAGGAATTAATAAGATCTGAAGGCCGAAGACCAGGCCTCTGGCAAGATCTTGCCGGGGTGGCTCACGAAACCCGGCAAGGTTTGGGCCCGGCAAGATTTGCACCCCGGCAAGACTCTATCACTGTTCTGCCGCTTCAGCATGGCAACGAGCCTGACATTCTGGGTCCTTCTCTGGATACGTGGCAACGCGCCAGTGGAGGAGAGCTTGGGCGGTGCTGATGGGATGGCCCCTTTTTCCATCCCCAAGAAAGTAAGGACACCTAAACGGACACCTCACGGTGCATTAAATGCGTCCGTCCTAATCCGTCAGTGGTTAGGTATGATAATCCTGTAGCTACTTTACACCTCAATGTATGTTCATTTTGCCACTGCGGTGACCCCTTTGAGCATATAAAAGGAGGCCCAAGGCAACTGCTACAGAGGGGGGATCTTCTGGCCCATTCTGCATGCGTAGCTGCTTTTTGAACATACTGTTCATTGCAAGCGCTCCTGGAGCATGGGCTCAAGAACACCCATAATAAAAAAAAAGGGAGGAGTAGGGTTTTACGCTGATCAGCGGCCCGAACCTAGGTAAAATCACCCCGCGCCGATCGTTGGTCTGCTCTTTGTGCATATATCTCTCCCTGCCGAACCGTAAAGGGGTCCTTTCAGATCCCATAGGTGTCGTACGCCGACATCTTTGGCGCGCCAGGTAGGGGGATTGAGGTTGTGCGAACCTGATCTAGTGATCGGCGCCTTAGTTTCTTCATCATCTCCATCATCATGCCACCCAAGAAGAAGAGTGCCGCAACGACGCAACCATCCACGTCTGTTTTGCCTATGCCCTCGCGTACGGGTGACGGCGCGGATGCGGAAGGAAGAGGTTTAGAGCCTCCACGACGTTCCGGTGATCCAAGCCAGGCGAGCGGCATCGTTCGCAGCGGTAGCGGCAACCCACATGCCGCTGGATCCAGAGATGAAGCTGTGTTGCCTAGGGGTGGTGCAACGAACTCCAAAGATCGAAGAACGCCTTCTAGGGCTCCCGCGCCGGCGCAAGCGTCGCGGCCTTCCCAGGTCGTGTACGATGAACAACGCCATGGCGCTGGTGGTTCAAGGCATCCCCATGAAAAGACTTTTGCGCATCGGTCCCAAGGTGCGCAGGCCCAGCATGCACGCCAAACTGCTGGCGGAAGTGGCGCGCGGTCGCGTGACCGTGACGGTGCTCCTTCTAACATTGCTAGGAGTCAGAGCACCTCACGTACCTCGCATCTGTCGCCGCCGCCTACACCAGCGGAAGCTTTGGCACATGCGCAGCTGCTCCTTGATTTCCCTCCTGCTCCGGAGAAGATGGAGGAGTGGCGAGCTACTATCCAGAGCCTCATTGGCTTTGCCAACAAAGATGGGCCGCAGGAGGCAGGGCCCTCGCAACGGCGGTCCGTCGATCCGGCGCGAGCCGATGTGGAGAAAATCAAAGGTGGTGCAACCACAGTGCAGTCCCCTCCACGACATCAACGGCGGTCGACAACCCGGCGGATTGATGGCTGTGATGATGATTCCACGGCATCGTCCGATCCACGGATGCGCCGCGACCAGCGTCAAGTTCTCCAGGAACGAATCAAAGAGGACGCTCGAACCACCATCGAGCAGCAACGGGAAGCGCGCTATCAATCTGATAAGCGCGCAGGGCCCGCTGTTGACGAGCCTGCGCCAGGGGACGTAGGCGACTTGCCTTACGAGGTAGGTACTCCAGCGTTTACCCGTGAGCTGCGGCAAGTCCAGTGGCCCAATTCCCGAACCTTCAAGCCAGAGGTCCCGGAGAAATATGACGGCAAGACTCATCCCTCGGAGTTCCTGAGCATCTACACCATTGCGGTGCAGGCTGCCGGGGGCCGAGACGACAAGATACTGGCCAACTACTTCCCGTTGGTGCTCAAACCCAACGTCAGGTCGTGGTTGATGCATCTGCCGGAGAATTCTATTTCTTCTTGGTCAGATCTGTGCCATCAGTTTGTTGGTGCCTTCGTTGGAGGCCACCAAGCTCCTGGCCAAGAGAGTGATTTGCATATCATCCCTCAGAAGGAGGGCGAATCACTGCGCAAGTTTATCCAGAGATTTAGCCGGGTGCAGTACAATATTCCTGACATTCACCCTGCCGCTGTCATGAGCGTGTTTCATCAGAGCGTGCGTAACCGGAAAATGCGGGAAGAGCTGGCGATGAACAAAGTCAGGAGTATTGCCGAGCTTTACGCCTTGGCCGACAAGTAGGGGATGAAGAAGGGAGGAAACTCTCTGGTGAGGCTGTTGGCGCAGGGGCCGAATCAGAAGATGAAGACGCTGTAACCCCGCCAAGGAAGAACCGGCGGCGGAACAAGAAGCGCAAAGGCAAGGCCGTGCTTGCTGTTGAGGAATCCGGCAACCCCGGCACCGCCAAGAAGGCCAAGGTTGACGACCTCGGCAAGGAACTTGCCGGGTGCACCTCCTGCCAGGCCTTGGCGGCTGCCGACAGGTCGGAAAACTCCGGCAAGTAGTATTGCAAGATCCATCGCACCAAGGGCCACGATCTCCAAAACTGCCGGCAAGTTGAGCAGCTTGTCGAGAAGCAGAGAGCTGAGTATGAAAAGCGAGATAAGGAGAAGGCCCAAGACGGTGCTGAGGGGTCCGGCAAGAAGCGCGGTGGCCGAGGGGGTCACCGCGGCATGACCAAGCAACAGAGGGAGAGGCCCGCTCAAGGCCGTGACAAAGAAGAAGGTGATGATGATGATGGAGAAGATGATGAGTCCAGTGAGCAAGAATTTCAGAAAGCTACAGAGGCTATGTGTATCGACGGAGGCGCCTCGTTGCATTCTTCCCACCGTCGACTTAAACAGTGGGTGTGAGAAATTAATGCAACAGAGCCATCGTTCGATGCATGTAAGCCCCTGAAGTGGTCCAACACGCCTATCATTTTCGACGCTGAGGATCACCCTGATCGCACAACTGCGGTCGGGTGCTTGCCATTGTTGGTTTCACCAACAATCCACAACCTCAAGGTGACGAAAATGCTAGTTGATGGTGGGGCCGGACTGAACCTAATCTCGCCGGATGTGCTCAAGAGGCTCCAAATTCCTGATGAAGATCTCGAGGAAACGGGCACGTTTCAAGGGGTCAATCCAGGAAGGACTCAGCCAAAAGGCAAGATTACGTTACCGGTGACATTTGGTAGCGAGCTCAACTACAGGACAGAGAAGGTAGTGTTTGATGTCACCAAGATTCCTATGTCATACAATGGGATCCTTGGCCGCCCAACGCTGGCTAAGTTTATGGCGGCATCACACTACGCGTATAATGTATTGAAGATGCCCGGGCCGTTGAGTGTCATTACTATTCATTCCGACAAGAGGGATGCGCTCATCTGTGCCGACCAACTCTACCGGGAAGCAATTGCAGCACTTGCCGTCAAGGCATCTGCTCCTGCCGCTGGAACTCCCGGGGGGAAGAAGAAGACCGGCAAGAATCTTGGCGCGAACTCCGGCAAGCGCACCTCCTCGGAGTGATGCGCTTCCGTTGAGGACGCGACAGAGAGTTCCACCGGCAAGAACAAGAAATCCAAGGCTGCACCACCAGAGACCAAGAAGGTCCCCGTCAGGGAGGATGGAACGGGAGGAACTTTCACCATAAGTTCCACCCTAAATGACAAATAGGAAAGCGCGGTCATTGCCTTCCTGCGGGCGAATGCCGACATGTTTGCATGGCAACCGTCTGACATCCCCGGTGTTCCCAGGGAGGTAATTGAGCACCACCTTGCTGTCTGTCCTCACGCGCGGCCCGTCAATTAGAGGGTCAGGAAGCAAGCCTTGGAGCGGCAAGAATTCATCGCCGAAGAAATCAGAAAGCTGGAAGCGGCAGGATTGGTCAGAGGAGTGCTTCACCCAACCTGGTTGGCCAATTCGGTTGTAGTGCGCAAGGCGAATGGGAAATGGAGGCTGTGTATTGATTATACAGATATCAATAAAGCCTGCCCAAAAGATCCTTTCCCCTTGCCGCGCATCGACCAGATTGTGGACTCCACTGCTGGTTGTGATCTACTGTCCTTCCTTGATGCCTACTCAGGGTATCATCAGATCTTTATGGCAAAAGAAGATGAAGAAAAGACCGCATTTATCACCCCATGTGGTACGTATTGTTTTATACGAATGCCTTTCGGGTTGAAAAGTGCTGGTTCTACATTTGCGAGAGCGGTCCAAATTGGTTTTGAGGCTCAGCTCTATAGAAATATGGAGGCATACATGGATGACATAGTGGTCAAAACCAAGGACAAGGCGACGCGCATACAAGATCTAGAAGAAACATTTGCGAATCTGCGCAAGATCAACTTAAAGCTCAATCCTGAGAAGTGCGTGTTTGGTGTTCCTTCCGGCAAGCTTCTCGGATTCTTTGTATCTCAGCGGGGGATCGAAGCGAACCCCGACAAGATCAAAGCTATTGAGCAGATTGAAGCGCCAAGACGCGTCAAGGATGTGCGTCGTCTTGCCGGCTGTGTTGCTGCCCTAAGCAGGTTTATTTCCAAATCTGCTGAGCGCGCCCTGCCCTTTTTCAAAATTTTGAAGAAGGCAGGTCCAATGAAATGGACTGCGGAAGCGGAGGCTGCGCTGCAAGATTTGAAGAAATACCTTTCTTCTCCACCGACACTAGTTGCGCCTAAACCACAAGAGTCGTTGCTGCTGTATTTAGCAGCAACAAACCAAGTGGTTAGTGCTGCATTAGTGGCACAGAGAGAAGCTGATGAGGAGGTAACACCAGTGGCAGGACCGCTAGACTACGCGGCAGGATCTCCCCCGGCAAGGGTTGATCCCGGCAAGACAGGATCTGCGCAGTTAGAAGAACCAGAGCAAAAGAAAAAGATGGTGCAGCGCCCAGTTTATTTTGTTAGCTCTCTTTTGCAAGGAGCCAGATCAAGATATTCTGGCGTGCAGAAGCTGCTCTTCGGCCTCCTTATGGCCTCGAGGAAGCTGCACCATTATTTTCAAGCACATGAAATCACCGTCATCACTCGCTTTCCGTTACAACGGATTTTGCGAAATCCAGAAGCAACCGGCAGGATTGTGGAGTGGGCATTGGAATTGTTGAGCTTTGGCCTCAAGTTAGAAAGCACTTTGACAATTTGGAGCAGAGCCTTGGCAGAGTTCATTGCGGAAGGAACCCCAACGCCAGACGAAGAGGTTCAAGAAACAACTCTCCCCGGCAAGGAAATTGATCAAGAATGGGTTATGTACTTTGACGGGGCTTTTTCGCTACAAGGCGCCGGTGCTGGCGTGCTGCTTGTCGCACCCACCGGAGAGCACCTCAAGTATGTAATCCAGATGCATTTTCCCCGGGAGAGTTCGACAAACAACACTGCAGAGTACGAGGGCCTGCTTGCCGTCTCAGGATCGCGGCGGACCTTGGTATCAAGAAGCTTGTCATTAGAGGCGATTCGCAGGTTGTCATCGGCAAGTTAACAAGAATTATCAGAGTCCATTGATGCAAGCTTACGTAGATGAAGTGAGAAAAATGGAAGAGCGCTTTGATGGTCTTCAAATGAAGCACATTCCTCGTGCCGAAAACAGTATTGATGACGACCTGTCAAAGCGCGCTGCCCTCAAGTTGCCTGTGGAACCAGGAACTTTTGTGCTCCATTTGACTCAACCATCTGTGGCACCATCAATGCGGCAACAAAAGAGAAGAAAGTTGAATCCTCGACAGTACTTTCCGGCGGAGCTCCCTGGAGCCGCCGGCAAGGAACTTGCCCGGGATCAACGACAAACCTACCGGGGAACGACAGGCTCCGGCGGAACCTCATGCTTTCGTTGTCGAGACAAATGTTCCCCTGGCGGAGGAAATGCCTTTAGTCCTAGCTGTCGAGCCCCAGGCTCCAGCATGGGTGCAGCACATTGTCCATTTTCTTCAGACAGGAGAACTCCCTGAAGAACAGGAAGAGGCGGAAAAAGTAGCCCGTCGGTCTGTTATGTACAAGTTCGTCGATGACGTCCTGTATAGAAAAAGACCAAACGGTGTGAAATTGAAGTGTATTCCTCGGTAGGATGGACTAGAGCTGTTGGCAGAGATACATGGAGGCATATGTGGCTCTCACATAGGATCAAGAGCACTTGTCGGGAAAGCATTCCGGCAAGGTTTCTTTTGGCCCACCGCTCTCCAGGATGAAACTGCACTAGTAACCAAGTGTGAAGCGTGCCAGTTTCATTCGAAGAAATCACATCAGCCAGCTCAAGCTCTTCAGACAATTCCTCTCTCTTGGCCATTTTTGGTCTGGGGGCTTGACATACTGGGCCCTTTTCCCCATGCTACCGGGGGCTTTGAGTACTTATACGTTGCAATCGACAAGTTCACAAAGTGGTCGGAGGTGGAAGCGGCGAGGAAGGTGACAGCACAATCAGCCGTCAAGTTCTTCAAAGGAATAGTTTGCCATTTCGGTGTGCCAAACAGGATCATCACCGACAATGGCACGCAGTTCACAAAGTCGCACCTTCATGCAGTACGTCCAAGACCTTGGCGGCAAAATTTGTTTTGCCTCTGTTGCTCACCCGAGAAGCAACGGCCAAGCAGAGAGGGCTAATGCTGAAGTGCTGCGCGGTCTCAGGACCAGAACCTTTGACAGGCTGAGAAAGTGCGGAAGACGCTGGATTGATGAGTTGCCGGCGATTCTTTGGTCAATCAGAACGACACCAAATCAAGCCACCGGCCAGACACCCTTCGCTCTGGTCTACGGAGCGGAAGAAGTTCTCCCCACGGAACTCACATACGGATCACCTCGAGTGCTCGCTTATGATGAGCTTGAGAAAGAGCAACTGCGACAAGATGATGCTGTGCTCCTTGAGGAGAATCGTCTTCAGGCTGCTGTGCGAGCTGCACGCTACCAGCAAGCTTTGCCCCGCTACCATAGCCGCAAAGTTCATGCCCGAAGCCTTGAGGAAGGCGACCTTGTTCTTCGACGGATTCAGTCCGCCAAGAATTCAAACAAGTTGACGCCAAAGTGGGAAGGCCCTTATCGGGTAGTACGAGTCACCAGGCCTGGCGCTGTCCGCCTGGAGACCGAAGATGGCGTCCCAGTGAGCAATTCCTGGAATATCAAACATCTTCGCAAGTTCTACCCATAAGGCGCGGTTGCCAGGGGCCCCCGGCAACCACCTTTTTGTACAAGTCTTGCCGGCAAGGCATGTAATCCTTTGTACAAAGCCAGGCGTAGACCCTGAGCCCAGATGAATAAGTTTTAAGTGTTGTGCATTTCCTTATTGATTTCCATGTTCATATATACATATATATGCATGTTTTTCTAAGATATTGTATGACACTTGATCCCGATAAGTTCTAATGAACCGCCAAGGTTCCATATCTTTATTTTCTCTTCTTTCTTTTTCTCAAAAGACAGAAGGATTCCTCGCGTGCATGTTTGCCGGGGGGGGAAGGAAGATATGAGTACCGGTTGGCGACGTTCAGAATTGGCACCTTACCGAAGGAAGAACAGCGACAGAAAGCTAAGTTCTAAAACTTAGAGCAAGTTTCCCTTATTGCAAAAATTATTTTCCTTAGACAATTTGACTTTTGTATGGAAAACCTGCACGCGAAGGAATCCTTGTCATAATCGGTTGCGCCCTTATTTTGTTTCGAGTCCGCTCAATGATTTAAGTGGCTGCACTGAGAAAGCCAAGGAGTCTTGCCGGCCGCTGCACCTCCAGTAGGCTGCTGAAGTCCCACACCCAGCGCTCGCGGCAGGTTGCGCGCCGGCAAGTTTTTCAGTAAGCGTAGGGTGAAATCCATACATAAAGGAATCAGACAAGGGAAATAGCATGCATGTACCCAAACATAAGCAAGTTATATTACATTAATAAGTTGCCGCAGTTCTAACTTAAGACTTAATTGTCTTTGGCATGGAATGGCGACGGCAAGAAGAGGTGGAGCAGCTAATCTCTATGCTGGCCTTTGACCCTTTTGATTGAATCCACCTTCTCAAGGATAGGCGCGACAAGCTCCTCAAGTGCCTTGAGATTTGCGTCCTTTGGCAGACGGCCGAGCACGTTGGTGAGGTCGATACCAGGATTATTATGCACCACCTTGATGAGTACCTTGTGGAGGACGGCCCGGCAAAGCTGGCAGAATTCATTGGCCAGTTGGGTCGCTCGGTTGGACTGAAGCAGCTTCAGAGCATCAATGATGCTTTCAAAGAACATGGTCAACCTGGTGCTCAAGGATATTCTTTCTTCGGAGGAATACTTGAAGTTTGACAGGCCCATGGTTGACAGCTGTGCCGTGAGCTTCTCCGCAATGTCGATGAGGCGTTCAGTCCAGATTTCCACCCCCTTTTCATAGTCAACTTGGGCGGCGGCGGCGCTCTTGAGCAGGTTCTTCTTGTCTTGGAGATCCTTGCTCAGGGCCTTTTCGCGGGCCCTGCTGTCCTCAAGTGATTTCTCCAGCGTGGTCAATTTCAGCCTCAGATCGGCAATAGCATCATTAGCTGAAGAGAGCTGCTTGGTCTTGTCGGACATGGCAACTTGCATCTCCGCCAGGGTGTGGAGGGTTTTTTCCCTATCACCTTTGAGCGTCGAGAGCTCCTTGCTGTGTTCTTCAAGATCCACTTCCAGTTTCTTCACTTTGTCGCTCAGCTCATTCTTGGCGGCCTCTGCAGCCTCGGCAGCATCGACGGCCTCCTTGAGCTTGCCGGCGTGATCTACAGTTAGAGCTTCGAGCGCCTCCTTGTACTTCTGCTCCAGCTCCTGGGTCCGCCGTGCAACAAGCTTCTCGATTTCTTCATCTTTGCTGCGAAGCTTTGCGGCGAGCGCCTGCTCACGTGCGGCAAGGTCTTCCTCGTGAGCATACAACGCAATGCGATGCTCCGTCAGGAGGGCATCTTCGGCAGCAATTCTTTGTGTAGCTTCCTCTTGAGCCTTCTCCATGTCAGATTGCTTCAAGAGGAGCTCCGTCCAGCTTTGGCTCACTTGCTCCCGATTGACAGTCAGCTCTTGATAGGCCTCGGCATACCAGATTTGCGTTTGCTCAACACGCTTTTGGAAATCTGTTTCAGCCGCTTCAACAACTACAGCTCTGGAATCTACCTTCTCTTTTTAGGCATGGTGGAGTGCTTGGAGCTTGCGGAAGTTATCGCCCATGGCCTGAAGGAGTTGATCTTCCTCAGATTTGCTGCTGCTGACACTTGGTTCATTGACGATCTCAAGCCCAGCAGCAGTGATGATTTCTTCATCTAAAGTTTCCCCTTCGGTCGGTGCTCCAATGCTTGCCGTCCCCGGCAAGTTGACAAACAGGTTCTTGCCAACTTTCAGATATTTGCTTGTTGAGGGGACTTGGGATGTTGATGGTTGATCCTCAGCAACCGCCTCACCAGTAGCTGGGGGCTCCGTGGCCGGCGTAGCACCCGACGCTCCTGCGGCAGGAATGCCGTCAGTACGGTCACCAGCCTCCTTGCCGTTCTCTTCAGCAGATTCCTTGGTGGTCTCCTCCTCTGCAGTCTTGGTGGCCTCATCGGCAAAGGCACCGCCAGTCTCGAAGGTGGCATCTATGGCGGCCTCGCTGGCAGCGATTTTGTCGGCTTCGGTAGCAACATCCCTGGCGGTCTCCTCGATGACGGCGTCGATGTCCATGTGTTCCATCACAGGGAATTCTAAAGGACAAAAGAGAGAAATAGGATGAGATCAAGATTGAAGTTCAAGAAGACAAAAGAAAGAAAGATAAGGGAAAGAATAGCAAGCGCTCTGAGGCAATTGGTTACCTGCATCGAGCTGTTGGGAGGTGGCCTCACCCCTCCCAGCAACCTCGGTTGCCGGGGTAGGATGCCAGTGCCCATGGTTGTCGGCTCCTCCTCAACCAAGATAAACTCGTCGGTGTAATCTCTTGCCGGGGACGCGCTTGTGGGCGGCGTGGTTGACGGAGGTGGCACGACGGGGTTATCTCCCAATAACTCCCCTTGTTGCCGTCCTTCTCCTGCAAGCCCAAAGATATCAGCGGCAAGGATAGAAACCTCAGCACTCGCCAACGGAAAAAGAGTAATGAACTCACGCTGGGGGCTATGCTGGGGGCTGCGTCGAGGGCTAAGCTCCGGGCTGATGGTAATAGTTTCTGGCGCGCTTGAGAAGCCTGCCGGGGGCTCGTCGCCTGTGGAAGTCTTTGCCCTCTTCGCCATCCTTTCCGCCAAGGTTTCTGCATCACTGCAGAGACAAAACAAGCAAGTCAATAAGATTGATCCAGAGTTTGGAAGGTAAAGGCTGTGACAGGATACTTACTCTTCCTCTTCTCGCTCCGGACTGAAGCCGGAGATGTCGAAGTCGACCTCCGTTGCAGTGTCTGTGTGGAGAGGTGGAGGAGGGGTCCTGGGTCGCTTGGCTGTAGCAGGCACAGGGGGTTGGCGTGGTTCCGCCACCTCAACTTCTGGTGCAGTAGTGCGGGACGCCCTTGCCGCCTCAGCGGTTGCCGCTGGTGCGGGTCTCACGCGCCGCGCAGGTTGCTGTCGAACTCCTTGCCGCGGCGTAGCCTTGCCGGCCGCCTTCTTGCTGGGAGCCTCGCTGCTCGAGGAAGGTTGGCTTGCCGGGATGCCAGATGCAGCCTTTCGAAGGACACACTTTGTCTTCTTCGGGGCTGGGAGCTCTTCTTGCGGTTCTTCTTCGGCCACGCCTTCGTCGGATGAGCTCTCAGCGGCTGTGCCGCTCTATTCCCCGGCAGCCTTGTCCTCCCCGGCAGGATTTTCTTCCACCACTACCTCTGCGTCACTGGTTTCCCATTCTGTGAAGCTGACGCTACCAGCCTCCGTGGCAAGATTCGCTTCCTCCGCCCTAGTGGCGATGTATGCCACTTCTTCGTCGGTGGTGGCTCGGATGAGGTATCCTTCTTCCCGGACGGCTCTCTCCGTCAAGTTATCAAAGAACTTTTGTGCTTCCTCCTCGGTTGGCTCGGCCCAAATCGCGTCAAGACCGTGGGCGTTGAACATTGGCATGAAGGCAATGATTGACCCCAGAGCGGAGTTGTTGCAAAAGGGGACGATTCTTGCCGGCAATCGATGCTTATCGTCGCGTTGGAATAGCCTTTGACGGAGAGCGCCAAGCTGCATAAGAGTCAAATTGTTGTTCAGTCCGGGGCGCAGCCTCATGATATCCGCTGCGTTCCGGTACTCCCAAGCTGGTCTTCCCCGGCTCTGTAGAGGGGCGATGCAGCGACGGAGGAAATCGAAGCCGATCATCTCCATTGTGAGCCCGGCAGCTTTCAAGCAAAGGATCCTGGTGGTGGCAATTGTGAGCCTCTCGTCCTCCGTGGCAAGGTCGCTCCAATCGCTTCCGCGGACCACCTTCTGCCGTCGTGGCAAACAGAACGGATGGGGATCTGCTTCCTTGATCCAGCACCACTCAGACCGCCATTCATCCCACTTCTCCTGGTAAACTCCCTCTGGGTATATCTCTTTATTCCAAGCTCGTGGAATCCAGGCGATAGAACCGGAAAGGGCCTCCCCCTTTTGGATGCGAGGGATAAAGTAATGGCGGAAGAGGGCGGTACTGGGAATTACTCCGACAAAATTTTCGCAAAGATGAGCGAAGACAGACATGCACATTATGGCGTTCGGCGTGAAATCAAGAAGGCGGAAGCCATATGTGTACATGATATCATTGAAGAAATCAGAGAAAGGAGGACAGAGTCCGCAATAGAAATAAGCAACGAAGAAGTGGTATCTGTCAGGACCGCTCTTGGAACAAGAACCTGGAATCACGCGAGTGGCGGGATGAGCTTGCATCTCCCTCGCCCACATACACTGGTACCGGCTCTTCAAAGCTCTCGCATCAAGCGACGGGGTGAAGACGACGTACTTCTTCCGCATCTTCACCAGCTCGCTCTCCAGAACATCGGCTTTCGTCTCCTTGCCTTTGCCTTTGCTAGTCTTGGGCGGCATGGCGGCTGCAGGGGCGGAAGCCGGGGATGGAGCGGATGAGGGAAAGCTTTGCTCTGAGCTCGAGAGAAGGAAGGCAATGGCGGATTTCAGATTGAGAAGAAGGAAAAGGGGGTAAATAGGCAGCGCCTCTGCAATTTCCTTTTTGTGGGGAAGGAGCGAGGCCGCCTCTTTTACTGCCCAATGTGAATACGCTTCTACAAGCGCACTGCGGCCGCGGCCGTTCAGCGCACGCGCCCCACGTCGCGCATTCAACGCACGTAGTGGGGGGATGCAGCAAGCGAAATCATCACAAGCGGTTAATCCCCTGCCACGCGTGCCCGTGCACTGTTTGGGCCTAGCCCAACAACGCCTCGCATTCGTGTATGGCCTAGGCCCGGGGGCTCCTGTCGGTGTACTAAGTACTGGGGACTTTAGTACCCTATACTTGTGCACGGGCAGTCGTAGCCAAGCCCGCGGCAAGGCTTGCCGGGGGAATAATTGGAGATTAGTGCAAGATTGTTAAGGGGACACTCAGACCAAGAATCAAAGGATCAGGAATTAATAAGATCTGAAGGCCGAAGACCAGGCCCCCGGCAAGATCTTGCCGGGGTGGCTCACGAAACCCGGCAAGGTTTGGGCCCGGCAAGACTTGGGCCCGGCAAGATTTGCACCCCGGCAAGACTCTATCACTGTTCCGCTGCTTCAGCACGGCAACGAGCCTGACATTCTGGGTCCTTCTCTGGATACGTGGCAACGCGCCAGTGGAGGAGAGCTTGGGCGATGCTGATGGGATGGCCCCTTTTTCCATCCCCTAGAAAGTAAGGACACCTAAACGGACACCTCACGGTGCATTAAATGCGTTTGTCCTAATCCGTCAGTGGTTAAGTATGATAATCCTGTAGCTACTTTACACCTCAATGTATGTTCATTTTGCCACTGTGGTGACCCCTTTGAGCATATAAAAGGAGGCCCAAGGTAACTGCTACAGAGGGGGGATCTTCTGGCCCATTCTGCATGCGTAGCTGCTTTTTGAACATACTGTTCATTGCAAGCGCTCCTAGAGCCTGGGCTCAAGAACACCCATAATAAAACAAGGCAGGAGTAGGGTTTTACGCTGATCAGCGGCCCAAACCTGGGTAAAATCACCCCGCGCCGATCATTGGTTCTGCTCTTTGTGCATATCTCTCTCCCTGCCGAACCGTAAAGGGGTCCTTTCGGATCCCATAGGTGTCGTACGCCGACATATGGTTAGCCGTTGCATGTAGATGTAGTTCAAATTTGAATTACGGTCATTAAATGGCTAGAAAATCACTTAAATGTCTTAAAAGGTCAAATGGCCCCTGGAATTTTCCAAATTTTCAAATGACAGTTGTATTAGTACTTCAAAATTTCTCGTACATTTAAAACACCATCCGTTGCCACTTTATTCCAAATTCGTCTTTCACAGCTAATAAAAAATATCAACAACATCACACAGAGTTGTTTTGTAGGAACCGTTTGTGATGAAAATTCGTGGGTCTATTTAAGTCTTCCTCCTTAAGATTCGCCGGCTCGTCTGCTCTAGTGCCGCCAATCCCCGAATCCACGAATCCCGATCCCCATTCCCGCAACCCCTTCTTGCAAAAGATGACGCCATGGAAACGCTTGGTGAGGGCCCGTACGGTGGCCGCGTCCTCCCCGAGCGCCGCCGCCTGCGCCGAGAGTGCGGCCGCCTACGCCGAGAGTGCCACCGCATCCACATTGAGCGTGGCTGCATCCGCCGAGAGGGCATCTGCGGCAGCCGATAGGGCAGCTGCAGCTGCCAAGACGGCTGTAGCAGCTACTACGACGGCGGCTGCAAACGCCGAGAGCATTCAAGCTGCCGTCCGTGCCGCCGATGTAGCCCTGGCCGAAGTCGAGGCTATCCACGCCAAGATCGAGGACGCACACGTCAAGATATTCTAGGCCACCTCGGGATCCAGCATGCAACCCACGTTCGAAAAGGTGGCAGTGGCCATGGAGCACCTACTTCCTCATGAGATCGCCGAGCGGGAGCTGGAGATGCAGGAGGCGGTGGAGGAGCGCCGGGAGGAGGAGTTGCGCGTGGCCGAGGTCGAGGTAGAGAAGAGTCTGTCCATCGAGGAATCAGCGGTGGAGTACCAACGCGAGCTCTAGCGCAGCCACTACTATGAGTACTACAACCTTGAGGGCGGCGCCAAGGACGAGGACGAGGACGCGGTCGACTTCAGCAGGGGGGCGCGGAGTCCACCAACGGCGGCATGTCGCCAGGATAAGTCATCGACGTCTTATCTAACACCGGCAATGCATAGGCCGGCGCGGCAGCGGCTTTGTTAAAATTATGCGTACTTAGGCTGTATTTTTAATGCTGGTCTTTTATTAGAGCAATGTTTAGGTCAACTGGCTCTGTTTAATTAATAGAATTGCTCGATTTAGTAAGTGTGGTCTGTGTGCTGTACGCTCTTTTGTGTGCCTAAATTAGCAAGCGATATTAAATTATGTAATGACATGGATGAGGATAGTACCCAGGGAAATTTCCACCAAAACTTGAATTATCAAACTCATCCCATGCGCGTAAAGCAGAAAAACGTTTGCGATGCACACAATCGTTCAAAGTGAACGGTGTCCGGCGGCACCACGCGCAAAGTTTCCCTCCACATTTCAAAAAATATGGCCTACCGCCGAAATATCTAACCCCGCCCCCCTTCCCCACCACCTTTTCTCCCCGACCACAAGTCACATTTCCCCTGTTGCTCCTTCCTTCCTTCGGAAGCTATAGCCGCTTCGTCGCTTGCTTCCTCACTCTCGCCATCTCACATCCTATCGCCAGGGTCGCCATGGTCTTCTTCAATGACCTCTCCAGCGGTTCCTCCTCCGACAATGAATTTTTCAGCACTCGGGTATGCCTCTCTTCTCTCTCTCGGGTTATGACTTGGAATGAAGGATTTTAACCCGGCGGCCGATTTGAGTCATTTCTTCCTCTTGTAGCTCCCTAGGACCATCAGCTGCAATGAATGGAGGGGGGTGGCTCAAGATCTGCCTGCTCGTTGTCACCATCAATCTCCATGCGTGAAGCTAGTTGCGTTTGAATCTGTGGCAGTGGGAGGAAGTTTCTGGCATGTGCAGAGAAGGTTAGCCCCACTTTCGTTGTTACAAATCATTTGTTAGATGTGATTCAGACACTGTCACTGTGCTATGTTATTGTGGATGTTAAGACAGTGTCACAGTTTGTACCTAGTATATAAAAATGTTGCCATCTCGTCAGTGGTGCCATTAGAAAATTATTTGGCACCGCTTCAGCTGTTTGTGCAGCCAACTTTGGTCCACACATCCGAGCAGCCAAGCAGTAAAATACTAAATCATTATGGCACGAAGGGACTGGGCATCGGAGCAACTAGGTGCTCCGGAGTCCGGGTCCCTGATTTTTTTCCACTGCATCGGCTCGCCAGTGCAGGGCACCGGTGCCAAATGTAGCAACAGTTGTCTTTACACCGGTTTTGGCATACACAGTGGACGGCCTTAGTGCTATTAGTTCTATGTTACTAAATTTGTGCATGTACACACCTGTTAGTATCAATTTGCTGTCATCCAAACACTATCACTATGCTGTTGCAGTTATATTTAGCTTCCTCATAAAATATTCAATTTGTTAAGAACTTGTAGCATTGTTGTAGTTAATTATAGCTTCTGATGTCTCAGAATTTGGTTGTTGTCTCAGTAGCAATTAATTCATTTGCACATTGATCTTTTTGAGAAGATATGTCATAATTAACCTGTTTCTTCAGTTTATCAAAATATGTATTTGGTGATTTTTTATGTTGCTAGAAACCCATTTCCCCTACAATTTTTACTGATCTAGTTTTAAATATTATAGGATGAACGGAAGTGTTCTTACCTGGAGTGGGTTGATCAAGAGTGGCCACAGTCTTTGAAGATGTGCCTAGCAAAGCTCTGGAGCATGTATGAGATAGAGAACAGAGGTAGGCTTAGAGAAAGTGTTGTCAACGCTGAAGAATATTTGAAGATGCGGGATAAAAAGAGGAAGATGGAGAATGAGCTCAGATTTTTTAAATCAGACTTTGCTAAGATGGTGTTGGCGAAGGAGGAGGCACTTTCCCAGTTGGCCAGTGCAAAACAGGTTCTTACTGAACTGAAAGTAGAGGTGGATAAGACGAGCCTGGATATTCTCAATTAGGGAAATGAATATATTGTTCTAATATTGTTCTTATGAAGGTGAACTAGCTATATGCTGTACTGTGCTATTTTCAGGTTGCTATCGTACTGTGATGTTAAAATATATTTATGTGCCTGATATGAAATTGGCAAACAATTGTTCGATATGAAATGTGAATTTGCGTAATACTGGAATTATTAATTATAAACTAATAAACCTGCTAAATGGGTCATGGAACTTTGCAAACGGTTCTGGCAGTAAAAGCGCTTGTGATGGATAGCCCAATGCCATACAGTTTTCTTCATCAAATTGTGTGTGATGTAGTTGAATAAAAGCAAACGGTTAACCGAGGAAGAGCGTGTGTGATAGTTACACCTATCACACACGAGGCTATACATAAAACTGTGTGGGATGTATATACGAACGGAAACGTTTTCCCTTGATTGACTGTGTGGGATGTATATACGAATGGAAACATTTTCCCTGGATTGACTATGTGGGATGTACATAAGAACGGAAACGTTTTCCCTTGATTGACTGTGTGGGATGTATATACGAACGGAAACATTTTCCCTGGATTGACTGTGTGGGATGTACATAAGAACGGAAACGTATTCCTTGGATTGACTGTGTGGAATGTACATAACAAACGGAAATGTTTGTTTGGGACTGACTGTGTGGGTTGTACTTACGACCGGAACCGATTGGACCTGTATAACCGTATTTGATCGCTCTCCGGTCGCACACGACCTCATTTTGCCGAGCGTGTGTGACCGGAGGGCCTATCCCCGACAGTTTCTGGGTCGTGTGGGAAGGACCCCCCTATCGCAGTCACTCACTAGGCGAAAGGGGTTAAAAACCGTTTGTATAGCACCTCGCTGTACCAGTGAATGTTTCCATAAACTTAGCCAAAGCTGGGTGCCCAAGAATTCCATTAAACGGCAAAGGGATCTTGATGACATCAAACACAATCTTTTCTATTTTGTAATTCAATTCCCCGCCAAATATCACCAGCAACGTGATCTTCCCCTTGGGTTGGCTCCTTCCTAGATTGATTCCTTGGAATGTCCAAGTTTTCTCAAGCTCTCCATCAAAAATTTGCAGTCTCTTGATTACTTCTGGAGATATCGAGTTCAAGCCAACCCCACTGTCAACTAACATTTTTGTGACCTGGAGGTTGCGAATTGTCGGTGAGACCAACAACGACAAGCACCCGACCGCAATTGTGCGATCAGGGTGGTACTCGGCATCGACAATTATAGGCATGTGTCACCACTTGAGTGGTTTCTGGGCGTCTATTGCCGGTTCTGCTGTGTTGACCTCACACGCCCATTGCTTGAGTTGTCGGTGAGAAGAATGCAAAGATGCACCCCCGTCAATGCACATGGCTTCTGTTACCTTCTATATTTCATGCTCACTGGACTCATCATCATCCTCCTCTTCGCTCTCACCATCTTCTCCTTCCTTTTCACGGCCTCTAGCAGGTTTTCCTTTCTATTATTTAGCCTTGCCGCAGCCCCCTCCTTGGCCACCTCGGCCCTTCTTGTCGGATCCACCAGCACCATCCTGGCCCTTCCTCTTGCTGCGCTTCTCATACTCAGCTTTCTGCTTTTTGGCGAGTTGTTCAACCTATCGGCACTCCTGGAGGTCGTGGCCCTTGGTGCAGTGAACCTTGCAAAATGGCCCGTCAAACTTGCCGGTCTTCTCGCCCGCCGTGGCTACCTAGCAATCAGCGCATGCAGCAGCTTCTTTGCCGGAGCTCTCTGTTTTGGTTTTCCTGGCAGGACTGGAGTTACCGGACCCTTCCACAGCCATAACTGCCTTGCCTTTGCGCTTCCTGTTGTGCTTTCAGCCTTTCTTTTCGGGGCAGCGGCGTTGTCGTCCTCACAATCAACTTCGGATCCAGCGTCATCACCGGGAAGCCTTCTCCCCTATTTAGTACGTGCACACTTGTCCGCCAACGTGTAGAGCTCGTTGATAGTTTTTGGCAACCGGACGTTCATCTTTTCTCGCATCTTTCGATTGCGCACGTTTGTGTGAAACGCGGCGATCATGGCTGCTGGGTGTACATTTGGAATGTTGCGGTGCACATGGCTGAATCTCTATATATACCTACACAAATTCTCACCCTCCCTCTATGGGATCACTTGCAAATCACTAGGCCGTCCGGGTCCCTTTTGGCCCCCGGTAAAGGCACCAACGAACTCGTTGCATAGATCTGACCATGAGGAGATGGAGTTCTCTAGCAAATTCATCAGCCAAGACCTCACATTGGGCTTGAGCACCAATGGAAAGTAGTTCGCGAGGATCTTTTCATCTCTCCCCGCGGTAGCTTGCATGGCAATCGTATAGATGCCTAAGAATTCTGCCAGGTTCAGCTTGCCGTTGTACTTCTCTGGTACTTCTGGCTCAAAGGCCCGGATAGATAGCCAGCGGACTTGCCGCAGCTCATGTGTGAAAGCAGGGCATCCAACCTCATAAGGCAAATACCCGCCAACAACGAGCGCAGGCTCATCAACAGCTGGGCCATTGCGCTCGTCGGATTGATGGTGCGCTTCTCGGTGCCGTTCAATGGTGGTGCGGGCATCCTCTACCCGCCTGTCTCGCAGCACTTGTTGCTGATCTCGCCGCGTCTGTGGATCTGAGGAGGCCATCGACATTTCGTCGGGCTCCACAGTCCACTAGGTTTGTCGAGGTTGTCGAAGCTGTTGTCGTGGAGGCGACTACACTGTTGGTGCACCACCTACCATGTGGCCATCAGTTTGAGCTGTTGGTGTTACTTCCGAGTGTCATGAGGGCTCCGCTTGCTGTGACTTGCTTGACTTAGGGAACCCACTCAAGCTCTGGATGGTGGCTCTCCACTCATCCATCTTGTCTGCTATGGGAGGGAAGTTCAGGAGCATCTGGGCTCGCACCATTGCCTCCGCTGCCATTGCGGGCATGGCTTAGGGTGAAGAACATGATGTCGCTTGACTCCTGGCCGAGCCAGCAGGAGCACCATTGCAATCTTGCCACTGGAACTCAGGCGCAATAGTGGATTGGCATGGCAAAAGTGGCGCTTGGGGATCTCGTACTTGATCAACAGGTGTCTTGCCGTGTGGCCGCTGCTGTCTGCGCTCAACATAGCCGCTCGGGGTCACGTCATGCCCATCTTACGATGTCCACGGTGTGTGTCTTGACGCTGCATCTCTGGCTGCTGCGGCTGGAAGATCTTGGCACACGCCTGACCATGTAGTGTTTCTGTTGTGGCTACGCTCGCCAATGCATCGAGGAGGTGGGTTTGGTCCATTCGCGCTGCCTGCGCCATCGTAGTTGTTCTCGCCAGAGGGTCATGGAAGATGATCGCCTTCGGCAACTCCATCTCCCGCTCCCGTCGTGGCGGGCATGGCGGCCGCGCCGCCTGCGCCGGTCGTGCCAGCCGTGGCGTTCACGCCGTCTGCACCGATGGTGTCGCCTGCGCCGCCCGTGGACGTGTGTGAGGGGACTCTAGAAGTAGAGGGCTTTGCCATCGTGGTGCCCTTATTCTTGGGTGCCATTGATGATGAAGATGGTGATGAAGCTTGACAAAATCTATGTGCAATCTACTGATCCAGGTTCACACCAGTGATCCCCTACCTGGCGCGCCAAAAATGTCGGGGAGGACGACCATCTATGGGGCCATCTAGCCCCTTTGTGGTTCGGCTAGGGAGATGCACAAGCACAAAGAGCAGGATCAAGAGAGACTGCATGGGTTTTACCTAGGTTCAGGCCACCTTGAGGTGTAAAACCGTACTCTTGCTTTTTATATTGGTGGTGTATATGAGAGCACAAGTACAAGGAGTGCTTTCCCAGCAAGGTCCGGAGGGAGAGCGGCTACACGTGCGAGTTGTGCAAAAGGTCGATCATTGTAAATGTTGCCTTGGCCCTCCTTTGATAGCTTAAGGGGTTACCACAATCGCAAAATAGTAATTATATGTTGATTAGATAGCAAGCAGTGCTATCATACTAACTCTGCCAGATTAGAACAAAAGCATTAAATGCTCTGTTAGGTGTCATGTGGAGGAGGAGCCAAGGTTGCCGCACTGCTGGCCCAGCTACCTCCTATTATATTGACATGCCTTCTGGACGGGTGTCATTAAAGATAAATCTCCTTCCACCATGCTGCCACGTGCCCAAAAAATCCCACCTAACCGCCTGCTGGCTCGACACCTCATCAATTAGTGACTAGCTGCTCAATGAGGTGGAGCGCTGGTGGCTAGCGAGAGCTTGCCGGCCACAGAGCTTGCCTCGCCTTCATCTAGCTAGCTTGGCCTTGCCGGCAAGGGTTGCTTTTGGTGCCAATCATAATGCTTCGTATTGTCCTCTTTCCCAGTTAAGATCAATAGCTGGGCCTTGAATCTTGGTCTTCGCAATCTCCGGCGAGCCTTGGTCAGCAGGGAAGCTACCACTTGTTTGTGCATAAGTCAGGGTATAAAATACGCATGTCCTATACACCGACATCTTGAGATGCTCCAGGTGACGGGTAGTCACCAGTGGTTGATAAATCACATATTATTTCTTAGCACCTTTGAGAACATATATCAGAGTGTGGATCCAATCCCCATAGTTTCCACCACTTGCAGCCAATTTTTCTTTCTCAAACAGGGGTGCTAAATTAAAACTATTGCAAGCCATTGATCTACAACAAGAAACACAGGATTAATTTAGACATTTATTCATAATTAATGTTGCACTAGTGTTTAAACAAATTTTAATATAAAGTGCACTCCCACTCAAATGAATATCTCTCATAATTGAAAGTGGATGATTCAAGGTCCTGATCTCATTCACACCCATGGATGGTAGCATCTCATATGATGTGAATTTCAACCGGTAGGCAATCTTTTGCCAATCATATCTCCATATGACTCTTGTTCATCTTTCAATGCTTCATGCTTCGAACTTAGAACTTTTCTGCTAGAACTTCAAGGCAACCGACTGTTTCTGCTGTGAAGTCATACCTGACCCGCCTTAAACTTCACTTCTTGTTTGTACTCATGCTAGAATGTAGTACTCGGAAAGGCCACATGTTATAGACGGTTGCAACACTGGGATGAGAACCTTTTAACTTGATATTTACTGTGAGAAATCACCCTAATAATTGACTACTGCGCAATCAAAGGGTGTAGACAACAAAGGGATAAACATCTCAGGCAATTCATAAAGGCATGATATGGTATAGCCCCAGGGGCCAGGAATTCTCCGTGATCATCTTCAAGCTTCTCTTGAAGCGTCATGACAGCCAATATTTCATTGTCATGGCAACCGTTTCAAAAATGATGCCATGGCGGCAATTTCAGAAAACTTTGTTGTGGTGACCGTTTCAGAAAAGGTTGTTGTGGCACCAAATTCAGAAACTCCGCCGTGGCACAAAATTATAGCTCCTCGTTCCGCGCCTAGTACACCTTCTCCACGTCGGGGTCCTTTGTGTATGTTTTGCCATCGTCACCTAGCCTAATGGCTATCTGTATGATATTTACATTAACGTGGCAATCTCGTGGCTCCAGCCATCATGCCGTGATACGCATGCCACTTAACATTACAACATATAACCATCTGATACATAAACTCATTTTCATGACGAAGGTTATACCACATCATATGCATACTCTGCAAAACCAAGTTAGGCATCCTCTAATCAGTTTTAGCAAATTTTAATTACACAGTTAATTAGTTTTAGTAAATAATACTAGCCACCTATGTCCACAACATAGGCGATGATTCTTGATGCTAGATTAAGTTTCGGGGTGTGTGAAACAAGAGACTTAATTAAAAATCTCTAGCCCCACACTAAACTTCATCAAATACGCGTGACACCCTAGAAGATTGTCCATCTTTGGCACCCTCTTGTTTATGTGATGATTCACAATTCTTGACTATGATGAGGCCCAAAGATCTGTTAGCAGATCGTCGACAGCCAGAGCCAAGCGATTGTCAGAACTTTGTATAAAGCCTCATTATGCCGCCAATGAACTGATCTGAAGCAACACTCGAGGGAAGCATAGCAAGAACATCAAACCATCACATCCACATGTCATCTAAATCACAACCTGCACCCACCCATATAACTGCTCCTTATTCCACTATTGGTAAACATATTACAAAACAAAAAAAATCATGCCTACACACAACCAAGATCAATATGAAGATGCATAATGGTCGGGATCACGATCGTTACCATCACCGAGTTGTAGCGGAAGAAGAACATGTCAGTGTAGGTCGTACACGGAGTCCCTTGAATCATCGATGAGCGATCCCTTGAATCACCCACGAACAGTCCCTCGCACCGAAGACCGAAAGCACGACCTCTCTACTTGGTTGCAAGCGTGCATCCTTCACGATTTGGCAGCGCTTCGCCATCCAGAGCTAATCGTCGCTGGAGAAGTAGAGGGAGGAGATTAGAACCACACGGGGCTTCTAATTATGAGGATTAGATGATTAGTCTAGCTCTTATTAGTCAACTAGGACCAACTAGAAATAGAACTAGAACTAGAGGAGGCTCCAAGACTTGTGTATACAAAAGAGCACAAATCCTCAAGTATATATAGGTTGGAGGGGATAGGGGGCAACCAAGAGGAGAGGAAGGACTCCCCTCCCCTTGCACTGTCCAAAAGGGGAAGGGGGAGTCCTCCCCCCACCCCAATTTGACCTCCTTCCTTAGGAAAGGGAGGAGCCTCCCACTTTGGCCCTTGTGGCCCAATTTGCTTTCCACCTCTTGACCTTTTAAGGCCCGTTGACACTAAATTAAATATAAAATTTATCTAAATACTTTCAAACCATTTTACAAATAATTTGGCATCCCCAAAAATATTTTCCTATATATTATTTATTGGTAAAACCCGGTATTACCTGATATTCACCGAAACCCTTCCATTGACTCCGAAACGCTGCCGGATCCTCTCAGAACTATTCTGAATATTAATGAAAAAAAATCCACAAATATATTCTCATCACTCCTGTCCTACTAACACTCAGTAGATCATTATTTCTTTAAGCTTGAGACCTCGTAGATTCGGTAACTCATAGACATGAATGAAACCGTTCGTTCAATGACCGATAGCGGAACCGTGGATGTCCATATCGATCCCTATGAGCACACATATGATACTCGAGTGAACCTTTGGTTATCATGTGATGTTCCCTTTGCTTCGCGATACTTCAGAAAATCTGGGGTATCCTCCTGAGTCATCACTATGCTCACTATACCGAAATCCTTGTTTTTGGCTTTGTTCTTCTTTCTCGTTGTCGTGTTCCAACATCCCCGTGACGTAGTCACCTGTGTATGGCTAGATGATGATGGATGCCATCACATCGAGAGGGCCCTAGGAATATCTCTCCATCATCGGGGGAGCATATCCCACTCCCGAGCTATCTCGTCACTTGTTAAACTTTCTAATGAACCTGTAAGTTGTCATTATGATCACCGTGTTACAGGTGAGGTTTGAGAAAACCCAAAGCCCACCGTACGGTAAGAAGTGACTACGATACTGTTATGTTCTAAGGAGAAAAATTAGAATTTAACACTCCATGTCGTTACAATTGATTACAAACAATATTAACTCAATTCATAACAGACAAGTTTGGGTCGATTCAATATGATCGTTCTCCCAACGTCATAATCTCAATGTTTTTTAGGACTACCATTACACTTAACAATATCCTAAGATCTAGAAAATGTGATCACCAACAACACTTGAGCTAGTCCTAGAGGAAAGACAAGGAATCTTTTATATAATCGTTTATCATTCCACCACTAGTACAACGAGGTGCTATACAAACGGTTTTTAACCCCTTTCCATGATGGCATTTTAAACCGTCGCCTAGCCAGTGTGTGCTATAGTGGGGTCCTTACCACACGACCCGGAAACCATCAGGGATAGGGAGTAGCAATGCATATGTTTTGCATAACTAAGCGTATGTGTTGCTGCCATGTATCCCTAACGCGAGTCTTTAGATAACTGTTTGTGATATCTTGCATATCCCAAACACTCCATTCTTGCTACTCGCTTGTGCTCGCATTACCATCGCAGTCGGTATTCTATGGTGCAACATTTATGATGCGTGCCACATCAGAAACAGTTCATGATTGTAAAGTGTGTATGATAAGGCTACTATAACAAACATTTAGTTTTCTCGCACCATTTGTGATATTGTCTGGCATCACACACGCTTTGCAAACGGCAACTTTGTGCATGGTTACACATGTTTCGTCTCCGTGAACCATGTCGGAATATGATGTATATCACACATGTTGTGCTTTACAGACCGTGTGCACCGTAATGACCTGCAGAGCGTATTTTCACCCTAATTTAATTGTTGCTGTTTAAAATTGTACCGAATTTCAATTTGAAAGTAGGCTATAACTTCATTCATATCCATCAGGTTCAACAACCAATACATTATTCGATTCACAGGTACATATGTTCAAGAATTACATCAAAAAAAGAATTACATAAGCACCAAATAAAGAATGATAAACCAGGGTTGTATACTTGTACTATTAAAGATGATAAAGAAAGAGGTGAAAGACATTCTGGCTGCTGAACAAGGTGAAGCGGAATGCCCCTATTGTGCTCTCCTCCATGCAGAAGGCACACACGACTCTAGTCCAACCCCTTGGGATGGCCGGCTACCAATCATGTAGTTTGAGAGGTAATCTTGAGTAAACTGCTTCGGGAACCACTGCAAAGGAAAAAGATTCAGACATTGTCATCTAACACAACTCATTATGGGCAGTAAAAAGAAGGCTACACAGTTCTTACATACCATGCTGTAGTTCACTGTTGTCTTGGATAAAGTGTAAACAAATAGTTTAATTGACATCTTTTGACCAATTTTACTAACAATCTTTACCAGTTTCCTCACTTGATGCGGCTTCATGAATATCTCATTGCCCCATACGCAGAAAAGGTCGAAGCGCAGATCTTTACCAATGACATATGTGCCTAAAAGCACGAAGTTAATATTATAAGCTAAACAACAATTGCACGATGATGTAGTACAATACTCCCTCCATCCCATTATATAAGATCATATTACATCCAATATACTCGCATATTGGATGAATTAACATCGTATATTATGGGCAGATGGAGTTTATTACATTGTTACAAATATCGGCCGATTAACTGCAGTTAACTGATGTGTTGTTGTTGTTGTTGTCGATATCCTGAACAGTGAGTATATATAAGCAATGGGATGAAACTAACCTCAATGGAATACAATAGTTGTTCCCAATATTGTCCTTTGTGAGTACATCTAAAGGCATGTTAAGCACAACAGGCTAAACATCAACCAAATATATCCATGGTAGACAACATAATCTCCAAATGATAGCTTCAATGTGCAGGATTAAGAACGCTAGTTAAGCAAAACAAGAAGTGGAAAGGTGTGTTAACTGCAACAGGCATAACATTTTAAAACAAGCAAATATAGTCATTCAAACTGGTATTATGTAGGTCTAAAGTAAACTAGTTATTGTTAAAAAAACGGAAAGACGTGTTAACTACAACAACCTTAACATCAACCAAATATCATCATTCATAGTGGTATTGTTGAAACTATTATTGATGAAATTGAATTGCATAGTAAATAGTTGCACATGATGCAGAGGACAGCAACCATAACAAGTTGTTCAAACTTGGTAGTATTGTCTGTGTGAAAGTGTGGCAAATGAGCTGATCGTTTGTGTCCTGAGAATAATAATTCTAATTGCTGTGCATGTTGATCCTGTGGCACTGATAGAACGAGCCAATGCTTTTGTTGTTTTAAGAATAAATTTTAATTAAAGCTAATAAAATTTAAGTAAAGTGACCACTAACACTTGCTATTACAGTACCAATACAGACCCGCTCGTGAACCCGAGGGGGCATGTTCTGCCGGGCGTGCAGCGGGCGAGGGAGGTGTAGTAACTGTTGTCGCCTATACACACTCAGTTTACTGTTGGATGCAGTTCCCCAAGAGCTGAAAAATGAACTGCTGCAGCCGCCTACCCACTCTCACCGTCGATTGCAGTTCCCTAAGATTGGAAAAACGAATTGCTGCTGTCGCGGTGCCACCCCCTAGTACCCCAGTACACACCGATTGTCTTCATCCCCCTGCCCGCAATCCCCATAAAATGAGAACGGCCACATCAACTCTATGTGAGAAGAGACTCCAATGGCGATCCGAGGGGTGAGCCTACTGGAGATGGACTTCAGCAAGGAGTTCACCTTTGAGTTCGCCGTTCAGACCCATGGCAGCACCAAGTTGACTGTGATGTACACCAATGATCCGGACTCGGTAAAGCTCTGCCTCACCAAGTTCAAGCAATACCTACAGGAGGAGAAAGCACAAGGTCACGGGACTAGACCTTGTGCCCATCTATTCGTCTCCTGACAGGGACCGGAGGATCGCCGTCGGCCAGATATGCGTGCGGGACAAGGTTCTCGTCTACCACTGTCGTAGGGCCATCAGAGGTTCTGGAGCATTCGCCCGTTTCATCAGCACTGCCAACTGCACCTTCGCTATGGTGGAGAGCAGGAAGAACACGACTATGCTTTACGATTCGGCCATCTGGTGCAACAAGCTTGTCGACATCCAGAAGCAATACAAGATCATCGGCAACGGGCAGGAGAAGGACTCCGTGGTTGACCTCGCCGCGACCATCAACGACCCCTGCTATGCCAACATTAAAGAAGACATCGATACCAAGGACCTGAACACGTGGGAGGTACCTCTGAATCTAGCCTACATAACTTACGCGACCAAGGACGCATATGCATGCTACGACATGTACAGGCGGATCTTGGGCTTGAGGGTGTGTCTGCTTCCCATAACCGACGAGTACACAGACAGTGACAGCGTCACGATCAACCATGCGAGGAAGGTCTAGATGATGTACCTTATCTGTTTAAGCACCTTTATCATCTGAGTGTTTCATGCATTAGCCTATGTGTCGTAATTATCTATTTTACCCGAAATATTTTGTATAAGAACCCATTAACCTGTTTGCTTTTTGTTGACTGGCTATTTTCTTATGTATGTAACGAGTTCGCTGGGCTGCCGTGCTTTGAATCTCCTTCCTCCCAACATATTCCCCTTCTTAGGTGGACCCAGCAGGTCTCGTACACAAACATCTGGGACCAACCACCTATCCATTTGTATTTCTTTATTTTGTTCAATCTTTCATCCTCTTCCTACGGCGGCTGGAGGCGCTGCCGCGCATGCCTCGATGAGCCATCCTAGCCTATGGCGCTGCTAGGCCATCCCTCTACTCCCACACATTCTCCGACGACGGCAGCTGTCGGTACCCTGATCCTAAGTCACACCGATCTAGCATGTAACACATCATATCACTTTCTGGCCTCACGCACGGTATTCCCACGGCTGCAGCCTTACCTAGGCCGGGACTGTTTGCGCCTTTTGGATCACGTATATGATAGTGTTGCTAGCATCCATATGAGAGAGAACCCGGGCCGACATGACTAGTCATAAAGCCAAGGTGGCACAAACTTATAGGGATAGGCATACATGACACAACAATGCATGTGTCGGTCAGTAGCGTGTGCAACCGGGCTGTAGCAAGTTATCAAGACTCCGGTAGACACCGCGCGACATTTCCCCGAAGTGACAGACACAGGAGCAAAGTAGGATAGATGCCGGTCAGTCCATGTGTTCCAGAGTAGTAGCAAGCTACCATGGCTCAGTGGAAGCACTAGGATGCATTTCCCCATAAGGAAGGCTACCAAGAATAAACAACTAGGTGTCGGATCCCACACATACCAAGCATTTCAATAACATACACACAATATGCTTGATATGTGTAAATACAACATGGCATCACAACAAAACTCTACGACTCAAAGTATTTATTCAATAGGCTCCGAGGAGCCAGATATTACAAACATGGGTCTCATTACCCAACATACAAGTCATACAAGCAATAAGCGGAAGCATAAACATGTGTGAGTACAGACATCTGAAAAGAAGAAGGCTAGAAAGCCCGACTATCTACAAGACCCTCCATAGGAACCAGACCTCTGTCTGGAATTCCCAAGCTAATCGTCGAAGTCCATGTGACACTACTAGTGAGACTGAAGTCTCTCTGCAAAAACATAAATTAAGCAAACATGAGTACAAATGTACCCAACAAGACTTACATCAAAACTAACTACATATGCATCAGTATCAACAAAGGGGTGGTGGAGTTTAACTGCAGCAAGCCAGCTTTGACTCGGTGGCTAACCTGTACTATGAGTATTTTCTTTGAGGTGGTGCACACGAGTCCACATATTCACCAAATCAATACACCACTATGGATCTGCTCCCGTCTCCCTGCCAGAAGGCCATCCATAGCACTCACGCTTATCTTGCGCATTTTAGAGAATCCATTTAACTTGTCTATGAACAATGTAAGCATTCCAAGTAGTCCATATCCAAGGACGCAGCTATTCGAATAGATCATTTATAACCCTGCAGGGGTATACTTCTTCACACGCGCTCTCACCACTTATCGCCGTTTACACAACATGTACTCGGCAACCTTCAAGAGGAAGCCCAGCGAGGGTATCAGCCATGACCTGACTAACCACACAAGTCTCTAGTCTAGGTTTATCGCCTATTTGAGTTCCATCCGCAAGGAAGTTCGGTCGAAGTTTCCACTACGGCCCCAAACGATGTGTGCAGGGTTCCCAAGTCCACCATCCGAGTGACACTGGGTACACCAGGCCACGATGTCTAGTCTGTCCCAGGCCCACCTGTACCGGGTGCCACTTGGTAGACTACTAACACAACCTACAAACACCAGAAACTAGTTGCAACTCTTGGACAGAGATCGAGGCGATTAATAAGTCGAGAGGGGCACTTAAGCATTCCAATGGGTGGTAGTAACTGTCTTGGATCACAAACATGGAACTCGGTTCCTGAGGACGGTTTCAATGAGACAACCCACCATGTACTCCTACATGGCCTCTCATCGCTACCTTTACAAAATCGTGTTCACACACTTAGCTCTCAATAGTAGGACATGTTCACCACATTCCAATTCATCGCAGATGAATCAGACCTGACACAACTCTGAGCATAGCAGGCATGACAAGCAAGCATGAATGAGTAGGCACATCATGGCTCAAACAACTCCTACTCATGCTAGTGGGATTCAACTACTTATTGTGGCAAAGACATGTCATGCAGAGGAATGGGTTCAACTACCGCTACATGCAACAGTTGAATTGTTGTTGTCTGAATGCAGTAAAAAAGAGCAAGAGCGAGAGAGTGGGATTGTATCGGAATGCTCAAGGGGGTTTGCTTGCCTGGCACTTCTGAAGATAGCATTTAGTCTTGATCAATGACATCGATCTCATCGTTGGAAAACGTCTACCGAGAGGGAACTAACACCTGCAACAGAGAAGAAACACAATCAATGTAATGCAACAATATGATGCATGATCATGACATGGCAAAAATGAGTGTGTTGAGCTAATGCAGCTAGCAACAGAAGGGTTTGAGTTAATTTGAACCAAAGGTTCAAATTCAAACTTAACATATGGATTTTTAAAGTCCATTTAGTTGTTTTCAACTATATAGCAAGCTTAACTTGTTTTGTCATGCATGAAACTAGTGCTATTGGATAGGTTGGATTTTTCTGATCATTTTTCATATATAAATTATTTTCATTGGAGTTATAGATTATTTTTCTATGGAATTTTGAAGTTAAGGTTATTTTATGAATTTACTAAATCATTTCTAATTTATTCTAAATCCAGAAAACTATTATGGTGCCAGCACTGCATCAGCGCTGTGTCAGCTGGTCAACACAGTGAAATCTGACGGGCGGGACCCATGTGTCATTGACACAGTGGCTAACCAGGCTTAATTAACCTAAACTAACTATTATTTCAGCAGGCTAATTGACAGCGGGGCCCACCTGTCTGTCACTGTGGTTAACTAACTAGCTCATTAGGCCCTAATTAAGCCGGTTCCACATCAGCAACGCCGACGCTAAACGCCGGTGAACAACAGCGACGGCGGAGGGCCTCGGGAATCGCTGTTTGGCGACCAAACAACATGCAGGCAGGCGCGTTTGGTAGCTGGAGCTGACCCGCGTCTACCGAAGCAGGCGGGGGTGGCCGGGGTAGCCTACAGAGACGGCGGCGAAGAGTGATGCGGCGGCCGGAGCTCGGGCCATGGCGGAGGTGGCACTACAAGGCGCGGCAGGGCG
Source organism: Thinopyrum elongatum (assembly GCA_011799875.1). Classification (NCBI taxonomy): domain Eukaryota; kingdom Viridiplantae; phylum Streptophyta; class Magnoliopsida; order Poales; family Poaceae; genus Thinopyrum; species Thinopyrum elongatum. Next base: position 188,477,575 of record CM022297.1, on the reverse strand, counting down.
AACCCGTGGGTGCTGCCAGTTCTAGGGGACGAGGCGAGCACATTGGTAATGCTGGGGCGAGGTGGAAAGCTCAGGAGCATGGAGCTCCTCGGCCATGGTGGCTGCCAGAGCTTGAAGCTCGCGGGGATGGCGGATAGAAGACGGAATGGAAGGGCGAGCGTAGGGGGAGGAAAAGGAGCTCACAGTGAGTCTAATGGAGGGCTCAGCAGCTCGGGGACGCATCGGAGCGAGCAGGGCGGATCTCCGATGGCCAACGGTGAAGATGATGATGAGGCCAATGTTGTGTTGCTCTCGAGCTTGTGTGCGTCGAGCAAAGGAGGCAGCAAGGGATGGCGGAGCTGCCGGACATGCTTCGGTGGCGAGCTGGCGGTTGTGGCTATGCGTGCGACGGTGGTGCGGCCATGGCGGCCTCGGGTCTGAGGTAGAGGGCGAGCGAGGAGGCAGGGAGGGTGTTTAGAGAGAGAGGGAGAAGGTTCAGGGCATCCAGGGAAGCTCCACGGTGCAAAATGAGGATGCAGGAGGCGTCGACGGTGCGAAGCAGGAGGTGGAGGCCTCCACGGGTGCGTGCGCGTGTTCGCTCCTACCTACTGGCAGGAGGAAGACGACAAGTGAGGGGGTAAGTGGGTTGGGCCTCTGGTGGGCTGCTACAGTGGTGAGCTGGCCAGGTAAGCTCTCTGCCTCTCTTTGTTAGTTTTCTTTCTGTTTTCTAATTTCTTCCTTTGTTTTGGGTTTAGTAAAAATACTAAACCTTTTCTGAAAATCCTGAAATAAATTTTGGGCACTTTTGAAATATTTCCCAACAGGCCATAATGGTTTTCAGGAATTGTTTGAGCATTTAAAATATTTATAGGAATTAAATACCCAAATTCAAATACTGTATGATTTTAATTCAAAAATCCAGAGTGACCTAGAAAAATATGCACCATTTTTGGCAGAGGTTTTCACCCATTTCAAAAATGATGAACTTTTTTAAGGGCATTTTGGGTTCATTAAAAATATTTTTATTTGAACCTAGTTGAATTCATTTGGTGCTAGGGTTTGGTCATCCCCATTTCAAGTTTCTCTGAAGAATACCATGATGCATGATGCTTCTAATGCAACTATTAGCAAGCAAATTCTAGGGTTGTCACAGCTCCACCGGCCCACCCTGCACCCGAACAAGTCAACATTCGTACTCCCCTCCGCCTGCGTCTTCCCCAGCTCCGGTTCATTCCGGTCCGTGGTCTCGACGTCGTCCTCCGCCTTGGTGCTCTCGCCACAGCGCTGCCGTCTGTCATTCCCAACATGGTCAACAAAACAAGAGGAATCGGGAGACGACTGTACGTCGAGAGGCTGATAGTCCTGAGCCCACCGGGTCCATGGCCTAGGTTTTGTTGTTTAACATGCGCAGCCCACGACATGCAGACATAGTTGATCCAGCTGGTTTCAACTTTTTTTTTGGGTCCAGCAGGTATCAAGCAGCCTCTGGGCCTCCCAGCCTAGCTTGTCTATAACATCAGCAGCCCAAGTTATGTTTGTTTTTTCAAGATGACGCACAGCTCAGTTCTATTTTTCTATAAGAATGCAAAACTGAACCTATGCTTCCCTTCTATAATAGTATATATATTTATATTTATATTTATATTTATATCTTATTTTATTACATATATATAATAGAAACAACATAAGGTTCCGTTAAACCTGTCATTCGTCCAACCATTGTATAGACCTTCCCACTTCCTTTATTTTTCGTTTTTATTAATCCTATATCTGAATTTTCTCCCACTTTCTTTTTCGATGTAATCTGAGTTTTCTCCCAGTACTTTTCCCTAGAACCAACTCAACTGTCCCACGTCTAGCCTAAAAAATAATAATACCCCACGTCCTATTAACTCAACAAATTAAAATGATATTTTATTTCGTAAATCGAAAGTTCTTACAAAATAATAATAATAATTGTTTATATATAACTTGGCAAGTTAACTCCTAGTGATTGCGTACATAAGCTTGCAAAGATTTTACTGACCAATGCAGTAAAAGACGTGCAATGATGTGTTTATATTTTTATAACATTTCTCCGTCCAGCCCAACATGATATTTTCACCCAGCCCAGCAAGTCCATGGATTTCGAGAAAAATGCAAATGGGCTTTAAATTCTAACATAATATATAAACGGGCTGCATAGACGCTACATCATTGTTTTACCCAACCCACCAAATGGACTTGCTGACATGTGGGCAGTAGGTCAAAGCCTAAGCAGTTTCGCAAAAAAAACAAAGGTCGAAGCCTAAGCAAGGCGTTGGATTTACATCCAACGGCCGGCATTCTTCTTCAATCTCTTACCTTCTTCCTCCAGCGCTGCCGGGACCGCCTGCTCCAGCCTCCGGCCTTGGTGCGCTCGGCACAGTGTGATCAACGTGGTCAACAAACGAGAGTCATCGGAAGATGACTGCACGTGGAGAGGCTAACAGTGGGGACGCACCACGCCCATGGACGCATGCATGCAACTGCATCCTTTTTACGCTAAAAAATAATGTTTTCTCCCCCTAACAGCTAGGACCCATCACCTACATCTTCGCACGCATGGAAGTGCGTCCTTATTACGGTCAAAAAAAGATTCCTCCCCCTGACAGCTGGGACCCATCAGCTATATCTTCGCATGCAAGGAAGTGCCTCCTTATCCTCCCTGACAGCTGGGACCCACCCGGTCAAACCGTACGTAGGGTTGTCTCTCTGGTCGCGAACGTGTACATACATACTGGTCGATCGGTCTCTCTCCAAGGATGAACCATGGACGAGCAAGGAGTAGCACGTGCGACGTAGACGTTGAGGCAGTCCAGTCTAAATCATGTACATGTACGTACAACCAAGCTACAAGAAAGTAAATATGGCTATGTACGTACATATGGGCGGGGTCTCGAACATGTATAGCGAAGGCGTCCTGTTCATCGGCAGCCAACCGGCTGGGTCGGAATGGAGGAAACTGCGTCGTGTTCATCGGGAGGCAAGCGACTGGGTCGGAATGTGTCCTGTTCATCGGGAGCCAACCAACTTGGACGGAACAGCCCAACCGGAGTCCTGTTCATCGACTCGGGGTCTCGCGTACTGCACAATGGAGGAAATAGAGTTCTCTTCGACCGCCTACGGTCGAAACGGGGTCATGTTCATTAGGAGGGGTCTGGCGTATCGCAAAACGGATGAAACGGACTTCTCTCCAACCACCTACGGTCGAAACGGGGTCCTGTTCATCAGGAGGGGTCTGGCGTACCGCAAAACAGATGAAACGGACTTCTCTCCAACCGCCAACGGTTGAAACGGGGTCCTGTTCATCGGAGGGGTGTGTGGCGTACCGCAAAAAGGGACTCCACGGCTACTGTTCATCCACCGTCGACTTCCTCCAGCCTCCAACAGCCACTCTTCATCCACGGGCTACTGGCCATCTAGACTCCACGGGGTCCTGTTCATCCACCCCAACTGGCTGGGCATGTGTGGCGGCCTCCTCGGCCAGTCCTGTTCATCCAGCGCAACCGCGTACTACCATGGGGTCCTGTTCATCCAACGGCAACTGCGTACTACCACAGGGTCCTATTCATCCAGCGGTAACCGCCTACACACGGCCAGGGTCCTGTTCATCCAACCCCCATCAGGAACTATTCATCCACACCCAACCTAACCGGCTCGACTCACCACGTCTCGACTCGTTCTACGTATCGCGCGCGCGGCAGGAACGGGCACTGTTCATCCAAAGGCAACCCAAGCGGCTAGCTATGTCTCACACGGGGGTTCGACCGGCTTTAGTAAGCAGCAACAGCGTGATCGATCGGGTTCAGTTAGTAGCGGAGTCGGTCAGGGTCAGTAAGAAGTGAAGGGATCGACGATCGATCGGCTTCAGTACGTAGGAGTGCGATCGCTCGGGTTCACGCCTCGCTCGGGTTCAGTTATAGCGAACACGGCTCGCACCACACGCACGTATGAGAGAGAAACATGCAAACCACACTGCGTCGCTCGGCCCGACCACCCACCGTAACAGGGAACTCCGTGAAAATTTCCTCGCCCTCACTTCTACCACGATTTTTTATGTCATGGACGGCCCAAAGAATGTCATGCAGGTGCATGCCCGGCCCGCCCAGGACGAAAAGCCCATTTTCTGTCATGATTTTTTGTCACAGAAGTAGGAGCCCACCACATCTATGGTGATACATGTTTTTGTCAAAATTATCATCATAGAAGTGTCATAACCATGACAGAAAAAATTTCATTCGGGCCTAAATGTCACGGATGTGTCTTTTTTTGTAGTGCAAGTTTGATTTGCTCAAGGTTGTAATCTTCCAAGTGCCCACAAGATCTGTGAATTATAAAGACTTCAGGCTAATTGTGTTCTTCAATTGCGGTCTCGCCTATCTGACAGGTCACTACGGTAAATGGATAAATCTGCATGTCCATCACAGGATCATACATCCTCCATGGCTCTGTGATGCCATCAAACACAAGGGCTTCATTTACGCCGTGAACTCCTTCTATGGCTGGACGTATTACTGGCCTACTCCATTCATCGCTACAAAGGGCTATTACAACAGTATGTTACTTCTGTATGATACCATGATGGCTTGCTTACATTACTATCAACATTTACTAAACAAATATTCATGCTCATAACATGTTGTTCTTAAGATTGACTATAGTACGAGCCCTTTTTTATTTGACTCCAACTTGATATGATGTTCTAGGCCGCCTGGTGTCCCTACCCTTCCTAATCCCATAACCTTTCATAGAAAAGTGGCATGGCAGTTGTAGGTGGTTCCTGGCTCGATTAGACGACGGCGAACGATTGATGATCGTTCGCACGTACTGGACATGTTGTTTCGTGGAATACAATCATAGTCACTGCATGGTCTTTGAGCAAGATCCCAACTTCTCTGGGCCTTCGGGAATTTTTTACTGGAGGCCGGTAAGTAGCCTCGGCACAGGCTCTCTGTTTCTCGGACTGAATTATCTGATTAACCAGGATATAACCGACGGCAAGGATCATGATGGCAGCGCGGTTTCATTCATCAGGCAAAACTGTGTGTACACATCGTACCATGCGTCTCTCCATGCACCATACCCTAATATGTGCCGTCACGCTCTACAGCCCAAAGTAGGAGAGAGGGTCCCAAGTATCAGACTTCGACCTGCTGGCTAGAGTTTCCCCTGTCAGGCACCCATCTGGTTCAAGCCGCCTGCCAATCTCCACAGCTAAATAAATAGTAAAGTCTAAGTGACCCAGTTAGTTAGATGCGTAGACTTGGTGTAGTAGGATCTTTATTTAGTTTGATGCATACACTTATTCTTTTTTGTAGCCTTTTTGTAATGTTTGCTGATGTTTACTTTGAAAGAGAGAGCTGCGTCTTTACTCTTCTGGCTTGCTTACTGCTTCTGTTGCACCCCAACCCTGTTTGCTGCTGCTATTTTCAATGTACAATCAGTAATATATTTTGTCTGTTGGTTGAATAAATGTGTTGTTAGAACAATAAACACAATGTTTTGGAATTCGTTGCACGGTCCGATCCTTTAGTGCCCCGTACGTAGCGCATACTAATTTTTTGGTACGGAACAAATTTTCCACTTGTCGATCATATGCAGCCCAGTGATTGAGGCCCAATAGAGAAGCCCATAATTAACTGGAAGGAAGGCTCTCACATGAATCCAGCCCAGGTACATGCTCATGGTCCCCTAAATATAAATAAAGGTAAATGCTCATGCACAGGTTCTTTAAATTTATGATTTGAAAAGTAAAATTTTATTAGGAGGATATTATTTCCTATGAGAGTGTTGTTACATTCAGTCGATATTATTCTTAGGCAAAGATAGCAACCATTCTTTTTTCTCCCACCATTTTCGTCCTGCAACCAGTGGACTGTTATCGGGTCCCCACCTGGTTGAAGCGCATGCAAATCGTAGTCAATGTGGTCAACATCTAACAATTTTTAGCGGCAAGTTGTACTAAATATCACATTTTTTCGTAGCATTTGTTTGTTTTAGGGATTATGCTGCCCAGGTATCCCGTTCGAATCCCATGAACCACAAGTTTTTTTGAGAAACCATGTTTTTTTTCCTATGATAAATAGTTCTGGCCCATTATAATTTTTCGATAAGAATGCCCAACACATTGGTGATACTACTTTATCCCAGGGCTTCTGAATGTGCTCGGCTTCACAACTCAAGAAGAAAAAGGTGCTCCGCTTCATTCTACAATAAGGTGTACAGATATAAAATTAATTCTTATAATCCAGCATAATGAGTTTTTGGGTCTGACCGATCCAGCCACCAAAACCAAACCTGCGCCGGTGGGAGCTCCTGTTCCCGCCTTCCACGGCTAGTTGTGGTCCCGTGCACGCACCGCCGCCCTGTCGTACCATGAAATGCTTGCCAGGCCATCCCTCTACTCCCCCACATCCTATTCTTCTCCTCCGACGATAGCCCACCCCGCACCAGAATCAGTGAACCCTCGTACTTCCCTCCGCCTATGGCCACACTGCCGCGTCTTCCCTGGCTCCTGTTCATTCCCGTCCGAGGCCTCGTTGTCGTCCTTCGCCTTGGTGCGCTCACAGCGGCGCCGCCGTCTGGGCTTGTCAACATTGTGGATCGGGAGAGGACTGTAGTTATGAGTATGATAGTACAGAACCATCAGGTCCACTCCCGAACGCAAGCAAGTGCCTCTTTACTACTCAGATGCACCCCTCAATTTTTTAACTCTAATCCACCCCGCTGATATCGGGGACCCACATCATTGTCAATGTATAGTCAATTAACGACAGAATTGCACAAGGAGCGGCTGACACCTGGGACCCAGCAGCTATAGTAGTTATTTTCGTTATTCAGACGGAGCATTTTTTTAGGACTTGTTCAGATGGAGCAGGGTATAAACTGGGTCGTGTGGTCTCTGTGGCCCGTCTAACAACATGACCAGCCCAGCAGTTCTTTCTTTGGGAAAATAGGTAGCCCACCATTTCTTTTTGAAGAATACCCAACCTAGGCCTATTTGTTTTCTCTGACTTACTGGGCTGCAAATCTTTCAAGATGAGGAGGGATGCATTCCGGCCTGGCCAGAATATGGGTAGTAAATCCTAAAAGTAATATGAAATGGGCTACAAATTCCCAAAAAATATAGCAAATGGGCAATCAGTTTTGTTTTTTGTTTTTGTTCTTCACTGAGATTTTATATTTCATTGGATTTTAACATAATATTAATTTATTTTTAAATTAGTTTTAATATGGCTCCTCATTTTGGGATTAAAGATATTTTGTACTGCTCCGCTGTGATGGACGGTTCCATCGTTCGAGCAGCTCCGGTGAGGTGTACAACGGCGAGGCTGAAGCAGGAAGACAGACAATGTTAATCTGAAGTGGGAGTCTAATAGCATCTGCAATAGATGATGTAAAATACATCACCAAAAAGTGCTAGATGTAAAATGCATCAGCCGCACCGTGGCCGCTCTGACAGATACTGTAAATACTGTTGACTCCGAACTTAACTGAAGAAACTAAACTTTACAGTCAAAACTGAATTTTACTGTCGAAACTGAATTTTACTGACGAAACTGATTGAACTAGTAGTAGAGCACTGCAATAGAAGTTTAGGGCGTTCGAGCACTGGTAGCAGAGAAGCAGTGATCTAAATTAGCAGCCGCTCGAGCAGGGAACGCACAAGCAGAGAGCAGCTCATGCAGCCGCACCGCGAGCAAGTGCTAAAGCAGTAACTCCTGTAGCTGCCGCAGGTCATGTAGCAGCAGCAGCACGAGTGAGAGCAAGAGCAGAGTAGAGCAGCAGCATGAACAAGAGCAAGAGCGGCGTAGCAGCGCGACCGACAGCAACAACAGAGTAGAGAAGCAGCAACAACGAAATCAAGAGCAAAGCAGCAGCGTGACCGACAGCAAGAGCAGAGCCGCAGCGCGAGCGAGAGCCGGAGCAGCAGCAGCAGCAGGAGCGAGAGTCGGAGCAGCAGCAGCTAGTGCTGGTGTGGAAGTCGCCGGTGAGGAAGCAACGACATGGGGGAGAGACGCCGTGGAGGAAGTGGCCAGCGACGGCGCCGTCGATGGAGATCCTGTTTTCATATGTATAATGTGTTGAACACACATAGCAATGCATCCCCCCCCCCCGCCCACACACACAACACTAAAATGTTAGCTTTGACAGCCACACATTATCTCAAATTCGAATAGTTATGTCCATGCGCGGATGCAATGTGGTCAGACGATGCCTGCCATCGGTATCGAAAATTCAAATCGATTTTGCCTTGTTCGATGTGAATATAGTATATAGCACGTTTGATTCAAAACCACACCAGGCATATCCGCATTATATTCATGCATGCATGAGTTACAAACATCATGAGCTCTTATTCAAATATTTGAATCCACTTTTATATTCATTATCGTCTATGTGAGTCTTCTACACGCACACACACACACACACTCCTCCTCCCTTCGTGGATACCAATAACTTTCCTATTGTGCATGCATATATGCCCGCACACTCCCCACCACTTTGCATCCTCTACATCACGCACACACGTTCTTGTTCTTTAGGTCGGTATCCCACGATCTCCCTACGTCTCCATCTTTCCAACACACACCGATCGATATACCCCTATAGCTAGGTAGGCCTGCCTATGACACACATAGTCCCTCCCCTCCTCTCACCATCCATGCCTCCCGCCCTAACTTCAAGGCACGCGGGCACTATCGCCCCCTCTGTTGTTATCCATCTTGTACTCGTACAGTGTCACAACCTATCTGCACCACCCCCCCACTACACACACACCTCTAGCTAGCTGCCTTCGTCACTCCGGGTGTTCTTTATCTCTGACACATGCACGCATGTGCACTAATCAATTTCCCTCTATGTGCGGCCAGGTCTCTCGCTATTTCCCCACACAAAACGTCCGATCTATATCTCTAGTTAAGTCTCCCCCTCTCTACCCACGTACACATCGACCAAACCACGACGTCTCTACATAGGACCGCCTACCACACACAAATTAATTGCCAGTCCCCGTCTCATCATCCATGCCTTCCGCTTTGTCTATCGACGAGACAAGCGCGCCCACACACGTTATCATCCCCTCGCCTTAATTATCAATCTTGCACTTGTACTCCTTCATTGTCTTCGCCTAGTTGGCCTCTCACATCATCTTCCAATATGCACCCCCCTCTTTCCTAGCACTTGTACACTTGTAAAGTTCTTCCCTCTATCCATGTGTATTGATATGTTGCGTAAACGATCCCTCCCCCTCTCTTCTCGTATATCGCCTCCTCCACATACATATACTATGTATTTAGGCCTCTCTTTGACAGAATACTATGTATAGAGGCATGTCGGACACACCATCTCCCTCTCTATCTCTAACACACCCACGTGTTGTATGCGATCGAATCTTGCGGCCGGATAGAGCAATCGAATCACTGAGTCGTATGAAAAGAGGGCTAGGTGGAGTCATGGAGGACAGGTATGAAGAGAAGAGGTGCACGCACGCACACACTGCCTCCCTCACACACACGCGCGGGTACACGGTGGAGCACATTTCTCTAAGGAGAGTTAGCCCTCGTGATAATTTGACGCATGTTGAAAGACTTGTTAGATGACGTGGCACTAGCTAGTACTTTGAGCATGGTTAATAGTATAGCCAACAACCGGCTATATGGAGTTGCCATGTCATATATAGTCAACCTAATAGCCAGCGTGTATAGTATAGCTACTACCTCCGTCCTGGTTTATAGGTCCCTTTTGCAGTTTGTGCCAAATTTTGACCAAAGATTTAACTAACAAAATATTAATGCATGTCAACAAAAATTATATCATTGGATTCATATTTGAACATAGTTTTCAATGATATAATTTTTTGTGACATACATGAACATTTTGTTAGTTCAATCTATGATCAAAATTTGACACGCAATACATTGAGGACCAATAAACCAGGACGGAGGTAGTAGTTGCTAAGCAGTACTACTTTATTAATGCATGGCCCACTGTACACTGTCACAACGTGTATAGTATAGCTAGTTGTGGTAGCCGGCTGTTAATCTACAGCCCGCTTCCCTTCTCTCTCCTCTTCTCTCTCATCCAACTCAATACAAATATGATTGTTTAATCATTATAGCCTGCTGACTGTAACTTATTATACTTGCTCTTCCGGCACGTGCAAAGCAAGTAGGAACAAAATACTAGGAAGTTTTTGTTTCAGGAGATGTCTCTCTTTTTCAGTCAATATAGTTTTGAATAAAATGATGGGGGAGCTCAATGAAGCCATGTGGCACATGTGGAGGTGTTGTTTGCCAGCTTCTTGCATGGTTTGATCACACTGACGTGCTGATGCTTCCAGAAGAACGTAGACATTGCTGGGTACAATGAGGTTACTGTAGATGCGACTCCCAGCCATTCCGAGGCACTTAGACCGTTGGATCAACATCAATGAACGGCTAATATCGCATCACACATGAAATTGAGAATTTCTAAACTGATTATAGAAATAGCCTGCAGCGGGCTACTCATTTTTTGCTCTGAGAGTTTGCGGGCGTCTGGCTCCGTCACGACGACCTCTGAGAATGCGGGCCCACGTATGCGTCCGAGAAACATATGTAATTAGGATTTCTAGCGACTGATCTCGTTAAGGAGGCAAACCAAGTGTTACCCATTACAAATGAAGTTAAGCAGTAAACTTACAGCCCGTGGCGCTGGCGTCGCCCCAACACACGGTCGGTGCGGCCCGCCGCTCACCGAAGGGACGCACATCGGCTTGGTGTGTCACTGACACGTGCGACCGCATGTAAGCAGTAGCACCAACACACGGTCGGTCCGCCGCTTAGCATGAACAGATGGTATGTCTAGCCCGCTGCTCACCGAAGCGATGTGCATCGGCTTGGTACATCACTTTATGTTCGACCGCATGTGAGCAGTAGCAAACCGACAAGCCAAGCTCCCCTGCCTACTGCGTGCCTAAAGCCGGCCTTTTATTGCAGATCCCATTAAAAAAATGAAGATTGCATATAGGAGCAGACCATGGTAGTTGCGAACGCTCGAGTAGCAGTTTCGTAGGTAGGGGAGGGGCATGGTGTGGCAGTTTTGTAATATGCCACGACACTTCTTTTTCTACTGCTGTGTACGTGCAATAACTGGCACCGTTGGATACATATCTTACGGTTATTGGGGCATTCGCCAGGAATAGCCTTGTGGCGAGCTATTGACTACTCTTTTTTTCACACGCATTACATCGACACATATCATCTCTCTCCCTCTTTCCCACGCACACACCTAGTCTCTCGGGACTTCTCGCACACACCATCTCTAGCTATCTATGTCAATGCCACCCACATACACTGTGTTTAGTACGTTGTACACAAAGAGAAGAGGTGCACGCACTCCTCCTCTCTCACAAACGCATCTGTAGCTACGAATTGTAGTGTTCTCAACCATCCGATTGGCTCTATCATAGGTTCATGTTGCTCCTTGGCCTTGAGATTGAGAAGTTTAAAACATGGAGGCTCAGTTGGAGGAGCAATGTTTTGGTTATTGTGCGGGCCGCACACGGCACCAACATGACACGAGCTTGGTCTGCCTGGTGCGCAGTCGGGTGAGTACTACTAGTAGTAGTAGTACTTCTTTGATGTGTCGCGTCAACTCACAGAAGTATGCAACACTTCCTCGACAAACAAGCATATAAGCAGCTTATACTCCTTACCCAAAGCATCTTTATATCCAACAAACACCAAATATCCCTTCGACTGTTGGAAATTACTTTAACTGCTGATCTGATGTCGAAGTAATTGCTGCATTGCCACCAAAATCCACCATCTCTTAAGTTAAAGTAGACCGAGCTAACCCCTATATTAGCATATTACTAAGATAAACAGAAGGCACTGTAAAATCATTTAGGAGGTGAGCTTGTCAATCTGAATGTGGAGGGACACCGTCCTTGACAACCCAGCCCCGACCAGCAGCTTGGGCGGCACTGTGAAGAAGGTCAGCTCCTGCACGGCGACGGCGCCGGGCTCGTTGCTGCTTGTCACCTTGATTTCCATGTTGACGGCGTCGGTCCTACCTTTGGGCTCCCCCGGCGGGCCGTTCGCCCACACCTTGGCCACGTAGTGTGGTGGTGGGGATGCCCCTGCTCTGATGCAGATGACCAACACGGCGATAGGCGTGCCGATGTCGAGCACGCCACCGACCACAAAAAATGCGCGGCCGTCCTCCTCCACGAACAGCAAGCGCCGCAGCTCCGACACTAGCACTTGCAGCTGGAGCACCTTGCCATACTAGATCATGTGCACGGGCATGGGACGCACGGTGCTGATGTGGTGGGGGAGTGCCGGAGGTGGGCCTTCATAGCCCCAAACGGGCACGGGGCATTTGCAGGGCGTGAAAGGACACACGCTCTGGTGATCGGCGAGCTTGTGGTAAGTGACGTAGAGCCCACAGCCTTCGTGCGGGCACTCCTCCCTCACCAATGAGAGGACGGCGGCCATCGCCGTGTTGCGCACGTCGAAGCCGCCACCGCGCTCGCACTTCTAGGACTGCCACTGGTTCCCGGGGTGCTCACCGCGACTATCCGCGCAGGCTAGGTGCCCTCCCTTGCACTGCACAAATCAATCGAACATCACATCAATCAAGAAACCTGCACCTTGCTCGATCAGCCGAACGGACGAGGTGTATTCGAACCTCGTACACTGGAGGCTTTAAGGGGCGGAGGCACAAGGGGCAGTGGAGCAAGGTGAGGTCCATAGAGACCTCCATCGTTGGGTCCTGTTCCGTCGGCATGATCTCGCCCTCCTCGTGCACCACCATCTCTCCCTTTAGGGCCGGGGCAAAGTTTTACCATGACATATTCATATTACTTCAAGGTGCATTAAATCAACACATGCAAGTATCAAAAGGAAAGTCACGGCATGCATGTATGCATTGTAATTAATGCATCAGTAAACACAAAGAAATATATCGAGTGCACTGCTTTGATGTGTCGCATCAACTCGTACAACAAGGAGAAGCTTTATTACCACGCCCTCTCCCTCGCCCATGACCATGCTAGCTCGCAGGACTAGGAGAAGCTTTTGCTGCATGCTCTCCCTCCCGCACGCGGTGGACATGCAGCAGTTCATTCGGTGTCAGATGGCCAGAAGCATACTAGTAGTAATCCATTGTAGTAGTACCATCATTGTTTGACTTCCCGAAGAGGTGAAGAGCCAAGCGCAACCCAAACGCTCGTGTGGCAGTTTCATGTGCAGGGGAGGTAGTATAGTAACATAGTCTAGGATAGCGTGTACCGTGCCTCTAAACTTAAATTGTTGGAGTCGGCTCCATGCTATGAGGCCATCTCGAAGCATTTTTTGATTAAAATAATCTTCTGGCCCTACCTGTCATCCTGGTGATTGTAGTTTGCACGCAGATCTGGTCAAGAGATGAATATATATTTTAATTTGTGATGGGGTAAATGTTAGAGGTTGCAACAAATATTGTACACTGCGGGTCTTGTAGCCAACTTTAGAGGCAAGCATGTGGGGCCCGTGCTATGATGTGTCACATCAACTCGTACAACAAGTAGAAGTTTGATTACTAGTACGCCCTCTCCCTCGCCCATGCGCGTGGTGGCTCGCAGACGAGGAGAAGCTTTTGCTTACTACTCCTACAACAAGCTCTACCTCCCCCATGCGATGGACGGACATGCAACAGTTGATTCGATAGTGTAGAAGTAGTAGTAACATCATTGTTTGACTTCTCGAAGAGGCAAAGAGCCAAACGCAACCCGAACGTGGCAGTTGCGAATACTCGCGTGGCAGTCTTATGTGTAGGGTTGGGGCGTGGTGTGGTAGTTTTGTGGCCATTCTTTTCTATTGTTGTTTGCGTCCAATAGGTGCCACCGTTGGATGCAGATCTTACGGTTATTGTGGCGATTGCTAGTTATAGTCATCTAACGAAAATCAAATAATCCCAAAACAAACCCGACCACATTTCTTATTTCTAGACATGAATAGGAATCAACCAATAATAGACGTGGATCGTGTATGTTTTTAATGCCTTGAGACGTACCTAGCATGGCATGCAGTAGTCAGTTCATTGCATGCAATGGTATTAATTAGCAAATACTCCCTCAGTTCCTAAATATTTGTCTCTCTAGATATTTCAACAGGCGACTACACTGTAAATGAGTACATATGGAGCAAAATGAGTGAATCTACACCGTAAATATTTTGGAACGGAGGGAGTAAATATTAAGTTATCTCGTTTTCCTCTCCGCCTTGGTCGCGATGGACAATATTGAGTACTACTACTGACTAGTCTCTTTTTGACACGCATTTACATTGATACGGCTTGAATGCCAACGAGGGAGAGGGTAGCGGTTCCCTAAATGTTGAACGGTCAATGATGCCTCCTCATTCAATTAGCATGCAGAGGGAAGTAATTGGAGAAGCAGAATGGAGCCAGCACAATGTGAATGCAACATAGTTTGGACTCTCATATAAAGGTGCCCCACCACTCCAATCCATCTACTCCTAGTCTCTGCGCAACACTGCTCACTTCAATCCAAGACCAAGTGACCAGAAGCCAGAAGCACCCATGGTGTCGATGGACGCGAGCAGCAGTCGGCTGTGCCAGATCATCCAAGACGCCGGCCTGCGGCCCCGCACCGCGCAGCGTTTCCAGACGGTGCTGGCGACCGCCGGTGTCATAGCCCTCGTCGACGCCGGCTTCATCTCTCGCATGGGCGAGATGATGGTCTGCTCCATTCGCAAGTTCACCGCCGTCAATAAGCGCGTGGACAACCATGCCGTACTCCTCCAGACAGCGCGCCCAGGCTCCTTGTTGTCTGCCACCCTCATCAGACTCCAAGGTGATGAACTCTTTGAAGCACTAGTGGCTCTGCAGCTGCCGGAGGTCACGACGAAGAATGTGCACATCGAGGCCGCGCTCGCCGCGCAGCGCCTCGCCATGCAAGAAACCATCAACCCGCACATGCACATCTACGAGGAAATCGTCTACATAGGCCACTACAAGGACAGCGAGGACAGAAAGACGTTAGCCTTCTTCCACCGGCTGGAATCTTTGGACGCCCTTGTTCGGAAGCACGTTGGCCTGGCCACGAAAGCCGCTGCTACTTAGCCGCCGTTCGGTGGGCCGGCGCCTTGAGTTGAGGAGGAGGTCATCGATGGATGCATCTTTCTTCTTGCCTCCTGTAACCAGCATTGCATCATCTCGTGGCCTTAATGTTTTATTAGTGTATGGCATTCTTATTCCAATCGTAAATGACATCATTGTTTGACTTCTCTAAGAGGCGAACAACCAAGCGCAACCCGAACATGGGAGCTGCGCACGCTCGCGTGCCAGTCTTATGTGTAGGGGAGGGTCATGGTGTTGCAGTTTTGTGGCATTTCTTTTCTATTGTTGTTTGCGTCCAATAGGTGCCACCGTCGGATGCAGATCTTACGGTTATTGTGTCGATCACTTACGAAAACCTTATAATCCCAAAACACTTAGGCGCGGTGGATTAACTAGACCTCATTTCTTGTTTTTTGACATGAATAAAGGAATCAACCAATAAGAGACGTGGGCCGTGTATGTTTTTAATGCCTTGAGACTACCTAGCACTGCATGCTGCGGTCAGTTCATTGCATGCAATGGTAGTACTACAGTAAATATTAAGTTCTCTCATTTTTCCCTCCGCCTTGGTCACGGTGCACAATGTAGTAATGACTAGTCTCTTCTGGACCCGCATTCACATTGATACGGCCTGAATGCCAATGAGGGAGAGTGTAGCGGTTCCCGAGACATTGAATGGTCAATGATGCAACCTCAATTAGTAGCATACAGAGGGAATTAATTGGAGAAGCAGAATGGAGCCAGCACGATGTGAATGCAATGCAATTTGCACTCTTTGAAGCCGACCCACCACTCCAATCCATCTACCAAATTCTACGCACGACTGCTCACTCCAATCCAAGACCCAAGACCAAGTGACAAGAAGCCACAAGCACCTATGGAGGCGATGGACGCGAGCGGCAGTCGACTGTGCCAGATCATCCAAGATGCCGGCCTGCGGCCCCGCACCACGCAGCGTTTCCAGACGGTGCTGGCGACTACCAGCGTCGTAGCCCTCGCCGACGCCAGCTTTGCCTCTCGCATGGACGAGATGATGGTCCGCTGCATCCGCAACTTCACCACCGTCAAGAAGCGCACGGACGACCTTGCCGTACTGCTCCAGCCCGCGCGCCAAGGCTCCTCGTTGCCTGCCACCCTCATAGGCCTCCATGGTGATGAACTCTTTCAAGCCCTGGTGGTCCTGCAGCTGCCGGAGGTCGCGATGAAGAATGTGCACCTCGAGGCCGCGCTCGCTGCGCAGCGCATTACCATGCAAGAAACCGTCGACCTACACATCCACGTCTACGAGGAAATCATCTACATAGGCCACTACAAGGCCAGGGAGGACAGAAAGACGTTGGCCTTCTTCAACCGGCTAGAATCTTTGGACGCCATTGTTCAGAAGCATGTTGACCTGGCCACAAAAGCCACTGCTACTTAGCCGCCGTTCGGTGGGCCGGCGCCCTGAGTCGAGGAGGAGGAGGTCATCGATGGATGCATCTTTCTTCTCGCCTCCTATAACCAGCACTGCATCGCCTCGTGGCCTTAATGTTTTATTAGTGTATGGCATTTTTATTCCAGTCATAAATGACATGTGTGATCCCTTGCTCTTATTTGGCGTTAATTGTACGTAGTATCATTGTCTTCGTCCTGGTGTACTACCTAGGTCTTGGTTTATTAGTCCCTTTTGTAATTTGTGCTAAATTTTGACCAAAGATTTAACTGACAAAATGTTAGTGCATGTCAACAAAAATTATATCGTTTGATTTGTATTTGAACATAGTTTTCAATGACATAATTTTGGTGACATGCATGAACCTTTTGTTAGTCAAATTTATGGTCGAAATTTGGCACATATTACGATGAGGAGCAATAAACCAGGACGGAGGTAGACTGGTCACCATCGTGTTTTGTGCCAAATTTTTACTTCAGCGACCCAACCTACATGGAGGGAGTACTATATATATTAGCGCCACAACCAAACTTATATACTAGCATATTCAAAATTGAGTGTTACTACATGTCACGAGTTCAAAACGAGAAAGTGGAACAAGTACATCATGCCTGTGTCGTTCGTGTCGCACCCCACACTGTCGTTCTGGCCCGCCGCTCACCGCGCATTGGATTGGCATTTTCTATGTACAAGTTATAAAGGTAAAGACTGCCGCGTTCATGTCGCACCCCCACACGGTCTGTCCAACACGCTGCTCAACCTAGGGAATGCTTGTTGTCTTAGCATTTTCACTGTCAGGTGGGGCCACAGTTGAGCAAACTGACTATCGGCAAATCCCCACCCCGCCCACCGCGCGTCGGCTGAGTTAGAATTAGAAGAGAGAAACAAGGGAGAAGAGCTAGCTATAGCACGGACGCTATTGTCAGATGGGACTAGTGTTGATAGAATAGGAGTACTAAGTACTCTTACGTCTAGTACTGAGTACCACTAGGTGGGTGCATGCGACCTCTACCCGTCATCACTTTAGGTCTCCTTTTCGAACCATAGCTACGCTTCATAGTGCATATTTTTTCACGCATTTTTCCTCCTATATGTACTCCTAGGCTATTTCCACGTGCTTCCTTTTGCCGACATGTGGGACATAGAACATCTGGGTCATAGTGCATGCATGACTCGGAGCATATGCAACCATGCCGGCGTACTTTACATTTCAGACCTGACGAATTACATGCAAACCCCCCGCAGAAGAATAAATAAATAAATGAATTACTACATGCAAACCAGATTATTTTCATAGAAACCAGAGCACGTTCATTAAATTTTGGACATAACACATTTATAAAAAATGACCGAACCTAAACCAGTCTAAGGGCCTCTTTGATTCGCAGGATACAGAAAACACGGGAATGGGGAAAGTATGATGGAGATGAACCGAGAGGAGGAGGAAGAGGAGGAGTACTGTACATGCTAGAGACTGGACTGCTGGTTCACTGGGCTGCCGTGTTTCGCACTCCTCCGACGTGAGTAGTAGTATATACTACGTAGTACTATATATACCGCATGATTCTTTACTCCTTCTTACTTCGCCGACTTGTGGGAGAGCCAGCATCCGGGTCGACGTGTCATGCACCAGATTAGAGTGGGGAATGGAAGGCGGCATCACCCCGGTCATAGCACCGTAGTAATAATGACTATAGTGAGTAGTCATATCACAAGACCCCATCTTTCCAGCAGTAACAAGCCGTCAAATTGCACAGCCCTACCTTTCCAGCAGTAAGTTGAATTCGCTACTCCCTCACCCTCCTCGCCTCTCTGTCAAACCGGCTATGCGAAAACTGTCGCGCGTACTGCCCGGGAAAAGCCCCGCCCTCAACTTTTAAATACTATAGTATAATTTTGTATCGATGAATTGCGCCATGGAGCAGAAAACCAAAAGAAAAAGGTGGTACATGTAAACAAATACTGTTCAAGCTCTAGCTAGTGATTCGGAATGTAAACCGTGCATGTGTTTATACATATAGGTTACTTCAAAGTACTGAGTCCATTGATGCAATGTGGTCAAACTGTACCATCGATATCTGAAAGCTAAAATAGTTCGAGCTTGTTCGTTCTATATAAATAGTACTGTATGTTTATTCACCCGAGGGGTTGTTCAATAAATGGAGGGTCGGGGAGCACAAGTGAACAATACTACTAGTAAGTACGAGCAGTACAGTACAGTACAAAGTGCGACGTACAGTTAGACCTCCTCCAATGCACTAGTGCTAAGATGAGGTGCTAAGCACATTAAAGAGCTAAGCAACTAAAGTCCCCAATGCAAAGGTGCTTAACTTGTTGTAGCTAAGCATCCTTCATTTAATGATTTAGCAACTAAAGTTATCCATGCATTGGTAGGCTTTTTTCATTTAAGTGTTTTCCCTAGGTTCCCATGCTTGGCATTGTTTCTACCCGGGGTCACCACACCCATCTCTCTCCTCTTAATTACCTTGCCACATCATCCTTTTTTCCTACATGGTAGCCTTAGCACCTGTACAAGGTGGAGCATTGGAAGGGGGCAGTCACGTTAAATAGAGAGTTTATTTTCTTTAATGCCACATACACAAATTCAAATGCTTGTTGTGGAGAGAAAAAGATAATCACTCAACTATATATATAGGCAGGGGCCTGAGTGCTTGCTTTACTAGGGTTGCTCTCTTAAGTCTCTCATCCTCTCCGGATCTAAACAAGACAACGGTAGCGACATTTTCTCTCTGCTCACCGCTAGTCACAGATCCGACCGGATCCGTTCGGCCTGGGTGTGTAGGGGACTAGGTGCATAGTTCACGCGGTCATCGAGGGCGAGGGAGGAAACCCACAGCTGCCGGCAGGGCCCGATCCTCTGCCTGTGTCATTCTCTCCAACACAAGGCCAGCTCGGGAGGTCCACCGACCCCTTCTTCCTCCCTGCCGTATTGTGGGCAGATCCGACCTGCCGCCGGCCTCCTAGCCACATTCCGACGACCCTCAGGTATAAGTTCCTTCAAAAGCGGACTTGCTCTACTGCTCCAGCTCCCCACGTGTCTGCATGTGGATCTTTTTCTACTTCCATCAGCTCTTCCAAAGCCACCTAATTTTTTTGTATTATTAGAGGTAAAGCTACTTCATGCAGTCGAATCTAGGACTTGGTTCAAACAGCGAAGAAAGGGGGTAAAGTTGTAGCATGAATCTAGGACATGATTCAAAGAGGAAATAATAGGGGGGAAAGTAGTAGAGACTGGATACCCAACCGATCTCTTGGTTGCAAAGGGAAATAAAGGGAAAAGGCAGTACAAACTGGATAAGGAACAAATCTATTATTGGTTGAAAAAAGGATAGAAAGTGGCGGCTGGTGGACAAGTCAACAGAGTATGTCCAGGATTAGATTTGCTGTCCTCACATACTAAAAGGTCTCCAGGATTAGATTTGCTGCCATCACAGAGTATGAACAAACTCGGCATCACCACTTTATGCCTCCTTGTAGGTACATTGTGCTGATGCGTCCACTGTCGCATTCCCTATACCAACTTTTTGCTGTTGTTAATGTAAGGGCACATGTAAAATGAAGCAATCACACTGTTTTTTTTTTTGACCTGGAAGACTGCAGGGCTTACACCCCACAGCATTTTATTGAAACTGGCAAAAGAATAAACAAAAGGTTCCTTAAGGAAAGGAACAAAACAGAAAAGAAAGACTATACAAGCTAGGCTAATCTAAGCACTAATAGCTAAAAAGAAGAAAGGAAAGAGTACAATGGATAAACACCTCAAGGAGGCAGGAAATCAATCCATTTGATCAAAGCGTCTCTATGTCTGGTCTTGATCCTGTGTGCTAGGAGAGAGATGTCATGGATAAATCCATTCCTCCACTGCCTGAAAGTAGGTCTGATGTGTCTAAAGGCTTTGTCATTCCTGACTTTCCAAATATTCCACCATGTAAGGAAGACCACTTCTGAGAAGAAGGGTTTATTAAAATCCTTCCTGGCATGAAGCGCAATGTGTACCATGTCCTGACTATTCAACCAGGTTATTTGAAGACAATTCCACACTCTCATGCTAAAGTTGCATTGAAAGAATAAATGGTTCCTGTCCTCAAGCGCTCCCGTGGGGCAGAGTACACATTCAGGCCCATCATTAATTCTCCAATGTCTCTGCGCTGAATCATATCCTTGGTGTTTACTCTGTCCATAATGACAAGCCAGGCAAACATTTTAATTGTCATGGTACAACAAGATTTCCAGACCCAACTCAAAGTGGGATTGGTGGGCATTGGCTGATGGACAAAATCATAGTACTTCTTTGCTGTATACTCAGATTTCTTCCCATGTCTCCAAGCCCAAGAGTCATTGCAATCAGAATCCAGGGAGATCTCAGTCAGAATGCCAGAAAGCTGATTAAACTCCCTAAAAGCCAATTCAGACAAGGGTAAAGAGAACATGCTCTACAAGTCACCTGCTTGTAACATTTCCATAACAGAGGAATTCTTCTGTAGGCAGAAAGAAAAGAGCCTGGGGAATCTGTCCTGGAGAGGGATGCATGAGTTATCAATCTCCCAAGAGTCAGACCAGAAAAGCAGAGAGTCTCATCTTCCAACTGTAACCGAAGTAACAGCCCTAAATTTATCCATCAATTTGCAGATATCTCTCCACCAAAAAGAGCCACACAAAGTAGTGTCATGAGGAACTCTCTGAAAATAATAAGAGTCCCAAACCGAATGAACCCAAGGTACTTCTGCTCTGTTATAGAATTTGTTGAGGTATTTCAGAAGCAGAGCTTCATTTTGCAGACCCAGATTGAGAATTCCAAGCCCACCCTTAAGCTTAGGCTTACAGACCAGAGGCTAGGCAGCCAAAGAATGCCCCTTCTCCTGACCATATTTTCTCCACAAACATTGCCTCTGAATTCTTT
Organism: Thinopyrum elongatum; assembly: GCA_011799875.1. NCBI lineage: Eukaryota > Viridiplantae > Streptophyta > Magnoliopsida > Poales > Poaceae > Thinopyrum > Thinopyrum elongatum. Next base: position 188,456,114 of record CM022297.1, on the reverse strand, counting down.
CCAGTTGCTTCAGGATTCCCTATGGTATAGACAGACTGCAAAGGAAAAAAATGGGCAGAGAAGAGATCACAGAGTTTACCAACTGCAGCCTGCTACCTTGGGGCAGAAACCAGGAGCTAGCAGTTAACCGTCTTTCCATTCAGTCAACTAAAGGTAGTAAATCAACAATTTTGGGCCTAGTTGTTCCCACTGGCAACCCTAAATATGTGAAAGGCATTACACCTAACTGACACCCAAAATGTGAAGCAAGGGCATTGGCAACATTGGTTTCCACATTAATTGGGTACATTGAGGATTTGTGAAAGTTGATCTGCAATCCAGTTGCCAAAGAGAAGGAATTCAAAACTGCTTTAAGCACCTCCAACTGAGCTGAATCAGCAGACACAAAAAGCAATGTATCATCTGCATACTGTACCACTAGATAGTCAGGGTCATGTGTTGCCAGAGGCAAAGAAAGAAGGCCATGATTCAGAAGATCATTAATCATAGTCTGCAACAGATCAGCAGCAATCACAAACAACAATGGTGAGATAGGATCACCTTGCTTGACACCACATTTGCACTTGAGATAGGATCACCTTGCTTGACACCACATTTGCAATCACACTATTACCGTAAGGACATGTCTAACCAATGTTATTGTTAATCTAATGCCTCCAGTAATATGATGCAATTAAACTGTGTTACAAATGGTGCTCCTGCTATTTTTCCCAGTATGATAAGTAAGTTGCTTCTTTACACTGCTGAGTGTCCTGGTGTCCCCACTATCCCATGCCCTTAAACCAACTCTTTAGCTACTGTTGATCTACTGTATCTGGTAAACAAGCAATGCCACCATTAAAGTAATCCCATATTTGACGAATGTCATTGTTGATCGTAATGCTTCCGGTAACATGAAGCAATGCTGCCGTTTTAAAATTTCTACTGTTCTTGCGTGATTGCCATGAACATAATCAAGATGCTTCTTTTCATTTTATGTACGTTTTGTAGCTTATTATTGACCAGTAACTATTTTCTTTCTATCTTTTTGTGCGGATAGGGATATCCATTTCACCTCGTTGCTATTGTGACCTTTTGGTGAACTGTACAAAACACATTTTTTTTAATGAGTGTCTTGTGCAGTTCAACTAAAATGTCACGTGGGCAACATCTCTCAATTTTGGTTGAACTGCACAAAGGTTGATTGGAGTTTCCAACATCTCCGTCAAACTCTGTTGGTAATCTCGTGCAACATTTTATTAGCCTTTGCAAGATGAGCCGTCACTGTCACCACAATGGCACTTTATTTTAGTGGAACTGCACAAAAGGATAACCAAATTATAGTTGCACCTTGCATGAGCAAGACAGCCAACCTTAATGTTGCTCAATATTAGTGCAACTACTAAAGAAGAACCTGCCAGCTCATGAGAGCAAGTACTTCTTGCTAGCTGCATGATGCAATCTTTGCTTCATTTCAGGTGGACTGCAAAAAAAGGTCACATGAATTGAATCATCTGAGTGGATCTGCAGGCTCACCACATCGAGTCGTGGCGGCGTAGGGCCCCTCTCTCAGTTATGGTTCCCATGACCGGGTATGTTCCTTTTTGGTTGATTTTGACTCTACATCCAGCTAGTGATCTTGTGCTACTGTTTTGGCACTGCTATGAGAAAGCAATAATGATATTGTTTTTGCATCATAATTTAATGCCACTAATAATTTGAGGCAATCTTTTGGCACCGCTACTGCCACTGATAAAATGTAGTAATAATACATTTAAAATAGAGCTACTGTCTTATCTACCATTTTATTTCCAACGTAGATAAATTGCAGAAGGCCTATCCGGTAGAATCAAGTCCATGTGCACTGCATCAATCACATAGCTGCATCGAACTAGTTGAGTCCATCACGCCTACCGTTGAGGTGGCGCGGGCCCCCTCTCTAACTGGCGGGCGCCATAATTTTAGTTGAACTGTACATAAAAAGTGATTGAAATGAGTCGACGCTCCTCCCTCTACTGCCACACTAAGGTGTTAATGGATGTCAACGAATCGCCTTCATGGGAACATACGGGACATGAAGAATAACTTGATCTCCCAAAGTCATCTCACACAAGTCAGTATTGTCCTTTATCAACATGATTGTGCTTTTTCATACTGTGCTAACATTGTATTTTTTTAATCAAGCTATTCTATCGCAATCTTTTCTCGTTTTGGAAATAAAGTTGCTTTAACTAGTGCCAATATTATAGTAATCATGCTCTTTCTTATCTATGCAAACAGGAATACTCAACTACAAATGTTGTTATGGTCAAAAGCATTCGCCTAGTTCTTGGGTTCTATGACATGGATAGCCAAGATGGATTTAATCCCGAGATTCACTTTATCCAAAGGCTCTAAAGTGCCATGCGTGTGTGCAAGGTGGAAAGAGATATTTCAGGACATCCTCTCCTCAGCCTTCCCCTCCTAAATCTTAGAATCCTAATGCCGCAAATGCTATGTCGGAAATCCATTTTTTTTATCCTCTACCCCAAGGATGATTGATGATTCCACTAGATTCTGCTATGTGTATTTGTTAAATACTAAGGATGAGGCTCTATACACACTACTTCAAAATCTAGAAGGCCCTCTTGTGCATATATTGGAAGTGGTAGTGCCACAAGTGATGCAGAATATTTCAGCTGCCAATGTTTGACCTGTGTGGCCTTAAAAAGGACTGGTTTCAATGTTTAAGCAAATCCTTGGATCAAATTTCTTACATGAAGCATCGATCATTTTTTATTTATTTGTTCACATTCTCACAACGTTTGAGTTGTACAGTTATGATTAGCACTGATCTGTGAATCATTGAGATGTGTAGGCATCTTTGTTGTACTTATTATTATTTGAATCCAATGGGTTGGTTCTGAATCTTGCAAGCTGGGAATCATTGTGATGTGTAGGCATCTTTGTTTTACTTATTATTTGAATCTTATTGGTTGGTTCTGAATCTTGCAAGCTGGGAAACATGACATGATGATGTAGAGGACAACAACCATAACAAGCTGTTCAAACTTGGTAGTATTGTCTGTGTGAAAGTGCGGCAAATGAGCTGATCATTTGCGTCCTGAGGATAATATTTCTAATTGTTGTGCATGTTGATCCTGTGGCACTGATAGAGCGAGCCAATGCTTTGGTTGTTTTAAGAATAAATTTTAATTAAAGCTAATAAAATTTAAGTAAAGTGACCACTAACACTTTCTATTACAGTACCAATACGGACCCGCTCGTGAACCCGAGGGGGCATGTTCTGCCGGGCGTGCAGCGGGCGAGGGAAGTGTAGTAACTGCTATCGCCTGTACACACTCAGTTTACGGTTGGATGCAGTTCCCCAGGACCTGTAAAACAAACTACTGCCGTGGCCTACCCTCTCTCACTGTCGATTGCAGTTCCCCAAGATTGGAAAAATGAACTGCTGCTGCCGCGGTGCCGCCCCCCACTACCCCAGTACACACCGATCGTCTTCATCCCCCTGCCCCATATCCCCACAAAACGAGAACCGCCACATCAACTCTGCGTGAGAAGAGACTCCAATGGCGATCCGAGGGGTGAGCCTGTTGGATATGGACTTCAGCAAGGAGTTCACCTTTGAGTTCGCCGTTCAGACCCATGGCAGCACCAAGTTGAATGTCATGTACACCAATGATCCGGACTCGATGAAGCTCTGCCTCGCCAAGTTCAAGAAGTACCTACAAGAGGAGAAAGCACAAGGTTGTGGGACTAGACCTTGTGCCCATCCATTTGTCTCCTGACAGGGACCAGCGGATCACTGTCGCCCAGGTATGCGTGCGGCATGAGGTTCTCGTCTACCACTGCTATAGGGCCATCAGAGGTTCTGGAGCATTCGCCCGTTTCATCGGCACCTCTGACTGCAGCTTCGCTACGGTGGAGAGCAGGAAGAACGCGACTGTGCTTTATGATTCGGCCATCTGGTGCAACAATCTTGTTGACATCCAGAAGCAATACAAGATCATCGGCAACGGGCATGAGAAGGACTCCGTGGTTGACCTCGCCGCGACCATCATCGACCCCTGCTACGCCAACATTCAAGAAGACGTTGATACCAAGGACCTGAACACGTGGGAGGTACCTCTGAATCTAGCCTACATAACCTACGCGGCCAAGGACGCATACGCATGCTACGGCATGTACAGGCAGATCTTGGACATGAGGGCGTGTCTGCTTCCCGTAACCGATGAGTACACAGACAGCAGCAGCGTCATGATCAATCGTGCCAGGAAGGTCTAGATGATGTACTTTATATGTTTAAGCACCTTTATCATCTGTGTGTTTCATGCATTAGCCTATTTGTCGTAATTATCTGTTTTGTCCAAAATATTTCGTCTAAGAACCCATTAACCCGTTTGCTTTTTTTTTGACTCGCTATTTGCTTATGTATGTAACTAGTTCACTGGGCTGCCGTGCTTTGAATCTCCTTCCTCCCAACATATTCCCCTTCTCAAGTGGACCCAGCAGGTCTCGTACACAGACATCTGGGACCAACCACTTATCCATTTGTATTTCTTTATTTTGTTCAATCTTTCGTCTTCTTCATACAGCTACTGCCGGCGCTGCCGCGCACGCCTCGGTGACCCATCCTAGCCTATGGCGCTGCCAGGCCATCCCTATACTCCCACACATTCTCCGACGGTGACAGCTGTCGGGACCCCGATCCTAAGTCACACCGGTCTAGCATGTAACACATCATATCACTTTGCGGCCTCACGCACGGTATTCCCACGGCTACAGCCTTACCTAGGCCGGGACCGTTTGTGCCTTTTGGCTCACATATATGATAGTGTGCATCCATATGACAGAGAACACGGGCCGACATGACTAGTCGTAAACCCAAGGTGGCACAAACTTATAGGGACAGGCATACATGACCCAACAATACATGTGTCGGTCAGCAGCGAGTGCAACCGGGCTCTAGCAAGCAATCAGGACTCCGATAGACAACGCGTGACATTTCCCTGAAGGGACAGACACAGGAGCAAAGAAGGACACATGCTGTTCAATCCATGTGTTTCGAAGCAGTAGCAAGCTACCATGGCTCAGTGGAAGCACTAGGAGGCATTTCCCCATAAGGAAGGCTACCAAGAATAAACAACTAGGTGTCGGATCCCACACATACCAAGCATTTCAATAACATACACACAATATGCTCGATCTATGTAAATACAACATGGCATCACAACAAAACTCTACGGCTCAAAGTATTTATTCAATAGGCTCCGAGGAGCTAGATATTACAAACATGGGTCTCATGACCAAACACACAAGTCATACAAGCAACAAGCGGAAGCATAAACATGTCTGAGTACAGACATCTGAAAAGAAGAAGGCTAGAAAGCCTGACTATCTACAAGACCCTCCATAGCAACCAGACATCTGTCTGGAATTCCCAAGCTAATCATCGAAGCCCACGTGACACTACTAGTGAGACTGAAGTCTCTCTGCAAAAACATAAATTAAGCAAACGTGAGTACAAATGTACCCAGCAAGACTTACATCAAAACTAACTACATATGCATCAGTATCAACAAAGGGGTGGTGGAGTTTAACTGCAGCAAGCCAGCTTTGACGCGGTGGCTAACCTGTACTATGAGTACTTTCTTTGAGGTGGCGCACACGAGTCCACATATTCACCAAATCAATACACCACTATGGATCGGCTCCCTTCTCCCTACGAGAAGGCCATCCATAGCACTCACGCTTTTCTTGCGCATTTTAGAGTATCCATTTAACTTGTCTATGAACAATGTAAGCGTTCCAAGTAGTCCATATCCGAGGACGCAGCTATTCGAATAGATCATTTATAACCCTGCAGGGGTATACTTCTTCACACACGCTCTCACCACTTATCGCCGTTTACACGACATGTACTCGGCAACCTTCAAGCGGAAGCCCAGCGAGGGTGTCGGCCACGACTTGACTAACCACACAAGTATCTTATCCAGGTTTATCACCTATTTGAGTTCCATCCGCAAGGAAATCCGGCTGAAGTTTCCACTATGGCCCCAAACGATGTGTGCAGGGTTCCCAAGTCCACCATCCGGGTGACACTTGGTACATCGGGCCACGGTGCCTAGTCTGTCCCAAGCCCACCTATACCGGGTGCCACTTGGTTGACTACTAACACAACCTACAAACACCAGAAACTAGTTGCAACTCCTGGACAAAGATCGAGGCGATTAATAAGTCGAGAGGGGCACTTAAGCATTCCAATGCGTGGTAGTAACTGTCTTGGATCACAAACACGGAACTCAGTTCCTGAGGACAGTTTCAATGAGACAACCCACCATGTACTCCTACATGGCCTCTCATCGCTACCTTTACCAAATCGTGTTCACACACTTAGCTCTCAACAGTAGGACATGTTCACCACATTCCAATTCATCCCAGATGAATCAGACCTGACACAACTCTAAGCATAGCAGGCATGACAAGCAAGCATGAATGAGTAGGCACATCATGGCTCAAAGAACTCCTACTCATGCTAGTGGGTTTCAACTATTTACTGTGGCAAAGACATGTCATGCAGAGGAATGGGTTCAACTACCGCAACATGTAACAGTTGAATCATTGTTGTCTTAATGCAGTAAAAAAGAGCAAGAGCGAGAGAGTGGGATTGTATCGGAATGCTCAAGGGGGTTTGCTTGCCTGGCACTTCTGAAGATAGCATTTAGTCTTCATCAGTGACATCGATCTCATCGTTGGAAAAAGTCTACCGAGAGGGAACTAACACTGGCAACAGAGAATGAACACAATCAATGCAATGCAACAATATGATGCATGATCATGACATGGCAAAAATGAGTGTGTTGAGCTAACGCAGCTAGCAACAGAAGGGTTTGAGTTAATTTGAACCAAAGGTTCAAATTCAAATTCAACATATGGATTTTCAAAGTCCATTTGATTGTTTTCAACTATACAACAAGCTTAACTTGTTTTGTCATGCATGAAACCAGTGCCATTGGATAGATTGGATTTTTCTGATCATTTTACATACATAAATTATCTTCATTGGAGTTATAGATTTGCACTCGCTGCTGACCGACACGTGCATTGTTGGGTCATGTATGTCTGTCCCTGTAAGTTTGTGTCACCTTGGGTTTACGACTAGTCATGTCAGCCCAGGTTCTCTGTCATATGGATGCTAGCGACACTATCATATACACGAGCCAAAAGGCGCAAGCTGTCGGGACCCCGATCCTAAGCCACACCGATCTAGCATGTAACACATCATATCACTTTGAGGCCTCACGCACGGTATTCCCACGGCTGCAGCCTTACCTATGCCGGGACCGTTTGCGCCTTTTGGCTCACGTATATGATAGTGCCGCTAGCATCCATATGACAGAGAACCCGGGCTGACATGACTAGTCGTAAACCCAAGGTGGCACAAACTTACAGGGACAGGCATACATGACCCAACAATGCACGTGTCAGTCAGCAGCGAGTGCAACCGGGCTGTAGCAAGCTATCAGGACTCCGGTAGACACCGTGTGACATTTCCCCGAAGGGACAGACACAGGAGCAAAGAAGGACACATGACAGTCAATCCATGTTTTCCGGAGCAGTAGCAAGCTACCATGACTCAGTGGAAGCACTAGGAGGCATTTCCACATAAGGAAGGCTACCAAGAATAAACAACGAGGTGTCGGATCCCACACATACCAAGCATTTCAATAACATACACACAATATGCTCGATATATGTAAATACAACATGGAATCACAACAAAACTCTACGACTCAAAGTATTTATTCAATAGGCTCCGAGGAGCCAGATATTACAAACATGGGTCTCATGAACCAACATACAAGTCATACAAGCAACAAGCGGAAGCATAAACATGTCTGAGTACAAACATCTGAAAAGAAGAAGGCTAGAAAGCGTGACTATCTACAAGACCCTCCATAGGAACCAGAACTCTTTCTGGGATTCCCAAGCTAATCGTCGAATCCCACGTGACACTACTAGTGAGACTGAAGTCTGTCTGCAAAAACATAAATTAAGCAAATGTGAGTATAAATGTTACGAGCAAGACTTACATGAAAACTAACTACATCTCTACTCCTAATATCCGAGCTGGTAGTCTCGTCTCACTCCCACCAATCCCACCAACCCCTGGCAAACTCTATATTACGCCCGCGAGCTTCTTATAGGCGAACTTTCGCCCAAATGAGGCCAATTTTAGCCGGCCCATACGATGTGTGCATTAAATCAATCAAATCTCTACTTTCCAAAAAAAAAGTCACGCATTTACTCGTTCAAATCAAATCACTATTTACCAAAAGATCAACTATTCTATTCCTAAAAGAAGTTTGTACCTCGTTCCTACCTCCCCACCGTCGATTTTCTTTCGTCTCCAGTCCCACCGAATTTTTTACTCAACAACCAATCAGACTCTTTCAGCTCGATCCCATGCCTCAACCGGCCACCGCCTTATCTCTATCACATGCCTCCACCAGGCGCCGCCTCCGCACGATCCCTTGCCTCCACTGGCCACCACCGCCCCTTGCCCAGAAGGTCTTTCATGGCCGCCACCGCCCCTTCCCGTATATACAGCCAAAGCCGGTCTCCACCACCAACGTCATAGCGTCTCCTCATCGTTCTGGACCGGCGACGCGCAGGTGATGGCGAGCTATGTAGGTCAGCACCTCCTCTCATCTCTCTCCTCGGGATGCCCTGGCCTCTCCTTTCTCTGTCTGCGAGTGATGGCAGTGGGGGATCCGGGGGGACGGGGCCAGTAACGGACTGGAATGGGGAGCAGTGGCAGCGGGGAATGAGATCTGGTCGTGGCCTACTCCTCTCACCCTCTCTCTCTACCCGGTGCCGGTGCCACCGATGCAGCATCAACTCAGGTCGCGGCCTACTCCTCTCACCCTCTCCCGCTTGTTTAAGGTGTTGACATAATAGAGGAAGCGGACGCTGTCGTGACAGACTTTTGTGATGCAAACGAATCATCGGCAACTTTGTGATGCAAACAAATCAGGTTTCATGACAGATTTGATTTTTCAACAATAAATTTGACAATGAACTATTTTTCTGCCTGACTTGAATCGTCAAGAGAATTAACAAGAAGGTAATATGCTATGTATTGCTCGTGACATTTTATGTATTGCTTTGGTTTGTCTGCAATCAACCAAATTTTGGAGTGTCACTCGTATGTGTTGTCCTTTATTTTGTTTTTCCCAGGGAAAATGGGACATCGGACACTACAAAAATGAGTTTAGTCAAGTAAGGATTAAAACTAATTGTCATATGATGGGAAATTGGTTTCCAATTCAATAAACTTTACATATTTGTGTTTTTTTACAAGGGATGGTGACTATGTTATTGTCAATGGTGGTCTGAAAGGCTTTCAAGGAAGCGTCACGTTGTTACTTATTCCGTGTGATGAGCACTCTGATCTTCCTTGTATGATATTAGGTTGTGACCTTTCAATAATTTATTAGGGTGTGGTTGGAATTGTGATGAATTACAAAAAAGTTGTTTGTCCAGCAGTTTTTGCCTCTTTTATTGTTGGGGAACCACCCTTTTCCTGCCTTTATCGATATTTTTCTACTACAGATTATTAAATAGGGAGTGCTTCCTTGTAACTTGACTGAGAAACTCATATTTCGAAGTTGACAACCGCAATCCTTGATCCTTTATCCAATGGAAATTAGATAGTTCCACATTTTTTAAATCAGATGCAATGCCAGTTGCACATTTCTACACATGAAGTTTCAGAAGAACTTCTGTGCAACTCTAGGTCTCACGATGTGCAATTTGGTCAGCTTATAAATAAGATTTTGGGGGTCACCTTACAAATAGTAAAACTGTATGAAGTTCAGTGTGGCCCAGATCAGCTGCCGCAAACTGAGCCTTAGTATTTTTAATGAACTTTGTTGTATAAATATCTGATCTTTCTATTGAATCATGTCACTAAAAAGGTGATTTGTATTAGTGCAGCTTTTCCATGTGCAGAAGTAGTAGAACAATTTAAATGGCTGGTGTTAGGGACAGTCCCTCGGTTACGAATCATAAATAACTAAATATTGTACTCCCTCCGTCCGGAGATAACTGTCGCGATGCATCCGTTTGAGCGACAGTTATTTCCGGATGGAGGAGGTAGCACACATGCACACGTATGTGATTACTGAACTTCTGACCAACATACTGATATATGGTGCTGTTACTATTATTGTAGTGTTGATTGTTTCTCATCCAAATGCGTCGACATATAAGACAGTAAGTGTTTTGTTGTATGATGCGTTTACAAGCAGTATTTAAGATTTTCTTTGGTCGAATGGTGTCTAACCTATGAGAATATTTTCTGTACTCATTTGACATTGGTTAGCTACATTTTAATCTTACTTTATATGAATTCTTGTCAGACTTGTAGTCAACTGTAATGATATAACACATCACTTTCTGTACTGCACTTATGTGCATTTGGATCTCGTCAAGGCTAACGTATTGTGATTAAAGCTTTTCTTTCTAGGATTTTGTTTTGTACAAACTGAACAATATCTATTATTGTTGATAGGAATCTGCGTTGCAGCCCCAGGTAAATGCTAATGTATCAACTTGGAACCAAGGTCCAACCTCTAATAATCAGGTAGTTTGAGGAAGCATATGACCATTTTACTACTAGATTCACCAAATTGCTATCTAACATTTTTGCTCTTTTCAAGCCTCAACAACCTCTGCAGCTAGAATGTTGGTTGGAAAGAGTTATCTGATATGGTCATGAATAGTTTTCATGATCCAATGCTTGTGTAAATTAACTGTAAATGATTATGTCAACAAATATTTCATGATGTGTCGTTGATTACATTTGATCTTTGATTTAGCGCATATATGCCACATGTCAACATATTTGATCTAACATGATCTTTGATTTAACTGTAAATGACTGCTTTTTCACGATTGCAGCATATACTCCTGTCTGGGGATCTAACAGACGAGGAGAAGGAAGCAACAAGGAAAAAGGTAGAGGAGATGGACACCTGCTCTGCAAGTTCCTGAATTTCAATGTTTATTGCGTGTTGCTGTGTTAATATTGGGTGCAGCAACTTCGTAACTCTGGGAAGGGCTTCTGCGGGAGGGCGGCATCACCCGCATCGACCTCTCACCGATCACTGTCCCGAGGATGCGCGACCGACTTTAGAAACTCAATTTTCCAATGGGCAACTGATGGCGGAGATCCTATAGACGTACGCCGACTGATGCTTTGGCTGCTGAAAAGAGAATACAGCATTCTTCAGTTCATGGAAAATTACCTGGCAGGATTTGCGATCTGTTATTAGATTATTTACATGTTACGATTATTGAATACAAGCTTTAATGAGCATTTTAATCATCTTGTATTGTTGAATGTTATTTCTCAAGAGGTTAGTTTACCTTACCTCTAACTGAGCATGGACACTACACTTCTTTTAGTTCCCAGCATAAATTTCTGGGCCTCTATAAGCTTCATCAAAAAAGGATTAATAGACAATCTACATTAATAATGACAGACCAAGCAATTTTCTCCATGATTGACTTCATGAAAATATAGTTAAATCATGAATAACCATAAACATATTACTTATAATATTGAGGTTCATAATATTGCATGAGCTCTGTTATCTGTCTCATGCATTGGCATCCATAGTTGAAGATATAAATAATTCTATGACCAAATATGTAGAAAGTCGGATAAACTGTTTTGTACTCTCAAAATTCGCTGGTGTAATGTTTGTTACCTAAACTAAAGCAACTAACAAGACAACTATTGAGTAGTTTATGATTATCGTTTCCAGTGTGATGATGATTGTTGTCATGCTTTGATATTTAAATGCTTGTTGCCCACTTTTATGGTAAACATGTAACACAACACTAACGTTATCACGATAATATCAATTTTATCTTGTTGAGTTTGTCCATTTTTGTTGAACATTGTCTGTTGTATTGCTATTTGTGGCTTTTGTCCTTACATTCTGCTTCGTTCACTACCACATCTTGTTGTTCTCAACCCCTAGCCATCGCCACAGGAAAACCTCTATTGCAGCACCCCTCCTCGCCGCTGTTGACGGAGGCCTCCGGCCAGCTGGCAGGTGGCGGCAAGGCCTCCAGACCGACTCCTCTCCTCTCATGCCCCTCTCCCTCTCACGACCCCTGTCCCAGAGCCCATCAGCACATCATGTTGATTCTCATTGTCCAAATCGGATCGAGGCAGGCCATTGGTCGTCGACATGATTTGGTGCTCGCTCAAATCGGCCCCTGCTTATTACCCTCGTCCAGATCAGACCAGGGAAGGCTAGAGATCATGGTCCGTTGCTAGCTCAGATCCGTCCATAGCAGATCGAGAAGGCGGCACCAAGCCTTTAGGCACCGTCTGTCTTTGTCGGCAACGTGGGGCGGCTGGGACATGGCCTGCGGTGGTGGCCACCTTCTTGGACAGACTCGACAGAGCATGCATGTCACATTGGTGGCGGACACAAGGTGTGATGGATCAGCATCAACATGGGCGCATACGGCGGCAATGGGATGACCCAAGCATCACACATGGCGGTGAACGTCGATTGGGTCTCGATGAAGCCTCCCTGCCAATTCCGCCACCCGAATGCTCGATGTCTCGTCCTAAACCACCGTCGTCTGACTTCGATAAAGACGTGGCGGGTTGCTGGATTGCCCCATGTGGGTTCTTCGTGACACCCACAAGTTTATTGCTGTAGGCTACGTCTGCTGCGGACTCCTCGGGGCTGCCAGCTGACCTCTAAGATGGGCTCTTGGTAGCCTTGGCGACCTTATTGATTCCGCGAGCATGCTCTGATTTGCTCATCGTATGCCCGGTTGCGTGGTCATGTCCATGTCAGGACTCTGGATGTGTACGCTTATTGAGGCGAGATGATCTAGCTTGCAATAATGGCTTCTTCATTGAAATGGGGGCAACAGTACACGATGACTCAAGTTTGGTGATGCTATTCAGCACAAGGCCCTGAGCTCTGGAGTGAAAACTCTAGGTCTAACCTGCATAGGTTGTACCTGACAATGGCAATGTTATACATCATACCCTTGTTGGAGGCATTGCTTGGAGTTTGCTGGGACTACTTTGGGGGTGAAAACCCAAGATATAACCTCCATGGGTGGATCGGGCAACAACGACACTTTTGTGTCATTCCCTTCTCGAAGGCGTTGTTTTTTAAGCACTTTTCTCATAGTTGGGGTGATGTCATCACTGGTGGTTGATGTCGATGGTGATGTTGTATACTTGAGTTCACTTCGACCGGACTTTTGTGGCTTGTGTTTTTTTCTTTGTGTGTGTGTCGGTGTTGGTGGTGTGCATCTTAGTCGTGCAGAGGCCGAGGCCGGGCGTGTGCTCATAGTGACTGTATTCTCTCAATGCAACATTATGAGTCAATAAAATCCACTCTTTATCGAAAAAATATGTCAGGCCTAAAGCATATGCTAATTTGAACATATACATTTTTTTCTAAAGAAACACATGATGTTGAAATTCATAAAGAAGAACGAAGAGGCTTCGTTAAGTAGTGTGCCATTGCTTTAGGACATACATGTAAAGAAAACTCTCTGAATCGTGGTGCTCACAAATTGAGATTTTTTGTTGTCGTGTAGGGATGATCCTGGTCTTAACTTATTATGTAATTGGTCGTGATCTTACGGTGTGAGCTTGGAGCCTGCTAATGTGTAACTAAAACTTCATTGGAGGAAGCAAACTAAGTCATGTAGAGATATTGTGTCAACGGCGGGCATCTTGGTGCAATAGCGACCAAGCAATCTTGTTGCTATGTTCTAGCCTTCTCTATACACAAAGAGGCCATGATTGGGAGCAAGGGCGCTAGAGATGTTGTGTTAACGGCAGGCATCTTAATGCAGTTGCGTTTGTCGTGGTTGAGGTCAGAATCCAAAAAACACATTGTGGTGGTCGCCCCAATTACGATGGTGTGCATTCCTTGGCACTAAGAATCAGCTTGGGACGCCATGGAGAGGAGAGGAGGGGGCAGGAGACGCCGTAAAGGGAAGGAGAGACGATGGTGAAAGGAAGGTGCAGGCTGAATGACGTGGCATCGAGGGGAGGCGACTGTGAGAATCCATGGAGGGAGAGATGGCGGCGGTGATGTTGTGGCGAGGAGAGCAGGACGGCGCAATAAGATTTGGGTGTGAACGTTGTGACATGTGGTGAGAGTTAGAAAGTGAAACACCTTTTTATTTTAAGATGATAAGAAGAAAAAATGGTTATTTGCTTTTTTAGGTAAAAGCGACTGTTTGTTGTGTCACATACTGGCAGAGCTTGACCCGAAATCATGTAGGGGCCATGGGTTGGGAGGGCAAACATAATTCCTTTTGGATGATTTTTGGTGGATAAATAGGCCTAATACTAAGGTATATACAAAAAAATTCTTATGAGATGGGGGGCCATGGCTCAGGTTGGCCCCCACCAAGCTCCGCCACTGCGCCCTAGCAATTCATTTTTTGGACAATAATTACCAACAAGTGATTTAAAGGTGAGCCTGATGTCTGCTAGTACTACGTCGGTATTTCCCCAAAGAGGAAGGAATGATGCAGCACAACGATGGTAGGTATTTCCCTCAGTGATGAGACCAAGGTTATCGAACCAGTAGGAGAACCACGCAACACTACGTGAACGGCACCTGCACACAAATAACAAATACTCGCAACCCGGCGTATTAAAGGGGCTGTCAATCCCTTTCGAGCAACGGCGCCAGAAATGGCTAGTGGACGGGAGAAAGTTGTAATAGATTGGATAAATAGATCTCGAATAAATGCAAAATAAAATAAAGTGCAACAAGGTATTTTTGGGTTTTTGGAAATATAGATCTGAAAACAAAAGCAAATAAAAATAGATCTCAAAGGCAAATATATTAAAGAATAGACCCGGGGGCCGTAGGTTTCACTAGTGGCTTCTCTCGAGAAAAATAGCAAACGGTGGGAAAACAATTACTGTTGGGCAATTGATAGAACTTCAAATACTCATGACGATATCCAGGCAATGATCATTATATAGGCATCACATCCAAGATTAGTAGACCGACTCCTGCCTGCATCTACTACTATACTCCACACATCGACTGCTATCCAGCATGCATCTAGTGTATTAAGTTATTGGAGAAACGGAGTAATGTAATAAGAATGATGACATGATGTAGACAGGATCTATTTATGTAGAAATAGACCCCATCTTGTTATCCTTAATAGCAACGATACATACGTGTTGTTTCCCTTTCTGTCACTGGGATCAAGCACCGTAAGACCGAACCCATTACAAAGCACCTCTTCCCATTGCAAGATAAATAGATCAAGTTGGCCAACCAAAACCCAAATATCGGTGAAGAAATGCGAGGCTATAAGCAATCATGCATATAAGAGATCAAAGAAGACTCAAATAACTTTCATGGATAAAAACATAGATCTGATCATAAACTCAAAGTTCATCGGATCACAACAAACACACCGCAAAAAAGAGTTACATCATATGGATCTCCAAGAGACCATTGTATTGAGAATCAAACGAGAGAGAGAGAGAGAGAGCCATCTAGCTACTAACTACGGACCCGTAGGTCTACAAAGAACTACTCACGCATCATCGGAGAGGCACCAATGGACATGATGGACCCCTCCGAGATGGTGTCTAGATTGGATCTGGTGTTTCTGGAACTTGCGGCGGCTGGAATTGATTTTCGTCGACTCCCCTAGGGTTTCTAGAATATTGGGGTATTTATAGAGCAAAGCGGCGGTGCGGGAGGCTACCGAGGTGGGCACAACCCACCTGGGCGCGCTTGGGCCTCTAGGCACACCCTGGTGGGTTGTGCCCCCCTTGGGGCACCCCCCAGGTGCTTCTCCGGCCCACTGGATGTCTTCTGGTCCAAAAAAATCCACAAAAAGTTTCGCTCCGTTTGGTATTGATTTCCTGCGATGTAAAAAACATGCAAAAAACAGCAACTGGCACTGGGCACTATGTCAATAGGTTAGTACCAAAAAATGATATAAAATGACTATAAAATGATTGTAAAACATCCAAAAATGATAATATAACAGCATGGAACAATCAAAATTATAGATACGTTGGAGACGTATCAGCATCCCCAAGCTTAATTCCTGCTCGTCCTCGAGAAGGTAAATGATAAAAACAGAATTTTTGATGTGGAATGCTGCCTAACATGTTCATCACATATTCTTTTCTTTATAGCATGGACATTTGGAGTTTTATATGGTTCAAAGTAATAGTCTAGTTTTGACATGATAACTTAAATACTCAAGCATATCAACAAGCAACCATGTCTTTCAAAATATCAACGCTAAAATAAGTTATCCCTAGCCCATTATGCTCAATCGTTGATCCATTCATGAAACACACTCGCATATTAGCTACACCCAATGCTCAAGTACGATCATAGTGCCCCTTAGTTGGTGCTTTATAAGAGAAGATGGAGACTCAAAATAAAAATTGCATAAAGTAAAAGAAAGGCCCTTCGCGGAGGGAAGTAGGGATTTGTAGAGGTGCCAGAGCTCAAAGCGAAAATTGAGAGATAAAAACATTTTGGGAGGTATACTTTTCCCACCAACGAAAACGACTTAGAGTTCCCCACACTTTCCATGCTAGATATATCATAGGCGGTTCCCAAACAGAAAATAAAGTTTATTCCTTTTTCCACCATACTTTCACTTTCCATGGCTAACCGTATCCACGGGTGCCCTCCATACCAACACTTTTCAAGGAATTTATTATTTGACAACATAAAGTAAATTCATTTATTCATTTTGGGACTGGGCATCCCTAATACCTTTGCCTTACTCTCGTGCAATGACAAGTGAATAAACACTCATCGTGAGAATAACACATCTAGCATGGAAAATATCGGCCACCCCTCACCGCCTCGTGAGTGGTACGAGCACACAAAAGAGAAATTTATTTTGAAAATTAGAGATGGCACATGCAAATTTGCTTAGAACGGCAAAAGAATACCGCATATAGGTAGATATAGTGGACTCATATGGCAAAACTGGTTTAAAGGGTTTTGGATGCACAAGTAGTGATCATACTTAGTGCAAAATGAAGGCTAGCAAAAGATTGAGAAGCGACCAACCAAGAAACGAAAAATCTCATAAGCGAGCATTAAGCATAATTAACACCGAATAATGCACCACAAGTAGGATATAATTTCATTGCATAATTATTGACTTTCGTGCATGCATAGGGAATCACAAACCTTAACACCAATATCCTTACTAAAGCATAATTACTCAACAACATAACTCACATATCACATCATCATATCTCAAAACTATTACAAGGAATCAAGTTTATTTTGTCCAATGATCTTCATGAAAGTTTTTATTATATCCTTCTTGGATATCTATCACTTTGGGACTAATTTTCAGGTGTTGCTTTTGATAAGCTCAAACAAATATAAGTGAAGATCATGAGCATAATATTTCTTTCTCTCAAATTAATTTAAGTGAAGCAAGAGAGAATTTCTTAAAAAAATTACTAACTCCCAAATAAATCTAAGTGAAGCATGAGAGCATTTATTCAAAAATAATAAACACACCGTGCTCAAAAAGATATAAGTGAAGCACTAGAGCAATTCCATAGCTCATAAAGATTTAAGTGAAGCATAGAGAGCAATTCTAACAAGTCATGGCATAATTTTGGCTCTCTCAAATAGGTGTGTCCAGCAAGGATTCAAGACTTAAAAAAAAGCAAAACAATCAAAGACTCATATCATACAAGATGCTCCAAGCAAAACTCATAGTATGTGACGAATAAAAATATAGCTCCAAGTAAAATACCGATGGTCGTTAGAAGAAAGAGGGGATGCCACTCGGGCATCCCCAAGCTTAGTTGCTTGCTTCTCTTTGTATAATAGCTTGGGATGCCATGGGCATCCCCAAGCTTAGGCTCTTCTTACTCCCTATTCCTTCATCCATCGTAAAATCACCCAAAACTTGAAAACTTCAATCACACAAAACTCAACAAAACCTTCATGAGATCCGTTAGTATAAGAAAACAAATTAGTACTATAAGTACTGTAGAAAAACAATTCATATTTTATTCTTGCATTATATCTACTGTATTCCAACTTTTCTATGGCAAAAACTCTTCAAAGAAAACCATAGAATCATTAAAACAAGCACACAACGCAAGGAAAACAGAATCTGTCTAAAACAGAACAGTCTGTAGCAATCTGAATATTTCGAATACTTCTGTAACTCCAAAAATTCTGAAAAATTAGGACAACAGAGGCAATTTTTATATCAATATTGTGTAAAATATTCAGAATTTTTAGTCTCTTATGTAATTCTAAACAGTTATTTTTCTGGACGCAAAAGTTTCTGCTTTCCAACAAGATCAAATCAACTATCACCCAACATAATCCTAAAGGCTTTACTTGGCACAAATACTAATTAAAACACAAAAAACTCAATAATAACAGTAGCATTATTATGCTAACACTCAAGAACAGAAATAAAAAGGAAAATAAATAAATTTTATTCATTGGGTTGCCTCCCAACAAGCGCTATCGTTTTACGCCCCTGGCTAGGCATAAAGCAAGGATCTAAGTATTGTTATCTTTGGTTCTAGATCCATAAGATGCCCTCATGATTGATTCATATGGTGGACTAATTCTTGTTCTAGGGAAGTGTTCCATGCCCTTCCTAAGTGGAAATTGAAATTTAATATTGCCTTCTTTCATATCAATCATGGCGTCAATAGTACGTAAAAACGATCTACCAAGAATAATTGGACAAGACGGATTGCAATCAATATCAATAACAATAAAATCTATGGGCACATAATTCCTATTTGCAAGAATAAGAACATCATTAATTCTTCCCATAGGCTTTTTAATAGTAGAATCCGCCAAGTGCAAATTTAAAGAGCATTCTTCAATATCGGTAAGACCAAGCACATCACATAAAGATTTCGGAATTGTAGAAACACTAGCACCCAAGTCACATAAAGCAAAACACTCATAATTTTTAATCTTGACTTTGATAGTAGGTTCCCATTCATCATGTAATTTTCTAGGAATTGAAACCTCTAATTCCAACTTTTCTTCTAAAGCTTTCATCATAGCATCAACAATATGTTTAGTAAAAGCTTTGTTTTGTTCATAAGCATGGGGTGAATTTATCATGGATTGCAACAAAGAAATACAATCAATCAAAGAGCAACTATCATAATTAAAGTCTTTGTAATCCAAAAGAGTGGGCACATCACTAGTTAAAGTTTTGACCTCTTCAAACCCACTTTTATCAATTTTCTCAACAAGATTTTCACCCTCCGAATTATTGGGATGCCTTCTAACTAAAGTTGACTCTTCTCCAGTCCCTTTTGCATCAATCTTAATTTTACTAAACAAAGAATCAATAGAAGAAACACCAATCATTTTAAGATCTTCATCACTTTTATCTTCTAACAAGATTGGTTTAGCAGCCATTTGATTTACTAGGGTAGCTTGTGCATTGGATTTTTTTCCTAGCAAACTTTCAGCAAAAGCATATTTAGATTAGAGATTGCAAACTTCTCTGCTAATATCATCAAGTTGTTTTGTTATAGCGTCAAGCACAACGGAGTCCTCCTTGAGTTCTTCAGTAAAATACTTATTATGCTTGAATTGTGTAGTCATATATTCCTTAGTACTTTTCTCAATTTCAAGCAAAATATTGGGGTAAGGAACATCATAATATTTTCTTTGAGGCATCATGACTACACAAACAAGAAAGCACGCAAAAATAGATCCGGCAAGAAAACGGCGAACGAAAAAGAGGGCGAATAAAATGGCAAATTTTTGTGAAGTGGGGGAGAGGAAAACGAGAGGCAAATGGCAAATAATGTAAATTGCAAGGAGATGAGATTTGTGATTAGGAACCTGGTAGATGTTGATGATGTCTCCCCGGCAACGGCGCTAGAAATTCCTTTTGATGTCTGCTAGAACTACGTCGGTATTTCCCCAAAGAGGAAGGGATGATGCAGCACAGCGACGGTAGGTATTTCCCTCAGTGATGAGACCAAGGTTATCGAACCAGTAGGAGAACCACGCAACACTACGTGAACGGCACCTGCACACAAATAACAAATACTCGCAACCCGACGTATTAAAGGGGTTGTCAATCCCTTTCGGGCAACGGCGCCAGAAATGGCTAGTGGACGGGAGAAAGTTGTAATAGATTGGATAAATAGATCTCAAATAAATGCAAAATAAAATAAAGTGCAGCAAGGTATTTTTGGGTTTTTGGAAATATAGATCTGAAAACAAAAGCAAATAAAAATAGATCGCAAAGGCAAATATATTAAAGAAGAGACCCGGGGGCCGTAGGTTTCACTAGTGGCTTCTTTCAAGAAAAATAGCAAACGGTGGGAAAACAATTACTGTTGGGCAATTGATAGAACTTCAAATACTCATGACAATATCTAGGCAATGATCATTATATATGCATCACGTCCAAGATTAGTAGACCGACTCCTGCCTGCATCTACTACTATTACTCCACACATCGACTACTATCCAGCATGCATCTAGTGTATTAAGTTCATGGAGAAACGGAGTAATGCAGTAAGAACGATGACATGATGTAGACAAGATATATTTATGTAGAAATTGACCCCATCTTGTTATCCTTAATAGTAACGATACATACGTGTCGTTTCCCTTTCTGTCACTGGGATCAAGCACCGTAAGATCGAACCCATTACAAAGCACCTCTTCCCATTGCAAGATAAATAGATCAAGTTGGCCAAACAAAACCCAAATATCGGAGAAGAAATACGAGGCTATAAGCAATCATGCATATAAGAGATCAAAGAAGACTCAAATAACTTTCATGGATAAAAACATAGATCTGATCATAAACTCAAAGTTCATCGGATCCCAACAAACACATCGCAAAAAAGAGTTACATCATATGGATCTCCAAGAGACCAGTGTATTGAGAATCAAACGAGAGAGAGAGAGCCATCTAGCTATTAACTACGGACCCGTAGGTCTACAAAGAACTACTCACGCAGCATCGGAGAGGCACCAATGGACATGATGAACCCCTCCGAGATGGTGTCTAGATTGGATCTGGTGTTTCTGGAACTTGCGGCGGCTGGAATTGATTTTCATTGACTCCCCTAGGGTTTTTGGAATATTGGGGTATTTATAGAGGAAAGAGGCGGTGCGGGAGGCCACCGAGGTGTGCACAACCCACCTGGGCACGCCTGGGCCTCCAGGCGCGCCCTGGTGGGTTGTGCCCCCCTCGGGGCACCCCCCAGGTGCTTCTCCGGCCCACTGGATGTCTTCTGGTCCAAAAAGATCCACAATTTTTTTTGCTCCGTTTGGTATTGATTCCTCCGATGTAAAAAACATGCAAAAAACAGCAACTGGCACTGGGCACTATGTCAATAAGTTAGTACCAAAAAATGATATAAAATGACTATAAAATAATTGTAAAACATCCAAGAATGATAATATAACAGCATGGAACAATCAAAAATTATACATACATTGGAGACGTATCAGAGCCTAAAGCATACTCCCTCCGTTTCAAAATATAAGTCTTTTTAGAGATTTCAATATGGACTAGATACAGAGCAAAATGAGTGAATATACACTCTAAAATATGTCTATATACATCAATATGTAGTTTGTATTAAAATCTCTAAAAGGACTTATATTTAAAAACAAAGTGAGTATTAAAATTGGGATGCACCTCACTCTACTAAAAAGCACTACGTCACTCAGTCCGACTAAAAAGGGCCACCTGCTCGAAGCGACTAGCTGACCAATGAATATATATTGTATATGGGCTTATCTTTTTTTTAATATGTGTTTATATATTCATTTTGGAGATTAGAGATAAAAACTGATGATTGATGGCTTCAATGATTCTTTAAAATGTCGATTGATAAAGCTTTACGGTGGACGGACTGAAAACTCATCAAGTCTTACACAATTAGAAGAGATGCATACACATAATTGTTCTTCTTTACATATTTGTTGAACATGATAATCCAAAAGGTGTATTTTATATATGTTTATTTTTGCAGAGTATGAGAGTGATGGAGATGTATTATATGGATGTTCAAAAATAATTCATCGGCAAGGGTGTCGACGCGATGTTGTTGGAAGGGGCCAAAAATTCACCGAGTTGTATACACCAATACATGTATATACTCCCTCCGTTCCTAAATATTTATCTTTTTAGAGATTTCAAATGGACTATCATATACGGATGTATATGGAAATATTTTAGAGTGTAGATTCACTCATTTTGCTCCGTATGTAGTCACTTGTTGAAATATCTAGAAAGAAAAATATTTAGGAACGGAGGGAGTATATATTATAAAATTAAAAATTTAAAAGGCCCTGGGCAACGCATGGGCATTCTACTAGTATGCATCAGTATCAACAAAGGGGTGGTGGAGTTTAACTTCAACAAGCCAGCTTTGACTCGGTGGCTAACCTGTACTATGAGTACTTTCTTTGAGGTGGCACACACGAGTCCAGATATTCACCAAATCAATACACCACTATGGATCCGCTCTCGTCTCCCTACGAGAAGGCCACCCATAGCACTCACGCTTATCTTGCGCATTTTAGAGTATCCATTTAACTTGTCTATGAACAATGTAAGCATTCCAAGTAGTCAATATCCGACGACGCAACTATTCGAATAGATCATTTATAACCCTGCAGGGGTATACTTCTTCACACACGCTCTGACCACTTATCGCCGTTTACACGACATGTACTCGGCAACCTTCAAGCGGAAGCCCAGCGAGGGTATCGGCCATGACCTGACTAACCACACAAGTCTCTAGTCTAGGTTTATCGCCTATTTGAGTTCCATCCGCAAGGAATTTCGGCCGAAGTTTCCACTACGGCCCCAAATGATGTGTGCAGGGTTCCCAAGTCCACCATCCGGGTGACACTTGGTACACCGGGCCACAGTGCCTAGTCTGTCCCGAGCCCACCTGTACCGGGTGCCACTTGGTAGACTACTAACACAACCTACAAACACCAGAAACTAGTTGCAACTCCTGGACAGAGATCGAGGCGATTAATAAGTCGAGAGGGGCACTTAAGCATTCCAATGCGTGGTAGTAACTGTCTTGGATCAAAAACACAGAACTCGGTTCCTGAGGACGGTTTCAATGAGACAACCCACCATGTACTCCTACATGGCTTCTCATCGCTACCTTTACCAAATCGTCTTCACACACTTAGCTCTCAATAGTAGGACATGTTCACCACATTCCAATTCATCCCAGATGAATCAGACCTGACACAACTCTAAGCATAGCAGGCATGACAAGCAAGCATGAATGAGTAGGCACATCATCGCTCAAACAACTACTACTCATGCTAGTGGGTTTCAACTATTTAATGTGGCAAAGACATGTCATGCAGAGGAATGGGTTCAACTACTGCAACATGTAACAGTTGAATTGTTGTTGTCTTAATGCAGTAAAAAAGAGCAAGAGGGAGAGAGTTGGATTGTATCAAAATGCTCAAGGGGGTTTGGTTGCCTGGCACTTCTGAAGATAGCATTTAGTCTTCGTCAGTAACATCGATCTCATCGTTCGAAAACGTCTACCAAGAGGGAACTAACACCAGCAACAGAGAAGGAACACAATCAATGCAATGCAACAATATGATGCATGATCATGACATGGCAAAAATGAGTGTGTTGAGCTATTGCAGCTAGCAACAGAAGGGTTTCAGTTAATTTGAACCAAAGCTTCAAATTCAAACTCAACATATGGATTTTCAAAGTCCATTTAGTTGTTTTCAACTATACAGCAAGCTTAACTTGTTTTGTCATGCATGAAACTAGTGTCGTTAGATAGGTTGGATTTCTCTGATCATTTTTTATATATAAATTATTTTCATTGGAGTTATAGATTATTTTCTATGGATTTTTGAAGTTTAGGTTATTTTATGAATTAACCAAATAATTTTTGATTTATTCTATCAGCACTGCATCAGCGCTGCGTCAGCAGGTCAACACAGTCAAATCTGACGGGCGGGACCCATGTGTCATTGACACAGCGGCTAACCAGGGTTAATCTTTCCCTAATAATAAAAGGGCTATTGCTTCTGCCCATTCACAATCGTAATACGCTTTGCCCACCGTCGTAATATGCTTTTATGACTCGTTCTGGTCTCGTTCGTCCATCACAAAGACGCGACCCCAGCCCAACTAAGCCACCAACGAAAACGGCCCACAGAAGAATTAAAGGCTGGTTATATCAACTACTATTAAATATAGTCCCACCTTGCAATATTGCATCCAATTATCACAGTTTATATACTCTTTTCAGTTTTCTGGGATGTCCTAAGCTAAAGATTAGGGATTCCAAAAATTGTGGCAAAGAGATCATGAAAGAAGCTTGACAAAAACAAAGAAAATATGAACAGAGGCCGATCGTGGTGGTGGGGGCGGCAGAAAACGGAGATGCACAGGGGTTGGTCGTGGTGGTGGGGGCGCGTGGAAGTGTTGCGGAGGAGGAGGCTGACGGCTGGTGCCGGAGCTCGCTGGCGGCATCATGGTCGCCGGAGGCGGTGGCTGCCATTGGTTCTTCACCGAGAGGAGGGATGGCGAGGCAGAGGAAGGCACATGGATGGTCGTGGCTTGGTCGCGACAGGAGGGAACGAACGAGAGGAAGAAGGGATGCGGATTAAAATCGAGCAAGGAAAGAATGGATGGTCAGAAGGATAAAAGCAAGCGTCGCCGGCGGCGGGCCGACCGCGAGGCAAAGAGGCATGGGATCGGGCACGCGGGGGGTGCTGCCCGACGAACGTGCTGGTGACGGCGCTGAATGGAGGAGATGAGGAAAATGGGATTTGGGGATCGGTCTCCCTGTGGCTCTAGGGCGTCGCTGGATGGAGACGAGGGGATCGTTCTCCTGGCCTAGGGTTGGTGTGTTAGTTGACGGGGGGCTAGGTGGGCTGACCTAGAAAGTTAAGTGGGCCAGATGGGCTGTGCTGCTAGTTGATGGGCTCCTTAATCTTATTTTTGCTATTTGCTAAGTCAATACACAATTAATAATAATTATTCTCTTCTAAAAAAAGTTAATAATAATTATTCTTGTTACAGTATTGTTGCAGAGTCGACTGTACTATTTACAATGTTCAAATATATTTTGAGTTTGGTATACGCAAAAATGTTTACAATCTATTAACGTGTAAGTGATAATTGAAAAATATTGTTATGTGTAGATTCATCCATCTATTGTAACTATGCAAGCATGCATTACTAGATTTTTTTTAAGTTTCCAAAAAATTGTCAACAATAGACATTTTTTTCTCGGATGTGATATATTGATATGTTTGGAAATATTTACATGTGTATTCCTATGTTTCATATATTTCTAATTCTTGAAAACACTAAACAAATCCTAAAAATCTTTTTTGTATTTTAAATTACTACCATTGACCTCTCTTTTATATAATTAAAGCATTGACCATGAGTGAGTTTGCAACGACAAAAGGAGATCCCAATTTTATGGATGACACTTATTTTCCCGTTGCAATGCACGGGCCCTTTTGCTAGTGTATTTGAAGAATTTAGTACCAACAGAATTTTCCGCAACTAACAGTGTTCACATATGTCATGGTTGAATTCTGTTTATTATTGAAAACCTAAGATTAGAAGTGTACACCGAGAGTCATGATTAGAAGTTGAATTCTAAAGGATGAAATAATTGATTTTAGGTCATAATAAATCAAATCAAATGTGATGATTTTCTCTCCCGTTGCAACGCACGGACCCTTTTGCTAGTTAACCTAAACTAACTATTATTTTAGCGGGCTAATTGACAGTGGGGCCCACTGTCAGTGTCACTGTGTTTAACTAACTAACTCATTAGGCCCTAATTAAGTCGGTGCCACGTCAGCAACGCTGGCGCTAAACGCCGGTGAACAACAGCGATGGTGGAGGGCCTCAGGAATCGCCGTCTAGCAACCAAACGACGCGCGGGCAGGCGCGTTTGGTAGCTGGAGCTAACCCGCGTCCAGCGGAGACGGCGAGGGTGGCCGGGGTAGCCTACAGATACGGCGGGGAAGAGCAATGCCGCGGCCGGAGCTCGGGCCACGGTGGAGGTGGCGCTACAAGGCCAGGCGGGGCGAACCCGTGGGTGCTGCTGGTTCTGGGGGACGAGGCGAGCACGTTGGTGATGCTGGGGCGAGGTGGAAAGCTCAGGAGCATGGAGCTCCTCGGCCATGGCGGCGGCTGGAGCTCGAAGCTCGCTGGGATGGCAGATAGCAGACGGAATGGAGGGGCGAGCGTAGGGGGAGGAGAAGGAGCTCACAGTGAGTCTAATGGAGGGCTCAGCAGCTCGGGGACGCATTGGAGCGAGCGGGGCGGCGAGGCGGATCTCCGGCAGCCGACGGTGAAGATGACGACGAGGCCGACATTGTGTTGCTCCCGGGCTTGTGTGCGTCAAGCAGAGGACGTAGCAAGGGACGGCAGAGCTGCCGGTCATGCTTCTGTGGAGAGCCAGCGGCTGTGGCTATGCGTGCGACGGTGGTACGGCCATGACGGCCTCGGTTCTGAGGTGGAGGGCGAGCGAGGAGGCGGGGAGGGTGATCAGAGAGAGAGGGAGAAGGTTCAGGGTATCCAGGGAAGCTCCACGACACAAAATGAGGATGCAGGAGGCGTCGATAGTGCGAAGCAGAAGGTGGAGGCCTCCACGGGTGCATGCGCGTGTTCGCTCCTGCCTACTTGCAGGAGGAAGATAACGAACGAGGGGGTAAGTGAGTTGGGCCTCTGGTGGTCTGCTATAGTGGTGAGCTGGCCAGGTAAGCTCTCTGCTTCTCTTTGTTAGTTTTCTTTCTGTTTTTCTAATTTCTTCCTTTGTTTTGGGTTTAGTAAAAATACTAAATCTTTTTCTGAAAATCCTGAAATAAATTGTGGGCACTTTTGAAATATTTCCCAACAGCCCTCAATGGTTTTCAGGAATTGTTTGAGCATTTAAAATATTTATAGGAATTAAATGACCAAATTCAAATACTGTATGATTTAATTCAAAAATATAGAGTGACCTAGAAAAATGTGCACCATTTATGGCAGAGGTTTTCACCCATTTCAAAAATGATGAACTTTTCTGAAGGGCATTTTGGGTTCATTGAAAATATTTTTATTTGAACCTAGTTGAATTCGTTTGGTGCTAGGGTTTGGTCATCCCCATTTCAAGTTTCTCTGAAGAATACCATGATGCATGATGCTTCTAATGCAACTATTAGCAAGCAAATTCTAGGGCTGTCACAGCTCCACAGGCCCACCCTGCACCCGAACAAGTCAACCCTCGTACTCCCCTCCACCTGCGTCTTCCCCAGTTCTGGTACGTTCTGGTCGGTGGTCTCGACGTCGTCCTCCGCCTTGGTGCTCTCGCCACGGCGCCGCCGTCTATCATTCCCAACATGGTCAACAAAATGAGAGGAATCGGGAGACGACTCTTCGTCAAGAGGCTGAGAGTCTCGGGCCCATCAGCTCCATGGCCTAGGTTTTGTTGTTTAACATGCGCAGCCCACGACATGCAGACACAATTGATCCAGCTGGTTTTAACTTTTTTTTGGGGTCCAGCAGGTATCAAGCGGCCTCTAGGCCTCCTAGCCTAGCTTGCCTATAACATCAGCAGCCCAAGTTATGTTTGTTTTTTCAAGATGACGCACAGCTCAGTTCTATTTTTATATAAGAATGCAAAACCGAACCTATGTTTTCCCTTCAATAATAGTATATATATTTATATCTTATTTTATTACATATATATAATAGAAACAACATAAGGTTCTGTTAAACCTGTTGTTCGTCCAACCATTGTATAGACCTTCCCACTTTCTTTATTTTTAGTTTTTATTAATCCTATATCTGAATTTTCTCCCACTTTCTTTTTCGATGTAATCTGAGTTTTCTCCCAGTACTTTTCCCTAGAACCAACTCAACCGTCCCACGTCTAGCCTAAAAAATAATAATATTCCATGTCCTATTAACTCAACAAATCAAAATGATATTTATTTCATAAATCGAAAGTTCTTACAAAATAATAATAATAATTGTGTATATATATAACTTGGCAAGTTAACTCCTGGTGATTGCGTACATAAGCTTGCAAAGATTTTACTGACCAATGTAGTAAAAGACGTGCAACGATGTGTTTATGTTTTTATAACATTTCTCCGTCCAGCCCAACATGATATTTTCACCCAGCACAGCAAAGTCCATGGATTTCGAGAAAAATGCAAATGGGATTTAAATTCTAACATAATATATAAAAGGTCTACATAGACGCTACATCATTGTTTTACCCAGCCCACCAAATGGACTAAAAAACCAAATGGACTTGCTCACATGTGGGCCAGTAGGTCGAATCCTAAGCAGTGTCGCAAAAAAAAACAAAGGTCGAAGCCTGAGCAAGGCGTTGGATTTACATCCAACGGCCGGCATTCTTCTTCAGTATCTTGTCTTCTTCCTCCAGCGCTGCCGGGACCGCCTGCTCCAGCCTCCACCGTCCAGCAGCGCTGTTTTGCGTGCCACGCAGCAAAACGCTACCCCACTAACGTCCAGGCCATCCCTCTACTCCTCCGCACCTCTTGTTATTCTCTGCTGAGTGTAGGCCCACCCCGTACCCGAACCAGTCAAGTTTCCCACTCCTCTTCATCTGTGACTCCACTGCCGCGTCTTCCCCATCTTCGGGGCATTTCGGTCTGCGGCCTCGTCGTCATCCACCGGCCTTGGTGCGCTCGGCACGGTGTGGTCAACGTGGTCAACAAATGAGAGTCATCGGAAGATGACTGTATGTGGAGAGGCTGACAGTTGGGACGCACCACGCCCATGGACGCATGCATGCAACTGCATCCTTTTTACACTGAAAAATAATGTTTTCTCCCCCTAACAGCTGGGACCCATCAGCTACATCTTCGCACACAAGGAAGTGCGTCCTTATTATGGGCAAACAAAATATTCCTCCCCCTGACAGCTGGGACCCATCAACTATATCTTCGCACGCAAGGAAGTGCCTCCTTATCCTCCCTAACAACTGGGACCCACCCGGTCGAACCGTACGTAGGGTTGTCTCTCATGTCGCGAACATGTAGATACATACTGGTCGATTGGTCTCTCTGCAAGGATGAACCATGGACGAGCAAGGAGCGGCACGTGTGACGTAGACATTGAGGCAGTCCTGTCTAAATCATGTACATGTACGTACAGCCATGCTGCAAGAAAGTAAATACGGCTACGTACGTACATACGGGCGGGGTCTCGAACGCGTACAGTGAAGGCATCCTGTTCATTGGCGGCCAACCGGCTGGGTCGGAACGGAGGAAACCACGTCGTGTTCATCGGGAGGCAAGCGACTAGGTCGAAATGCGTCCTATTTATCGGGAGCCAACCGACTTGGACAGAACAGCCCAACTAGGGTCCTGTTCATCAACTCGGGGTCTCGCGTCCCGCAAAACAGAGTTCTCTTTGACTGCCTACGATCGAAACGGGGTCCTGTTCATCGAGAGGGGTCTGGAGTACCCCAAAACGGACGAAACGGAGTTCTCTCCAACCGCCTATGGTCGAAACGGGGTCCTGTTCATCAGGAGGGGTCTGGCGTACTGCAAAATGGATGAAACGGACTTCTCTCCAACCGCTTATGGTCGAAAGGGGGTCCTGTTCATCGGAGAGGTGTGTGGCGTACCGCAAAATGGGACTCCATGGGTTACTGTTCATCCACCGTCGACTTCATCCAGCCTCCACCAGCCACTGTTCATCCATGGGCTACTGGTCATCCAGACTCCACGGGGTCCTGTTCATCCACCCCAACCGGCTGGGTGTGTGTGGCGGCCTCCTCGGCCGGTCCTGTTCATCCATCGCAACCGCGTACTACCACGGGTCTTGTTCATCCAGCGGCAACTGCGTACTACCACAGGGTCCTGTTCATCCAGCGGCAACCGCCTACACACGGCCAGGGTCATGTTCATCCAACCCCCACCGGGAACTGTTCATCCACACCCAACCCAACCGGCTCGACTCACCACGTCTCGACTCGTTCTACGTATCGCGCGCGCAACCGCAACAGGCACTGTTCATCCAAAGGCAACCCAACCGGCTAGCTACGTCTCGCACGGGGGTTTGATCGGCTTCAGTAAGCAGCAGCAGCATCATCAATCGGGTTCAGTTAGCAGCGGAGTCAGTCGGGTTCAGTAAGCAGTGAAGGGATCAACGATCGATCGGCTTCAGTACGTAGGAGTGCGATCGCTCAGGTTCATGCCTCGCTCAGGTTCAGTTATAGCGAACATGGCTCGCACCACACGCGCGTACGAGAGAGAAACACGCAAACCACACTGCATCGCTCGGCCTGATCACCCACCGTAACCGGGAACTCCGCGAAAATTTCCTCGCCCTCACTTCTACCATGATTTTTTATGTCATGGACAGCCCAAAGAATGTCATGCAGGTGCGTACCCGGCCCACCCAGGACGAAAAGCCCATTTTCTATCATGATTTTTTATCACAGAAGTAGGAGCCCACCACATCTATGATGATACGTGTTTTTGTCAAAATTATCGTCATAGAAGTGTCATAACCATGATAGAAAAAAAATTCGTTCGGGCCTAAATGTCACGGATGTGTCTTTTTTTGTAGTGCAAGTTTGATATGCTCAAGGTTGTAATCTTCCAAGTGCCCACAAGATCTGCGAATTATAAAGACTTCTGGCTAATTGCGTTCTTCAATCGCGGTCTCGCCTATCTGATAGGTCACTACGGTAAATGGATAAATCTGCACGTCCATCACAGGATCATACATCCTCCATGGCTCTTTGATGCCATTGAACACAAGGGCTTCATTTACCCCGTGAACTCCTTCTATGGCTGGACGTATTACTGGCCTACTCCATTCATCGCTACAAAGGGCTGTTACAATAGTATGTTACTTTCCTATGATACCATGATGGCTTGCTTATATTACTATCAACATTTACTAAAAAAATATTCATGCTCATAACATGTTGTTGTTAAGATTGACTATAGTACGAGCCCTTTTTTATTTGACTCCAACTTGATATGATGTTGTTGGCTTCCTGGTGTCCCTACCCTTCCTAATCCCATAACCTTTCAAAGAAAAGTGGCATGGTAGTTGCAGGTGGTTCCTGGCTCAATCAGACGACGATGAACGATTGATGATCGTTCGCACGTATCGGACGTGTTGTTTCGCGGAATACAATCACAGTCGCTGCATGGTCTTTGAGCAGGATCCCAACTTCTCTGGGCCTTCGGGAATTTTTGACTGGAGGCCGGTAAGTAGCCTCAGCACACGCTCTCTGTTTCTCGGACTGAATTATCCGATTAACCAGGACATAACCGATGGCAAGGATCATGATGGCAGCACAGTTTCATTCATCAGGCAAAACTGTGTGTACACATCGTACCATGCGTCTCTCGATGCACCATACCCTAATATGTGTCATAACGATCTACAGCCCAAAGTAGGAGAGAGGGTCCCAAGTATCAGACTTCGACCTGTTGGCTGGAGTTTCCCCCGTCAGGCACCCATCTGGTTCAAGCCGTCAGCCAATCTCCACAGCTTAATAAATAGTAACGTCTAAGTGAGCCAGTTAGTTAGATGCGTACACTTGGTGTAGTAGGATCCTTATTTAGTTTTATGCATACACTTGTTCTTTTTTTGTAGCCCTTTTGTAATGTTTGCTGATGTTTGCTTTGGAAGAGAGAGCTCCATCTTTACTCTTCTGGCCTGCTTACTGCTTCTGTTGCACCCCCAGTTCTGGTTGCTGCTGCTGTTTTCAATGTACAATCAGTAATATAGTTCGTCTGTTGGTTGAATAAATGTGTTGTTAGAATGATAAAAACAATGTTTTGGAATTCATTGCACTGTCCGATCCTTTAGTGCCCCGTACGTAGCGCATACTAATTTTTTGGTACGGAACAAATTTTCCACTTGTCGATCACATGCAGCCTAGTGATTGAGGCCCAATAGAGAAGCCCATAATTAACTGGAAGGAAGGCTCTCACATGAATCCGGCCTAGGTACATGCTCATGGTCCCCTAAATATAAATAAAGGTAAATGCTCGTGCACAGGTTCTTTAAATTTATGATTTGAAAAGT
This sequence comes from Thinopyrum elongatum, assembly GCA_011799875.1. NCBI lineage: Eukaryota > Viridiplantae > Streptophyta > Magnoliopsida > Poales > Poaceae > Thinopyrum > Thinopyrum elongatum. The sequence goes on along the minus strand of CM022297.1, from coordinate 188,423,978 downwards.
AAAATTTTATCAGGAGGATATTATTTCCTATGAGAGTGTTGTTACATTCAGTCGATATTATTCTTAGGCAATTTTCTCCCACCATTTTCTTCCTGCAACCAGTGGACTATTATTGGGTCCCCACCAAGTTGAAGCCCTTGCAAATCGTAGTCAACGTGGTCAACATCTAACAATTTTTAGCGGCAAGTTGTACTAAATATCACATTTTTTCATAGCATTTGTTTGTTTTAGGGATTGTGCTGCCCAGGTATCCCGTTCGAATCCCATGTACCACATGTTTTTTGAGAAACCACGTTTTTTTCCTATGATAAATAGTTCCGGCCCATTATAATTTTTTGATAAGAATGCCCAACCCAGCCCAACACATTGGCGACACCACTTTAACCCAGGGCTGCTGAATGTGCTCGGGTTCACACCTCAAGAAGAAAAAGGTGCTCCGCTTCATTCTACAATAAGTTGTAGAGATATAAAATTAATTCTTATAATCCAGCGTAATGAGTTTTTGGGTCTGACCGATCCAACCGCCAAAACCAAACCTGCGCCGGTGGGAGCGCCTGTTCCTCCCTTCCATAGCTTATTGTGGTGCCATGCACGCACTGCCGCCCTGTCGTACCATGAAATGTTTGCCAGGCCATCCCTATACTCCCCCACATCCTATTCTTCTCCTGCGACGGCAGCCCACCTCGCACCAGAACCAGTGAACCCTCATACTCCCCTCCGCCTACGGCCACACTGCCGCATCTTCCCCGGCTCCTATTCATTCCCGTCCGAGGCCTCATTGTTGTCGTCCGCCTTGGTGCGCTCGCAACGGCGCCGCCGTCTGGGCTTGTGAACATTGTGAATCGGGAGAGGACTGTAGTTATGAGTATGACAGTACAGACCCACCAGGTCCACTCCCGAACGCAAGCAAGTGCCTCTTTACTATCAGATGCACCCCTCATTTTTTTAACTCTAATCCACCCTGCTAATATCTGGGACCCACACCATTGTCAACGTATAGTCAATTAACGACAGAACTGCACAAGGAGCGGCTGACACCTGGGACCCAGCAGCTATAGTAGTTTTTTTCATTGTTCATACGGAGCATTTTTTTAGGACTTGTTCAGATGGAGCAGGGTATAAACTAGGTCGTGTGGTCTGTGTGGCCCATCTAACAACATGACCAGCCCAGCAGTTTTTTCTTTGGGAAAATAGGTAGCCCACCATTTCTTTTTGAAGAATACCCAACCTAGGCCTATTTGTTTTCTCTGACTTACTGGGCTGCAGATCTTTCAAGACGAGGAGGGATGCATTCCAGCCTGGCTAGAATATGGGTAGTAAATATTAAAAGTAATATGAAATGGGCTACAAATTCCCACAAAAAAATAGCAAATGGGCAATCAGTTTCATTTTTTGTTTTTGTTCTTCACTGAGATTTTATATTTCATTGGATTTTAACATAATATTAATTTATTTTTAAATTAGTTTTAATATGGCTCCTCATTTTGGGATTAAAGATATTTCGTACTGCTCCGCTGTGATGGACAGTTCTGTCGTTGGAGCAGCTTCGGTGAGGTGTACGACGGCAAGGCTGAAGCAGGACAAGACATACAACGTTAATCTGGAGTGGGAATCTAATAGCACCTGCAATAGATGATGTAAAATACATCACCAAAAAGTGCTAGATGTAAAATGCATCAGCCGCGCCGTGGCCGCTCTGACAGATGCTGTAAATACTATTGACTTCGAACTTAACTGAAGAAATATAACTTTACAGTCAAAACTGAATTTTACTGTTGAAACTGAATTTTACTGATGAAACTGATTGAACTAGTAGCAGAGCACTGCAATAGAAGTTTAGGGCATTCGAGCACTGATAGCAGAGAAGCAGTGATCTAAATCAGCAGCCGCTCGAGCAGGGAACACACCAGCAGAGAGCAGCTCGTGCAGCAGCACCACGAGCGAGTGCTAAAGCAGCAACTCCTGTAGCTACAGTAGGTCATGTAGCAGCAGCAGCAGTGCGAGCGAGAGCAAGAGCAGAGCAGAGCAGCAACACGAATGAGAGCAAGAGCGGAGCAGCAGCACAAACAAGAGCAAGAGCGGAGCAGCAGCGTGATCGAGAGCAAGAGCAGAGCAGAGCAGCAGACACAACGAAAGCAAGAGCAGAGCAGCAGCGTGACCGAGAGCAAGAGCAGAGCCGTAGCGCGTGCGAGAGCCGAAGCAGTAGCAGCAGCAGCGCAAGCGAGAGTCGGAGTAGCAGTAGCTAGTGCTGGTGTGGAAGTCGCTGGCGAGGAAGCAACGACATGGGGGAGAGACGCCATGGAGGAAGTGGCCGGCAACGGCGCCGTCGATGGAGACCCGCCATGGCTGCTTGTTATCGAGCACCGGCAGCCCTGTGAGATCGAATAAAAGTTAAAATGCAGCGGTGAGTGCAGAACCTCCTTGGTGGCACCGAGTAGGCCTTGGCTTCATCAGAGGAATTGGTGAGGGTGTTGCGGTTCCGGTGGGGCAGGTGAAGACGGCGCTGTGGGGATGGAGGTGGCGCAATAGACGAGGCGAACATCAGGGCAGCTCCTTGGAGGTCAAGGATGGGGCGGCTGATCCGGCGGGATGACGAGATCAATGACGGATCCTCATCTGTTGCGGTGGATGAAGGACCTCGAGCTGTTGCTGTGGACGACGTTGTCGGGGAAGAGTCTCCGGCTGGGCGGCGGTCGGGAGGCCGACGGAGGAGCGTGGGGTTTCGCGGGTTTTGGCGACCTTGGTGTACGAATGGGAGGGAACGAAGGGGAAGGTAGGGGGAGCCATTGCTTAGGGACGCACTTGTCTGAAATGTGGGGTAAGTTACGAACATACCCCCACGGTTTTGACCACGCGACGTCGAGGCGGCATTTCCGGCTGAGGGGTAAAGTGGGATTTCACGTGTCTGGGCTGCGGGACCGATTTCGGATGAGGAGGGAGTTTTCGCGCGCGTTGAAATTTCGGGATAACAAGGCACGACACGGGTTGAAGAGGCGGGAGTTTCGCAGCAAAAGAGACCAAAGATACCCTAGCTTGAAAATTTCGGGATAATAAGGCGCGGATTCCATGTTCGGTTGAACAAACATGACGTGTAAAGAAAAGACAATTCATACAAGATACAAGAGAGTCATGTCCCCTTTTACTATATTTCTATAAATGCCATGGAAAAACTACAAGAAAAATGTAAAAAAATCAGGAGAACAAGATTAGCATGTACAGTACCAAATCAATTCGCACATCCCTCAACAACAATAAAAAACAAATCAATTCCCACCACAAGAAAGATTCATGTCCCTTTTTATATGATTACAAATGCCAGGAATTTTTGAATCCACGTTATGTTGAATTCGAATATATCGTTAGGTGATCTTGCGGTTTATAATGGATGTACTCCTACATTTTGGTCTTCCATCTTATATGAACATTTTTTACTCCACCCTATGGACTAAATTTGTCGTCTACCATATGGACTAAATTTGAATCAATTTTCCCTATTTGAATACGATTGTTGTCAAGTTATACCATCATTTAAATATTATCTTGACAACAGAAAACATGCATATAGTAGTAATCATATTTAAATATGAACTACATGTACCATACGATCTCTAATTCAAATATTTGTATCCATTTTATGTTGAATTCAAATCACAGTACATTGGTCTAGGTAGCGAGATGTTCGGGATAATCTAAACCCTATTTTCATATGTATAATGTGTTTAACACACATAGCAATGCATCCCCCCCCCCCCCCCGCACACACACACAACACTTAGATGTTAGCTTTGAAAGCCACACATTATCTCAAATTCGAATAGTTATGTCCATGCGCAGATGCAATGTGGTCAGACGATGCCTGCCATCGGTATCGCAAATTCAAATCGATTTGGCCTTGTTCGATGTGAATATAGTATATAGCACATTTGATTCAAAACCACACCAGGCATATCTGCATTATATTCATGCATGCATGAGTTACAAACATCATGAGCTCTTATTCAAATATTTGAATCCACTTTTATATTCATTATCGTCTCTGTGAGTCTTCTACATGCACACACACGCACACACACACTCCTCCTCCCTTCGTGGATACCAATAACTTTCCTATCATGCATGGATATATGCCCACACACTCCCCACCACTTTGCATCCTCTACATCGCGCACACACGTTCTTGTCCTTCAGGTCGGTCTCCCACGATCTCCCTATGTCTCCATCTTTCCAACACACACCGATCGATATACCCCTATAGCTAGGTAGGCCTGCCTACGACACACATAGCCCCACCCCTGCTCTCACCATCCATGCCTCCCGCCCTAACTCTGAGGCACGCGGGCACTGTTGCCCCCCTTGTTGTTATCCATCTTGTACTCGTACAGTGTCACAACCTATCTGCACCCCCCCACTACACACACACCTCTCCCTAGCTGCCTTCGTCACTCCGGGTGTTCTTTATCTCTGACACATGCATGCATGTGCACCAATCGATTTCCCTCTATGTGCGGCCAGGTCTCTCGCTATTTTCCCACACAAAACATCTGATCTATATCTCTAGTTAAGTCTCCCCCTCTCTACCCACGTACACATCGACCAAACCACGACCTCTCTACATAGGACTGCCTACCACACACACATTAATTGCCCCTCCCCGTCTCATCATCCATGCCTTCTGCTTTGTCTATCGACGATACAAGTGCGCCCACACACGTTATCGTCCCCTATCTTTAAATATCGATCTCCCACTTGTACTCCTTCATTGTCTTCGCCTAGTTGGCCTCTTGCATCATCTTCCAATATGCACCCCCCACTTTCCTAGAGCTTGTACACTCATAGAGTTCTTCCCTCTATCTGTGTGTATCGATATGTTGCGTAAACGATCCCTCCCCCTCTCTTCTCGTATATCGCCCCCTCCACATACATATACTATGTATTTAGGCCTCTCTTTGACAGAAACATATGTATAGAGGCATGTCGGACACACCATCTCCCTCTCTATCTCTAACACACCCACATGTTGTACATGATCGAATCTTGCGGCTGGATAGAGCAATGAATCACCGAGTTGTATGAAAAGAGGGCTAGGTGGAGCCGTGGAGGACAGGTATGAAGAGAAGAGGTGCACGCACGCACACACTGCCTCCCTCACACACACGCGTGGGTACACGGTGGAGCACATTTCTCTAAGGAGAGTTAGCCCTCGTGATAATTTGACGCATGTTGACAGACTTGTTAGATGACGTGGCACTAGTACTTTGAGCATGGTTAATAGTATAGCCAACAACCGGCTATATGGAGTTGCCATGTCATATATAGTCAACCTAATAGCCAACGTGTATAGTATAGCTACTACCTCCGTCCTGGTTTATAGGTCCCTTTTGCAGTTTGTGCCAAATTTTGACCAAAGATTTAACTAATAAAATATTAATGCATGTCAACAAAATTATATCATTGGATTCGTATTTGAACATAGTTTTCAATGATATAATTTTTGTGCCATACATGAACATTTTGTTAGTTCAATCTATGATCAAAATTTGACACGAAATACAATGAGGACCAATAAACCAGGACGGAGGTAGTAGTTGCTAAGCAGTACTACTTTATTAATGCATGGCCCACTGTACACTGTCACAACTTGTATAGTCTAGCTAGTTGCTGTAGCCGGCTATTAATCTACAGCCCGCTTCCCTTCACTCTCCTCTTCTCTCTCATCCAACTCAATACAAATATGATTGTTTAATCATTATAGCCTGCTGACTGTAACTTATTATACTTGCTCTTCCGGTACGTGCAAAGCAATTAGGAACAAAATACTAGGAAGTTTTTGTTTTGGGAGATGTCTCTCTTTTTCAGTCAATATATTTTTGAATAAAATGATGGGGGAGCTCAATGAAGCCACGTGGCACATGTGGAGGTGTTGTTTGCCAGCTTCTTGCGTGGTTTGATCACACTGACGTGATGGTGCTTCCAGAAGAATGTAGACATTGCTGGGTACAATGAGGTTACTGTAGACGTGAATCCCAACCATTCCGAGGCACTTAGACTGTTGGATCAACATCAATGAACGGCTAATATCGCGTCACTCATGAAATTGAGAATTTCTAAACTGATTAAAGAAGTAGCCAGCAGCGGGCTACTCATTTTTTGCTCTGAGAGGTTGCGGGCGTCTGGCTTCGCCACAACGGCCTCTGTTAACGCGGGCCCACATATGTGTCCGAGAAACGATTATAATGAGGATTTCTAGCGACCGATCTCATTAAGGAGGCAAACCAAGTGTTACCCTTTACAAATTAAGTTAGGCGGTAAACTTACAGCCCATCGCGCTGGCATAGCCCCAACACACGGTCGGTGCGGCCCGCCGCTCACCGAAGGGACGCGCATCGGCTTGGTGTGTCACTGACATGTGCGACGCATGTAAGCAGTAGCAACAACACACGGTTGGTCCGCCGCTTAGCATGAACAGATGGTATGTCTAGCCCGCCGCTCACCGAAGCGACGCGCATCGGCTTGGTACATCACTATATGTTCGACCGCATATGAGCAGTAGCAAACCGATAGTCCAAGTTCCCCCGCCTACCGCGCGCCTAAAGCCGGCCTTTTATTGTAGATCCCATTAAAAAAATGAAGATTGCACATAGGAGCAGACCATGGTAGTTGCGAACGCTCGAGTGGCAGTTTCATGGGTAGGGGAGGGGCGTGGTGTGGCAGTTTTGTAATATGCCATGGCAGTTCTTTTTCTACTGCAGTGTACGTGCAATAACTGGCACTGTCGGATACATATCTTACAGTTATTGGGGCATTCGCCAGGAATAGCCTCGTGGCGAGCTATTGACTACTCTTTTTTTCACACGCATTACATCGACACATATTATCTCTCTCCCTCTTTCCCACGCACACACCTAGTCTCTCGGGACTTCTCGCACACACCATCTCTAGCTATCTAGGTCGATGCCACTGACATACACTGTGTTTAGTACATTGTACACAAAGAGAAGAGGTGCACGCACGCACTCGTCCTCTCTCACACACGCATCTATAGCTACGAATTGTAGTGTTGTCAACCATCCGATTGGCTCTATCATAGGTTCATGTTGCTCCTTGGCCTTGATATTGAGAAGTTTAAAACATAGAGGCTCAGCTGGAGGAGCAATGTTTTGGTTAATGTGCGGGCCGCACACGGCACCAACACGACACGAGCTTGGTCTGCCTGGTGCGTAGTCGGGTGAGTACTACTAGTAGTAATACTTCTTTGTTGTGTCACATCAACTCGCAGAAGTATGCAACACTTCCTCAACAAACAAGCATATAAGCAGCTTATACTCCTTACCCAAAGCATCTTTATATCCAACAGACACCAAATATCCCTTCGACTGTTGGAAATTACTTTAACTGTTGATCTGATGTCGAAGTAATTGCTGCATCGCCACCAAAATCCACCATCTCTTAACCTAAAGTAGACTGAGCTAACCCCTATATTAGCATATTACTAAGATAAATAGAAGGAACTGTTGAATCATTTAGGAGGTGAGCTTGTCAATCTGAATGTGGAGGGACACCGTCCTTAACAACCCAGCACGGACCTGCAGCTTGGGCGGCACTATGAAGAAGGTCAGCTCCTGCACGGCAAGGGCGCTGGGCTCCTTGCTTCTTGTCACCTCGATTTACACCTTGACGGCGTCGGTCCTGCCTTTGGGCTCCCCCGGCGGGCCGTTCGCCCAAACCTTGGCCGCGTAGTGTGGTGGTGGGGACGCCCCCGCTCTAATGTAGATGACCGACACGGCGATAGGTGCGCCAATGTCGAGCACACCGCCGACCATGAAAAATACGCGATCGTCCTCCTCCGCAAACAGCAAGTACCGCAGCTCCGACACCGGCACTTACAGCTGGAGCACCTTGCCATACTGGATCCTGTGCACGGGCATGGGACGCACGATGCTGATATGGTGGGGGAGCGCCGGCGGCGGGCCTTCATAGCCACCGACGGGCGCGTGGCATTTGCAGGGCGCGAGCGGACACACGCTCTGGTGATCGGCGAGCTTGTGGTAAGTGACGTAGAGCCCATAGCCTTCATGCGGACACTCCACCCTCACCGAGGAGAGGACGGCGGCCATCACCGTGTTGCGCATGTCGAAGCTGCTGCCGCGCTCGCACTTCTGGCACTGTCGCTGGTTCCCGGGGCGCTCGCCACGACAGTCCGCGCAGGCCAGGTGCCCTCCCTTGCACTGCACAAATCAATCGAACAACACATCAATCAAGAAACCCACACCTTGCTCGATCAGCCAAACGGACGAGGTGTATTTGAACCTCGTACACTGGAGGCTTCAAGGGGCGAAGGCACAAGGGGCAGTGGAGCAAGGTGAGGTCTATAGAGACATCCATCGTCGGGTCCTGTTCCGTCGGCATGATCTCACCCTCCTCGTGCACCACCATCTCTCGCTTTAGGGCCAGGGCAAAGTTTTACAATCACATATTCATACTACTTCAAGGTGTATTAAATCAACACATGCAAGTATCAAAAGGAAAGTCACGGCATGCATGCATGCGTTGTAATTAATGCATCAGTAAACGCAAATTATAGAAATATATCAAGTGCACTGCTTTGACGTGTCGTGTCAACTCGTACAACAAGGAGAAGCTTGATTACAACGACCTCTCCCTCACCCATGAGCGTGCTAGCTCGTAGGACTAGGAGAAGCTTTGGCTACACGCTCTCCCTCCCGCACGTGGTGGACATGCAGCAGTTCATTCGGTGTCAGATGGCCAGAAGCATACTAGTAGTACTCCACTGTAGTAGTACCATCATTGTTCGACTTCCCGAAGAGGCGAAGAGCCAAGCGCAACCCGAACGCTCGTGTGGCAGTTTCATGTGCAGGGGAGGTAGTATAGTAACATAGTCTAGGATAGCGTGTACCAAGCTTAAAATCTTTGGAGTCGGCTCCATGTTATGAGGCCATCTCGAAGCATTTTTTGATTAAAATAATCTTCTGGCCTACCTATCATCCTGGTTATTGTAGTTTGCACGCTGATCTGGTCAAGAGAGGAATATATATTTTAATTTGTGGTGGGGTAAATGTTAGAGGTTGCAGCAAATATTGTACAATGTGTGTCTTTTAGCCAAGTTTAGAGGCAAGCATGTGGGGCCCGTGCTATGATGTGTCACGTCAACTCGTACAACAAGGAGAAGCTTGATTACTAGTAGTACGCCCTCTCCCTCGCCCATGCGCGCGGTGGCTCGCAGATGAGGAGAGGCTTTTGCTTTTACTACTCCTACAACAAGCTCTCCCTCGCCCACGCGGTGGACGGGACATGCAGCAGTTGATTCGATACTTTAGAAGTAGTAACATCATTGTTCGACTTCTCGAAGAGGCGAAGAGCCAAGCGCACCCCGAACGTGGCAGTTGTGTAGGGGTGGGGCATGGTGTGGCAGTTTTGTGGCAATTCTTTTCTACTACTGTTTGCGTCTAATAGGTGCCACCGTCGGATGCAGATCTTACGTTTATTGTGGCGATTGCTAGTAATAGTCATCTTACGAAAATCAAATAATCCCAAAACAAACCCGACCACGTTTCTTGTTTCTAGACATGAATAGGAATCAACCAATGAGAGACGTGGGACGTAGTACCTAGCACGGCATGCAGCGGTGAGTTGGAGCATGCATCTTCTCTCTATCTCTTTCCTCACATTTATTGCATCTGCCTTGGAGCACGCATATAGCCTGGCTCTTGCATGAGAGCCCACTCCCCTTACTTTTTTATGTCTCTCTCCTCCACCTAGACAAAATTGCCATGTAAGCAGGCTATAAGCCCACTATTGTACTTGCTCTTAGGCTGGTCATAGTGGGGAGTAACTTAGACTAGTAACATGCTTTTGTTACTAGTCCATGTTACTACCTTTATAATGGGTAGTAACATATGGATGGTAACATACAAGCCTTCATTAATTGAGACATAGACTCATTTTACCTCGGGGTGTGTTATGTTACAGTAACATATTAGGCCCCTCCCAATGTTCCACCTTATACAGGTGCTAAGCTTGCCATGTAGGCAAAAAAGATGATGTGGCAAAGTAATTAAGAGGAGAGAGATGGGTGTGGTGACCCCAGGAAGAAACAATGCTGATCGCGGGAACCTAGATAAAACACTTAAATGAAAGAAGCCCACCAATGCATGGATAACTTTAGTTGCTAAATCATTAAATGAAGGATGCTTAGCTACAACAAGTTAAGCACCTTTGCATTGGGGACTTTAGTTGCTTAGCTCTTTAATATGCTTAGCACCTCATCTTAGCACTAGTGCATTGGAGGAGGTCTTATTATGTTACCACAAGCATCTCTCCCCTCATTAACTCCATGCCACATAAGCAAAGTTGTCTTGGGATGTGTCATGTTACTACCTAATAGTATATCCCTGTAAACCGGAAAGGAGGGACTACTCCCTCCGTTCCTAAATATTTGTCTTTTTGGAGATTTCAACAAGTGACTACACCGTAAATGAGTACATACGCAGCAAAGTGAGTGAATCTACACCATAAATAAATATGTATTAAGTTCTCTCGTTTTCCTCTCCACCTTGGTCACGGTGCACAATATTGAGTATACTACTACTACTACTGACTAGTCTCTTTTTGACACGCATTTACATCGGTACGGCTTGAATGCAAACGAGGGAGAGGGTAGCGGTTCCCGAAATGTTGAACGGTCAATGATGCCTCCGCATTCAATTAGCATGCAGATGTACAATAAGTAATTGGAGAAGCAGAATGGAGCCAGCACGATGTGAATGCAACGCAGTTTGGACTCTCATATAAAGGCGCCCCACCAGTCCAATCCATCTACTCCTAGTCTCTGCACAACACTGCCCACTCCAATCCAAGACCAAGACCAAGTGACCAGAAGCCACATGCACCCATGGCGTCGATGGACGCGAGCGGAAGTCGGCTGTGCCAGATCGTCCAAGACGTCGGCCTGAGGCCCCACACCACGCAGCATTTCCAGACAATGCTGGCGACCACCGGCATCATAGCCCTCGTCGACGCCGGCTTTGCCTCTTGCATGTACGAGATGATGGTCGGCTCCATCCGCAAGTTCACCGCCGTCAAGAAGCGCACGGACGACATTGCCGTACTGCTCCAGCCCACGCTCCCAGGCTTCTCGTTATCTGCCACCCTCATTGGCCTCCAAGGTGACGAACTCTTTGAAGCACTGGTGGCCCTGCAGCTGCCGGAGGTCGCGACGAAGAATGTGCACCTCGAGGCCGCGCTTGCCGTGCAGCGCCTCGCCATGCAAGAAACTGTTGACCTGCACATACACGTCTACGAGGAAATCATCTACTTAGGCCACTACAAGGCCAACGAGGACAGAAAGACGTTGGCCTTCTTCTAGTGGCTGGAATCTTTGGACGCCATTGTTCAGAAGCCCGTCGACCTGGCCAGGAAAGCCGCTGCTACTTAGCCGCTGTTCGGTGGGCCGGTGCCCTGAGTCGAGGAGGTGGACGTCGTCGATGGATGCATCTTTCTTTTTGCCTCCTATAACCAGCACTGCATCGCCTCGTGGCCTTAATGTTTTATTAGTGTATGGCATTTTTATTCCAGCCGTAAATGACATGTGTGATCCCTTGCTCTTATTTGGCGTTAATTATATGTAGTATCACTCTATTCGTCCTGGTGTACTACCTAGGTCCTGGTTTATTAGTCCCTTTTGTAATTTATGCTAAATTTTGACCAAAGATTTAACTGACAAAATGTTAGTGCATGTCAACAAAAATTATATCGTTTGATTTGTATTTGAACATAGTTTTCAATAATATAATTTTGGTGACATGCATGAACCTTTTGTTAGTCAAATTTATGGTCAAAATTTGGCACAGATTACGATGGGGAGCAATAAACCTGGACGGAGGTAGACTAGTCCATCACCATCGTGTTTTGTGTCTAATTTTGACTTCAGCGACCCAACCTACATGGAGGGAGTACTGTATATATTGGTGCAACAACCAAACTTATATATTCAAAACTGAGCGTTACTACAAGTCACGAGTTCAAAACGAGAAAGTGGAACAAGTACAGCATGCCTGTGTCGTTCGCGTCGCACCCCCACACGGTCGCGGTGCACAATGTAGTAAATGACTTGTCTCTTCTTGACCCGCATTTACATTGATACGGCTTGAATGCCAAGGAGGGAGAGGGTAGTAGTTCCCGAGACATTGAACGGTCAATGACTCAATTAGCATGTAGAGGGAATCAATTGGAGAAGCAGAATGGAGCCAGCACGATGTGAATGCAACACAAATTTGACTCTCATATAAAGGTGCCCCACCACTCCAATCCATCTACTCCTAGTTTCTGCGCAACACTGCTCACTCAAATCCAAGACCAAGTGACCAGAAGCCACAAGCACCTATGGAGGCGACGGACGCGAGCGGCAGTCGCCTGTGCCAGATCATCCAAGACGCCGGCCTGCGGCCCTGGACCGTGCAGCATTTCCAGACGGTGCTGGCAACCACCAGCGTCGTAGCCCTCGCCGACGCCGGCTTCGCCTCTTGCATGGACGACATGATGGTCTGCTCCATCCACAAGTTCACCGCCGTCAAGAAGCGTGCGGACGACCTTGCTGTATTGCTCCAGCCCGTGCGCCCAGGCTCCTCATTGCTTGCCACCCTCATCAGCCTCCATGGTGACGAACTCTTTCAAGCCCTGGTGGCCCTACAGCTGCCGGAGGTCGCGACGAAGAATGTGCACCTCAAGGCCGCGCTCGCCGCGCAGCGCCTCGCCATGCAAGAAACCATCGACCTACACATCCACGTCTACAAGGAAATTGTCTACATAGGCCACTACAAGGCCAGGGAGGACAGAAAGACGTTGGCCTTCTTCCACCGGCTGGAATCTTTGGATGCCATTGTTGAGACGCACGTTGACTTGGCCACGAAAGCCGCTACTACTTTGCCGCCGTTCGGTGGGCCGGCGCCCTGAGTCGAGGAGGAGGAGGTCATCGATGGATGCATCTTTCTTCTCGCCTCCTGTAACTAGCACTGCATCGCCTCGTGGCCTTAATGTTTTATTAGTGTATGGCATTTTTGTATGTAGTATCAATGTCTTCATCCTGGTGTCCTACCTAGGTCCTGGTTTATTAGTCCCGTTTGTAATTTGTGCTAAATTTTGACCAAAGATTTAACTGACAAAATGTTAGTGCATGTCAACAAAAATTATATCGTTTGATTTGTATTTGAACATAGTTTTCAATGATATATTTTTGGTGACATGCATGAACCTTTTGTTAGTCAAATTGATGGTCAAATTTTGGCACAGATTACGACGGGGAGCAAGAAACCAGAACGGAGGTAGACTGGTCCGACACCATCGTGTTTTGTGTCTAATTTTGACTTCAGTGACCCAACCTACATGGAGGGAGTACTGTATATATTGGCGCGACAACCAAACTTATATATTCAAAACTGAGCGTTACTACAAGTCCCGAGTTCAAAATGAGAAAGTGGAACAAGTACAACATGCCTGTGTCGGGTTAGGATCCTCTGCAATAGCGCACCATGCAGTACGGTCATTGCCGTGTGGACCCGGCCCCACATGTCATCCGCACTACAGCACCATACAGTACTGTAGAGGATCTCAACCCTACCATTCGCGTGGCACCCCCACACGGTCTGTCTGGCACGCCGCTCAAGCTAGGGAACGCTTGTTGTCTTAGCATTTTCACTGTCAGCTGGGCCCGCAGTTGAGCAAACCAACTTTAGGCAAATCCCCACCCCGCCCACCACGCGTCGGCTGAGTTAGAATTGGAAGAGAGAAACAGGGAGAAGAGCTAGCTGTAGCACAAACGCTGTTGTCAGATGGGACTCAAGTTGATAGAATAGGAGTACTGAGTACTCGTACCTCTTTTTTTTGAGGGAAAAAGCAGTCGTACATCTAGTATGAGTACTACCACTAGTTGGGTGCGCGCGACCTATACCTGTCATCACTTTAGGTATCCTTTTCGAACCATAGCTATGCTTCATAGTACATATTTTTTCACACATTTATCCTCCTATATGTACTCCTAGGCTATTTCCACGTGCTTCCTTTCGCCGACATGTGGGACATAGAGCATCTGGGTCGTAGTGCATGCACGACTCGGAGCATATGCAACCATGCCGGCGTACTTTACATTTCAGACCTCACGAATTGCATGCACACCCACCGCAGAAGAATAAATAAATAAATGAATTACTACATGCAAACCGGATTATTTTCATAGAAACCGGAGCACGTTCATTAAATTTTGGACATAACACATTTATAAAAAACGACCGGACCTAAACCAGTCTAAGGGCCTCTTTGATTCCCAGGATACTGAAAACACAGGAATGGGGAAAGTATGATGGAGAAGAACCAAGAGGAGGAGGAAGAGGAGGAGTACTGTACATGCTAGAGACTGGACTGTAGCACATTGTTTTTATGGCCATATCACCACATTGTTTTCTATGGCCTATCGCATGCTGGTTCACTGGGACATGAGTAGTAGTACTAGTATATACACAATTTATACTACATGATTCTTTGCTCCTTCTTACTTCGCCGACATGTGGAAGAGCCAACATCTGGGTCGACGTTTCATGCACCAGATTAGAGTGGGGAATGGAAGGGGGGCATCACCCCGGTCGTAGCGCCAGTAATTAATGACTATAGTGAGTAGTCATATCACAAGACCCCGTCTTTCCAGCAGTAACGCGCCGTCAAATCGCACATCCCTACCTTTCCAGCAGTAAGTTGAATCCGCTACTCCCTCACCCTCCTCGCTTCTCTGTCAAACCGGCTACACGAAAACTGCCACGCGTACTGCCAGGGAAAAGCCCCGCCCTCAACTTTTAACTACTCATAGCATAATTTTGTATCGATGAATTGCGCCATGGAGCAGAAAACCGAAAGAAAAATGTGGTACATGTAAACAAATACTCCCTCCGTCCTTGAAAAAGTGTACTTCCAACTTTGTTGGAGGGTCAAACTATCTCAAAGTTTGACCTAGTTTGTGCAAAAATATGTCAATGCTTGTGAAACCAAATAGGTATGTAACAAAAATATATTTTATCATGAATCAAATGCTACTAGTTTGATGGCATGAATGTTGGTTTGTTATTGTATAAATACGGTCAAACATAAAAAATTTTGAATTCCAACAAATTTGGAAGTACACTCTTTCAAGGACGGAGGGAGTACAGTTCAAGCTCTAGCTAGCGATTCAGAATGTAAACCGTGCATGTGTTTATACGTATAGATTACTTCAAAGTACTGAGTCCATTGATGCATTGTGGTAAAACTGTACCATCGATATCTCAAAGCCAAAATAGTTCGAGCTTGTTCGTTCTATATAAATAGTACTGTATGTTTATTCACCCGTGGGGTTGTTCAATGGATGGAGGGCCGGGGAGCACAAGTGAACAATACTAGTACTAGTAAGTAGGAGTAGTATAGTTAGTCACGTTAAATAGAGAGTTTCTTTTCTTTAATGCCACGTATGCAAATTGAAACGCTTGTTGTGGAGAGAAAAAGATAATCACTCCACTATATATGTAGGCAGGGGCCTGAGCGCTTGCTTTACTAGGGTTTCTCTCTTCATTCTCTCATCCTCTCCAGATCTAAACAAGACAGCGGTAGCGACATTTTCTCTCTGCTCACCGATGGTCACAAATCTGGCCGGATCCCTTCGGCCGGTGTGTGTAGGGGACTAGGTGCATCGTTCACGCGGTCATCGGCGGCGAGGGAGGAAACCCATAGCTGCCGACGGGTCCCGATCCTCTGCCCGTGTCGTTCTCTCCGACACAGCGCCGGCTCCGGAGGTCCTCCGACCCTTCTTCCTCTCTGCCGTATTATGGGAAGATCCGACCTGCCGCTGGCCTCCTAGCCACATCCTGACGACCCTCAGGTATAAGTTCCTTCGAAAGCGGCCTTGCTCTACTGCCCCAGCTCCCCACCTGTCTGCATTTGGATCTTTTTCTACTACCATCAGCTCTTCCAAAGCCACCTAAATTTTTAGTATTATTAGTGGTAAAGCTACTTCATGCAGTCGAATCTAGGACTTGGTTCAAACAGCAAAGAAAGGGGGTAAATTTGTACTAGCATGAATCTAGGACTTGATTCAAAGAGGAAATAACAGGGGGGAAGTAGTAGAGACTGGATACCCAACCGGTCTCTTGGTTGAAAAGGGAAATAAAGGGCAAAGGTAGTACAAACTGGATAAGGAACAGATCTATTATTGGTTGAAAAAAGGATAGAAAGTGGCGGCTGGTGGACAAGTCAATAGAGTATGTCACTATGTCCAGGATTAGATTTGCTTCCCTCACATAGTAAAAGGTCTCCAGGATTAGATTTGCTACCCTCACAGAGTATGAACAAACTCGGCATCACCACTTTATGCCTCCTTGTAGGTACATTGTGCTGATGCGTCCACTATCGTAGGTCCTTATACCAACTTTTTTGTTGTTGTTAATGTAAGGGCGCATGTAAAATGAAGCAATCACAATGTTACCGTAAGGACATGTCTAACCAGTGTTATTGTTAATCTAATGCCTCCAGTAATATGATGCAATTAAACTGTGTTACAAATGTTACTCCTGCTATTTTTACCAGTATGATAAGTAAGTTGCTTCTTTATGCTGCCAAGTGTCCTGGTGTCCCCACTGTCCCATGCCCTTAAACCAACTCTTTAGCTGCTGTTGATCTACTGTATTCGGTAAACAAGCAATGCCACCATTAAAGTAATCCTATATTTGACGAATGTCATTGTTGATCGCAATGCTTCCGGTAACATGAAGCAATGCCGCCGTTTTAAAATTTCTACTGTTCTTGCGTGATTGCCATGAACATAATCAAGATGCTTCTTTTCATTTCATGTATGTTTTGTATCTTGTTATTGACCAGTAACTATTTTCTTTCTATCTTTTTGTGTGGATAGGGATATCCATTTCACCTCGTTGCTATTGTGACCTTTTGGTGAACTGCACAAAACACTTTTTTTTGGAATGAGTGTCTTATGCAGTCCAACTAAAATGTCACGTGGGCAACGTCTCTCAATTTTGGTTGTACTGCACAAAGGTTGATTGGAGTTTCCAACATCTCCGTCAAACTCTGCTGGTAATCTCGTGCAACATTTTATTAGCCTTTGCAAGATGAGCCGTAACTGACACCACAATGGAACTTTATTTTAGTGGAACTGCACAAAAGGATAACCGAATTATAGTTGCACCTTGCATGAGCAGGACAGCTAACCTTAATGTTGCTCAATTTTAGTGCAACTACTAAAGAAGAACCTGCCAGCTCATGAGAGCAAGTACTTCTTGCTAGCTGCATGATGCAATCTTTGCTTCATTTCAGGCGGACTGCAAAAAAAGGTCGCATGAATTGACTCATCCGAGTGGATCTGCAGGTGCAGGTTCACCACATCGAGTCGTGGCGGCGTAGGGCCCCTCTCTCAGTTATGGTTCCCATGACCGGGTATGTTCCTTTTTGGTTGATTTTGACTCGGCATCCAGCTAGTGATCTTGTGGTACTGTTTTGGCACTGCTACTGCCACTGATAAAATGAAGTAATAATACATTTAAAATAGAGCTACTGTCTTAGCTACCATCTCATTTCCAATGTAGATAACTTGCAGAAGGCCTATCTGGCAGAATCAAGTCCATGTGCACTGCATCAATCACATAGCTGCACTGAGCTAGTTTAGTCCATCATGCCTACCGTTGAGGTGGCGCGGGCCACCTCTCTAACTAGCGGGCGTCATAATTTTAGTTGAGCTGCACAAAAAAAGTGATTGAAATGAGTCGACGCTCCTCCTTCTACTGCTACACTGAGGTGTTAATGGATGTCAACGAATTGTCTTCATGGCAAGATACGGGGACATGAAGAATAACTTGATCTCCCAAAGTCATCTCACACAAGTCAGTACTGTCCTTTATCAACATGATTGTGCTTTTTCATACTGTGCTAATGTTGTATTTTTTTAATAAAGCTATTCTATTGCAATATTTTCTTGTTTTGGAAAAAGTTGATTTAACTAGTGCCAATATTATAGTAATCATGCTCTTTCTTATCTATGCAAACAGGAATACTCAACTACAGATGTTGTGATGGTCAAAAGCATTCGCCCAGGGTTGTATGGCACGGCTAGCCAAGATGGATTTAATCACGAGATTCACTTTATCCAAAGGCTCTAAAGTGCCATGCGTGTGTGCAAGGTGCAAAGAGATATTTCAGGATGTTGATTGATGATTCCACTAGATTCTGCTATGTGTATTTGTTGAATACTAAGGATGAGGCTCTATACACACTACTTCAAAATCTAGAAGGCCCTCTTGTGCATATATTGGAAGTGGTAGTGCCACCAGTGATGCAGAATATTTCAGGTGCCAATGTTTGACCTGCGTGGCCTTAAAAAGGACTGGTTTCAATGTTTAAGCAAATCCGTGGATCAAATTGCTTACATGAAGCATCAATCAATTTTTATTTATTTGTTCACATTCTCACAAGGTTTGAGTTTTATAGTTACGATTGGCTCTGAGCTGTGAATCATTGAGATGTGTAGGCATCTTTGTTTTACTTATTATTATTTGAATCTAATGGGTTGGTTCTGAATCTTGCAAGCTGGGAATCATTGTGATGTGTAGGCATCTTTGTTTCACTTATTATTTGAATCATATTGGTTGGTCCTGAATCTTGCAAGCTGGAAAACACGGCATGATGATGCAGAGGACAGCAACCATAACTATCTGTTCAAACTTGGTATTATTGTCTGTGTGAAAGTGCGGCAAATGAGCTGATCATTTGCGTCCTGAGAATAATAATTCTAATTGATGTGCATGTTTCTCCTGCGGCACTGATAGAATGAGCCAATGCTTTGGTTGTTTTAAGAATAAATTTTAATTAAAGCTAATAAAATTTATGTAAAGTGACCACTAACACTTGCTATAATAGTACCAATACAGACCTGCTCGTGAACCCGAGGGGGCATGTTCTACCGGGCGTGCAGCAGGTGAGGGAGGTGTAGTAACTGTTGTCGCCTATACACACTCAGTTTATTGTTGGATGCAGTTCCCCAAGAGCTGAAAAACTAACTGCTGCCGCCGCCTACCCACTCGTTCACCGTTGATTGCAGTTCCCCAAGATTGGAAAAATGAACTGCTGCTGCGACGGTGCTGCCCCCCAGTACCCCAGTACACACCGATCGTCTTCATCCCCCTGCCCCCCAATCCCCACAAACGAGAACCGCCACATCAACTCTGCGTGAGAAGAGACTCCAATGGCGATCCGAGGGGTGAGCCTGCTGGATATGGACTTCACCTTTGAGTTCGCCGTTCAGACCCATAGCAGCACCAAGTTGAATGTGATGCGCACCAATGATTCGGACTCGGTGAAGCTCTGCCTCGCCAAGTTCAAGCAGTACCCACAGGAGGATAAAGCACAAAGTCGCGGGACTAGGCCTTGTGCCCATCCATTCGTCTCCTGACAGGGACCAGCGGATCGCCATCGCCCAGGTATGCGTGCGGGACGAGTTTCTCGTCTACCACTACTGTAGGGCCACCAGAGGTTCTGGAGCATCTGGTGCAACAAGCTTGTCGACATCCAGAAGCAATACAAGATCATCGGCAACGGGCAGGAGGACTCCGTGGTTGACCTTTCCGCAACCATCATCGACCCCTGCTACGCCAACATGAAAGACGACGTCGATACCAAGAACCTGAACACGTGGGAGGTACCTCTGAATCTAGCCTACATAACCTACGCGGCCAAGGACGCGTACGCATGCTACGACATGTACAGGCGGATCTTGGACATGAGGGCGTGTCTGCTTCCCGTAACCGACGAGTACACGGACAGACATAGTGTCATGATCTAGCGTGCCAGGAACGTCTAGATGATGTACTTTATCTGTTTAAGCACCTTTATCATCTGAGTGTTTCATGCATTAGCCTATGTGTCGTAATTATCTGTTTTGTCCGAAATATTTCGTCTAAGAACCCATTAACCTATTTTTTTAGTGGCTATTTGCTTATGTATGTAACTAGTTCACTATGCTACCATGCTTTGAATCTCCTTCCTCCCGACATATCCCCCTTCTGAGGTGGACCCAGCAGGTCTCGTACACAGACATCTGGGACCAACCACCTATCCATTTGTATTTCTTTATTTTGTTCAATCTTTTGTCCTCTTCCTATAGCGGCTGGCGGCGCTGCCGCGCATGCCTTGGTGACCCATCCTAGCCTATGGCGTTGGCCAGGCCATCCCTCTACTCCCACACATCGGTGGTGGCAACTCCATCGGCCCACCCTGCACCCGAACAAGTCAACCCTCGTACTCCCCTCCGCCTGTGTCTTCCCCAGCTCCGGTTCTTTCGGTCTCAGGTCTCGACGTCTTCCTCTGCCTTGGTGCTCTCGCCATGGCGCCACCGTCTGTCGTTCCCAACATGGTCAACAAAACAAGAGGAATCGCGAGACGACTATTCGTCGAGAGGCTGACAGTCCCGGGCCCACCAGGTCCATGGCCTAGGTTTTGTTGTTTAACATGCGCATCCCACGACATGCAGACATAGTTGATCCAGCTGGTTTCATCTTTTTTTGGGGGTCCAGGAGGTATCAAGCGGCCTCTGGGCCTCCCAGCCTAGCTTGTCTATAACATCAGCAGCCAAAGTTATGTTTGTTTTTTCAAGATGACGCACAGCTCAGTTCTATTTTTCTATAAGAATGCAAAACTGAACCTATGTTTTCCCTTCTATAATAGTATATATATTATTTATACTTATATTTATATCTTATTTTATTCCATATATATAATAGAAACAACATAAGGTTCCGTTAAACCTGTCGTTCGTCCAACCATTCTATAGACCTTCCCACTTCCTTTATTTTTCGCTTTTATTAATCCTATATCTGAATTTTCTCCCACTTTCTTTTTCGATGTAATCTGAGTTTTCTCCCAATACTTTTCCCTAGAACCAACTCAACTGTCCCACGTCTAGCCTAAAAAATAATAATACCCTACGTCCTATTAACTCATCAAATTAAAATGATATTTTATTTCGTAAATCAAAATTTCTTACAAAATAATAATAATAATTGTTTATATATAACTTGGCAAGTTAACTCCTGGTGATTGCGTACATAAGCTTGCAAAGATTTTACTAACCAATGCAGTAATAGACGTGCAATCATGTGTTTATGTTTTTATAACATTTCTCCGTCCAGCCCAACATGATATTTTCACCCAGCCTAGCAAGTCCACGGATTTCGAGAAAAATGCAAATGGGCTTTAAATTCTAACATAATATATAAATGGGCTGCGTAGATGCTACATCATTGTTTCACCCAGCCCACCAAATGGACTAAAAAAAACAAATGGACTGGCTGACATGTGGGCCAGTAGGTCGAAGCCTAAGCACTTTCGCAAAAAATAAAAATACAAAGGTCGAAGCCTAAGCAAGGCGTTGGATTTACATCCAACAACCGGCATTCTTCTTCAATCTCTCGTCTTCTTCCCCCAGCACTGCCGGACCGCCTGCTCCAGCCTCCGGCGTCCAGCGGCGCTGTTTTGCGTGCCTCGCAGCGAAACAATACCCCACCGACGGCTAGGCCATCCCTCCACTCCTCCGCACCTCCTATTATTCTCTACCGAGTGTAGGCCCACCCCGCACCCAAACCAGTCAAGTTTCCCACTCTTCTCCGTCTACGACTCCACTGCCGCATCTTCCCCATCTCCGGGGTGTTCCAGTCTGGGGCCTCACCGTCGTCCACCGGCCTTGGTGCGCTCTGCACGGTGTGGTTAATGTGGTCAACAAATAAGAGTCATCGAAAGATGACTGTACATGGAGAGGCTGACAGTGGGGACGCACCACGCCCATGGACGCATGAATGCAACTGCATCCTTTTTACCCTAAAAAATAATGTTTTCTCCCGATGACAGCTGGGACCCACCAGCTACATCTTCGCACGCAAGGAAGTGCGTCCTTATTACGGGCAAAAAAAAATGATCCTTCCCCCTGACAGCTGGGACCCACCGGAAGGGCCTCTGTATTTTGCGAAAAAAACATTCCCCCCGCTGATAGCTCGGACCCACCAGCTATATCTTCTCACGCAACGAAGTGCCTCCTTATTACGCACAAAAAAATGAATACCCCCGCTGCTAGGTGGGACCCACCATATTTGAAGGCTGATTTGTGGGCCTACTAAGTTGACGCGGACGGCGGGCTTTGTCAACTTAGTCAATATGAACGATTCTAGGTCCAGTGACCGTACGATGTCCATCCAACGGCCGTAGTGCTTCTTCAACCTCTGGTCTTCTTGCTCCAGCCGCCCAAACCAGTGCCGGTCATGCCGCCTGCTTCTGCCTCGCGTGGCCGGCTCTGGTGCCACGCAGGCCTCACCACCCCACCCTACTCCCATCGCTGGCCTGGCCATCCCTGTACTCACCCAGACCTGCTGTTATTCTCCAGTGACAGCAGCCTCACACTGCAGCCCAACCAGTAAACCCTCGTA
Organism: Thinopyrum elongatum; assembly: GCA_011799875.1. Taxonomy (NCBI): domain Eukaryota; kingdom Viridiplantae; phylum Streptophyta; class Magnoliopsida; order Poales; family Poaceae; genus Thinopyrum; species Thinopyrum elongatum. Next base: position 188,401,467 of record CM022297.1, on the reverse strand, counting down.
CGCCCTCCGCGTGGGAAACAACTGCCGAGTCTTACCTGGCTCCGGGTCATTCCCTTCCTAGGCCTCGCCGTCGTCCACCGCCTTGGTGCTCTCGGCGCGGCGTGGTCAACATTGTCAAGGAACGACTTACATCAGAAGAGGACTGTACGTGGAGAGGCTGACAGCTGGGTCCATGGCCGCAGCAACGAAGTGCCTCCTTATTACGCCCAAAATAATGATTCCTCCACCTGACAGCAGGGACCTACCGGAAGGGCCTCTGTATTTTGGCTTAGCTGTATTTTGCAAAAAAAACATTTTCCCCCCTGACAGCTGGGACCCACTAGCTATATCTTCGGACGCAAGGAACGTGCCTCCATATTAGGCGTGAAAAAAAATGAATCCTCCACCTGACAGCTCAGACCCACCATCAATAACTTCGCACACAAGGAAGTGCCTCCTTATCCTCCCTGACAGCCGAGACCCCACCTGGTCGAAGCATACGTAGCGTTGTCGCGAACGTGTATGTACATACTGGTCGATCGGTCTCTCTACAATGATGAACCGTGGCCGAGCAAGCAGCGGCACTGTAGTAGTAGAGCCCCCGACGTAGCAATTCAGGTAGTCCCTTCTAAACTGTGTACACGTACGTACAGCCACATGCCAAAAAATACGGCCACATACGTACATACGGGCGGGGTCTCGAACACGTACTCGCGCATACGTACGGCCAGGGCTCATGTACATTGAGAGGCAATGGACAGCAGCAACGGCGTCCTGTTCATCGGGCAGCCAACCGGGTGGGTCGGAACGGAGAAACAACGTCTTGTTCATCGGGAGGCAACAGACTGGGTCAGAATGCGTCCTGTTCAATGGGAGCCAACTGACTTGGACGAAACAGCCGAAACGGGGTCTGGCATACCGCAGTATGGAGGAAACGGCCTTCTGTTCGACCGGCTACGGTCGAAACGGCATCCTGTTGATCGGGAGGGGTGTGGCATATCGCAAAATGGAGGAAACTGACTTGTGTTGGAGCGCTACGGTCGAAATGGGGGTCCTGTTCATCGGGAGGGGTGTGGCGTATTGCAAAACGGAGGAAACAGACTTGTGTTGGAGCGCTACGGTCGAAACGGGGGTCCTGTTCATCTGACGGGTGTGGCGTACCGCAAAACGGGACTCCATGGGCTACTGTTCACCCACCGTCGACTTGCTTCAGCCTCCACCTGCACTGTTCATCCACCGCGTCTTCCTCCTGCCTCCACCAGCACTGTTCATCCACGGGCTACTGTTCATCCAGCCCTCTACCGGCTACTATTCAACCAGCCCTCCACGGGATCCTGTTAATCCACCCCCAACCAGCTCGGCTGTGGCGGCCTCCTCTCGGGGTCCTATTCATCCAGCGGCAATGGCCTACTACTACTACCACGGGGTCCTGTTCATCCAACCCCCACCGGGAACTGTTCATCCAACCCCAACCATGTATGTCTCGACTCGTTCAACGAACCCCCACGTTCACTGTTCATCAAGAGGCAGCAGGTTCGATCGGCTTCAGTAAGCAGCAGCAGCGATCGATCGCTTGGGTTCAGTTAGCAGCAGTAGCGAAGGAATCGCTCGGGTTCAGTTAACAGCCAAGGGATCGATCACTCGGGTTCAGTAACGTAGCTAGTGCAATCGCTCGGGTTCAGTAAGCGAACGCCTCGCTCGGGTTTAGTTAGAGCCCAATGCCTCGCACACACGCGCGTACGTGTACAAGAGAAACACACAATCCCTCCGTGCATCGCTCGGCCCCGACCACCCACCGTAACCGGGAACTCCCTGAAATTTTCCTCGCCCTCGCTTCTACCATGATTTTTTCCGTCATGGACGGCCCAAAGAATGTCATGCAGGTGCGTCCCCGGCCCGCCCACGACGAAAAGCCCATTTTCTGTCATGATTTTTTGTCAAAGAAGTAGGAGCCCACCACATCTATGATGATACGTGCTTTTGTCACAATTATCGTCATAGAAGTGTCATAAGCATGACAGGAAAAAAATTCGTTCGGCCCAAAATGTCACGAATGTGTCTTTTTTTTGTAGTGATAGAATATCTGGGTCGTAGTGCATGCATGACACAGAGCATATGCAACCATGCCGGCATACTTTACATTTCAGACCTGACGAATTACATGCAAACCCCCCGCAGAAGAATAAATAAATAAATGAATTGCTACATGCAAACTGGATTATTTTCATAGAAACCGGGGCACGTTCATTAAATTTTGGACATAACACATTTATAAAAAATGACCGGACCTAAACTAGTCTAAGGGCCTCTTTGATTCGAAGGATACTGAAAACACAGGAATGTGGAAAGTATGATGGCGATGAACCGAGAGGAGGAGTACTGTACATGCTAGAGACTGGACTGCTGGTTCACTAGGCTGCCGTGTTTCGCACTCCTCCGACGTGAGTAGTAGTATATACTATGTAGTACTATATATACCGCATGATTCTTTGCTCCTTCTTACTTCGCTGACATGTGGGAGAGCAAGCATCCGGGTCGACGTGTCATGCACTAGATTAGAGTGGGGAATGGAAGGAGGGGGCATCACCCCGATCGTAGCGCCGCAGTAATAATGACTATAGTGAGTAGTCATATCACAAGACCCCATCTTTCCAGCAGTAACGAACCGTCAAATCGCACAGCCCTACCTTTCCAGCAGTAAGTTGAATCCGCTACTCCCTCACCCTCCTCGCCTCTTTGTCAAACTGGCTATGCAAAAACTGTCGCGCGTACTACCGGGAAAAGCCCCGCCCTTGTAACACCCTGGTTTTCGCTCCTGTTTTTTTTTCTTCGTGGGATTTGACTCCCGTCTTTTTTCTCGGTGTTATCGGATTTCTTTAGCTCTTGGGTATATGAAGATGGTCAATTAGCCTTGCCTCTCCTATCCAGTCAGATATTCTCTTCAGTCCAACCTCACCACCCGAATTATATTCTCAGGGTTTTGCCACTAAAACCCTACCTTCCGAGCTGTCGGAAGGGAAACCCTAATCTCTTCCGTTATAAAGGAACCCCAATTTCCTTTGATCTGCTGACTCCCAAACTTTTCCCAGTGATCATCCTTCATCTATAAACCCTGGATATGCAAAAATATTGCCAAGTTATTTGCAATATTTTTCATTTATAATTAATTCCTTTTCTGCCAGTTAAAGGAATTAAATCCAGGAAAATATCTATCCATTTCCAAAGTTGATGAAAACTTGCGGAGATATTCTTTGTGATCATATTGGCTCCCACAAAAATATTGGCAATAATTAAATAAGGGAAATTGCATTTTCCTATTTAATGCCAATATTGCATTTTGGGCCCTTTCGAAAGGAACTACCATTTTGGTAGCCAGGAAAAATCCCAAATAATCTGTTGAGCTTCTCCTATCCATATATTCACCATTTCCATCAAAATCCAAGTCCCATAGTTCAAAGTTTGAGCACATCGTCCATTTGCAAATTATGTCCAGATTTCCAGTTTGGAAAGGAAGTGTTTGAACCCTTGATCTATTTGAGCTGAAATTTTTCGTGGTGATTAACATTGACAAATCACCCATGGATACCAAAAATCATCTCAATCCCTCCATCCATTTGTCCCCAGCAATTTTCCTAAGTTTTTGTCCATCTGGAAGCACTCTGAAGGAAGTACCATTTTGGTGTATCCAATTGGTATGAAATTTTTACAGTGCTTTCATATGAACAAATTATTCATCTCCACCAAACTTCAGCTCATTTCATCAAGCCATTTGACCCCAGCTTCAAATTCCCTTTTCTGGACCAAGATTTGAATTGCAAAGCAAGTATATGCAAATGAGGTCCAAATGCCTTCAAATTTTGCGAGCACCTAGTCCTCCCCACCCTATTTCTTTGTGACAAGGTACCAGCTCATCATCTCTATCCATTTCTCCAGAAATATCCACCTAAGGTTGCTGCTAGAAACTTGTTTTGCACATTTCACTTGCCCCAGAGCCTTCCCGTGCATTCCAGCCACACACATTATCTATTTGAGGGGGGATGAACACTTCAGACATGATTTGAGCTCGCAATAGTGCCTAGTCCACGTGTTGCCGGTGGTGACCACGACTTTAGTCGGCAGCCGGCGTGAACTGTGGCAAAACAGTCGCCGTCCGGCCACCTCCTGCCGCCGCAGCTTGTCTGCGAGCGCCGACGCACCCTCCACCACACGCGTGTGCCCTCTGGAGCCTTCTCCCCCTCGTCCTCTAGCTCGTGGCCACCTCTACCGACCTCAATGCTCCGCTCGAGCCCCGCCACGATGCCATTCTCTGGAAACTCCGGCCGGCGTCCTGTAGCTTTCCCCCCGAGCTATTTAAAGCGTGCCCCCGAGCTCTCCCTCTCCACCAGAGTCCCCAGCCCCTCTCCCCTCGAGCCCAGAGCTTCCCTCCCCTTCCCACGGCCGGACTCTGCCGCCGGATCCCTCTCGGCCCACCCCACGCCCAGGACCTTCCCCTCCCCTCTCTGCCTGCCCTAGGCCACCCAAGGAGCTCATGGTTCTGCCACCGTCCTTGTTGTAGTTGGGCATGCGCCGCCGGAGTAGCTCCTCGAATGCCCGTCGGCCGTCGCAGCTCCACCAGCGGCGATGGCGCTGTAGGCCGTCTCAGGTGACCCCGCGGCCACCCTCTGATGCGGCAAGGAGCGGTGATGCTTCGGCGCGCATTGCCTGGCCCTCCCGCGTCGCCGGGCGGCAGTTGCGCCGGCGGCCGACCCGCCTCTGTCTCTGGTCGGGAGAAGAAGACGCCAGGGAGTGAGAGGGAGATAAGGTGGGCCTAGCCCGTCAGTGGCCCACCGATTTCTTTTAAAAAACATGGGTGACAACTGTTGGGCCGGCCCAGTGGAGCCGCGGCAGCTTTCGGCCCAAGTCAGCCCAAGTGCACAGGCCGCTTTATTCTTTTTCCAGAAAAAAAACTGTTAAGGACCTCTGTGTAATTTCTATAATTGCAGATAGGTCCCTGAAAGTCAATCATCTGCAACTTTTCACTCGTGACTCCGATCGAGGTGAATCCAACGCCCACTTCTTCGTCTCGTCGAGCCCGTTCTTTTGGTATCATCTTCACTAGGTGGTCACACTGTGAAAATGACCATTTTGCCCTTGCCCTCTATCATCCCCCTCCGAGAGAGAACTTTTCCGGCGAATTCTTCCGCGGCTTCACCGCACTTCTTCCCGGAGTATTCATCGACCCCAGGCAAGCCGACCATCTGATATATGCCCTAAAGCATTGCTCTGTGATATTTCTTGCATGTTTAAATTAATATGCTTGTGCTTGTCTGTGTAGTAGTGAGCTGTATGTGACTCTGACGAACCCTTGCTTGCACTTTCTTCAGTGACGGCACCACGCCTGTGTTCTGAGCTGTTTCCGGCCATCCTGGGTGGATGCCAATTTTTATTTCTCTTGTCAGCAACTGTCCGTGTTCTAAGCTGCTTTTCGGCCGTCTCGGCCAGCTGTTGAATTTCTTTCCGTAGAAGTGACCCTATGCTCTGAGCTGTTTCTCGGCCGTCTTAGGGAGCTGCTACATTCTTCTTATCAACACCGTCTCATGCTCTGGGCTGCTTTCCAGCCGTCTTGAGCCGGGGTTGAGTTATTCCGGTAAAGTCCCAGATCTGAGTTGTAAAGACCGTTCTGGTGGCTACTGGTTTCTTTGCTGGTTTTGTGCAAGGGTTCCGATGGTCGTCACTTACAGCTAGAACTTGTAACGTGATAATTTGCCATTTAAATCTTGCCTCACTAAAGACTCATTGTGATGTTATAAGGAGATAGATTATTATGATTCCACAGTTGTTACCACATACATAGTTGCCACCATGTTAAGTTATTATGATAAACAACCATGCTTGCTAAATACCGACTAAAGCTAAACCTAGTCGGTTGATCCAGAGTCACCTGTCCGGACTTATCCGTGCAACCACATTTGCCGGTATGGGACGGCCTTGACTTGGTCTGATCGTGTGCTCTTTTATCGGTACCACCAACTAGGGAAGGTTATGCGTGCGCGCTACCCTGGCCCGGTAGGCGGCGATAACCTTGTGAGCCCAGTTGATTGTTTAACCCGGGAGTCCCCATTTGGGACAGTTGTTTGGCCACGACGGTGGCAGGTGTCACGAGGTGACACAGGGGCCACCCAGGGCAGGACTCCGGGGGAGAATGATTGCCGGTGGTACGGTAGAGGAGTCATGGGTTAGGCAGGTTTCGTTGGAGCAACACTGGTCCACCCGAATGGGATCATGAGGTCAGTGCTCCATGGTGTGGGTAAAGTGCGCAACCTCTGCAGAGTGTAAAAATCTATTCAAATAGCCACGTCCACATTATTGGACAGTCCGTCCAGACCTCTCTAGGTGGTTAACCGGAACAGTGATAGTAATGATGGAAAAACTCGTCTTATGCCCTGAAGTACTCAGTGGATCATGAGTATTCTGAGCGTTGTAAGGCAACCCAGAAGAGAGTAAGTTTATCAGAGTTGTAGTGCAGATGTATAGACATTAGATGGTGTCAGGAATATGATATGATAGCCATGGAATGGCTATGAAAGAGATGGTCAGATGACCGAAATAGTTGGATTGGATCCTGAGATTGTTCGGAGTATGGATCACTTACTTGATATGCTTTACTTTACTGTATTTTACTTTAGTAGTTATATGGCTAGATAGGTATGCTACGCCATGATAATTACTGTTGCTCTAATAACAAATGCATGCTTGAATGCCATGGATTGCTTTGCTTGGTGTATATGTTAGTTTGGTTTGCTTGCGAGTACATTCAAGAGTACTCAGCGGCCTTCAATGTGGCCAGGTTCACATAAGGATCCGTCGTCCGTCGACGAGGAGCCGGAGCGTTCGCGGGCTAGGAGTGTAACCCAGTCATATCCCTGTGGATTGGAGCCGCACCAGGACCATGCTGCCTTAAATAGAGCTTTTCCGCTGCCATCACTCTTGTAAACTATCATGTAAGACTTATATATCCATTAATAGAAATGCCTGTGTTCTTGATACTTGATGTAAAAACACATGCCAGAGTGATTTCCTGGGCTGGTATGCGTGGCGACCGTCTGGCTACAGTGGTAATCAGGCGGGGCACCACAACGGATGGTATCAGAGCAGCCAGGCTGACTATAGGTTACCCTAGCCAGACTGCATTGTCTTGTGCTCAGTAGAAAGCCCAGATGGATTTCAGCCATCTTTGCCAACTGGCACGGCTACTATTGATCATAAGGCAACCCCCTAGGTTTTGGCTCCATCAGACCCCAACACTCGTGGCCTTTGCCTTCGGTACGAAATGCTCGCACCCGGCAACGACCCATGAGCCCTGAACCCCTAGGTAAACCAGATATCCTTACCCTGCTTGCTAGCCATGGCATTTCTCTCCTTAACTCTAGTTTCCTTTGGGAAACGCTTATAACTTTTATCTTTTCACCGACAACCCTAGAATCGCACGACCATTGCCATCATACGTCGAGAGTGTGATGTTCCCTAAGGAAGTAGCAGGAGCTTGACACCAGTGCTACCAGGAGCATTGTGTGGTTTCGCTTCTAAATCCTTAGAGGTACATCGAGTGCGCTATAATAGTTATACTAGTGAATCTTCGGTCACATGTGTAAGGTCCACAAAATTTGAGCTTTATTTGCTTTTTGGTTTTCACGGTTTTTGTTTCTTTTGTCGGTTCCGTTTCTTCGCTCCGACTGGATCCATCCGCGAGTGTCGTCAAGAAGACCAGCATACAACTTGGATAATACCCAATAATCCAAATTCAGTAAGAGTCAAGCCAAGTCAACTGCCCAATATTCAGAATAGCAACACCGGATCTGTCAAGAATGAAGAATGGGTCAGAAGCAGAATCCGTGTGCAACAGACAAGGCCAGAATATACCTGAGAGAGTTGGCCTCAGAAGAAATCACGCCTAAGGAGCAGTCAGATGAGCTACCAGGAATGAACACCAGTAAGGACAAATTATTCCGTCCTCAACACAGGGATTATTTCAGTCAGGGAGGTGAACATTGAGTCTTTTCCTCAATGGACTCAAGAATCATTTATTACCCATCGAAGACATATTTCAAGAATGTGAATGTGCCAAGAGCACCAACAAAACTCCGGTACGTTGCTACAAATTTCAAAGTAAATTTTGGAATTCACCGGTGCGTAAGCAAAAATTTTTGGGCACTGTGAACAAGGTTTGCAAAGAATATAGATGAGTTCATGGTTGCCCAGAATCACTGAGCTTCCAAGCATCCAGAATCAAGGAGCACCTAACATGATTGGAAACTCAGCTAAACCGAATGGAATTATCCATCAACTTCTTATTATCGGCAACACTTGGTTTGAATACAAAGGGTATTCCGAATTCATTAACAACATGAAGCCTGCATCAGTTGTGCAGCCTTTACAGCAGCAATGATCAGACCAGCAGAAGACAAGCGGTGTGTGACAATAGAAAATCTTCAAACAAGGTATGGCCTATACCAAGTTTGATTCCGCAATGAGTAAATTCTGGATACTTCGGAAGAAAGCCAGAATTGGCCATAGATCCGACTGCGTATACAGCGAAAGGCTTCTGGTATAAGGAACCCAGCCTTCCTCCGCAAGCTACCGAGAAGAGCTTATGACACCAGACTGCCAATCTTCTTCGGTACGCCACTTGGTGAGAAAATCTTCTGGGCTATGGTACCCCCATTTTCCACAACGTGCTACCGCGGAAAGCTTCCGGCATAAGACACTTGACCTTCCTCAGCAAAACACATGAGGGAAAAACTTCTGGGATACGATACCCAACCTTCTTCAGCACACTACTTTGGCCGAAGCTTTGAGCATAAGGAATTCAGCCTTCTTCAACACACCCCGTGCCCACGATAATCTTGTCAAAAGCAAGAACTAGTTTGGACACACATTCGCCTCAGAACTCAGTGGTTATGAAAGCATTTATCCTACCTGCGCATATGTTGTGAGCATGCAGTCCAATGGATCAGCTCATGCGAGCCACTCGTACACGGGTATGACTGTGTTCAGAGAAGCATTGGCCCCATAGTTCAAAGAAGAATGTGAGCACATCAACCCCTACAAGATATGCAAGAGTAAGTTGTGAGAACAAGCCCGACAAACCGGGAAAACAATCAAGGAGCTGTGTTGGTAGGTCATGACAGGTCCATCAAAGGAATCCACAAGAACAAATAAGTTGTGGATAAATAACCTCCGTGATGGTCGACAAGAAACAGCTTCATAGACAAGGTATTATTACCAATCCTCGTCAGACACTTGCATATACAGCCACAGCAATGCAGCCAACATGCCATACTCACCTGAATATGGGCCATCAATCAAGACAAGAGGCTATGCTCCAAAAGATACACTGGATGATAGCGATACTATGTTTAGCTTGGTGGTCACAACAAGGACTATAGAGGCTATATATGACAGAGCCATCCCCACAAGCGGCAGAGTTTTAAACAGGACATTCAGATAGAATGGCTCAAAGCACGTCGCCACCAACAGCTCGTAGACAGCGTCGCACCATTGGAATAAGAGGTTACTGTTTATGATTACTTTGCGATCATGCCTGACATTTTAGTTGGGAATATAGCAACAATAGCTCGGTCATGTTGTTCCTTGAATTATGGATCACCTAGGGAGAAAGTCAGAATGCCTAAGATAGAAGGAAACATCAGTACGGAACACACCGTCAGGCTGAGCATTCTGACATGGCAAAGAGAAAGCCACCCCTAGTCACTCGAGGCCATACGTGCACGTGAGCCTGGTACAAGGAAATGATGTCTTACCCACGACAGTCAGGGTATGAAGCATCGCAATAAAACCCGAAGCAGTCACTCCCAGGACATGGAAACCAAGCTGTCTGTTGGAACTACCCGCTACCACACCCAGAAACACCACTATCCGGACAAAAGGTACACCTGATAGGAAAGAGAAGGATTCAAGAAAGCTGTGTGCAGAGACAACACATGGTCCATCAGAAGATGCAGTTAAAAAGGGCAGTGAACCAACAAAGACAAGACCGCTGATGGATCCAAGTCTCACACAGGTAAGTCCCCCTTCCCCGGGAGGTAAGCCCGGAAATCGCGAGGACGAGATTTTCTTAAGGGGGGTAGGTTTGTAACACCCTGGTTTTCGCTCCTGTTTTTTTTTTCTTCGCGGGATTTGATTCCCGTCTTTTTTCTCGGTGTTATCGGATTTCTTTAGCTCTTGGCTTTATGAAGAAGGTCAATTAGCCTTGCCTCTCCTATCCAGTCAGATATTCTCTTCAATCCAACCTCACCACCCAAGTTATATTCTCAGGGTTTTGCCACCGAAACCCTACCTTCCGAGCTATCGGAAGGGAAACCCTAATCTCTTCCGTTATAAAGGAACCCCAATTTCCTTTGATCTGCTGACTCCCAAACTTTTCCCAGTGATCATCCTTCATCTATAAACCCTGGATATGCAAAAATATTGCCAAGTTATTTGCAATATTTTTCATTTATAATTAATTCCTTTTCAGCCAGTTAAAGGAATTAAATCCAGGAAAATATCTATCCATTTCCAAAGTTGATGAAAACTTGTGGAGATATTATTTGTGATCATATTGAGCTCCCACAAAAATATTGGCAATAATTAAATAAGGGAAATTGCATTTTCCTATTTAATGCCAATATTGCATTTTGGGCCCTTTCGAAAGGAACTACCATTTTGGTAGCCAGGAAAAATCCCAAATAATCTGTTGAGCTTCTCCTATCCATATATTCACCATTTCCATCAAAATCCAAGTCCCATAGTTCAAAGTTTGAGCACAACGTCCATTTGCAAATTCTCTCCAGATTTCCAGTTTGCAAAGGAAGTGTTTGAACCCTTGATCTATTTGAGCTGAAAATTTTCATGGTGATTAACATTGACCAATCACCCATGGATACCAAAAATCATCTCAATCCCTCCATCCATTTGTCCCCAGCAATTTTCCTAAGTTTCTGTCCATCTGGAAGCACTGTGAAGGAAGTACCATTTTGGTGTATACAATTGGTATGAAATTTTTACAGTGCTTTCATATGAACAAATTATTCATCTCCACCAAACTTCAGCTCATTTCATCAAGCCATTTGATCCCAGCTTCAAATTCCCTTTTCTGGACCAAGATTTGCATTGCAAAGCATGTATATGCAAATGAGGTCCAAATGCCTTCAAATTTTGTGAGCACCTAGTCCTTCCTACCCTATTTCTTTGTGACAAGGTACCAGCTCATCATCTCTATCCATCTCTCCAGAAATATCCACCTAAGGTTGCTGCTAGAAACTTGTTTTGCAAGTTTCACTCGCCCCAGAGCCTTCCCGTGCATTCCAGCCACACACATTATCTATTTGAGGGGGGATGAACACTTCAGACATGATTTGAGCTTGCAATAGTGCCTAGTCCACGTGTTGCCAGTGGTGACCACGACTTTAGTCGACAGCCGGCGTGAACTGTGGCAAAATAGTCGCCGTCCGGCCACCTCCTGCCGCCGCAGCTTGTCTGCGAGCGCCGACGCACCCTCCACCGCACGCGTGTGCCCTCTGGAGCCTTCTCCCTCTCGTCCTCTAGCTCATGGCCGCCTCTGCCGACCTCTATGCTCCGCTCGAGCCCCGCCACGATGCCGTTCTCTGGAAACTCCGGCCGGCGTCGTGTAGCTTTCCCACCAGGCTATTTAAGGCATGCCCCCAAGCTCTCCCTCTCCACCAGAGTCCCCAGCCCCTCTCCCCTCGAGCCCGGAGCTTCCCTCCCCTTCCCACGGTCGGACTCTGCCACCGGATCCCTCTCGGCCCACCCCATGCTCAGGACCTTCCCCTCTCCTCTCTGCTTGCCCTAGGCCGCCCAAGGAGCTCGCGGTTCTGCCGCCGTCCTCGTTGTAGTTGGGGATGCACCGCCGGAGTAGCTCCTCGAATTCCCGTCGGCCGTCGCAGCTCCACCAGCGGCGATGGCGCTGTAGGCCATCTCAGGTGACCCCGCGGCCACCCTCTGATGCGGCAAGGAGCGGCGGTGCTTCGGCGAGCGTTGGCTGGCCCTCCCGCATCGCCCGGCGGCAGCTGCGCCGGCGGCCGACCCGCCTCTGTCTCTGGTCGGGAGAAGAAGACGCCAGGGAGTGAGAGGGAGATAAGGTGGGCGTAGCCCGTCAGTGGCCCACCGATTTCTTTTAAAAAACAGGGGTGACAACTGTTGGGCCGGCCCAGTGGAGCCGCGGCAGCTTTCGGCCCAAGTCAGCCCAAGTGCATAGGCCGCTTTATTCTTTTTCCAGAAAAAACTATTAAGGACCTCTGTGTAATTTCTATAATTGCAGATAGGTCCCTGACAGTCAATCGTCTGCAACTTTTCACTCGTGACTCCGATCGAGGTGAATCCAATGCCCACTTCTTCGTCTCGTCGAGCCCGTTCTTTTGGTATCATCTTCACTAGGTGGTCACACTGTGAAAATGACCATTTTTTCCTTGCCCTCTATCAGCCCCTCCGAGAGAGAACTTTTTCGGCGAATTCTTTCGCGGCTTCACCGCACTTCTTCCCAGAGTATTCATCGACCCCAGGCAAGCCGACCATCTGATATATGCCCTAAAGCATTGCTCTGTGATATTTCTTGCATGTTTAAATTAATATGCTTGTGCTTGTCTATGTAGTAGTGAGCTGTATGTGACTCTGACGAACCCTTGCTTGCACTTTCTTCGGTGATGGCACCACGCCTGTGTTCTGAGCTGTTTCCGGCCATCCGGGGTGGATGCCGATTTTTATTTCACTTGTCAGCAACTGTCCGTGTTCTAAGCTGCTTTTCGGCCATCTCGGGCAGCTGTTGAATTTCTTTCCGTAGAAGTGACCCTATGCTCTGAGCTGTTTCTCCGCCGTCTTAGGGAGCTGCTACATTCTTCTTATCAACACCGTCTCATGCTCTGAGCTGCTTTCCAGCCGTCTTGATCTGGGGTTGAGTTATTCCGGTAATGTCCCAGATCTGAGTTGTAAAGACCGTTCTGGTGGCTACTGGTTTCTTTGCTGGTTTTGTGCAAGGGTTCCGATGGTCGTCACTTACAGCTAGAACTTGTAACGTGATAATTTGCCATTTAAATCTTGCCTCACTAAAGACTCATTGTGATGTTATAAGGAGATAGATTATTATGATTCCAAAGTTGTTACCACATACATAGTTGCCACCATGTTAAGTTATTATGATAAACAACCATGCTTGCTAAATACTGACTAAAGCTAAACCTAGTCGGTTGATCCAGAGTCACCTGTCCAGACTTATCCGTGCAACCACATTTGCCAGTATGGGACGGCCTAGACTTGGTCTGATCGCGTGCTCTTTTATCGGTACCACCAACTAGGGAAGGTTATGCGTGCACGCTACCCTGGCCTGGTAGGCGGCGATAACCTTGTGAGCCCAGTTGATTGTTTAACCCGGGAGTCCCCGTTTGGGACAGTTGTGTTTGGCCACGACGGTGGCAGGTGTCACGAGGTGACACAGGGGCCACCCAGGGCAGGACTCCGGGGGAGAATGATTGCCGGTGGTACGGTAGAGGAGTCACGGGTTAGGCAGGTTTCGTTGGAGCAACACTGGTCCACCCGAATGAGATCACGAGGTCAGTGCTCCATGGTGTGGGTAAAGTGTGCAACCTCTGCAGAGTGTAAAAATCTATTCGAATAGCCACATCCACGATATTGGACAGTCCGTCCAGACCTCTCTAGGTGGTCAACCGGAACAGTGATAGTAATGATGGAAAAACTCGTCTTATGCCCTGAAGTACTTAGTGGATCATGAGTATTCTGAGGGTTGTAAGGCAACCCGGAAGAGAGTAAGTTTATCAGACTTGTAGTGCAGATGTATAGACATTGGATGGTGTCAGGAATATGATATGATAGCCATGGAATGGCTATGAAAGAGATGGTCAGATGACCGAAAGAGTTGGATTGGATCCTGAGATTGTTCGGAGTATGGATCACTTACTTGATATGCTTTACTTTACTTTATTTTACTTTAGTAGTTATATGGCTAGATAGGTATGCTATGCCATGATAATTACTGTTGCTCTAATAACAAATGCATGCTTGAATGCCATGGATTGCTTTGCTTGGTGTATATGTTAGTTTGGTTTTCTTGCGAGTACATTCAAAAGTACTCAGCGGCCTTCAATGTGGCCAGGTTCACATAAGGATCCGTCGTCCGTCGACGAAGAGCCGGAGCGTTCGCGGGCTAGGAGCGTAACCCAGTCAGATCCCTGTGGATTGGAGCCACACCAGGACCATGCTGCCTTAAATAGAGCCGCACCAGGACCAAGCTGCCTTAAATAGAGCTTTTCCCCTGCCATCACTCTTGTAAACTATCATGTAAGACTTATATATCCATTAATAGAAATGCCTGTGTTCTTGATACTTGTTGTAAAAACGCATGCCAGATTGATTTCCTGGGCTGGTATGCGTGGCGACCGTCTAGCTACAGTGGTAATCAGGCGGGGCGCCACAGCCCTCAACTTTTAAATACAAATAGTATAATTTTGTATCGATGAATTGTGCCATGGAGCAGAAAACCAAAAGAAAAAGGTGGTACATGTAAACAAATAAAGTTCAAGCTCTAGCTAGTGATTCAGAATGTAAACCGTGCATGTGTTTATATGTACAGGTTACTTCAAAGTCCTAAGTCCATTGATGCAATGTGGTCAAACTGTACCATCAATATCTGAAAGCCAAAATAGTTCGAGCTTGTTCGTTTTATATAAATAGTACTGTATATTTATTCACCCGAGGGGTTGTTCAATGAATGGAGGGTTAGGGAGCACAAGTGAACAATACTACTAGTAAGTACGAGCAGTACAGTACAGTACAAAGTGCGACGTGCAATTAGACCTCCTCCAATGCACTAGTGCTAAGATGAGGTGCTAAGCACATTAAAGAGCTAAGCAACTAAAGTCCCCAATGCAAAGGTGCTTAACTTGTTGTAGCCAAGCATCCTTCATTTAATAATTTTGCAACTAAAGTTATCCATGCATTGATAAGCTTTTTTCATTTAAGTGTTTTCCCTAGGTTCCCGCGCTTGGCATTGTTTCTTCCTCGGGTTATGATGTTTGCTTGAACTACGTCAGTATTTCCCCAAAGAGGAAGGGATGATGCAGCACAACAACGGTAGGTATTTCACTCAGTGATGAGACCAAGGTTATCGAACTAGTAGGAGAACCAAGCAACACTACGTAAATAGCACCTGCACACAAAGAACAAATACTTGCAACCCGACGTGTTAAAGGGGTTGTCAATCCCTTTCGGGTAACGGCGCCAGAAATTCGTAAGTTGACGGGAGATAAATTGTAGTAGATTGGATAAATAGATCGCGAATAAAATAAAGTGCAGCAAAATATTTTTGGGTTTTTAGAAATATAGATCTGGAAATAAAAGTGGCAAATAAATAAAAAGGCAAATAGCAAAATAGATCTGAAAATATATGATGAGAAAATAGACTCGGGGGCCGTAGATTTCACTAGTGGCTTCTCTCGAGAAAAATAGCATACGGTGGGTAAACAAATTACTGTTGGGCAATTGATAGAACTCCAAATAATTATGACGATATCCAGGCAATGATCATTATATAGGCATCACGTCCAAGATTAGTAGACCGACTCCTGCCTACATCTACTACTATTACTCCACACATCGACCGCTATCCAGCATGCATCTAGTGTACTAAGTTCATGGAGAAACGGAGTAATGCAATACGATGACATGATGTAGACAAGATCTATTTATGTAGAAATAGAACCCATCTTGTTATCCTTAATAGCAACGATACATACGTGTCGGTTCCCCTTCTGTCACTGGGATCAAGCACCGTAAGATCGAACCCATCACAAAGCACCTCTTCCCATGGCAAGAAAAATCAATCTAGTTGGCCTAACTAAACCAAAGATTCGAAGAAGAAATACGAGGCTATAAGTAATCATGCATATAAGAGATCAAAAGACTCAAATAACTTTCATCGATAAAAACATAGATCTGATCATAAACTCAAAGTTCATCGGATCCCAACAAACACACCACAAAAAGAATAACATCAAATAGATCTCCAAGAGACCATTGTATTGAGAATCAAAAGAGAGAGAGAAAGCCATCTAGCTACTACCTACAGACCCGTAGGTCTACAATGAACTACTCACGCATCATCGGAGAGGCACCAATGAGGATGATGAACCCCTCTGTGATGGTGTCTAGATTGGATCTGTGGTTTCTGGAACTTGCGGCGGCTGGAATTGATTTTCGTTGACTCCCTAGGGTTTCTGGAATATTGGGGTATTTATAGAGCAAAGAGGCGGTGCGGGAGGCGGCCGAGGTGGGCACAACCCACCTGGGTGCGCCTGGGTCCCCAGGCGCGCCCTGGTGGGTTGTGCTCCCCTCGGAGCCCCCCTCAGGTACTTTCTTGGCCCACCTTGTGTCTTCTGGTCCAGAAAAAATCACCAAAAAGTTTCGCTGCGTTTGGACTCCGTTTGTATTGATTTCCTGCGAAGTAAAAAACAAGCAAAAAACATCAACTGGCACTGGGCACTATGTCAATAGGTTAGTCCCAAAAAATGATATAAAGTTGCTATAAAATGATTGTAAAACATCCAAGAATGATAATACAACAGCATAGAACAATCAAAAATTATAGATACGTTGGAGATGTATCAGCATCCCCAAGCTTAATTCCTGCTTATCCTCGAGTAGGAAAATGATAAAAACAGAATTTTTTATGTGGAATGCTGCCTAACATGTTCATCACATATTCATTTCTTTGTAGCATGGACATTTGCACTTTTATATGATTCAAAGCAATAGTCTAGTTTTGACATGAAGATTTCAATACTCAAGCATATCAACAAGCAACCATGTCTTTCAAAATATCAACACTAAAGCAAGTTATCCCTAGCCCATTATGCTCAATCATTGATCCATTCATGAAACACACTCGCATATTAGCTACACCCAATGCTCAAGTACGACCATAGTGCGCCCTTAGTTGGTGCTTTATAAGATAAGATGGAGACTCAAAATAAAATAAAAATTGCATAAAGTACAAGAAAGGCCCTTCGCAGAGGGAAGTAGGGATTTGTAGAGGTGCCAGAGCTCAAAGCGAAAAAAGTAGAGATAAAACATTTTGGGTGGCATGCTTTTCCTGTCAACGAAAACGATCGAGTAGTTCCCAATACTTTGCATGCTAGATATATCATAGGTGGTTCCTAAACAGAAAATAAAATTTATTCCTTTTTCCACCATACTTTCACATTCCATGGCTAACCGAATCCACGGGTGCCGTCCATACCAACACTTTCCAAGGAATTTATTATTTGACAACATAAAGTAAATTCATTTTTCATTTCGGGACTGGGCATCCCTAATACCTTTGCTGTACTATCGTGCAATTACAAGTGAATAAACACTCATCTTGAGAATAACACATCTAGCATGGAAAAATATCAGCCACCCCCTACCGTTTCATGAGTGGTACGAGGACACAAAAGAGAAATTTATTTTGAAATTAGAAATGGCACATACAAATTTGCTTAGAACGGCACGGAAATACCGCATATAGGTAGGTATAGTGGACTCATATGGCAAAACTGGTTTAAGGATTTTGGATGCACAAGTAGTGATCATACTTAGTGCAAATGAAGGCTAGCAAAAGATTGAGAAGCATCCAACCAAGAAACAAAAAATCTCATAAGCGAGAATTAAGCATAACTAACACGGAATAATGCACCACAAGTAGGATGTAATTTCATTGCATAACTATTGACTTTCGTGCTTGCATAGGGAATCACAAACCTTAACATCAATATTCTTACTAAAGCATAATTACTCATCAACATGACTCACATATTATATCAACATATCGCAAAACTATTACAAGAATCAAGTTTATTTTGTCCAGTGATCTTCATGAAAGTTTTTATTATATCCCTCTTGAATATCTATCACTTTGGGACTAATTTCATTTGTTGCTTTTGATAGCATAAAATTTTCTTCTCTCAAAATAATTTAAGTGAAGGAAGAGAGAATTTCAAAAAAAAATTTACTAACTCTCAAATAAATCTAAGTGAAGCATGAGAGCATTTCTTCAAAAATACTAAAGCACACCGTGCTCAAAAATATATAAGTGAAGCACTAGAGCAATTCCATAGCTCATAAAGATTTAAGTGAAGCATAGAGAGCAATTCTAACAAGTCATAGCATAATTTTGGCTCTCTCAAATAGGAGTTTCCAGCAAGGATTCATGACTAAAAATAAAAAGAAAAAAAAAGAAAAGAATTATATCAAACAAGACGCTCCAAGCAAAACTCATGATATGTGACGAATAAAAATATAGCTCCAAGTAAAATACCGATGGTCGTTAGAAGAAAGAGGGGATGCCACTTGGGCATCCCCAAGCTTAGTTGCTTGCTTCTCTTTGGATAATAGCTTGGGGTGCCATGGGGCATCCCCAAGCTTAGGATCTTCTTACTCCTTATTCCTTCATCCAACGTAATCTCACTCAAAACTTGAAAACTTCAATCACACAAAACTCAACAAAACCTTCGTGAGATCCGTTAGTATAAGAAAACCAATCTTTACTTTAAGTACTGTAGAAAACCCATTAAAATTTTGTTCTTGCATTATATATACTGTATTCTAACTTTACCATGGCTTATAACCTCCGATACAAACCATAGATTTTTCAAAATAAGCACACAATGCAAAGAAAACAGAATCTATCAAAAACAGAACAGTCTGTAAAGATGCGAATTGTTATCATACTTATTTCATTCCAAATATTCTGACAAATTAAGAAAACAGAGGAAATTTGTATATAAATCTTTTGTAAAAAATTCAGAATTTTTCGTCACTTTTGTGAATTTTAAAAATTCTTTTACTGGACATAAAAGTTTCTGTTTTCCAACAAGATCAAATCAACTATCACCAAAGCTATCCTAAAGGCTTTACTTGGCACAAACACTAATTAAAACACAAAAAACACAATCATAACAGTAGCATAATTGTGCAAGAACTCAAGAACAGAAAGAAAAAGATGAAAATAAATTTTATTCATTGGGTTGCCTCCCAACAAGCGCTATCGTTTTATGCCCCTAGCTAGGCATAATGCAAAGATCTAAGTATTGTCATCTTTGTTTCTAGATCCATAAGATGCCCTCATGATTGATTCATATGATGGCTTAATTCTTGTTCTAGGGAAGTGTTCCATACCCTTTCTCAAAGGAAATTGGAATTTGATGTTCCCTTCTTTCATATCAATCACGGCACCTATAGTGCGCAAAAACGGTCTACCAAGAATAATTGGGCAAGACGGATTGCAATCAATATCAAGAACAATAAAATCTATGGGCACGTAATTCCTATTTGCAAGAATAAGAACATCATTAACTCTTCCCATAGGCTTTTTAATAGTAGAATCCGCCAAGTGCAAATTTAAAGAACATTCTTCAATATCGGTAAGACCAAGCACATCACATAAAGATTTCGGAATTGTAGAAACACTAGCACCCAAATTACACAAAGCAAAACACTCATAATTTTTAATCTTGACTTTGATAGTAGGTTCCCATTCATCATGTAATTTTCTAGGAATTGAGACCTCTAATTCCAACTTTTCTTCTAGAGCTTTCATCATAGCATCAACAATATGTTTAGTAAAAGCTTTATTTTGTTCATAGGCATGGGGTGAATTTATTATGGATTGCAACAAAGAAATACAATCAATAAAAGAGAAATTATCATAATTAAAGTCTTTGTAATCCAAAAGAGTGGGCACATCACTAGTTAGAGTTTTGACCTCTCCAAACCCACTTTTATCAATTTTCTCAACAAGATTTTCACCCTCCAAATTATCGGGACACCTTCTAGCTAAAGTTGACTCTTCTCCAGTCCCTTTATTATCAATCTTAATTTTACTAAACAAGGAATCAATAGAAGAAACACCAACCATTTTAAGATCTTCATCACTTTTATGAAAGCAATCACTAGAAAACGCTTTTTCTAGAAATTCTCTTTTAGCTCTAAGCATAGCAGTTCTTTTCTTACTTTCATCCATAGAAACATATAAAGCTTTAATTGATTCCTCAACCTTAGGCACAAAAATTTTCATCTTGAGATTTTCTACATCAGGAGAAATTCTGTCAATACTCCTAGACATATCATCAATCCTATTCAGCTTTTCTTCTATCGTAGCATTAAAAATCTTTTGAGTATTGATAAATTCTTTAATATTATTCTCAAGATCAGAGGTGTTCCTATTATTATTATTATAAGAAGGATTACCATAGGAATTACCAAAATTATTAGAGGAATTACTAGGAAAAGGCCTAGGATTAAAATTACCTCTATAAGCATTGTTATTGAAATTGTTTCGACAGATAAAATTCACGTCTATGGCATCTCTATTTTGCTCAATCAAGGTAGACAAAGGCACATCATTAAAATCAATAGGAGCACTTTTATTACCAACCAATTTCATAAGAGCATCAACTTTTTCACTCAAAGAAGAAATCTCTTCAACCGAATTAACTTTTTTACTAGTAGGAGCTCTTTCGGTATGCCATTGTGAATAATTTGCCATAATATTGTCTAGCAATTTAGTAGCTTCAACCAAAGTAATTTCCATAAAAGTACCACCCGCGGCGGAGTCTAAAAGATTTCTAGAAACAAAATTCAATCCCGCATAAATTTTTGTATGATCATCCAAAGATTTAAACCATGAGTAGGACAATTTCTTAGCATCAATTTCAATCTTTCCCAAGATTGCTCAACATGTTCATGCTCAAGTTGCTTAAAATTCATGATTTGCATCCTAAGGGAAATAATTTTCGTGGGCGGAAAATACTTAGTAATAAAAGCATCTTTGCACTTATCCCAAGAATCGATACTTTTGCGAGGCAAAGAAGAAAACCAAATTTTTGCATGATCTCGCAAAGAAAACAGGAATAATTTCAACTTCACAATATCGTTGTCCACATCTTTTTTCTTTTGCATATCGCATAATTCCACGAATGTGTTAAGATGGGACGCGGCATCCTCACTAGGAGTACCGGAAAATTGATCTTTCATAACAAGATTCAAGAAAGCGGCATTAATATCACAAGACCCTGCACTAGTGGCGGGAGGAGCAATCGGAGTGCTAATAAAATCATTGTTGTTGGTATTGGAGAAATCACACAACTTGGTGTTCTCTTGAGTCATCATGACTACGCAAAAGATTGCGCTCAAAAATAGATCTGACAAGAAAATGGCGAACAAAAAAGAGGGCGAATAAAACGGCAAATTTTTGTGAAGTGGGGGAGATGAAAACGAGAGGCAAATGGCAAATAATGTAAATTTCAAGGAGATGAGATTCGTGATTAGGAACCTGGTAGATGTTGATGATGTCTCCCCGGCAACGGCGCCAGAAATGGCACGTGGACGGGGGACTATCTTGACTTGATCCTCCCCGGCAACGGCGCCAAAAATTCCTTTTGATGTTGGCTTGAACTATGTCGGTATTTCCCCAAAGAGGAAGGGATGATGCAGCACAACAACGGTAGGTATTTCCCTCAGTGATGAGACCAAGGTTATCGAACCAGTAGGAGAACCAAGCAACACTACGTAAACAGCACCTGCACACAAAGAACAAATACTTGCAACCCGACGTGTTAAAGGGGTTGTCAATCCCTTTCGGGTAACGGCGCCAGAAATTGGCAAGTTGATGGGAGATAAATTGTAGTAGCTTGGTAAATAGATCGTGAATAAAATAAAGTGCAGCAAAATATTTTTGGGTTTTTAGAAATATAGATCTGAAAATAAAAGTGGCAAATAAATAAAAAGGCAAATAGCAAAATAGATCTGAAAATATATGATGAGAAAATAGACCCGGGGCCGTAGATTGCACTAGTGGCTTCTCTCGAGAAAAATAGCATACGGTGGGTAAACAAATTACTGTTGGGCAATTGATAGAACTTCAAATAATTATGACGATATCCAGGCAATGATCATTATATAGGCATCACGTCCAAGATTAGTAGACCGACTCCTGCCTGCATCTATTACTATTACTCCACACATCGACCGCTATCTAGCATGCATCTAGTGTATTAAGTTCATGGAGAAATGGAATAATGCAATAAGAACGATGACATGATGTAGACAAGATCTATTTATGTAGGATTAGACCCCGTCTTGTTGTCCTTAATAGCAACGATACATACGTGTCGGTTCCCCTTCTGTCACTGGGATCAAGCACCGTAAGATCGAACCCATCACAAAGCACCTCTTCCCATGGCAAGAAAAATCGATCTAGTTGGCCTAACTAAACCAAAGATTCGAAGAAGAAATATGAGGCTATAAGTAATCATGCATATAAGAGATCAAAAGATTCAAATAACTTTCATGGATAAAAACATAGATCTGATCATAAACTCAAAGTTCATCGGATCCCAACAAACACACCGCAAAAGGAATTACATCAAATAGATCTCCAATAGACCATTGTATTGAGAATCAAGAGAGAGAGAGAAAGCCATCTAGCTACTACCTACGGACCCGTAGGTCTACAATGAACTACTCACGCATCATCGGAGAGGCACCAATGAGGATGATGAACCCCTCCGTGATGGTGTCTAGATTGGATTTGTGGTTTCTGGAACTTGCGGCGGCTGGAATTGATTTTCGTCGACTCCCCTAGGGTTTCTGGAATATTAAGGTATTTATAGAGCAAAGAGGTGGTGTGGGAGGCGGCCGAGGTGGGCACAACCCACCTGGGCGCGCCTGGGCCCCAGGCACGCCCTGGTGGGTTATGCTCCCCTCGGAGCCCTCCTCAGGTACTTTCTTGGCCCAACTTGTGTCTTCTGGTCCCGAAAAAATCACCAAAAAGTTTCGCTGCATTTGGACTCCGTTTGGTATTGATTTCCTGCGAAGTAAAAAACAAGCAAAAAATAGCAACTGGCACTGGGCACTATGTCAATAGGTTAGTCCCAAAAAAGGATATAAAGTTGCTATAAAATGATTGTAAAACATCCAAGAATGATAATATAACAGCATGGAACAATCAAAAAGTATAGATACGTTGGAGACGTATCAGGTCACCACACCCATCTCTCTCCTCTTAGATCTCTCTCCTCTTAGTTACCTTGCCACATCATCTTTTTTGCCTACATGGCAGCCTTAGCACCTGTACAAGGTGGAGCATTGGGAGGAGCCAGTCATGTTAAATAGAGAGTTTATTTTCTTTAATGCAACGTACATAGATTGAAATGCTTGTTCTGGAGAGAAAAAGATAATCACTCAACTATATATATAGGCAGGGGCCTGAGCGCTTGCTTTACTAGGGTTGCTCTCTTCATTCTCTCATCCTCTCCAGATCTAAACAAGACAGCGGTAGCGACATTTTCTCTCTGCTCACCGCTGGTCACAGATCCGACTGCATCCCTTCGGCCGGGGTGTGTAGGGGACTAGGTGCATCATTCATGTGGTCATAGGCGGCAAGGGAGGAAACCCACAGCTGCTAGCGGGGCCCGATCCTCTGCCCGTGCCATTCTCTCCGACACAGCACCGGCTCGGGAGGTCCTCCGACCCCTTCTTCCTCCCTGCCGTATTGTGGGCAGATCCGACCTGCCGCCAGCCTCCTAGCCACATTTCGACGACCCTCAGGTATAAGTTCCTTCGAAAGCGGCCTTGCTCTACTGCCCCAACTTCCCACGTGTCTGCATGTGGATCTTTTTCTACTTCCATCAGCTCTTCCAAAGCCACCTAAATTTTTAGTATTATTAGAGGTAAAGCTACTTCATGCAGTCGAATCTAGGACTTGGTTCAAACAGCGAAGAAAGGGGGTAAAGTTGTAGCATGAATCTAGGACTTGATTCAAAGAGGAAATAACAGGGGGAAAGTAGTAGAGACTGGATACCCAACCGGTCTCTTGGTTGAAAAGGGAAATAAAGGGAAAAGGCAATACAAACTGGATAAGGAACAGATCTATTATTGGTTGAAAAAATGATAGAAAGTGGCGGTTGGTGGACAAGTCAACAGAGTATGTCCAGGATTAGATTTGCTGCCCTCACATAGTAAAAGGTCTCTAGGATTAGATTTGCTGCCCTCACAAAGTATGAACAAACTCGCATCACCACTTTATGCCTCCTTGTAGGTACATTGTGCTGATGCGTCCACTGTCTCATTCCTTATACCAACTTTTTGCTGTTGTTAATGTAAGGGCACATGTAAAATGAAGCGATCACACTGTTACCATAAGGATATGTCTAATCAATGTTATTGTTAATCTAATGCCTCCAGTAATATGATGCAATTAAACTGTGTTACAAATGGTACTCCTGCTATTTTTCCTAGTATGATAAGTAAGTTGCTTCTTTACGCTGCTGAGTGTCCTGTTGTCCCCACTATCCCATGCCCTTAAACCAACTCTTTAGCTGCTTTTGATCTGCTGTATCTAGTAAACAAGCAATGCCACCATTAAAGTAATCCCATATATGACGAATGTCATTGTTGATCGTAATGCTTCTGGTAACATGAAGCAATGCCGCCATTTTAAAATTTCTACTGTTCTTGCGTGATTGCCATGAACATAATCAAGATGCTTCTTTTCATTTCGTGTATGTTTTGTATCTTGTTATTGACCAGTAACTATTTTCTTTCTATCTTTTTTTGTGGATAGGGATATCCATTTCACCTCGTTGCTATTGTGACCTTTTGGTGAACTGCACAAAACACTTTTTTTAATGAATGTCTTGTGCAGTTCAACAAAAATGTCACGTGGGCAACATCTCTCAATTTTGGTTGAACTGCACAAAGGTTGATTAGAGTTTCCAACATCTTCGTTAAACTCTGCTAGTAATCTCGTGCAACATTTTATTAGCCTTTGCAAGATGAGCCATCACTGTCACCACAATGGCACTTTATTTTAGTGGAACTGCACAAAAGGATAACCAAATTATAGTTGCACCTTGCATGAGCAGGACAGCCAACCTTAATGTTGCTCAATATTAGTGCAACTACTAAAGAAGAACCTGCCAGCTCATGAGAGCAAGTACTTCTTGCTAGCTGCATGATGCAATCTTTGCTTCATTTCAGGCGGACTGCAGAAAAAGGTTGCATGAATTGAATCATCCGAGTGGATCTGCAGGTTCACCACATTGAGTCATGGCGGCGTAGGGCCCCTCTCTCAGTTATGGTTCCCATGACCGGGTATGTTCCTTTTTGGTTGATTTTGACTCTGCATCCAGCTAGTGATCTTGTGCTACTGTTTTGGCACTGCTATGAGAAAGCAATAATGATATTGTTTTTGCATCTTAATTTAATGCCACTAATAATTTGAGGCAATCTTTTGGCACCGCTACTGCCACTGATAAAATGTAGTAATAATACATTTAAAATAGAGCTACTGTCTTATCTACCATTTTATTTCCAATGTAGATAATTTGCAGAAGGCCTATCCGGCAGAATCAAGTCCATGTGCACTGCATCAATCACATAGCTGCACTGAACTAGTTGAGTCCATCACGCCTACCGTTGAGGTGGCGCGGGCCCCCTCTCTAACTGGCGGGTGCCATAATTTTAGTTGAACTGCACATAAAAAGTGATCGAAATGAGTCGACGCTCCTCCTTCTACTACCACATTGACGTGTTAATGGATGTCAACGAATCGCCTTCATGGCAAGATACGGGGACATGAAGAATAACTTGATCTCCCAAAGTCATCTCACATATGTCAGTATTGTCCTTTATCAACATGATTGTGCTTTTTCATATTGTGCTAATGTTGTATTTTTTTAATAAAGCTATTCTATCGCAATCTTTTCTCGTTTTGGAAATAAAGTTGCTTTAACTAGTGCCAATATTATAGTAATCATGCTCTTTGTTATCTATGCAAACAGGAATACTCAACTATAGATGTTGTGATTGTCAAAAGCATTCGCCAAGTTCTTGGGTTGTATGACACGGCTAGCCAAGATGGAATTAATCCCGAGATTCACTTTATCCAAAGGCTCTAAAGTGCCATGCGTGTGTGCAAGGTGGAAAGAGATATTTCAGGACGTTGATTGATGATTCCACTATATTCTGCTATGTGTATTTGTTAAATACTAAGGATGAGGCTCTATACACACTACTTCAAAATCTAGAAGGCCCTCTTGTGCATATATTGGAAGTGGTAGTGCCACCAGTGATGCAGAATATTTCAGCTGCCAATGTTTGACCTGCGTGGCCTTAAAAAGGACTGGTTTCAATGTTTAAGCAAATCCTTGGATCAAATTGCTTACATGAAGCATCGATCAATTTTTATTTATTGGTTCACATTCTCACAATGTTTGAGTTGTACAGTTATGATTGGCTCTGATCTATGAATCATTGAGATGTGTAGGCATCTTTGTTGTACTTATTATTATTTGAATCTAATGGGTTGGTTCTGAATCTTGCAAGCTGGGAATCATTGTGATGTGTAGGCATCTTTGTTTTACTTATTATTTGAATCTTATTGGTTGGTTCTGAATCTTGCAAGCTGGGAAACACGGCATGATGATGCAGAGGACAACAACCATAACAAGCTGTTCAAACTTGGTAGTATTATCTGTGTGAAAGTGCAGCAAATGAGGTGATTGTTTGCGTCCTGAGAATAATAATTCTAATTGCTGTGCATGTTGATCCTGTGGCACTGATAGAACGAGCCAATGCTTTGGTTGTTTTAAGAATAAATTTTAATTAAAGCTAATAAAAATTTAATTAAAGTGACCACTAACACTTGCTATTACAGTACCAATACAGACCCGCTCGTGAACCCGAGGGGGCATTTTCTGCCGGGCGTGCAGCGGGCGAGGGAGGTGTAGTAACTGTTGTCGCCTGTACACACTCAGTTTACTATTGGATGCAGTTCCCCAAGAGCTGAAAAACAAACTGCTGCCGCCGCCTACCCACTCTCACCGTCGATTGCAGTTCCCCAAGATTGGAAAAACGAGCTGCTGCTGCCGCGGTGCCGCCCCCCAGTACCGCAGTACACACCGATCGTCTTCATCCCCCTTGCACCCAATCCCCACAAAAGGAGAACCGCCACATCAACTCTGCGTGAGAAGAGATTCCAATGGCAATCCGAGGGGTGAGCCTGCTAGATATGGACTCCAGCAAGGAGTTCACCTTTGAGTTCGCCGTTCAAACCCATGGCAGCACCAAGTTCAATGTGATGTACACCAATGACCCGGACTCGGTGAAGCTCTGCCTCGCCAAGTTCAAGCAGTACCTACAGGAGGAGAAAGCACAAGGTCGCGGGACTAGACCTTGTGCCCATCCATTCATCTCCTGACAGGGACCAGCAGATCGCCGTCGCCCAGGTATGCGTGCGGGGCAAGGTTCTCGTCTACCACTGTTGTAGGGCCATCAGCGGTTCTAGAGCATTCGCCCATTTCATCAGCACCGCCGACTGCACCTTCGCTACGGTGGAGAGCAGAAGAACGCGACTGTGCTTTATGATTCGGCCATCTGGTGCAACAAGCTTGTCGACATCTAGAAGCAATACAAGATCATCGGCAACGGGCAGGAGAAGGACTCCGTGGTTGACCTGGCCGCGACCATCATCGACCCCTACTACGCCAACATTAAAGAAGATGTCGATACCAAGGACCTGAACAGGTGGGAGGTACCTCTAAATCTAGCCTACATAACCTACGCGGCCAAGGACGCATACGCATGCTACGACATGTACAGGCGGATCTTGGACATGAGTGTGTGTCTGCTTCCCGTAACCGACGAGTACACAGACAGCGGCAGCGTCATGATCAATCGTGCCAGGAAGGCCTAGATGATGTACTTTATCTGTTTAAGCACCTTTATCATCTGAGTGTTTCGTGCATTAGCCTATGTGTCGTAATTATCTGTTTTGTCTGAAATATTTCGTCTAAGAACCCATTAACCTGTTTGCTTTTTTGGACTGGCTATTTGCTTATGTATGTAACTAGTTCACTGGGCTGTCGTGCTTTGAATCTCCTTCCTCCCAATATATTCCCCTTCTCAGGTGGACCCAGCAGGTCTCGTACACAGACATCTCGGACCAACCACCTATCCATTTGTATTTCTTTATTTTGTTCATTCTTTCGTCCTCTTCCTACAGCGGCTGGCGGCGCTGCCGCGCATTCCTCGGTGACCCATCCTAGCCTATGGCGCTGCCAGGCCATCCCTCTACTCCCACACATTCTCTGACGGCGGCAGCTGTCAGGACCCCGATACTAAGTCACACAGATCTAGCATGTAACACATCATATCACTTTGCGGCCTCACGCACGGTATTCCCACGGCTGCAGCCTTACCTAGGCCGGGACCGTTTGCGCCTTTTGGCTCACGTATATGATAGTGTTGCTAGCATCCATATGACAGAGAACCCGGGCCGACATGACTAGTCGTAAACCCAAGGTGGCACAAACTTACAGGGACATGCATACATGACCCAACAATGCACGTGTCGGTCAGCAGCGAGTGCAACCGGGCTGTAGCAAGCAATCAGGACTCCGGTAGACACCGCATGACATTTCCCCGAAGGGACAGACACATGAGCAAAGAAGGACACATGCCGGTCAATTCCGGAGCAGTAGCAAGCTACCATGGCTCAGTGGAAGCACTAGGAGGCATTTCCCCATAAGGAAGGCTACCAAGAATAAACAACTAGGTGTCGGATCCCACACATACCAAGCATTTCAATAACATATACACAATATGCTCGATATGTGTAAATACAACATGGCATCACAACAAAACTCTACGACTCAAAGAATTTATTCAATAGGCTCCGAGGAGCCAGATATTAAAAACATGGGTCTCATGACCCAACATACAAGTCATACAAGCAACAAGTGGAAGCATAAACATGTCTGAGTACAGACATCTGAAAAGAAGAAGGCTAGAAGGCCCGACTATCTACAAGACCCTCCATAGGAACCAGACCTCTGTCTGGGATTCCCAAGCTAATAACCCACATGACACTACTAGTGAGACTGAAGTCTCTCTGCAAAAACATAAATTAAGCAAACATGAGTACAAATGTACCCAGCAAGACTTACATCAAAACTAACTACATATGCATCAGTATCAACAAAGGGGTGGTGGTGTTTAACTGCAGCAAGCTAGCTTTGACTCAGTGGCTAACCTGTACTACGAGTACTTTCTTTCAGGTGGCGCACACGAGTCCACATATTCACCAAATCAATACACTACTATGGATCCGCTCCCGTCTCCCTACGAGAAGGCCATCCATAACACTCACGCTTATCTTGCGCAATTTAGAGTATCCATTTAACTTGTCTATGAAAAATGTAAGCGTTCCAAGTAGTCCATATCCGAGGACGCGACTATTCAAATAGATCATTTATAACCCTGCAGGGGTATACTTCTTCACACACGCTCTCACCACTTATCGCCGTTTACACGACATGTACTCGGCAACCTTCAAGCGGAAGCCCAGCGAGGGTGTTGGCCACGACTTGACTAACCACACAAGTCTCTAGTCCAGGTTTATCACCTATTTGAGTTCCATCTGCAAGGAAGTACGGCCAAAGTTTTCACTACGGCCCCAAACGATGTGTGCAGGGTTCCCAAGTCCACCATCCGGGTGACACTTGGTACACCGGGCCACGGTGCCTAGTCTGTCCCAAGCCCACTTGTACCGGGTGCCACTTGGTAGACTACTAACACAACCTACAAACACCAGAAACTAGTTGCAACTCCTGGAGAGAGATCGAGGTGATTAATAAGTCGAGAGGGGCACTTAAGCATTCCAATGCATGGTAGTAACTGTCTTGGATCACAAACAAGGAAATCAGTTCCTGAGGATAGTTTCAATGAGACAACCCACCATGTACTCCTACATGGCCTCTCATCGCTACCTTTACCAAATTGTGTTCACACACTTAGCTCTCAACAGTAGGACATGTTCACCACATTCCAATTCATCCCAGATGAATTAGACCTGACACAACTCTAAGCATAGCAGGCATAACAAGCAAGCATGAATGATTAGGCACATCATGGCTCAAACAACTCCTACTCATGCTAGTGGGTTTCAACTATTTACTGTTGCAAAGACAGGTCATGCAGAGGAATGGGTTCAACTACCGCAACATGTAACAGTTGAATCGCTGTTGTCTTAATGCAGTAAAAAAGAGCAAGAGCGAGAGAGTGGGATTGTATCGGAATGCTCAAGGGGGTTTGCATGCCTGGCACTTCTGAAGATAGCATTTAGTCTTCATGAGTGACATCGATCTCATTGCTGGAAAACGTCTACCGAGAGGGAACTAACACCGGCAACAAAGAAGGAACACAATCAATGCAATGCAACAATATGATGCATGATCATGACATGGCAAAAATGAGTGTGTTGAGCTAATGCAGCTAGCAACAGAAGGGTTTGAGTTAAATTGAACCAAAGGTTCAAATTGAAACTCAACATATGGATTTTCAAAGTCCATTTAGTTGTTTTCAACTATACAGCAAGCTTAACTTGTTTTGTCATGCATGAAACCAGTGCCACTGGATAGATTGGATTTTTCTAATTATTTTTCATATATAAATTATTTTCATTGGAGTTATAGATTTGCACTCGCTGCTGACCGACACGTTCATTGTTGGGTCATGTATGCCTGTCCCTGTAAGTTTGTGCCACCTTGGGTTTACGACTAGTCATGTCGGCCCGGGTTCTCTGTCATATGGATGCTAGCAACACTATCATATACATGAGCCAAAAGGCGCAAGCTATCGGGACCCCGATCCTAAGTCACACTGATCTAGCATGTAACACATCATATCACTTTGCGGCCTCACGCACGGTATTCCCACGGCTGCAGCCTTACCTAGGCCGGGTCGTTTGCGCCTTTTGGCACACGTATATGATAGTGTCACTAGCATCCATATGACAGAGAACCCAGGTGTCAGGACCCCGATTCCAGTCACATCGATCTAGCCGGTAACACCTCATATCACTTTGTGGCCTCACGCACGGTATTCCCACGGGTGTCGCCTTACCATGGCCCGGGACCGTTTGCGCCTTTTGGCTCACGTATATGATAGTGTCGCTAGCATCCATATGACAGAGAACCCGGGCCGACATGGCTAGTCGTGAACCCAAAGCGGCGCTAACTTACGGGGACAAGCATACATGAATCAACATCGAGCATGTCGGTCAGCAGCGTGCGAATCCGGGCTGTAGCACTGGGCTAACAGGACTCCGGGAACCCGGGCTATAGCAGGCTAGGCAGGACTCCGGATGTCACCGCGTGACATTTCCCTTAAGGGACAGACACAGGAACGAAGTGAATCATATGTCGGCCAGTCTAGGTGTTCCGGAGCAGTAGTGCTGGGCTAGCAGGACTCCGGTAAACCGGGCTGTAGCGGACTACCATGGCTCAGTGGAAGCACCAGACTACATTTCCCCATAAGAGAGGCTACCAAGGATAGACAACTAGGTTGTCGGATCCCACATATACCAAGCATTTCAATCATACACACAATATGCTCGATATGTGTAAATACAACATGGCATCACAACATAACTCTACGACTCAAGTATTTATTCAAGAGGCTCCGAGGAGCGAGATATTACAAACATGGGTCTCATGACCCAACATTCAGAGCATACAAGTCAAAGCACATGCGGAAGCTTAACATGTCTGAGTACAGACATCTACAAATGAAAAAGGCTGAGAAGCCTGACTATCTACCAGATCCTGCCGAGGGCACAAGATCGTAGCTGAGGTATCAAGCTAAATGTCGAAGTCCACACGGAACTACTAGCGAGACTGAAGTCTCTCTGCAAAAACATAAATTAAGCAAACGTGAGTACAAATGTACCCAGCAAGACTTACATCAGAACTATCTACATATGCATCATTATCAACAAAGAGGGTGGTGGAGTTTAACTGCAGCAAGCCAACTTTGACTCAGTGGCTATCCTGAACTACGAATGCTGGTAACTCTTTTGAGGTGGCGCACACGAGTCCACATATTCACCATTCAATACACCACTATGGATCCGCTCCCGTCTACCTACGAGGACGCCATCCATAGCACTCACGCTTATCTTGCGAGTTTTAGAGTATCCACTTCAAGTTATCTATGAACTGTTATAGGCAACCCAGAAGTCCTTTATCGCGGACACGGCTATTCGAATAGATCATTTATAACCCTGCAGGGGTGTACTTCTTCACACATGTTTCCACCACTTAGCGTCTGCACACGACATGTGCTCGGCAGACTTCAAGCGAAAGCCGACGTGGGTGTAGACCACGACCTAACTAACCACACAAGTCTCTAGTCCAGGTTTATCGCCTATTCGGGTTCCATCCGCAAGGAAATCCGGCCGGGGTGTCCTCAACGGCCCCAAACGATGTGTGCAGGGTTCCCGAGACACCAAACGGGCGCTCGGTACACCGGCCACGGTGTATCTACCGCAACATAGCCCACCCCTAGGGTCAGCGCTACGCACGGCCTCCAACACATATCCTACAAACACCAGAAACTAGTTGCAACTCCTGGACAGAGGACAGGGGCGGTTAATAAGTCGAGCGGGGTCATATTTCAGGGCCCAATGTGTGGTAGTAGCTGTTCATGGATCACAAACACAGAACTCAGTTCCTGAGGACGGTTTCAATGAGACAACCCACCATGTACTCCTACATGGCCTCTCACCGCTACCTTTACCAAATCGTGTTCACACACTTAGCTCACACACGGTAGGACATGTTCATCACCATTCCAACTCATTCCCGATGAATCAGACCCGACTCAACTCTAAGCAGTAGCAGGCATAACAAACAGGCATGAATGAGTAGGCACATCAGGGCTCAAACAACTCCTACTCATGCTAGTGGGTTTCATCTATTTACTGTGGCAATGACAGGTCATGCAGAGGAAAAGGGGTTCAGCTACCGCAGCATGTAACAGTTGAATCGATGTTGTCCTAATGCAGTACAAGAGAGCAGGAGCGAGAGAGTGGGATTGTATCGGAATGAACAAGGGGGGTTTTGCTTGCCTGGCACTTCTGAAGATAATATAGCTCTTCATCGGTGTCATCGATCTCATCGTCGGAATGTCGTCTACTGAGAGGGGACAATTACCGGCAAACAAGAAAGAACACAATCAATGCAATGCAACAATATGATGCATGATCATGACATGGCAATATGCTGTGGTTTGAGCTAATGCAACTAGCAATAATTTAAATGAAGTTGGTTTGAACCAAGGGTTCAAATTCAAACTCCATATGTGCTTATTTAAATGCCAAATATGCAAATTGCCATATACAGCAACCTTAGGTTGTTCAAACATGCATGCAAATGGTACAGATGGATAGATTGGATTTTTCTGATCCAAAAACATATATAAATCTTTGCATTTGGAGTTACGGTTGAATTACTATGAATTTTAGAAGTTTTGGGCATTTTCTGGAATTTCCTGATTATTAATAAATCTAGAAAATGTATTACTGCGTCAGCATTAGGTCATGCTGATGTCAGCAGGTCAACAGGCGCCGTCCAGGTCAAATCTGACATGTGGGGTCCACACGTCAGTGACACTATGTTAAACAGGGGGTTATTTCTAATCTAATTAAAGGATTAGGCCACCGGGACCCACTGTCAGTGTCACAGGGAGGGGGTTAATTACGCGGTTGACCAGTTTGATCGGCAGTTAGTCGCCGGCGAGGCCGAACGCGGCGGAGCGCGTCGGGTTCGTCGCTACGGCGACCATTTGTGCGGCGGAGGCAACGGGCGAGGAGCCAGGGCTCATCCGCGTCTTCCGGAGCAAGCGGGAGAGGCGGGGGTGGCCTGAGCTCGCCGGAAACAAGCTCGGGGCGGCGGCCAGAGCACGGCCAGGTGCGCGCGGGGTGCTATGGGGCACGGCAGGAGCTGTGGGCGGCGGCGTTGGTCTTCTGGGAGGTTGCTGAGTGCGGTGACGTGCGCGGGTGTGAGCTGCGGTGGCCCTGGCCACGGCAGCGACATGACCGGCGGCGTGGCGCTCGCGGGTTCGACGGTTAGCAGGGCTACGGCACGAAATTGAGCACGGGGAAGGAGTGGAAACGGAGGAGAGCTCACAGCGGTCTCGATGGCGTCGTGCACGAGCTCGGGGATGCACTGGTGCGGCCGGAACAACGACAGCGATCTCGGGCGGCCGGAGGTGAAGACGACGATGATGGCGGCGATGCAGCGCGTCCCTGGTCGCTTGGCTCGTCAAAGACGATGCAGACGACGAGGCGGAGCACCCGGACACGAAGAGAGGGCGAGGGGAAGGCGGTGGCTACGCGGGCAGCGAGCGGCGGCGACAAGCTCCGCTCGGGCAGAGAGGGAGAGAGAGCAGAGAAGGGGGTCGAGATCGAGAGAGAGTGAGAGGCGACCAGGGGGGATGCGTGGCGTCGTGAGGGAGATCCAGGGCGACGAGGAAGCACGCAGGCAGGGTGGAGGTGGCCGGCGTGTGGCTGCGCGCGCCGGGCACGCGCCCCTGCCTACTGGCGCGAGGAGGAAGGCGACAGAGGGGCTGCGGTGGTGGGCTGGGCTGACTTTGCCCAGCTGGGCTGCTACAGTGGTGGGCCGGTTGGGGTGCCAGGTAAGTCCTCCCTCTTTCTCTTTTAAATCCTGTTTTCTATTTTTCTGCAACTTTGTGGCTTTTCTAAAAATACCTAAGCACTTTCAAAAATCACCAAACTGCTCATGCCCACTGTATAGAGTATATCCAACGTGGAACATTTCAGTTTATGATTATTTGGACATTTAAAATATTTTATAGCATTTAAATGTCCAAATGCAAATAACATATGATTTAATCCAGTGACCTTATGATGTCCTAGAAAAGTGTGCACCATTTTTGTCAGAGGTACTAGACCAAGGCAAAGATGATGAACAATTTAGAAGGGCATTTCAGGTTCATTGAAAAAAATGATTTTAGTAACCCTAGTTAGATTAGATGGTGCTGGGGGTTTTGGATCATCCCCATTTCAAATTCATTTGAATTTAAACATGATGCACACATGAAGCTAGCCTAGAGCATTGCCAGAAGCTAGGGATGTGACAACTCACCCCCACTAAGCAAGAATCTCGTCCCGAGATTCAAGCGTAGGGTAAGATGAAGGGGGAACGCAAACTAACACAATCTTCTCAATCCAGGTTGCATCTCATAAGAACGTTGATTCGATCACCATCTTTGTCTCGATGTCTTGCTCTGAGAACTCCAACTAACATGACAACGAGAGGAAAGGAAAAACTCTAGAAGGATCGATCTTCTCGAAGATCGAACAACTTAGGATCAACTCATGGAATGAGACATAGCAACATCTCTCGAGCTGAGACACGAAGCACACATCCAAAGGGATGGAGTGAAGCAGATGACGAAGGTTCACTAGGTAGACAACAATTTCACGCTTAACAAGGAGGTGAACGGTTGTCAACGTAGCGAGGATTTGAGTCGCCATGATACCATAACGAGACACCGTAGAGGAGGTGACTCATAGAGTTATTTCCTTAAGTGGCAAAAAGAATTACTTTTGATACGGAGATCAATAAAATTCTCTAAACCAGCCTAAGGCAATCACAATCGAACATCGAACATTTGAAGGAGTTCCAGAGAATGACATAGTCGAACTAGGATGAATGATGTGGACTACCTTGTTGAAGACAACGCAATGGATGATTTTTGCTTATCACCGGAAATGGGTGGAACCCATGGTAGGATGGCACCACGGCAGGTGCAGGTTGGGAACAAAATGCAGATGCTGGGAATGATTCTAGTAACCGGGGAGAAGCTCATCAGAAGAAAGTGATTCCACTATTTGAATGATTATGGCATAATCGAAGGAACTGGGAGCACATGAATTCCTAGGGAGCAACTTCTAGAATAAGTCGCACGAAATCCTCATGGAGAAGATGGTAAAATTGCTCAATTAAGATACTACAATGATAAATCTCCCGGCTAGGTGTGTCAGCCAGAACATCAACCTTGTCGGGACCTACATCATAGATCTTGGAATAGCTCCAACCATAATATCTGCCTGAGATTCAGATCTGGTTGGTAACGGAATATTTCCAGACTCATCCAGTCTAGAGAGAAAAATGAAAGTTTGCAACACAAACCGACAAGATGGCGTTGTGAGATTCTCGGGGAGTGAGCTACGATAGCAAGCTCCAAAACATGAGCTGGTTCTGCTACATACATGTGAGCACGTTGTCCAAGACAAGCATGACCACGTAGTAGTCTTACAACGAAACACTACCGAGTTCTGGTTGGGAACCATCATTGCGGAGAGTGAAGTTCTGCGCATGTACCTTTGGGTCCTTAAGGATTAGCACTTAAGAACTTCTTTTCTTTGAACAAATCAATCAGTGGCTTTGTGTGCTAGGAACACATATGGAGTGGAGGCGGCCAACTTATCAAACCATAGAGCACTTTGCACATGCATGACTAACTTGGGATGATTCCAGAGGAGGCAAAACAAACTTTCTCGAATTCACTACGGCAACTTGCATCGAATACACATGAATTAGAGGAAGTCACTTCTTTCATCCAAACATATGCTCCATGAGCTAGCATGAAGAAATGCTTACAAAAGTTTCCAATACTAACTTAAATGTTCAACATGAATCACGGACAAGATAAGGATGTTGTCGATGGGCTCAACAACAATTTATCAAGATTCCCATAAGATGGGGTTATATGATTATGTGAACAAGATGATAGCATGGGTCAGACCAAAAGATATAATGGTGTATGCCCGAGGGAACAACCACGGATAAGACAACATTACGAACATCGTTGGTTCTGATTTGATTTGATGATAGCCCATACTCAAATCAAAGTTTGGATAAGATAATAGGTCCAACAATTGATCACCAGGATCAATCAATGAAAGTATCATCTTTCTTCAACACACACACACGAGGATATCCCTTAGGAATGAACTGAGTCAGATAAGCTCTCATCTTCCAGCTCTCCAAGTTGTTGTTTAGCTTAACCAACTAGCTCAGGGTATCCGACACAGATTCTTGGAGAAAGGGTGGTTTGCAAGAAACCAACTTGATCACGAGCTCAACATAGCGATCAGGTGACAACCTGGTAGCACTTCCGAGAAGATATTCGGAAAGTCACGAACCATCGATATGTAACTAAGCTCGAGAACAATCTTGCTTTTCAGGGCAAGACGATGTGATCAAGAGAGTGATGGATTGACACAATCCTAACTCATTGATCGAAGAGTGCACCAACAAAAATGGACTAGGTAGCACGATCAGTCCTAGGATGGTGATTCAATAACCAACACACCAAGGATGAGAATATTGTCCTTTAACTACCAAGCAACGCAGTTGCTAGGAGTATTGCTTTCACACATCACGATTCACCTGTCGGTATTCCGGTTACAATAACACGGAGACCGAGAAATGAATAATGATGGCGAGAAGTATCACTGTACCAAGAGTTCATAGGATGGTGTGCAATTCCCATGATATTCTTGATATAAAGATGGTAATACTCCGGGGTAGAACAGAACAAAAGCTGGATTGGCATTTTGATCTGCGGAATACAACCGCTTTGACCCAATCCTAGATATGAATGAGGTACTGGAGTTTGTTTCTCCTAGTCATTCCGTAATAGAATGGCTTGTCGGACCACAAGAATAATAAGCATCGATAACACGAATGCACAATTAGTCCTGACTATCAATTGATAGACAGAGGTCAGAATACAACTAAAGAGAGATAACTCAAAGGAACATATGGTTTTCTGAGTTGCGGATGCATAGATTTAGTATGTCAAACAGGTTCAACATATTTCTTCCAGGTAATCCATGCAGAAAGGTAGGACTGGCAGATTCACAATGCAGAATTGAGATCTCATCAAGAGCACTCTGGTTGTGATCTTTTGGTTCAAAAGAACTTCTGCCATATTGGTTCATGGTATTGGAAGAACGATATACCACAGACCCCGAGGACGATCACAAGGTTACTAAAATCCTAAAGGAACTAGCAAACGCTATCAACATGAGGTAAGTAGAGTGAATCTTGGGCTCAAGAACCCAGAAATAGAATGCCTACTAACTAAATGGCATCACGGGAAGCTTTCGGGAATAATGGCCAGAATCATCACACGGAGGATACAAAGCATTGCTAGATTACTGAGTGGTTCTCTAAGACACCTAGGGTCATAACAATAGCTCCAACATATATGTCGAGGCAATAGAGTGCCTCAACTCACTGATTGGTGTGGTTCAACTGGCCCAAAGAAACATCAGGAACGAAAAGAAGTGATTTGCAAATGCATCAGACTATTTAGAAACCTGGGATGACTCGGACAGCATAACGGCTGTAAATGCTCAAAAGATTT
Source organism: Thinopyrum elongatum (assembly GCA_011799875.1). Taxonomy (NCBI): domain Eukaryota; kingdom Viridiplantae; phylum Streptophyta; class Magnoliopsida; order Poales; family Poaceae; genus Thinopyrum; species Thinopyrum elongatum. Next base: position 188,363,139 of record CM022297.1, on the reverse strand, counting down.
GAGACATCCTGCAATTGGTGGCATAACCACTTAGCAACACAATATCAAGGTTCTGAGATCAACTAGCAACACACAAAAGTAGTAGGAACAGAACAGAGGCTTGAATCCATCATTGCTATAAGTCTACGGATTAGTAACACGTGATCCTGATAGAAAGATGAGAAGCCTAGTTCTTAAACCCGTAGAAAAGAAGAGGTTGACTCAGATCAGAAAGGCATAAGGTAAAGGAGTAAAAAGAGCCTTACGTTCCCTTCCACAATCAATTCCCTTATATAACTAAAGCATTTCTAGACTCGACTTCGACCAGTTTGGCTTGGTAATCCTACAGGCAGTCAGGCTCTGATACCAACGCTGTCAGGACCCCGATTCCAGTCACATCGATCTAGTCGGTAACACCTCATATCACTTTGCGGCCTCACGCATGGTATTCCCACGGGTGTCGCCTTACCATGGCCCGAGACCGTTTGCGCCTTTTGGCTCACGTATATGATAGTGTCGCTAGCATCCATATGACAGAGAACCCGGGCCGACATGGCTAGTCGTGAACCCAAAGCGGCGCTAACTTACGGGGACAGGCATACATGAATCAACATCGAGCATGTCGGTCAGCAGCGTGCGAATCCTGGCTGTAGCACTGGGCTAACAGGACTCCGGGAACCCGGGCTATAGCAGGCTAGGCAGGACTCCGGATGTCACCGCGTGACATTTCCCCGAAGGGACAGACACAGGAACGAAGTGAATCATATGCCGGCCAGTCTAGGTGTTCCGGAGCAGTAGTGCTGGGCTAGCAGGACTCCGGTAAACCGGGCTGTAGCGGACTACCATGGCTCAGTGGAAGCACCAGACTACATTTCCCCATAAGAGAGGCTACCAAGGATAAACAACTAGGTTGTCGGATCCCACATATACCAAGCATTTCAATCATACACACAATATGCTCGATATGTGTAAATACAACATGGCATCACAACATAACTCTACAACTCAAGTATTTATTCAAGAGGCTCCGAGGAGCGAGATATTACAAACATGGGTCTCATGACCCAACATTCAGAGCATACAAGTCAAAGCACATGCGGAAGCTTAACATGTCTGAGTACAGACATCTACAAATGAAAAAGGCTGAGAAGCCTGACTATCTACCAGATCCTGCCGAGGGCACAAGATTGTAGCTGAGGTATCAAGCTAAATGTCGAAGTCCACACGGAACTACTAGCGAGACTGAAGTCTCTCTGCAAAAACATAAATTAAGCAAACGTGAGTACAAATGTACCCAGCAAGACTTACATCAGAACTATCTACATATGCATCATTATCAACAAAGAGGGTGGTGGAGTTTAACTGCAGCAAGCCAGCTTTGACTCAGTGGCTATCCTGAACTACGAATGCTGGTAACTCTTTTGAGGTGGCGCACACGAGTCCACATATTCACCATTCAATACACCACTATGGATCCGCTCCCGTCTACCTACGAGGACGCCATCCATAGCACTCACGCTTATCTTGCGAGTTTTAGAGTATCCACTTCAAGTTATCTATGAACTGTTATAGGCAACCCAGAAGTCCTTTACCGCGGACACGGCTATTCGAATAGATCATTTATAACCCTGCAGGGGTGTACTTCTTCACACATGTTTCCACCACTTAGCGTCTGCACACGACATGTGCTCGGCAGACTTCAAGCGAAAGCCGACGTGGGTGTAGACCACGACCTAACTAACCACACAAGTCTCTAGTCCAGGTTTATCGCCTATTCGGGTTCCATCCGCAAGGAAATCCGGCCGGGGTGTCCTCAACGGCCCCAAACGATGTGTGCAGGGTTCCCGAGACACCAAACGGGCGCTCGGTACACCGGCCACGGTGTATCTACCGCAACATAGCCCACCCCTAGGGTCAGCGCTACGCACGGCCTCCAACACATATCCTACAAACACCAGAAACTAGTTGCAACTCCTGGACAGAGGACAGGGGCGGTTAATAAGTCGAGCGGGGTCATATTTCAGGGCCCAACGTGTGGTAGTAGCTGTTCATGGATCACAAACACAGAACTCAGTTCCTGAGGACGGTTTCAATGAGACAACCCACCATGTACTCCTACATGGCCTCTCACCGCTACCTTTACCAAATCGTGTTCACACACTTAGCTCACACACGGTAGGACATGTTCATCACCATTCCAACTCATTCCCGATGAATCAGACCCGACTCAACTCTAAGCAGTAGCAGGCATAACAAACAGGCATGAATGAGTAGGCACATCAGGGCTCAAACAACTCCTACTCATGCTAGTGGGTTTCATCTATTTACTGTGGCAATGACAGGTCATGCAGAGGAAAAGGGGTTCAGCTACCGCAGCATGTAACAGTTGAATCGATGTTGTCCTAATGCAGTACAAGAGAGCAGGAGCGAGAGAGTGGGATTGTATCGGAATGAACAAGGGGGGTTTTGCTTGCCTGGCACTTCTGAAGATAATATAGCTCTTCATCGGTGTCATCGATCTCATCGTCGGAATGTCGTCTACTGAGAGGGGACAATTACCGGCAAACAAGAAAGAACACAATCAATGCAATGCAACAATATGATGCATGATCATGACATGGCAATATGCTGTGGTTTGAGCTAATGCAACTAGCAATAATTTAAATGAAGTTGGTTTGAACCAAGGGTTCAAATTCAAACTCCATATGTGCTTATTTAAATGCCAAATATGCAAATTGCCATATACAGCAACCTTAGGTTGTTCAAACATGCATGCAAATGGTACAGATGGATAGATTGGATTTTTCTGATCCAAAAACATATATAAATCTTTGCATTTGGAGTTACGGTTGAATTACTATGAATTTTAGAAGTTTTGGGCATTTTCTGGAATTTCCTGATTATTAATAAATCCAGAAAATGTATTACTGCGTCAGCATTAGGTCATGCTGATGTCAGCAGGTCAACAGGCGCCGTCCAGGTCAAATCTGACATGTGGGGTCCACACGTCAGTGACACTATGTTAAACAGGGGGTTATTTCTAATCTAATTAAAGGATTAGGCCACCGGGACCCACTGTCAGTGTCACAGGGAGGGGGTTAATTACGCGGTTGACCAGTTTGATCGGCAGTTAGTCGCCGGCGAGGCCGAACGCGGCGGAGCGCGTCGGGTTCGTCGCTACGGCGACCATTTGTGCGGCGGAGGCAACGGGCGAGGAGCCAGGGCTCGTCCGCGTCTTCCGGAGCAAGCGGGAGAGGCGGGGGTGGCCTGAGCTCGCCGGAAACGAGCTCAGGGCGGCGGCCGGAGCACGGCCAGGTGCGCGCGGGGTGCTACGGGGCACGACAGGAGCTGTGGGTGGCGGCGTTGGTCTTCTGGGAGGTTGCTGAGTGCGGTGACGTGCGCGGGTGTGAGCTGCGGTGGCCCTGGACACGGCAGCGACATGACCGGCGGCGTGGCGCTCGCGGGTTCGATGGTTAGCAGGGCTACGGCACGAAATCAAGCACGGGGAAGGAGAGGAAACGGAGGAGAGCTCACAGCGGTCTCGATGGCGTCGTGCGCGAGCTCGGGGATGCACTGGTGCGGCCGGAACAACGACAGCGATCTTGGGCGGCCGGAGGTGAAGACGACGATGATGGCGGCGATGCAGCGTGTCCCTGGTCGCTTGGCTCGTCAAGGACGATGCAGACGACGAGGCGGAGCACCCGGACACGAAGAGAGGGCGAGGGGAAGGCGGTGGCTACGCGGGCAGCGAGCGGCGGCGACAAGCTCCGCTCGGGCAGAGAGGGAGAGAGAGCAGAGAAGGGGGTCGAGATCGAGAGAGAGTGAGAGGCGACCAGGGGGGATGCGTGGCGTCGTGAGGGAGATCCAGGGCGACGAGGAAGCACACAGGCAGGGTGGAGGTGGCCGGCGTGTGGCTGCGCGCGCCGGGCACGCGCCCCTGCCTACTGGCGCGAGGAGGAAGGCGACAGAGGGGCTGCGGTGGTGGGCTGGGCTGACTTTGCCCAGCTGGGCTGCTATAGTGGTGGGCCGGTTGGGGTGCCAGGTAAGTCCTCTCTCTTTCTCTTTTAAATCTTGTTTTCTATTTTTCTGCAATTTTGTGGCTTTTCTAAAAATACCTAAGCACTTTCAAAAATCACCAAACTGCTCATGCCCACTGTATAGAGTATATCCAACGTGGAACATTTCAGTTTATGATTATTTGGACATTTAAAATATTTTATAGCATTTAAATGTCCAAATGCAAATAACATATGATTTAATCCAGTGACCTTATGATGTCCTAGAAAAGTGTGCACCATTTTTGTCAGAGGTACTAGACCAAGGCAAAGATGATGAACAATTTAGAAGGGCATTTCAGGTTCATTGAAAAAAATGATTTTAGTAACCCTAGTTAGATTAGATGGTGCTGGGGGTTTTGGATCATCTCCATTTCAAATTCATTTGAATTTAAACATGATGCACACATGAAGCTAGCCTAGAGCATTGCCAGAAGCTAGGGATGTGACACCGGGCCGACATGACTAGTCGTAAACCCAAGCTGGCACAAACTTACACGGACAGGCATACATGAGCCAACAATGCACGTGTCGGTCAGCAGCGAGTGCAACCGGGCTGTAGCAAGCTATCAGGACTCCAGTAGACACCGCGTGACATTTCCCCTAAGGGACAGACACAGGGGCAAAGAAGGACACATGTCGGTCAATCCATGTGTTCCGGAGCAGTAGCAAGCTACCATGGCTCAGTGGAAGCACTAGGAGGCATTTCCCCATAAGGAAGGCTACCAAGAATAAACAACTAGGTGTCGGATCCCACACATACCAAGCATTTCTAACATACACACAATATGCTCGATACGTGTAAATACAACATGGCATCACAACAAAACTCTATGACTCAAAGTATTTATTCAATAGGCTCCGAGAGCCAGATATTACAACACATGGGTCTCATGAACCAACATACAAGTCATACAAGCAACAAGCGGAAGCATTAACATGTCTAAGTACAGACATCTAAAAATAAGCAAGCTAGAAAGCCTGACTATCTACAAGACCCTCCATAGGAACTAGACCTCTGTCTGGGATTCCCAAGCTAATCGTCGAAGCCCACGTGACACTACTAGTGAGACTGAAGTCTCTCTGCAAAAACATAAATTAAGCAAACATGAGTACAAAGTACCCAGCAAGACTTACATCAAAACTAACTACATATGCATCAGTATCAACAAAGGGGTGGTGGAGTTTAACTGCAGCAAGTCAGCTTTGACTCGGTGGCTAACCTGTACTATGAGTACTTTCTTTGAGGTGGCGCACACGAGTCCACATATTCACCAAATCAATACACCACTATGGATCCACTCCCGTCTCCCTACGAGAAGGCCATCCATAGCACTCACGCTTATCTTGCGCATTTTAGAGTATCCATTTAACTTGTCCATGAACAATGTAAGCGTTCCAAGTAGTCCATATCCGAGGACGCGGCTATTCGAATATATCATTTATAACCCTGCAGGGGTATACTTCTTGACACACGCTCTCACCACTTATCGCCGTTTACACGACATGTACTCGGCAACCTTCAAGCGGAACCCCAGCGAGGGTGTCAGCCATGACCTGACTAACCACACAAGTCTCTAGTCCAGGTTTATCGCCTATTTGAGTTCCATCCACAAGGAAGTCCGTCCGAAGTTTCCACTACAGCCCCAAACGATGTGTGCAGGGTTCCCAAGTCCACCATCCGGGTGACACTTGGTACACCGGGCCACGGTGCCTAGTCTGTCCCAAGCCCACCTGTACCTGGTGCCACTTGATAGACTACTAACACAACCTACAAACACCAGAAACTAGTTGCAACTCCTGGACAGAGATCGAGATGATTAATAAGTCAAGAGGGGCACTTAAGCATTCCAATGCGTGGTAGTAACTGTCTTGGATCACAAAAACGGAACTCAGTTCCTAAGGACGGTTTCAATGAGACAACCCACCAAGTACTCCTACATGGCCTCTCATCGCTACCTTTACCAAATCATGTTCACACACTTAGCTTTCAACAGTAGGACATGTTCACCACATTCCTATTCATCCTAGATGAATCAGACCTGACACAACTCTAAGCATAGCAGGCATGACAAGCAAGCATGAATGAGTAGGCACATCATGGCTCAAACAACTCCTACTCATGCTAGTGGGTTTCAACTATTTACAGTGGCAAAGACATGTCGTGCAGAGGAATGGGTTCAACTACCGCAACATCTAACAGTTGAATCGTTGTTGTCTTAATGCAGTAAAAAAGAGCAAGAGTGAGAGAGTGGGATTGTATTGGAATGGTCAAGGGGGTTTGGTTGCCTGGCACTTCTGAAGATAGCATTTAGTCTTCATCAGTGAAATCGATCTCATCGTTGGAAAACGTCTACCGAGAGGGAACTAACACCGGCAACAGAGAAGGAACACAATCAATGCAATGCAACAATATGATGCATGATCATGACATGGCAAAAACGAGTGTGTTGAGCTAATGCAACTAGCAACAGAAGGGTTTGAGTTAATTTGAACCAAAGGTTCAAATTCAATCTCAACATATGGATTTTCAAAGTCCATTTAGTTGTTTTCAACTATACAACAAGCTTAACTTGTTTTGTCATGCATGAAACTAGTGCCATTGGATAGGTTGGATTTTTCTGATCATCTTTCATATATAAATTATTTTCATTGGAGTTATAGATTATTTTCTATGGATTTTTGAAGTTTAGGTTATTTTATGAATTAACTAAATCATTTATGATTTATTCTAAATCCAAAAAACTATTATGATGTCAGCACTGCATCAACGCTGCATCAACAAGTCAACATAGTCAAATCTGACGGGCGGGACCTATGTGTCATTGACAAAGTGGCTAACCAGGGTTAATCTTTCCCTAATAATAAAAGGGCTATTGTTTCTGCCCGTTCACCGTCCTAATACGCTTTTGCCCATCGTCGTAATACACTTTTATGATTCGTTCGGGTCTCGTTCATCCATCACAAAGACGCGACCCCAGCCCAACTAAGCCACCAATGAAAACGATCCACAGAAGAATTAAAGGCTGGTTATATCAACCACTATTAAATATAGTCCCACCTTGCCAGCTTGCATCCAATTATCATAGTTTATATACTCTTTTCAGATTTCTGGGATGTCCTAAGCTAAGGATTAGGGATTCCAAACATTCTGGCAAAGAGATCATGAAAGAAAGCTTGACAAAAACAAAGAAAATATGAACAGAGGCCGGTCGTGGTGGTGGGGGCGGCAGAAAACGGAGATGCACAGGGGTCGGTCGTGGTGGTGGGGGTGCGTGGAAGTGTTGCGGAGGAGGAGGCCGAGGGCTGGTGCCGAAGCTCGCTGGCGGCATCACGGTCGCCGGAGGCGGCGGCTGCCGTTGGTTGTTCACCGAGGGGAGGGACGACGAGGCAGCGGCAGGCGCATGGATGGTTGCGGTTCGGTCGCGACAGGAGGGAACGAACGAGAGGAAGAAGGGATGCGGATTAAAATCAAGCAAGGAAAGCATGGATGGTCAGAAGGATAAAAGCAGGTATCGCCGGCGGCGGGCCGGCTGCGAGGCAAAGAGGCGCGGGATCGGGCGCGCGGGGGGTGCTGCCCGACAAACCTGTTGGTGACAGCGTTGAATGGAGGAGACGAGGAAAATGTGATTAGGGGATTTGGGGATTGGTCTCCCTGTGGCTCTAGGGCGGCACTGGATGGAGATGAGGGGATCGTTCTCCTGGCCTAGGGTTGGTGTGTTAGTTAACAAGGGGCTAGTTGGGCTGACCTAGAAAGTTACGTGGGCCAGATGGGCTGTGCTGCTGGTTGATGGGCTCCTTAATCTTATTTTCGCTATTTGCTCAGTCAATACACAATTAATAATAATAATTCTCTTCTCAAAAAAAGTTAATAATAATTATTCTTGTTACAGTATTGGTGCAGAGTCGACTGTACTATTTACAATGTTCAGATATATTTTGAGTTTGGTATACGCAAAAATGTTTACAATCTATTAACGTGCAAGTGATAATTGATAAACATTGTTATGTGTAGATTCATCCATCTATTGTAACTATGCAAGCATGCATTACTAGATTTTTTTTAAAATTTCCAAAAAAAAATGTCAACACTGGACATTTTTTTCTCGGATGTGATATATTGATATGTTTGGAGATATTTACATATGTATTCCTACGTTTCATATATTTCTAATTCTTGAAAACACTAAACAAATCCTAAAAATATTTTTTGTATTTTAAATTACTATCATTGACCTCTCTTTTATATAATTAAAGCATTGACCATGAGTTAGTTTGTCATGACAAAAGGAGATCCCAATTTTATGGATGACACTTATTTTCGCGTTGCAACGCATGGGCCCTTTTGCTAGTGTATTTTGAAGAATTTAGTACCAACAGAATTTTCCGCAACTAATATTGTTCACATATGTCATGGTTGAATTTTGTTTATTATTGAAAACCTAAGATTAGAAGTGTACACCGAGAGTCATGGTTAGAAGTTGAATTCTAAGGGATGAAATAATTGATTTTGGGTCATAATAAATCAAATCAAATGTGATGATTTTCTCTCCCGTTGCAAAGCATGGGCCCTTTTGCTAGTTAACCTAAACTAACTATTATTTCAGCAGGCTAATTGACAGCGGGGCCCACCTGTCTGTGTCACTGTGGTTAACTAACTAGCTCATTAGGCCCTAATTAAGCCGGTGCCACGTCAGCAATGCCGGCGCTAAATGCCAGTGAACAACAGCGATGGCGGAGGGCCTCGGGAATCACCGTCCGGTGACCAAACGACGCACGGGTAGGTGCGTTTGGTAGCTGGAGCTGACCTGCGTCTAGCGGAGCAGGCGGGGGTGGCCGGGGTAGCCTACAGAGACGGCGGCGAAGAGCGATGCGGCGGCTAGAGCTCGGGCCACGGCGGAGGTGGCGCTACAAGGCACGGCAAGGCAAACCCGTTGGTGTTGCCGGTTTTGGGGGACGAGGTGAGCACGTTGGTGATGCTGGGGCGAGGTGGAAAGCTCAGGAGCATGGAGCTCCTTGGCCATGGCGGCGGCCAGAGCTCGAAGCTCGCGTGGAAGGCAGATAGTAGACGCAATGGAGGGGCGAGTGTAGGTGGAGGAGAAGGAGCTCACAGTGAGTCTAATGGAGGGCTCAGCAGCTCGGGGACGCATCAGAGCAAGCAGGGCGGCGAGGCAGATCTCCGGCGGCCGACGGTGAAGATGACAACGAGGCCGACATTGTGTTGCTCCCGGGCTTGTGTGCGTCGAGCAGAGGAGGCAGCAAGGGACGGCGGAGCTGCCGGACATGCTTCTGTGGCGAGCCGGCGGCTGTGGCTATGCGTGCGACGGTGGTGCGGCCATGGCGGCCTCGGGTCTAAGGTGGAGGGCGAGCGAGGAGGCGGGAAGGGTGATCAAAGAGAGAGGGAGAAGGTTTAGGGCATCCAGGGAAGCTCCACGGTGCAAAATGAGGACGCAGGAGGCGTCGACATTGCGAAGGAAGAGGTGGAGGCCTCCACGGGTGCATGCGCGTGTTTGACCCTACCTACTGGCAGGAGGAAGACAATGAGCGAGGGGGTAAGTGGGTTGGGCCTCTAGTGGGCTGCTACAGTGGTGAGCTGGCCAGGTAAGCTCTCTACCTCTCTTTGTTAGTTTTCTTTTTGTTTTTCTAATTTCTTTGTTTTGGGTTTAGTAAAAATACTAAACCTTTTCTGAAAATCCTGAAATAAATTGTGGGCACTTTTGAAATATTTCCCAACAGCCCTCAATGGTTTTCAGGAATTGTTTAAGCATTTGAAATATTTATAGGAATTAAATGCCCAAATTCAAATACTGTATGATTTAATTCAAAAATCCAGAGTGACCTAGAAAAATGTGCACCATTTTTGGCAGAGGTTTTCACCCATTTCAAAAATGATGAACTTTTCTGAAGGGCATTTTGGGTTCATTGAAAATATTTTTATTTGAACCTAGTTGAATTCATTTGGTGCTAGGGTTTGGTCATCCCCATTTCAAGTTTATCTGAAGAATACCATCATGCACGATGCTTCTAATGCAACTATTAGTAAGCAAATTCTAGGGCTTTGTCACAGCTCCACCGGCCCACCTTGCGCCCGAACAAGTCAACCCTCGTACTCCCCTCCGCCTGCGTCTTCCCCACCTCCGATTCATTCCAGTCCGAGGTCTTGTCGTCGTCCTCCGCCTTGGTTCTCTCGCCACGGCGCCGCCGTCTGTCGTTCCCAACATGATCAACAAAACGAGAGGAATCGGGAGAAGACTGTTCATCGAGAGGCTGACAGTCCTGGCCCACTAGGTCCTTGGCGTAGGTTTTGTTGTTTAACATTCGTAGCCCATGACATGCAGATAGAGTTGATCCAGCTGGTTTCAATATTTTTTGGGGTCCAGCAGGTATCAAGCGGCCTCTGGGTCTCCCAGCCTAGCTTGTCTATAACATCAGCAGCCCAAGTTATGTTTGTTTTTCAAGACGACGCACAGCTCAGTTCTATTTTTCTATAAGAATGCAAAACTGAACCTATGATTTCCCTTCTATAATAGTATATATTTATATTTATATCTTATTTTATTACATATATATAATAGAAACAACATAAGGTTCCGTTAAACCTGTCGTTCGTCCAAACATTGTATAGACCTTCCCACTTTCTTTATTTTTTGTTTTTATTAATCCTATATCAGAATTTTCTCCCAGTACTTTTCCCTAGAACCAACTCAACTGTCCCACGTATAGCCTAAAAAATAATAATACCCCACATCCTATTAACTCAAAAATTAAAATGATATTTTATTTCGTAAATCGAAAGTTCTTACAAAATAATAATAATAATAATAATTGTTTATATATAACTTGGCAAGTTAACTCTTGGCGATTGCGTACATAAGCTTGGAAAGATTTTACTGACCAATGCAGTAAAAGACGTGCAATCATGTGTTTATGTTTTTATAACATTTCTCCATCCAGCCCAACATGATATTTTCACCCAGCCCAGCAAGTCCACGGATTTCGAGAAAAATGCAAATGGGCTTTAAATTCTAACATAATATATAAACGGGCTGCATAGACGCTACATCATTGTTTTACCCAGCCCACCAAATGGACTAAAAAAACCAAATGGACTTGCAGACATGTGGGCTAGTAGGTTGAAGCCTAAGCATTTGCGCAAAAAAAACAAAGGTCGAAGCCTAAGCAAGGCGTTGGATTTACATCCAACGACCAGCATTCTTTTTCAATCTCTCGTCTTCTTCCTCCAGCACTGCCGGTACCACCTGCTCCAGCCTCCGGCGTCCAGCAGCGCTGTTTTGCGTGCCTCGCAGCAAAACGCTACCCCACCGACGGCCAGGCCATCCCTCTACTCCTCTGCACCTCATGTTATTCTCTGCCGAGTGTAGGCCCACCCCGCACCCAAACAAGTCAAGCTTCCCACTCCTCTAAGTCTGCGACTCCACTGCCGCGTCTTCCCCATCTCCGGGGCATTCTGGCCTGCGGCCTCGCCGTCGTCCATGGCCTTGGTGCGCTCGGCACGGTGTGGTCAACGTGGTCAACAAACGAGAGTCATCGGAAGATGACTGTATGTGAAGAGGCTGACAGTGGAAACGCACCACGCCCTTGGATGCATGCATGCAACTACATCATTTTTATGCTGAAAAATAATGTTTTCTCCCCCTAACAGCTGGGACCCATCAGCTACATCTTCGCATGCAAGGAAGTGCGTCCTTATTACCGGCAAAAAAAATTCCTCCCCCTGACTGCTGGGACCCATCAGCAATATCTTCGCACGCAAGGAAGTGCCTCCTTATCCTCCCTGACAGCTGGGACCCACCCCGTCAAACCGTACGTAGGGTTGTCTCTCTGGTCGTGAACGTGTACGTACATACTGGTCAATCGGTTTCTCTGCAAGGATGAACCGTGGACGAGCAAGGAGCGGCACGTGTGACATAGACGTTGAGGCACTCCTGTCTAAATCATGTACTTGTACATACAGCCACGCTGCAAGAATGTAAATACGGCTACGTACGTACATACGGGCGGGGTCTCGAATGCGTACAGCGAAGGCGTCCTGTTCATCGGCGGCGAACCGGCTAGGTCGGAAGGGAGGAAACCACGTCGTGTTCATCGGGAGGCAAGCGACTGGGTCGGATTGCGTCTTGTTCATCGGGAGCCCACCGACTTGGACGGAACTGCCCAACCGGGGTCCTGTTCATCGACTCGGGGTCTCACATCTCGCAAAACGGAGGAAACAGAGTTCTCTTTGACTGCCTACGGTTGAAACGGAGTCCTGTTCATCGGGAGGGGTCGGGCGTACCGCAAAACGGACGAAACAGACTTCTCTCCAACCGCCTACGGTCGAAACGGGGTCCTGTTCATTAGGAGGGGTCTGGCGTACTGCAAAACAGACGAAACAGACTTCTCTCCAACTGCCTACGGTCGAAACGTGGTCCTGTTCATCAGAGGGGTGTGTGGCGTACCGCAAAATGGGACTCCATGGGGCTACTGTTCATCCACCGTCGACTTCCTCTAGCCTCCACCAGCCACTGTTCATCCACGGGCTACTGGTCATCCAGACTCCACAGGGTCCTGCTCATCCACCCCAACCGGTTGGGTGTGTGTGCCAGCTTCGTCGGCCGGTCCTGTTCATCCAGCGCAACCGCGTACTACTACTGGGTCCTGTTCATCCAGCGGCAACTGCGTACTACCATAGGGTCCTGTTCATCCAGCGGCAACCGCCTACACACGGCCAGGGTCCTGTCCATCCAACCCCCACCAGGAACTGTTCATCCACACCCAACCCAACCGGCTCGACTCACCACGTCTCGACTCGTTCTACGTATCGCGCGCGCGGTAGCAACGGGCACTGTTCATCCAAAGGCAACCCAACCGGCTAGCTACGTCTCGCACGGGGGTTCAATCGACTTCAGTAAGTAGCAGCAGCACGATCGATCGGGTTTAGTTAGCAGCGGAGTCGGTCGGGTTCAGTAAGCAGCGAAGGGATCGACGATCGATCGGCTTCAGTACGTAGGAGTGCGATTGCTCGGGTTCACACCTCACTCGGGTTCAGTTATAGCAAACACAGCTCGCACCACGCGCGCCTACGAGAGAGAAACGCGCAAAATACACTGCATCGCTCGGCCCGACCACCCACCGTAACTAGGAACTCCGCGAAAACTTCCTCGCCCTCACTTCTACCATGATTTCTTATGTCATGGACGACCCAAAGAATGTCATGCAGGTGCATCCCCAGCCCGCCCAGGATGAAAAGCCCATTTTCTGTCATGATTTTTTGTCACAGAAGTAGGAGCACACCACATCTATGATGATACGTGTTTTTTTCAAAATTATCGTCATAGAAGTGTCATAACCATGACAGAAAAAATTTCGTTCGGGCCTAAATGTCACGAATGTGTCTTTTTTTAGTGCAAGTTTGATTTGCTCAAGGTTGTAATCTTCCAAGTGCCCACAAGATCTGCGAGTTATAAAGACTTCAGGCTAATTGCGTTCTTCAATCACGGTCTCGCCTATCTGACAGGTCACTATGGTAAATGGATAAATCTGCACGTCCATTACAGGATCATACACCATCCATGGCTCTGTGATGCCATTGAACAAAAGGGCTTCATTTACACCGTGAACTCCTTCTGTGGCTGGACGTATTACTGGCCTACTCCAGTCATCGCTACAAAGGGTTGTTACAACAGTATGTTACTTTCCTATGATACCATGATGGCTTGCTTATATTACTGTCAACATTTACTAAAAAAATATTCATGCTCATAACATGTTGTTCTTAAGATTGGCTACAGTACGAGCCCTTTTTTATTTGACTCCAACTTGATATGATGTTGTAGGCCACCTGGTGTCACTACCCTTCCTAATCCCATAACCTTTCAAAGAAAAGTGGCATGGCAGTTGCAGATGGTTCTTGGCTCGATCAGATGACGGCGAATGATTGATGATCGTTCACACGTACCAGATGTGTTGTTTCGCAGAATACAATCACACTCGCTGCATGGTCTTTGAGCAGGATCCTAGCTTCTCTGGGCCTTCGGGAATTTTTGACTGGAGGCCGATAAGTAGCCTCGGCACACGCTCTCTGTTTCTCAGACTGAATTATCCGATTAACCAGGATATAACCGATGGCAAGGATCATGATGGCAGCGCGGTTTCATTCATCAGGCAAAACTATGTGTACACATCTTACCATGCGTCTCTCCATGCACCATACCCTAATATGTGCCGTCATGCTCTACAACCCAAAGTAGGAGAGAGGGTCCCAAGTATCAGACTTCGACCTGCTGGCTGGAGTTTCCCCCATCAGGCACCCATCTGGTTCAAGCCATCAGCCAATCTCCACAGCTTAATAAATAGTAACGTCTAAGTGAGCCAGTTAGTTAGATGCGTACACTTGGTGTAGTAGGATCTTTATTTAGTTTGATGCATACACTTGTTCTTTTTTGGTAGCCCTTTTGTAATGTTTGCTGATGTTTGCTTTGGAAGAGAGAGCTACGTCTTTACTCTTCTGGCCTGCTTACCGCTTCTGTTGCACCCCCAGCCCTGGTTGCTGCTGCTGTTTTCAATGTACAATCAGTAATATATTTCATCTGTTGGTTGAATAAATGTGTTGTTAAAACGATAAACACAATTTTTTGGAATTCGTTGCACAGTCCGATCCTTTAGTGCCCCGTACGTAGCGCATACTAATTTTTTGGTACAGAACAAATTTTCCACTTGTCGATCACATGCAGCCTAGTGATTGAGGCCCAATAGAGAAGCCCATAATTAACTGGAATGAAGGCTCTCACATGAATCCGGCCCAGGTACATGCTCATGGTCCCCTAAATATAAATAAAGGTAAATGCTCATGCACAGGTTCTTTAAATTTATGAATTTAAAAGTAAAATTTTATCAGGAGGATATTATTTCCTATGAGAGTGTTGTTACATTCAGTCTATATTATTCTTAGGCAAAGATAGCAACCATTCTTTTTCTCCCACCATTTTCTTCCTGCAACCAGTGGACTGTTATCGGGTCCCCACCAGGTTGAGGCCCATGCAAATCGTAGTCAACATGGTCAACTTCTAACAATTTTTAGTGGCAAGTTGTACTAAATATCACATTTTTTTGTAGCATTTGTTTGTTTTAGGGATTGTGCTACCCAGGTATCCCGTTCGAATCCCATGTACCACAAGTTTTTTGAGAAACCATGTTTTTTTCCTATGATAAATAGTTCTGGCCCATTATAATTTTTTGATAAGAATGCCCAACCCAGCCCAACACATTGGCGACACCACTTTATCCCAGGGCTTCTGAATGTGCTTGGCTTCACACCTCAAGAAGAAAAAGGTGCTCCGCTTCATTCTACAATAAGTTGTAGAGATATAAAATTAATTCTTATAATCCAGTGTAATGAGTTTTTGGGTCTGACTGATCCAGCCGCCAAAACCAAACCTGTGCCAGTGGGAGTGCCTATTCCCGCCTTCCACGGCTGGTTGCGGTGCCGTGCACGCACCGCCTCCTTGTCGTACCATGAAATGCTGGCCAGGCCATCCCTCTACTCCCCCACATCCTATTCTTCTCCTGCGACGGTAGCCCACCCCGCACCAGAACCAGTGAACCCTCGTACTCCCCTCCGCCTACGGCCACACTGCCACATCTTCCCCGGCTCCTGTTCATTCCTGTCCGAGGCCTCGTTGTCGTCCTCCGCCTTGGTGCGCTTGCAGCGGCGCCGCCGTCTGGGCTTGTCAACTTTGTGAATCGGGAGAGGACTGTAGTTGTGAGTATGATAGTACAGACCCACCAGGTCCACTGCCGAACACAAGCAAGTGCCTCTTTACTACTCAGATGCACCCCTCGATTTTTTAACTCTAATCCACCCTGCTGATATCTAGGACCCACATCATTGTCAATGTATAGTCAATTAATGACCGAATTGCACAAGGAGCGGCTGACACCTGGGACACGGCAGCTATAGTAGTATTTTTATGTTGTTCAGACGGAGCATTTTTTTAGGACTTGTTCAGATGGAGCAGGGTATAAGCTGAGTCGTGCGGTCTCTGTGGCCCGTCTAACAACATGACCAGCCCAGCAGTTTTTTCTTTGGGAAAATAGGTAGAACACTATTTCTTTTTGAAGAATACCCAACCTAGGCCTATTTGCTTTCTCTGACTTACTGGGCTGCAAATCTTTCAAGACGAGGAGGGATGCATTCCGTCCTAGCCAGAATATGGGTAGTAAATCTTTAAAGTAATATGAAATGGGCTACAAATTCCCAAAAAAAATATAGCAAATGGGCAATTAGTTTTGTTTTTTGTTTTTGTTCTTCACTGAGATTTTATATTTCATTGGATTTTAACATAATATTAATTTAATTTTAAATTAGTTTTAATATGGCTCCTCATTTTGGGATTAAAGATATTTCGTACCCCAGCAAAAAATATGTGAATTTTCTAAAATTTTGCATATTTTTTAGTTCAAAATTTTAACCCTGGCCGTGACCAGAAAAATGGGCAACAATTCTAAAAATGGAAAACGGGCTGTAATAAATTCCATATGAAATGGGCTGTAAATTATAAAAATAATAGCAAATGGGCTGTACACGCCACAGATTTCAAGGCTGGCTTGTTTACACAAGGCTTTGTCAAGTTATAGTCAACACACAATTCTAGCAGTAGTGACTGTTGGATGTCCATCCAACAGCCGGCGTGCTTCTTCAATCTCTGATCTTCCTGCTCTAGCCGCCTCGACCAGCGCCGGCAGGATTGCCTACTCCCTCCTCCTCTGGCCAGCTGTGATGCCGCGCAGGCTTCACCAGCGCACCCCTACTCCCTCCGCTGGCCTGGCCATCCCTCTACCCACCGCACCTCCTATTATTCTCTGAGGACGGCATCCTAATGCCGCAGTGGAACCATCCAACCGTCATACCCTTCTCAGCGTGGGCATCCACTGATGTGTCTTCGCTGGCTCTGGGTCATTCCATTCCTAGGCCTCGCCTTCGTCCACCGCGTTGGTTCTCTAGGCGCGGCGTGCTCAACGTGGTCAACAAATGATAGCCATCAGAATAGGGATGTCCATGGAGAGGCTGACAGTAGGGACCCCCATGATCCATGGCCGCACGCAAGCAACTGCCTCCTTATTACGCGAAAAAATGATTCCTCCCCCTGACATCTGGGGCCCACCAACTATATCTTCGCACGGAAGGAATTGCCTCCTTATTACGGGAAAAAATGATTCCTCCCCATGACAACTGGGACTCACCAGATTCGAAGGCTGACCTATGGGCCTACTAAGTTGACGCATACACAGGGCTTTGTCAACTTAGTCAACAAACGATTCTAGCAGCAGCGACCGTTGGATGTTAATCGAATGGCCGTGCGGCGTGTTCAATCTCTGATATTCTTGCACCAGCCGCCCAAACTAGCACCGGCGGGACCGCCTGCTCCTGCCTCCCGTGGCCGGCTGTGCTGCCGCGGAGGCCTCATCGCCCAACCCTACTCCAATCGCGGGCGAGGCCTTCCCTCTACTCACCCACACCTCCTGTAATTCTCTGGTGATGACAGCCTCAAACCGCAACTGAATCAGTCACCCTCGTACTCCCCTCCGCGCGGGCATCCGCTGCCACGTCTTCCCCGGCTCCGGGTCATTCCCTTCGTAGGTCGCACCGTCGTCCACCACCTTGGTGCTCTTGGTACGGCGTCATCAATGCGGTTAATGAACGACAACCATCAGAAGAGGACTGTACGTGAAGAGGCTGAAAGCTGGGTCCATGGCCGCACGCAAGGAAGTGCCTCCTTATTATGCGCAAAATAATGATTCCTCCACCTGACAGCTCGAACACCTTGGAAGGGCCTCTGTATTTTGTGAAAAAAGATGTTCCCCGTGACAGCTGGGACCTACAGGCTTTATCTTCGCACACAAGGAAGTGACTCCTTATTACGCGTAAAAAAAAGTTGATGACCCCTGACAGCTGGGACCCATCAGGTCGAAGCATACATAGTGTTATCTGTCTTGTCGCGAACATGTACGTACATAGCGGTCGATCAGTCTCTCTGCAGCGATGAACCATGGCCGAGTAAGGAGCGTCATGTATCATAGTAGAGCCGCCGATGTAGCATGTCATGCAGTCCATTCTATATAGTGTAGACATACGTATATGTTGGGGAACGCGACAGAAAATCAAAATTTTCGGTATAGCGAGCACGCCCAGGACCACTATAGAGACTGCATACAAGGTTTGATCTGATCCGTACCGACTCGAAGCGCAGCGGAAGAAGAGTCGGTGGAGATCGTTGGTGCAGATCCCCGCAGCTAGGATTTACAACCTCCCAACAGCGAGGATGTACTCCCTCGTCGGACAGCCCTTCGGGAGGCGGTCGGACAGTCCCCCGGACGATGTCGCGGACAGCCCTTCGGGAGGACCCACGAAACTCGAACGGAGATTCGGACAGCCCTTCGGGAGGACACTCGAACAGCCCCTCGGGCAAAAGACCGAAACTACGACCTCTCTACGGGGTTGCACACATACGGTGTCAGCTATCCGGCAGGGCTTCGCCGTCCAGAACTAGTTCCTGCCGGAACCCAGACAGCCTTTCGGCTCTACGAAACTCTTTTCGTGGGAGGGAGAGAAGAAGCCAGATAATGCATGGCATGTGTATGAGAGCAAGGATGAGTGTGGAGGGCTGCCCCTCCACCTCTATTTATAGGAAAGCCAAGGGGTAGGGTAGTTATCCAATAAAACCCAAAGGCATATGAGGGAAGTCCTTCCACAAGGACCTAAAGGAGAAACCAAGGAACAAGAGGGGCTCCAAGGTGGAGCCCCTAGTGTGGCCGGCCACTCCCCCATGAGGGCCCCCCCAAAGGGGGTTCTCATCCATCCACATCACCTTCTAGAAGCCTTTAGCAAAATCCCTAAAAGGTGGCTTCCAAAAATTATCCAAAAAGCACTTTCACTATTCATGACGACATTTTTCAGCGTCCGTTCGAACTGAAAATATTTATGTGGGCTTAGAACAATTCCAGTACCCACTAAAATAATTTTCAACGCGTTCTGGAACAATTCCAGATTAGTGATTTTCATCTGCGAAAAGCATCTGAAGCGGTTCCGGCAGCTCCGAAACATTTCCGGTTTTTCTTCCAGAAAATTCCCAGAAGTTTCCAGAATGATTCTGGCACCCTCCAAGAATTATCAGGCATGTGCCGAAACCAATTTGACTTAATGGTATCCTCTGAAACAACTTTTCAGTTTCACCGGAACTCATCCGGTGACCTCTCTCTGCGGAACTTTTCCGCTGTCCGAAACTTTTCGGTGTCCGAAACTTTTTCGGTGATTTTCTCTCAGACTCCCTGTCTAGTATTCAGCAGATAGATGACCCTGAAGCGTGTGACCCTATAGGTTCGGTGAAGCATAGACATGACCTGGAACCCTTTCCAATCAATGATCAACATCGGAGCCGTGGACACCCATATTGACCCCTATACCCACACGAATGAATATTCGAGTGAACCTCCAGTTGCCGTGTGCTATTCTTGTTGCTTCGCGATATGTCACAAACACCCGAGGTGAGATTTATTGCATTCCTGTGGATCAACAATTTGTCCATCATGCAAGTTACCTCGTTACCGGTTTTGTTCTCTTTTCTTGTTTCCGTGTTTCGGCATCCCAGTGATCAAATCACAAGGTGTCTGGCCAGACGATGATGGATACCGTAACACCGAGAGGGCCCGAGTATATCTCTCCATCGCCGGAGGAGCAAATCCCAATCTTCAGCTATCTCGTTACTGCCATACTTTTCCGTGAACCCGAAAGCCGCCGTAATAGCCACCCAGTTACGGATGACGTTTAACAAACCCCAAAGTTCATGAAGCAAGTATGAAGGAACTCGATACTCTCATGGTCTAAGGAATTATGCAAACATTAACTTCTCTGTGTTATAAACCATTAAGTTGTGACGAATGCATCTCATAGCATAACATCAATTTGGGCCGATTCAACACAAGTGTTCTACCAACAATTTGTGCCCTCAAAATTTGCCGGCATAGACATGCCCATGATCAGGAAAACAGGATCATCATGCAATACTTGAGCCAGTCATAGAGGCTTGACCAGGAATACATTTTTCTGTTTATTATCCCACACGTGCACATGAGTTTCCCTCCAAGCCTCGTTTTATTGTAGACTCGAGAATCACAGCAGTTATAGCATGGGACATAAACATTCATTACAAACTTTGGAGATATAAAATAACTGTTATTACTGCCTCTAGGGCATATCTCCTACAGACTCCCACTTGCACTAGAGTCATAATCCAGTTACATGGCTTCCCTAACACCAATGGCTATCCGGTGCTGCTCATGCTTTGCTCGTGGTAGAGGCTTTGTCATCGGGTCTGACACATTCAGATCCGTGTGAACTTTGCGTACTTTCACTAAACCCTCTTCGACATGATGTCGAATGAGTTTATATTTGCGTTGAATATGCCTTGTCTTATGGTGCGAACTTGGCTCCCTTGCCTGAGCCACGGCGCCACTATTATCACAATAGATCTCCACCGGGTCCTGGGCACTAGAAACCACACCAAGGTCTTCAAGAAATTGCTTGATCCATACCGCCTCCTTGGAGGCTTCTGAAGCGGCAACATACTCCGCCTCCGTCGTAGAGTCCGCCACAGTCTTCTGTTTGGAACTTTTCCAATCAACTGCGCCACCGTTCAATATGAAAACATAGCCTGATTGAGATTTGAAGTCATCTGGGTCAGTCATGAAGCCTGCATCAGTGTAACCACTTACAATGAGCTCTTCATCACCTCCGTACACAAGGAGTAAATCCTTGGTCCTTCTGAGGTACTTAAGAATACCCTTGACTGCGGCCCAGTGTTCCAAACCTGGATCACTTTGGTACCGGCTGCTAACACTTAGCGCATAGGAAACATCCGGTCTTGTACATAGCATGGCATACATGATAGAACCAACTGCCGAGGCATATGGAACATCATTCATTTGTACTCGCTCATCGAGAGTTCGAGGACTCTGATTCTTGCAAAGTACTGTGCCAGGTGACATGGGGAGTAGGCCTTTCTTGGAGTTCTCCATGTTGAACCTTTTCAACACCTTGTCAATGTACATGCTTTGGCTAAGCGCTATCAGGCGTTTTGATCTATCTCTATAGATTCTGATGCCCAATACATATGCCGCTTCACCTAAGTCTTTCATTGAAAACCTTTTCTTCAATGAGTCTTTTATTTCACTAAGAAAATTCACGTCATTTCCAATCAACAATATGTCATCCACATACAAGATTAGAAATGCTTTTGCGCTCCCACTAAACTTCTTGTAAACACAAGATTCTTCGTCATTTCTGATGAAGCCAAACTCTTTGACCACTTCATCAAAACGAATGTTCCAGCTCCTTGACGCTTGCTTCAGACCATAAATGGCTTTCTGAAGTTTGCATACCTTTCCAGCATCCTCATGAATGACAAAACCTTCTGGCTGTATCATGTATACATCCTCTTTGAGGTTTCCATTTAGGAAGGCCGTTTTGACATCCATCTGCCATATTTCATAATCGAAATAAGCAGCAATTGCTAGTAATATCCGAACAGACCTAAGCATAGCTACGGGCGAGAAAGTCTCGTCGTAGTCCACTCCTGGAACTTGCGTGAACCCTTTCGCGACAAGTCTAGCTTTGTGGATAGTAATGTTACCATCCGCGTCCGTCTTCCTTTTGAAAATCCATTTACAACCAATCGGCTTTACGCCTTCTGGAAGTTCTTCCAAGTTCCAAACTTGGTTTTCGTACATGGATTCCATTTCGGATCTCATGGCCTTGTGCCATTCTTTTGAGCTGGGCCCCGCCATCGCTTCCTTGTAGTGCGCAGGTTCATCGTCTTCAAGAATGAAGATTTCGTTATGAAACCACTCAGGTGGCTGGATAGCCCTACCTGATCTGCGCGGTTCAGTTACAACATTGTCTGAAGTCTCTGCATCATATGCGACAACTTCCGGCTCGGTTGTAGGGATAATTAGCGGAATTTCTTCCGGTTCCTTAGCCATATCAACGGTTGCCAAAGATTCACTAATCTCATTAAGTTGTACTGTCCTCCCACTCACTTCTTTAGTGAGAAACTCTTTCTCAAGAAAGACTCCATGTTTTGCAACAAAAACTTTGCTCTCGGAGGTGTGGTAGAAAGAATACCCAACTGTCTCCTTTGGGTAACCTACAAAGTAACATTTGTCTGATCTGGGATCAAGTTTGCTTGGCTGTAAACGCTTTACGTATGCCTCACAACCCCAAATTTTGAGAAACGATAGGTCGGGTTTCTTCCCGTGCCATATCTCATATGGCGTCGTCTCAACAGACTTAGACGGTGCTCTGTTAAGTGTGTGAGCGGCAGTAAGTAGTGCGTGACCCCAAAAAGATATCGGTAGATCTGTAAGAGACATCATCGATCTTACCATGTCCAACAAGGTTCGGTTACGTCGTTCCGATACTCCATTTCTCTGTGGAGTTTCGGGAGGCGTAAGCTGTGAAACGATTCCACGATCACTCAGATGTTGGCCAAACTCATGACTAAGATACTCGCCTCCACGATCAGACCGCAGAAACTTAATCTTTTTGTCACGATGATTTTCTACCTCATTCTGAAATTCTTTGAACTTTTCAAAGGTTTCCGACTTATGCTTCATCAAGTAGATATAGCCATACCGACTTAAATCATCAGTAAAAGTCATGAAGTAAAAATACCCACCCCGTGCGGCCGTGTTCATTGGACCACATACATCACTATGTATTATTTCCAACAATTCACCCGCCCGTTCAGGATGACCCGTGAACGGCGTCTTGGTCATTTTCCCCATCAAGCAAGCTTCACATGTGTCAAATGATTCAAAATCAAGGGACGGTAAAACTCCATCTTTATGGAGTCTTTGCATGCGTTTCTTTCCGATGTGGCCAAGCCGACAGTGCCACAAGAAAGTGGTGGTGGTATCAGCCTTCTTAAGGCGTTTAACATTCACGTTAAAGACATCATTTCCACATTCAAGATTTAGTATGAAAAGGCCCCCAACAATGGGTGCAAATCCATAAAACATATCCTTACAATAAAGTGAACAACCATTGTTCTCAGACTTGTACGAATACCCATCGTGTACTAAACATGATCCGGAGATAATGTTTCTACACAACAGTGGAACAAAATAACAGTTACTTAGTTCTAAGATAAATCCTGAAGGGAGACGTAGAGGCATAATGCCGACGGCTTGAGCGGCGATCCCAGTGCCGTTCCCGACGCGCATCACGACTTCATTCTTTGCCAGCTTGCGCACCTTCTGAAGCCCCTATATCGAGTTGCAAATGTGAGCAACCGATCCGGTATCAAATACCCAAGACTTAGAATTTTCGCTAGCAAGCAAAACGTCAATGACATTAACTTGTATAACAATTATACCTTTTCCGGTTTTCCCAGACTTCTTATCTTCCAGATACTTCTTGCAGTTTCTCTTCCAGTGTCCCGTGCCCTTGCAGTAGAAGCATTCAGTTTCATTCTTGGCTCCACCCTTAGAGTTGCTTTGGGAGCCGGTCTTACCGGCGCCCTTGCCCTTCTTTGGCTTGCCTTTCTTCTTTTTGAAACTGGCGGTTTTATTCACAAGCAACACTTGCTTGCGATTTTTCCGCAGTCCTCCTTCTGCAGTCTTCAGCATGGCGAGCACCTCTTTCAGTTCTTTCTCCATCCCACTCATGTTGTAGTTTAATACAAAACCGTCGTAAGACGGGGGGAGTGAAGAAAGCAACATGTCCATCGTATGGCCAGGTGGAAGTGGAAATTCCAGGGTTTTAAGCCTTTCAGCATAGCCAATCATTTTGACCACGTGTTCACCAACTGAACTACCCTCAGCCATCTTGCAATCCATCAAAGCCTTCATGATATCAAATCGTTCAGACTTTGCGGTTTCCTTGTACAGAGCATCCAATTCCCGGATCATATCACGGGGTTTATGGAATTCAAAACGTTTTTGAAGGTCTGTACTCATGCAAGCTAGCATGAGGCACTGCACTAAGTTGTGATCATCATCCTTAGTGGCCCAGACATTTTGTTCATCTTCCGGGGCCTCTGCCGCCGGTTTAGCTGGAAGAGCATTTTCAAGCACATACAGTTTCTTAGCGCTCCTGAGGACAATCCTCAGGTTGCGGACCCAGTCCGCATAGTTGTTTCCAGTCGTAGTTAACTTCTCTTTTTCTAACATCGGGCCTAAGTTGAACGCGGTGTTGCGAGCCATTTGATCTACAACGGAAAACACAGGTCTCACTTAGACTTTGTTTATAATGAAAATTTGCACTAGTGAATAAACAGTTTTATTCTAAAGTGCGCTCCCACTCAAAACAATATCTCTCAAAATTGATTGTGAGTGATTCAAGACCCGTGTCTTGATTGTTTGCCATTGGTGTAACACCACTGATGACAAAAATCTTAACCGGTAGGCCATCTTGCCAATCACATCTCTATGTGACTCTTGTTCATCTTTCGATGCGTGTGTTCCGAGCTCATGACGGTCATGCCTGAACGTCAAGACAACCAAGAGATCTCGCTGCGAGGTCTCAACTCACCCGCCTCACACTTCTCTAATCGTTCGTACCCGTGTGACACGGCGCACCCCGAAAAGATAGGTGCCGTGACGGTGCTACACTTGGGAGAACACTAACTACTTGATATTATTAGTGAGAGATCACCCTAATAAAAGCGACTACACGCAATCAAGAAGGGTGCATCAAGAGGGATAAACATCTCAGGCAATTCATAATAGCATGATATGGTATAGCCTCTTCTGACGAAGAAGTCAAGATTCTTCGTCTTCGGCATTCGCGTTGGTGTTCACCTTCGCGAAGATTGCCACCACCTTGTCGATGCACCAGATAATATTGCTATCTCCGTAGCAGATAAAATAAATGCATTACTTAAGGTTGACACGCAGGTCATTAAAGTGCAATCATATGGCTCCAGCCATCATGCCGAATCATGACACGCAGGTCATGTTAATTACATCATATAGTCATCTCATACAAAATCAAATTGAATATGAGACTTGCTATACCACATCACATGCAAACCATCCTGCAAAACCAAGTTAGACGCCTCTAATCGGTTTATGCAAAATTTTATTTTACGTGGCTTCTAAGGTTTTGACTTAAACCGTAGCTACCAACGTTTTATCATCAAGTATGATTATTCAAGTTGCTAGATTAACATCTCGGGGTGTATGAAACACGAGATAATTAAATCTCGAGCCCCATACTAAACTTTGTCATACGCATGACCCCCGTGCAGATCATATCTGCAATGCCCTTTCATCTGCGAATTTCATCTTTCTTTTGACTATGGCAGAACCCAAAGAACTGATAGCACTTCCATGATCAATCAGGATCACGGATTGCCAGAACTTTGTCAAATTCCACCATGCTGTCTCGAGATTGAGCAAACGCAAATTCTTGGGAAGCAACAAGAACGTCGGGTAACAGATTTCATCTGTCACCCGCATAAATAATTTTCAGCAATAGATCTCATCTACTACCTAATTATATTATGCAATACCCATACATCTCCATGTATTCTAGATCGAAACCTGCATCTACGCATAGCACGGCTCTTGATGCCACTGTTGGGGAACGCGACAGAAAATCAAAATTTTCGGTATAGCGAGCACGCCCAGGACCACTATAGAGACTGCATACAAGGTTTGATCTGATCCGTACCGACTCGAAGCGCAGCGGAAGAAGAGTCGGTGGAGATCGTTGGTGCAGATCCCCGCAGCTAGGATTTACAACCTCCCAACAGCGAGGATGTACTCCCTCGTCGGACAGCCCTTCGGGAGGCGGTCGGACAGTCCCCCGGACGATGTCGCGGACAGCCCTTCGGGAGGACCCACGAAACTCGAACGGAGATTCGGACAGCCCTTCGGGAGGACACTCGAACAGCCCCTCTGGCAAAAGACCGAAACTACGACCTCTCTACGGGGTTGCACACATACGGTGTCAGCTATCCGGCAGGGCTTCGCCGTCCAGAACTAGTTCCTGCCGGAACCCAGACAGCCTTTCGGCTCTACGAAACTCTTTTCGTGGGAGGGAGAGAAGAAGCCAGATAATGCATGGCATGTGTATGAGAGCAAGGATGAGTGTGGAGGGCTGCCCCTCCACCTCTATTTATAGGAAAGCCAAGGGGTAGGGTAGTTATCCAATAAAACCCAAAGGCATATGAGGGAAGTCCTTCCACAAGGACCTAAAGGAGAAACCAAGGAACAAGAGGGGCTCCAAGGTGGAGCCCCTAGTGTGGCCGGCCACTCCCCCATGAGGGCCCCCCCAAAGGGGGTTCTCATCCATCCACATCACCTTCTAGAAGCCTTTAGCAAAAGCCCTAAAAGGTGGCTTCCAAAAATTATCCAAAAAGCACTTTCACTATTCACGACGACATTTTTCAGCGTCCGTTCGAACTGAAAATATTTATGTGGGCTTAGAACAATTCCAGTACCCACTAAAATAATTTTCAACGCGTTCTGGAACAATTCCAGATTAGTGATTTTCATCTGCGAAAAGCATCTGAAGCCGTTCCGGCAGCTCCGAAACATTTCCGGTTTTTCTTCCAGAAAATTCCCAGAAGTTTCCAGAATGATTCTGGCACCCTCCAAGAATTATCAGGCATGTGCCGAAACCAATTTGACTTAATGGTATCCTCTGAAACAACTTTTCAGTTTCACCGGAACTCATCCGGTGACCTCTCTCTGCGGAACTTTTCCGCTGTCCGAAACTTTTCGGTGTCCGAAACTTTTTCGGTGATTTTCTCTCAGACTCCCTGTCTAGTATTCAGCAGATAGATGACCCTTAAGCGTGTGACCCTATAGGTTCGGTGAAGCATAGACATGACCTGGAACCCTTTCCAATCAATGATCAACATCGGAGCCGTGGACACCCATATTGACCCCTATACCCACACGAATGAATATTCGAGTGAACCTCCAGTTGCCGTGTGCTATTCCTGTTGCTTCGCGATATGTCACAAACACCCGAGGTGAGATTTATTGCATTCCTGTGGATCAACAATTTGTCCATCATGCAAGTTACCTCGTTACCGGTTTTGTTCTCTTTTCTTGTTTCCGTGTTTCGGCATCCCAGTGATCAAATCACAAGGTGTCTGGCCAGACGATGATGGATACCGTAACACCGAGAGGGCCCGAGTATATCTCTCCATCGCCGGAGGAGCAAATCCCAATCTTGAGCTATCTCGTTACTGCCATACTTTTCCGTGAACCCGAAAGCCGCCGTAATAGCCACCCAGTTACGGATGACGTTTAACAAACCCCAAAGTTCATGAAGCAAGTATGAAGGAACTCGATACTCTCATGGTCTAAGGAATTATGCAAACATTAACTTCTCTGTGTTATAAACCATTAAGTTGTGACGAATGCATCTCATAGCATAACATCAATTTGGGCCGATTCAACACAAGTGTTCTACCAACAATTTGTGCCCTCAAAATTTGCCGGCATAGACATGCCCATGATCAGGAAAACAGGATCATCATGCAATACTTGAGCCAGTCATAGAGGCTTGACCAGGAATACATTTTTCTGTTTATTATCCCACACGTGCACATGAGTTTCCCTCCAAGCCTCGTTTTATTGTAGACTCGAGAATCACAGCAGTTATAGCATGGGACATAAACATTCATTACAAACTTTGGAGATATAAAATAACTGTTATTACTGCCTCTAGGGCATATCTCCTACAGTATAGACACGCTGCAAGAAAGTAAATACGGTTACATATGTACATACAGGCAGGGTCTCAAACGCGTATAGCGACGGCGTCCTGTTCATCGGTAGCCAAACGGATGGGTCGGAACGGAGGAAACTGAGTCATGTTCACTGGGAGCCAAGCGTCTGGGTCGGAATGCGACCTGTTCATCGGGAGCTAAGCGACTGGGTCAGAACGGGTCCTGTTCATTGAGAGCCAACCGGCTTGGATGGAACAGCCGATACGGGATCTGGCATACCACAAAACAGAGGAAACGGACTTCTGTTTGAGTGCCTACGGTCGAAACGGGGTCCTGTTGATCGGGAGGGGTCTGGCGTACCGCAAAATAGAGGAAATGCCTATAGTCGAAACAGGGTTCTGTTGATCGAGAGGGGTCTGGCGTACATAATACAGAGGAAACGGACTTTTGTTCGAGTGCCTACGGTCGAAACGGGGTCCTGTTGATCGGGAGGGGTCTTGCGTACGGCAAAACGGAGGAACCATACTTCTGTTTGTGCGCCTATGGTTGAAACGGGGTCCTATTCATCAGGAGGGGTGTGGCGTAGCGCAAAACGGGACTCCACGGGCTACTGTTCATCCAATGTCTACTACCTCGCTCCAACCTCCATGGGCTACTGTTTATCCACTGTCGACTTCCTCCAGCCTCCACCTGCTACTGTTCATCCACCGCGACTTCCTCCAGCCTCCACCAGCTACTGTTCATCCAGCCTCCAACTGCTATAGTCATCCAGCCTCCACATGGGGTCCTGTTCATCCACCCCCAACCGGCTGGGGTGTGGCAGCCTCCTCGGGGTCCTGTTCATCCGGCAACCACGGGGTCCTGTTCATCCAACCCCCACCAGGAACTGTTCATCCACAGCCAACCAACTAGCTCGACTGACCATGTCTCGACTCGTTCTACGTATCGCATGCGCGGTAGCAATGGTCACTGTTCATCGAGAGGCAACCCAACATCGGCTAGCTACATCTCACATGGGGCTCGATCGGCTTCAGTAAGCAGCAGCAGCGATCGATCGCTCGGGTTCAATTAGCAACATCAGCGAAGGAATCGCTCGGGTTCAGTTAACAGCCAAGGGATCGATCACTCGGGTTCAGTAACGTAGCTAGTGTAATTGCTCGGGTTCAATAAGCGAACGCCTCCCTCGGGTTCAGTTAGAGCCAACGCCTCGCACACACACACACGTGGACGTACGAGAGAAACGCGCAAACCACAGTGCATCACTCTGCCCCGACCACTCACCGTAACCAGGAACTCGCCGAAATTTTCCTCACCCTCGCTTCTACCATGATTTTTTTCCATCATGGACGGCCCAAAGAATGTCATGCAGGTGCGTCTCCAGCCCGCCCAGGACAAAAATCCCAATTTCTGTCATGATTTTTTTTGCCATAGAAGTAGGAGCCCACCACATCTCTGATGATACGTGTTTTTGTCATAATTATCGTCATATAAGTGTCATAACCATGACAGAAAAAGTTTTCGTTCTAGCCATTTTGTTACGCATGTGTCTTTTTTTTGTAGTGTGAGGTGGGTGCGGGTCGGAGTTCCTCATGGGGCGTCATGAGGCTGGCTTCAGGAGGTGTTGTAGATGGCTTCAGGAGCCGTTCCTCAAAGATGCCTGGAGCTTGAGGCTCGCGACGAGACGCCCGCTTGGCGATGTCGTATGCTTTCTTGTTGTCACCACGAGGGATGTGTTGGAGCTCCATGACTAGGAAGCACTTCTCAAGCTTGCGCACCTCCATGAGGTAGGCGGCCATGTGCTATTCCTTTGGCTTGTAGCTCTTGTTGGAGAAGTTGACAAGAAGCTACAATTCTCCCTTGATAGTGATGCGCTTGATGCCTAGAGCGTTGGCGGCCTTGAGGCCGGCGATGAGGCCCTTGTACTCTGTGATGTTGATGGAGACCTTGTCATCGTGCTTGAAGCAGAGCTGCATAGCGTAGTATAGCTTGTCTGCTGTAGGTGATGTGAGCATGATGCCAGCCCCCGCGCCCTACCATGAGAACGCGCCGTAAAATTGTATGGTCCATCCTCCGAGGGCACCCTTCCCAGAGAACATGGATTCTTCCTTGCGATACTCCTCTTGGTCTGGATCCATCCATTCTGCCGCAAAGTCAGCCAGGCCGCTCTCTTGATCATCCTTGTAGTAAGACGTACCACCTTGACGGGGTGGCCCTGGAAGTAGTGGCGCAGCTTCCTGGAAGCGATGAGGAGCGAGACGAGGAGCTTATGCTGCATGGGGTATCGCTTGTGTGCATCCCGCAACACCGTGCTGACGAAATACATGGTGTGCTCGACGAGGCGCGTTGCTGCGGGGTCCATGGCGTGGACCTTGGGAGGCTCATCAGGCAGCTCTCAAGGGGCCTCTGGAGGAGGGCCCTCGGCAGGCGCCGGAGTAGCCTCAGCTGGCTCGGGTGCGACCTTGGCAGGCGCGGGTGCATCAACCTTCTTCTTGACGTGGGCTTGCTCTTCTCGTTCCGCGACCAGGGCCGCGCTGACCGTCTGGGGGGTGGCCGCCAAGTACATGAGCAGAGGCTCGCGAGGGCCTGGAGCGACCATATTGGGATGGCTTGTGAGGTACTTCTTGAGGCCCTCGAAGGCCACGTCAGCCTCAGGAGTCCACTTGAAGGGGCCTAATCTTTTCATGTGCTTGAAGAAGGGCAGGCCCGTTTTGTGGAACTTGGAGATGAAATGCCCGAGCGAGGCCACGCATCCCACCAGGTGATGCATTTCCTTGAGGTTCTAGGGAGGGCGCATCTCCACAATGGTCTTGATCTTCTCAGGGTTAGCCTCGATGCCGCGGTGGGAGACCAGGAAGCCAGGCAGCTTGGCTGAAGGGACTCTGAAGATGCACTTGGCGAGGTTGAGCTTGAGGTTGATCTTGCGTAGGATGGCGAATGTTTCTTCGAGGTCTGTGATGAGTGAGCTTGCCTTGCGAATCTTGATGATGATGTCATCAACGTAGGCTTCTGTGCTTCTTCCCATTTGGGGCCCCAGGCCGATGTGCATCAGCCTCGTGAAGGTGGCTCCCGCACTCTTCAGGCCGAAGGGCATTCATATGTAGTATTATACTCTGCATGAGGTGATGAAGGCGGTCTTCCCCTTGTCCCCCGCTGCCATCTTGATATGGTGATAGCCTGAGAAGGCGTCCAGGAAGCGCATCAACTTGCACCCAGCGGGGGAGTCCCCGATCTGGTTGATCTTTGGGAGGGGAAAGGGGTCCTTGGGACAGGCCTTGTTGAGGTTGGTGAAGTCGACGCACATGCGCTTGCTGCCATTTGGCTTGGGGACGATGACAAGGTTGGCAATCCACTCGGGGTGGAGCACCTCGTGGATGATCCTTGCCTCCTCAAGCTTTTTGACCTCTTGAACGATGAACTCTTGCTTTTTGGGCGCCTGGCATCGTACCTTTTGTTTCACAAGCCGTGCGTTGGGGCACATGGCTAAGTACTACTCGATCACCTCCCTCGGTACACCTGACATGTCAAATGTTGTCCAGACGATCATATCAGCATTTGCCCTGAGGAAGGTGGCGAGCTCGCTTTCCTATTGGGGGATAGGTCGGCGCCGACGGTTAGGAAGGTCCCTAAGCCACTGCTGTCCAGCGACACCTTCTTCGTCTCCGCGCGGGTCTGTGGGAATTATGACTTCTTCGCGGGGTTGGGCTCGGCAGGCTCTGCCTCGTCTTCGTCTGTGGGATACGTGGTGGCGGCTGATATGTCTCCAACGTAGCTATAAATACTAACCTATTCAGGTGGCTCTCTGGCGTCCAATATTTTTTATTGTTCCATGATATTATAGTATCTATCTTGGATGTTTTATATGCAACTTTATGCAATTATATATTATTTTTTTGGGATTAACCTATTAACTTAGTGCCCAGTGCCAGTTGTTGTTTTTTGCTTGTTTTTGGCTTTTCAGGAAATCAATATCAAACAGAGTCCAAAAGGAGAAAAAACTTTGGATTAATTTTTTCTGGACCAGAAAAGACCCTAGAAGATTCGGGAGAAGACCTGACAAGCCACGAGGGAACGACAAGCTCGGAAGGAGCGCCCTAGGAGGGCGCGCACAGGCTTCTGGGCCCCTCGTGGCACCTCTTGACCTAATTCCACCTCTATAAATACTCAAATATTCCCCGGACATCAGAGAGCCACCCGAAATACTTTTTCCGCCGCCGCAAGTTTCTATTCTCGTGACATCCCATCTGGAGGCCTTCTCCGGTACTTTGGAGGGGGAATCAATCACGGAGGGGCTCTACATCAACCTTGCTGCCCTTCTGATGATGTGTGAGTAGTTTACCATAGACCTACGGGTCCATAGCTAGTAGCTAGATGGCTTCTTCTCTCTCTTTGATCTTCAATACAATGTTCTCCTCGATGTTCTTGGAGTTCTATTCGATGTAATAACTTTTTATGTGTGTTTGTTGGGATTCGGATAATTATGAGTTTATGATTAGATTATCCACGAATATTATTTGAGTCTTCTCTAAACTCTTTTATGCATGATTATTATAGCTTTGTATTTCTCTCCGATCTATTGATTTTGTTTAGCCAACTAGATTGATTTTTCTTGCAATGGGAGAGGTGCTTTGTGATGGGGTCGATCTTGTGGTGCTCAATCCCAGTGACAAAAAGGGACATGACATGTATTTGTATCATTGCCATTAAGGATAAAAATATAAGGTTTATTCATGCGTGAGTTTACTTTGTCTACATCATGTCATCTTACTTAAGGCGTTACTCCGTTCTTTATGAACTTAGTACTCTAGATGCATTCTGGATAGCGGTCGATGTGTGGAGTAATAGTAGTAGATGCAGGCAGGAGTCGGTCTACGTGTCTCGGACGTGATACCTATATACATGATCATTGCCTTGGATATCGGCTTGATTATTTGCTTTTCTATCAATTTCCGAACAATAATTTATTTACCCACCACATGCTATTTTCAAGAGAGAAGCCTCTAGTGAAAACTATGGCCCCGGGTCTACTTTTATCCTATATTAAAATCCTAAAAATACCTTGCTGCAATTTCATTTACTTTATTTTATTTTGTATTTTTGTGCTATCTATCTATCACTACGAGATTTAATCCTTGCAATTAACCGCCGAGGGATTGACAACCCGAAGTTCGTGTTGGGTGCAAGTATTTGTTATTTTGTGTGTAGGTGCTGCTAACAAGGTGTTGCGTGGTTCTCCTACTGGATTGATAGCCTCGGTTCTTAACTAAGAGAAATACTTATCTCTAGTGTACTACATCATCCTCTCCTCTTCGAGGAAATCCCAACGCAGATCACAAGTAGCAGGAAGAATTTCTGGCGCCGTTGCCGGGGAGACATCATCAACATATATCAAGTACCTACGCATAAACTTCCATCTCCTTGCATTTATATTATTTTCCATTTGCCTCTCTTTTCATCTCCCCCACTTCTAAAACATTTTTTTTTACAAAAATACAAATATATTTTTGGTTTGCCTTTTTCGCTTTCGCCTTTTTGTTTGCTTGTTATCTTGTTTGCCTAGTCGCGATGTCTCAAGAAAAGATAAAATTGTGTGATTTTTCCAATACTAATAATAATGATTTTATTAGTACTCCAATTGCTCCTCCCGCTGCTAGTGCGGAGTCTTGTGATATTAATGCCACTTTGCTAAATCTTGTTATGAAAGAATAATTTTCTGGTAGTCCTAATGAAGATGCCGCATCACATCTTAATACTTTCATTGA
Source organism: Thinopyrum elongatum (assembly GCA_011799875.1). Lineage (NCBI taxonomy): Eukaryota > Viridiplantae > Streptophyta > Magnoliopsida > Poales > Poaceae > Thinopyrum > Thinopyrum elongatum. Next base: position 188,329,602 of record CM022297.1, on the reverse strand, counting down.
AATATGTGATATGCAAAATAAAAAAGATGTGGATAATGATATTGTCAAATTAAAATTATTTCCGTTCTCACTATGAGATCATGCTAAAACTTGGTTTTCATCCTTGGCACGAAATAGTATTGATTCTTAGGATAAGTGTAAGGATGCTTTTATTGCCAAGAATTTTCCTCCCGCGAAAATTATTCCTCTTAAAAATCAAATTATGAATTTCAAGCAACTTGAGCTTGAACATGTTGCCCAATCTTGGGAGAGCATGAAATTAATGATAAGAAATTGCCCTACACATGGTTTGAATTTATGGATGATCATACAATTTTTTACGCGGGATTGAACTTTGTTTCTAGAAATCTTTTAGATTCCACCGCGGGTGGTACTTTTATGGAAATCACAATAGGGGAAGCCACAAAATTTCTTGATAATATTATAGCAGATTATTCACAATGGCATACCGAAAGAACCTCTAATAGTAAAAAGGTGAATTCTGTTGAAGAATTTAGTACTTTGCGTGATAAAGTAGACGCGCTTATGAAATTGGTTGCTAGTAAAAGTGCTCATATTGATCCCAATGATGTGCCATTGTCTACTTTGGTTGAGCAAAACAATGATCCCATATATGCGAATTTTGTCTCGCGAAATAATTTCAATAGTAATGCTTATAGAGGTAATTTTAAACCTAGGCTGTTCCTGGAAATTCCTCTAACAATTATGGCAATTCCTATTGTAATTATTATAATAGTAATAATAATAGGATGCCCCCTAATCTTTAAAGTAATATTAAAGAATTTATTAATGGTCAAAAGGTTTTCAGTACTACGATAGAAGAAAATTTGAAACTTGATGATATGTCTAGAAGCATGGATAGAATCATTCATGATGTGGAAAATCGTAAATCTAAATTTTTTCCACCCAATCTTGATATTAATGAATCAATTAAAGCTCTTTATGTATCCATGGATGAAAGTAAAGAAATAACCGCTAGGTTGTGGGCTAAGCAAGAATTCTTAGAAAAAGTGATCCCGCCCGGTTTTTATCGTAGTAATGATGAAGATATTAAAATGATTGGTGTTACACACATTGAATCTTTTTTTAGTAATATTAAACTTTATGAAAAGGGGACTGAATAAGATTCAACTTTAGCTAGAAGGCGTCCCCATAATTTGGAGGGTGAAAATCTTAATGAGAAAATTGATAAAAGTGGGTTTGGAGAGGTAAAAACTTTAAATAGCAATGCTCCCACTCTTTTGGATTAAAAAGACTTTAATTATGATAGTTCTTCCTTTATTGAGTGTATTTCTTTGTTGCAATCAATGCTAAATTCACCCAATGCTTATGAACAAATTAAGGCTTTTACTAAACATATTATAGAAGCGATGATGAAAGCTTTAGAAGAAAACCTAGAATTGGAGATTTCAATACCTAGGCAATTATATGATGAATGGGAACCTATCAGTAAAGTTAAAATTAAAAATTATGAGTGCAATGATTTATGTGATTTGGGTGCTAGTGTTTCCACAATTCCAAAATCTCTATGTGATGTGCTAGGTTTTACCAACATGGATGAAGTTCTCTTAATTTGCAATTAGCGGATTCTACTATTAAGAAACCTTTGGGTAGAATCAATGATGTTCTTATTCTTGCAAATAGGAATTATGTACCCGTTGATTTCATTGTGCTTGATATTGATTGCAACCCGTCTTGTCCCATAATACTTGGTTGGCCTTTTGATGCGGAGCATCCTACGGACATCACCATCTCAAGAGTTCCATTGCTAAGAGACGCGCCCAACTCCTACTTCAATCACACTAAGGTGAATTCCATCCTTAACGCGTGCCCTCTTAGTTCCCTCGAGGATGGTATAGTACTTGACCATCCTACCATGGGCCCATGTAGGTTTGATCTCGATGATGAGTGTGCCATGGAGGAGGTCATCCACAAGCAAGCGCCTACACCATCCACGATAGAAGCCTGGAAACGAAGAAGGAACCGTCAAGGAGAAGGCGAGGTTCCACCTGCACCGACGGGTGTCCACGAGAAGGCGACCTGTTGCGAGCCTCTGCATACCCCGTGCGCACGGGCCCTTGGACCCCATGCACATGAGACCCCGTGCCCACGGTACAAGTCCGTGTGCACGGGCTAAGTTGCCGGGTCTCTAGATACCCCGTGTGCAGGGGCTCCACTTACCCCGTGGGCACGGGGCCTCCTGCGTGTGGCTGTTGGGCTTTGCCCATGTATTCTCATTTCGCCCCTCCTTACCCCTTCATCCCTTGGACCTATATATACTCCTCTTCCTCCTCCATTTAGGGATAGCTAAGAATAGATCTAGACATTAGAGCTTAGCTCATGTATCTCCCCTTGTGGGATTCCTCTTGAGAGAGAGAACACTCCATTGGAGTTCAAGACCTCCATTGGAGAAGATCCTTAGGGATTCAAGACCTCCTTGTGGGAAGGATCTATCTAGATCACCAAGACCTCATCACCTTCATATGATTTGGGATGAACTTTACCATGTATCTTGTTTCACTTTGATTGTTCTTGTACCTTGTGAATCTCATGTGTTTGTGAGTCTAGTGGATGTGTGACTGGACTTGTTCTTGAGTGTTCCTCTTGTGATTTCCCCTCTTGTTCGTCGAGTTCTTCACGTTCTTCATGGATCCCCCTCCAATTCGTGAAAGATCTCTACTTAGGGTCGCCACCCTACAACATCTTGGTATCTAGAGCCACGTTGATCATGAATTTGAAGTCCTGCCCACCGTTTTCTAGCCTAATTTTGCTTGTTCTTGTCCAATTTTGAAAATTCCCCACAAAAAGAGCCATACCAATTTTTTTTGTGATTTGTTGTTCCTAGTGTGTTTTTGTTGATTTCAATCAATGGATCTGGTGTTTAGCAAGTAGATCCACCTCCTATTGCATCCCCATAGCCTAATTTTTCTTTCTGATCCCCTTCAATTTTGACTTCGAAATCACGAAATTTCCGCTACCCCCGTGTCTACGGGCCCCCGAAAAGTTCCTGGACATCCCGTGCCCACGGCCTTGTATCGTGCGCTCGGGACCCCGTGTCCACGGGCCTTAGACCCCGTGCGCATGGCCCCCCTACAGGACAGCAGCCACAGCTTAACGTTTTCGGTCATATCTCCTACTCCCGAACTCCGATTTTGGTGTTCTTTGGCTCGTTGGAAAGCTAGCAACGTGCCCGAGCTACTCATCTTGGTTTTACCATCATTTGGATCCATCAATTTTTTTGCATTTTCGCATCTTTGCAGAGTCCCACCGCCATAACTTCCGCACCACCACATAAAAATCCCGCAACCTAACCCATTTTGGTTCTTATTGTATTTGTGGTTGTTTGAGTTCTGATTTGAGTCTCCTAAGGTGTTTCGGGTACTTAGGGACGGTTACATCTTCATCCACCACCGGACACTTTTATCGTTCCATTGACTACATCCACCACGAGCTTCCGCATCAACGACGACCATCCATCCTTTGAGACCATCTTCAACCGGAAGCAAGGCCGGTTACCCCCGACTCCATGAAAGGTTAAGTGTGATGAAGGTATCCATTGCATCATAAATTTTTCCTTCCTTGCCATTACATCTTGATAGCCCCACCATCTTTACGCTTACCTTCATACCTATTGTGACTAGCTATCCGAGTATTGCCGGGCTTCGTGAAAACTTGTGCACCTTAGTGTTACGATATCATATTGTTGCATCATTTGATATATAATATAGTGCAACTGATTGCTCATAATCATCTTTGCTGGACACACCTATTTGAGAGGGAAACACACTTTTCGTGATTTGCTAGAATACTCTTTGTGCTTCACTTATATCTTCTGAGCTAGAAAGTTGCTGTAGCGCTTCACTTATATATTTTTGAGCATGGCAGCGATTATATTTTGAAGAAATATTTGTACCCTCATGCTTCACTTATATCTTTTCAAGAGTTGATAGTAGTAATGATAATTTGCACAAGATGTGAATTTAGTCCCAATGTGATGAATATTCAAGAAGGATATAATAAAAACTTTCATATAGATCAATGAATATTATAAGTTTGATTCCTTGCAATAGTTTTGCGATATGAAGATGATAATATGTGAGTTATGCTAGTGTGTAATTGTGGTTTAGTAAGAATATTGGTTTTAAGGTTTGTGATTCCCTATGCATGAATGTAAGTAAATAGTTATACAACGAAATTATATCCTACTTATGGTGCATTATTCAATGTTAGTTGTGTTCAATGCATGTCTATGACCATTTTTGTTTTTTGGTTGGTCTCTTCCCAATCTATTTGCTAGCCTCCATTTGTACTAAGAGGGAATGCTACTTGTACATCCAACTCCTTAAACCTAAAGTTTTGCCAAATGAGTCCACCATGCCTACCTATATGCGGTATTTACAAGCCGTCCTAAGTAAATTTGCATGTGCCAACTCTAATCATACAAAATAATTTTCCGTTTTGTGTACCCGTACCACTCATGAAGCGGCAGGGGTGGCCAATATATTTCATGCTAGGCGGGTTATTCTCACGATGAGTGTTTATTCACTTGTCATTGCACGAGAAAGTGGCAGGTAATAGGGATGCCCAGTCCCATAATGAATCAAAATGATAATAAATTCCTTGGAAAGTTTGGAAGGCACCCGTGGATACGGCTAGCCATGGATTATGAAAGAATGGTGGAAAGGAAATGAACCTTATTTTCTATTTGGGAACCGCCTATAATGTGTCTACCATGGAATATGTTGGGAATGCTCGGTCGTGATGTTGATAGGAAAAGCATGCCTCTCAAAATAATTTTATCTCTCACTTTTAAATTTTGAGCTCTGGCACCTCTGCAAATCTCTGCTTCCCTCTGCGAAGGGCCTATCTATTTTATTTTTCTACAATTTTTATTTTTATTTTGAGTCTTCACCTTCTCATGTAAAGCACCAACTAGAGAGCACTATTGTCATACTTGTGCATTGGATGTCGTTAATATTGTCAGTTTCATGAATTGATCAATTATTGAGCATGATGGGCTAGGGATAACTTTCTTTAGCATTGCTATTTTGAAAGACATGATTGTTTTTTGGTATGCTTGAGTATTTATATCTTTATGTCAAACTATAGACTATTGCTTTGAATCACTCAAATCCCAATATTCATGGCACAAAAGAAAGATTACATGATGAATATGATAGGTAGCATTCCACATCAAAAAATCTGTTTTAATCATTTACCTACTCGAGGACAAGCAGTAATTAAGCTTGGGGATGCTTGATACATATCCAACGTGTCTATAATTTTTGATTGTTCCATGACATTATAGTATCAATCTTGGATGTTTTATATGCAACTTTATGCAATTATATATCATTTTTTGGGACAAACCTATTAACTTAGTGCCCAGTGCCAGTTGCTGTTTATTGTTTTTTTCCTTTTCAGGAAATCAATATCAAACAGAGTCCAAACGAAGAAAAAAACATTGGATTAATATTTTCTGGACAAGAAGAGACCCTAGAAGGTTCGGGAGAAGACCTAACGAGCCACGAGGGAGCGACAAGCTCGGGAGGCGCGCCCTAGCGGGGCGCCCCCAGGCTTGTGGGCCCCTCGTGGCACCTCTTGACCTAATTTCACCTCTATAAATACTCAAATATTCCGCTGAGATCAGAGAGCCACCCAAAATATTTTTCCGCCGCCACAAGTTTCTGTTCTCGTGAGATTACATCTGGAGGCCTTCTCTGGTACTTTGCTGGATGGGGAATTGATCACAGAGGGACTCTACATCAACCTTGCTGCCCTTCCAATGATGTGTGAGTAGTTTACCATAGACCTACGAGTCCATAAGCTAGTAGCTAGATGGCTTCTTCTCTCTCTTTGATCTTCAATACAATGTTCTCCTTGATATTCTTGGAGTTCTATTCGATGTAATCACTTTTTGTGGTGTGTTTGCTGGGGTCCAATGAATTGTGAGTTTATGATCAGATTATCTATGAATATTATTTGAGTCTTCTCTGAACTCTTTTGTATATGATTATTATAGCTTTGTATTTCTCTCCGATCTATTGATTTGGTTTGGCCAACTAGATTGAGTTTTCTTGCAATGGGAGAGGTGCTTTGTGATGGGTTCGATCTTGCGGTGCTCAATCTCAGTGACAGAAAGGGACATGACACGTATTTGTATCACTGCCATTACGGATAAAAAGATAAGGCTTATTCATGCGTGAGTTTACTTTGTCTACATCATGTCACCTTGCTTAAGGCGCTACTCCATTCTTTATGAACTTAATTCTCTAGATGCATGCTGGATAGCGGTTGATGTGTGGAGTAGTAGTACTGGATGCCGGCAGGATTTGGTCTACTTGTCTCGAACGTGATGCCTATATACATAGTCATTGCCTTGGATATCATCAAGATTATTTCCTTTTCTATCAATTGCCCAACAGTAATTTGTTTACCCACCATATGATATTTTCAAGAGAGAAGCTTCTAGTGAAAACTATGGCCCCCGGGTCCACTTTTATCCTATATTAAAATCCAAAAATACCTTGCTATAATTTTATTTACTTTTTTGTGCTATCTATCTATCACTACAAGATTTAATCCTGGCAATTAACCGTCGAGGGACTGACAACCCCTTGTTCGCGTTGGGTGCAACTATTTGTTGTTTTGTGTGTAGGTGCTGCTAACGAGGTGTTGCGTGGTTCTCCTGTTGGATTGATAACCTTGGTTCTTAACTGAGGGAAATACTTTTCTCTACTGTAGTGCATCATCCTCTCCTCTTCGAGGAAATCCCAACGTAGCTCACAAGTATCAGCGGCAGCCTTGTAGGCATGCTCGAGGGTGCGCATCGCGTCCTTCTTGTCCCTGCGGATGGTGATGGTACTGCTGCAGCCCGACAGCTTGACGTTGTTATTGGCATGGTGGGTCACTGCCATGAACTTGGCAAGCGCGGTGTAGCCCAAAATGGCGTTGTAGGGCAGGCAATTGTGCGCCATGTCGAAGTCGATGAGCTCGATGTGGTAGTTCTTGTGGGAGCCGAAGGTGACGGGAAGGCGTACTTGCCCCAGGGGCACTGTGGAGCCGTTAGTCATGCTCGAGGAGGGCCTTGTTGGCATCAAGCGCTTGTAGGGCACTTGGAGCTACTCAAAGGTCTCCACAGAGATCACATTGAGGCCTGTGCCATCATTGATGAGCGTCTTGGTGACAGCTACGTTGTTGATGGTGGGTGTGCACAGCAAGGGGATGGTTCCCACCGATTTTGTAGACTTGGGGTGGTCGGCGTTGTCGAAGGTGATTGGGTACTGCAACCACTTGAGGGGCCTTGAGTGTGCAGACTCCAGGAGGGCTGCAATCACCTCGCGAGAGAACTGCTTGAAGTGACGAATGGGGGATCTTGAACCCTGCCAAGGATGTAGGCCACCGCGCGAGGCTCCTGATAGCCCCCAGCGTCTTCCTCGGGCAGTTGCCGTTATTCCTGTTGGGGCACGACAGGGCCGCATTGGCCTGCTAAGGGTCGGCCTGCCAAGGCTGGTTCCGCCACCCCTACCAGTAGTTGTGGTTGTCGTTGTTGTCATGACAATCTTTCCAGTGGCTGTTGTTGCAATTGCTGCCACGGGCAAAGCCGCGCTCGTTACGGTCGTCATGCTTCTAATGTCGATCATTGCCAAGCAGCTTGAGCTCGTGGCAGTCTTTGGTGGCACGGGAGTGCATGTTGTGGTAGGCGCAGAAGGGGCGCCCATCCTTCTTGACCTCATCGCGGTCGTGGCTGGGCTTGCGATCAGGCTGAGCCGCAAGCATAGTGGGGCCCTTGCACTTGGTTTCCCTGGCCTTGGGCTCGATGACGTCAAACTCGGTGTGAGGGTCGTTGTGGGCGAAGAGACGGCACTCCTCAGCCTTTGCGCACTTGTCGGCGAGGTCGAACAGCTCAACCATAGAGTCAAGCTTGTCATTGATGGCGAGCTTCTCACGCATCCTGACGTCTGTGATGCCTAAGGAGAACGCGATGATGACCGTGACGTCAGAGGCGTGCTGGGTCTTCTTGCACACTTGGCTGAAGCGCTGGAAGTACTTGTAAAGGGTCTCGTCAGCGCACTGGCGGATGCTGCGTAGAATGTTGAGCGTGAGGGGGCGGTTGGATGTGCCGTTGAAGTTGGAGACGAACAGCAGGCACAGTTCAGCTCATGAGGAGATGGAGGCCTCGAGGAGGTTCATCAGCCACATGCGCGCGTCGTCCTTGAGGGCCATGGGTAACCCATTTGCCTTGACCCGGTCATCACCTTCCGCGGCCTGGATGCTCACGGTGTAGAGTTGTAGGAACTCCACGGGGTTGCTAGTGCCGCCATAGCGAGGAGGCAACTCTGGCTTGAACTTCGTGGGCCACACCATGCGTCACAGCTCGCAAGTGAAGGCGAGCCAGCCCCACGCGGCGGAGATGACACCGCCAGCGAGGGTGGCACAGTTCTGGCGACCGGCCGCAGCGATGTCTTCGATGGTACAGTTCTGGCAGTCACGCTACTTCTCAATGAGGACGAGTGCATCGGGCAGCGCGCGCTGGATGATCTGGCAGCTGGGTCCGCCATCGTGCGATGGAGATGAGCCATGGGATGGCTCCGGTGCACACGCACCATGGCGACGCTCCACATCGTTGTTGCCCAGAGGAGGTGGAGGAGGTGCATCACGCCCTGCCCATGTGCCGTGCAACGACGGAGGTGGCAGGGAGCGAGATGGCGTCGTGGCATCACCGGCGACGTTGATGAGCTTGGTGATGCGGGCGAGCCAGGCGTCGTAGCAGCTCCTGCACCATGAGCAAAGCTGCCTGTGGAGCCGGTGGGTCACGACGGGTGAGCGAAGTTACTATGGCCGTGAGGGCCGGTGGCGGCTGCTGCTGCTGTTGGTGCCCCCTGACCAACGGGTGGTCGGAGGAGGCGCCCACCTCTGGCTTCGTGCCCTCGGTGGCTGCGCGAGTTCGGGGGCGGCGGTTGCTGATGGTGAGCTTCGTCTGGACCCGGGTGGCCCTGCAAAGGGCGCGCTTGCGACGTGCGTCGGCCATGTCGATGTTGGAACTCGAGGCGCAAAGACCAAGACACCTACCTGGCACGTGAAATGTTGGTGGATTGATTTTTAGCTATGGGAAATCCTCCAAAACCCTGGTTCGAACTCTGGGGAATTGGCTCACGACCACGAGGCTACGAGCTAGGTGCGAGGCACGATAGAGACACAGTGAGCTACCCTGGTTCGGGCCACCGTGCGGTGTAAAACCCTACTCCTGCTTGGTGGAATTGCTTGTGGATAGTGCTCTTGGAGCTACAAGGTGAGCAGGAGCTCAAGGGGGTTAGAAATGGCACAATCCGTTTCTATGGTGGCAGCACTACCCCTTTTATAGGTGCCTTGGACCTCTTCACTGAAAATATGAGCGGGAATGGGCAACCACAGGGTGGCAATTTGAAAGGGGACAGGCGCTGATGCTTATCCTGACAAAAGGCAGTCTTCGCTGGCTAAAGTCGTTATCCATGACGCGCAGGGGCTCCACGATGACCTCCGTCCTGCTGCATCGCCGTCCCGGTCTTCTTTCACCAAAGCGGAAGGCTTTGGGACTTGCTTTGGGGGCAGGCACGCACTACTGCTCCCTTATCACTGCTACTTGTGAGCTGTGTTGGGATTTCCCCGAAGAGGAGAGGATGGTGCACTACAGTAGAGATAAGTATTTCCCTCTGTTAAGAACAAAGGTTATCAATCCAGTAGGAGAACTAAGCGACACCTCGTTAGCAGCACCAACACACAAAATAACAAATACTTGCACCCAACACAAACAAGGGCTTGTCAATCCCTTGGAGGTTAATGGCAAGGACCAAATCTCATAATGATAGCTAGATAAATAAAAACACAAAATAAAATAGAGTAAATAAAATTGCAGCAAGGTATTTTTGGATTTTAATATATGATAAAAATAAGACCCTGGGGCCATAGTTTTCACTAGAGGCTTCTCTCTTGAAGATACCATACGGTGGGTAAACAAATTACTGTTGGGCAATTGATAGAAAAATGAATGACCATGATGATATCCAAGGCAATGATCATGTATGTAGGCATCACGTCTGAGACAAATAGACCGACTCCTGCCTGCATCTACTACTTTTACTCCACACATCGACCACTATCCAGTATGCACCTAGAGTATTAATTTCATAAAGAACGGAGTAACGCCTTAAGAAAGATGACATGATGTAGACAGAGTAAACTCAAGCAGTATAAATAAACCCCATCGTTTTCCTTAATGGCAACAATACAAATACGTGTCTTGTCCCCTTTTGTCGCTGGGATATATATCACCGCAAGACCGAACCCATCACAAAGCACCTCTCCCATTGCAAGATAAATCAATCTAGTTGGCCAAACCAAATCAATAGATTGGAGAGAAATAAAAAGCTATAATAATCATGCATAAAAGAGTTCAGAGAAGACTCAAATAATATTCATGGATAATCTGCTCATAAACTCACAATTCATCGGATCCCAATAAACACACCGCAAAAAAGGATTACATCGAATAGATCTCCAAGAACATCAATGAGAACATTGTATTGCTGATCAAAGAGAGAGAAGAAGCCATCAAGCTCCTAGCTATGGACCCATAGGTCTGTGGTAAACTACTCACACATCATCGGAGGGGTAGCAAGGTTGATGTAGAATCCCTCCGTGATCGATTCCCCCTCTAGCAGAGTGCCAAAAAACGCATTCAGATGGGATGTCATGAGAATAGAAACATGCGGGGCAATAAAAGTGTTTTGGTTGGCTCTCTGTTGGTTTCCTGATTTTAGAGAATTTATAGAGGCGAAATTAGGTCAAATAGAGCGAAGGTGGGCCCAAGGGGCACCAGGGAGCGCCTACCCCCTGGGCATGTCCTGGTGGCTTGTGAGCCACTCCTTCGTCTTCTGACTTCCTCCCGAAGCTTCTAGGGTCTCTTATGTCCAAAAAAATCGTCAAAAAGTTTCGTGGCATTTGGACTTCGTTTGGTACTGATATCCTGGAAAACCAAAAACAGGCAAAATATAGCAACTGGCACTTAGCACTAAGTTAATAGGTTAGTCCTAAAAATGATATATATAATAGTAGATAATTGCATATAAAACAACCAAGATTGATACTATAATAGCACGGAACAATAAAACATTATAGATACGTTGGAGACGTATCAATCACCAAAGGGGAAACTGCCACGGCCGCAAAGGCTGGCATGGCCCTGCTGCCGTCAGCTGCCGCGGTGATGTTACCCATGTGATGGGCACGTGACCAGTGCCATGCGGACTCCTCGCGAAGTCTCGTGGGATGGCGCCTCACGAGGGGGGCCTCGCGAGGCCACTTGCTGTGGTGGTGGTCTTGAGTGAAGTCCTTCATCGGCAATCCCATCGCGGGGCAAGGCCCTCACGAGGTTGTTGGCTTCGCGGTGCCCGCTGCTGGGCCGCCTCTTGAGTTGGGCCAGGGAGGCCTTCCTGGGCCACAGGCAAATGGCCTATGGTACCCCGGTTCCTACTGGGCCGACAGGCTCAGAGAGGACGGTGGGCGTCGGCTTCCTCCCTCGCCGATGGCGACCACATCAACGCTGCACCTCCTCCCCTCACGCAGCGGACGAGATCCGGCCGGATCTGTGACCACCACTGAGGAGAGAGATAAGAGTGGACATTGTCGCCTTGTTTATATTTGAAGAGGGTGAGAGAGTGAGACGCAAGAAACCCTATCAAGCAAGCCCTCTCAAGCCTACATATACAACAGAGTAGAAAAATCTATCCATAGCAATTGTTTCAAATAGAATATGAGCGTTCCCAAAAAACAAACGAAAAATCTTGGAGGAATATTTTTTAATGCACCAAGAAAGAAAACTCGATCAATAACATGCCACCGCTTCTAGGTCGCACTTTGAAGTGAACAAATTAAAGGGTCAAATTATCACGTAAGCTGCCTCTTCGTGTACAAATGTGCTCCATCGCGTACTCACGGGTGTGTCAGAGGCAGAGTGCGTGCATGTACCTCTTCTCTTCTTGTATGTAGTACTCCATTTATCTCACTTCCTAGTGTTTCCCACTCCTATGATATTCCTATCCTAGGAGCAAAATGAGGCCATACTAAGAGTGTGTGTGTGTGTGTGTGTGTGTGCGTGCGTGTGTGCGTGTGTGTGTTAGAGAGAACAAGACACCGATGGTGTGTATGAGTAGTCGCGAGAGTCATGACTATGTGCGTGTGTGTGTGTGTGCACACAAACATACACATACATATCCGTGTTTACGTAAAATTCTATTTTCATCTCCATCCCCCAGCTGAATTTCAGGGGGGTTGGCCCATCCTCCTTTCATCTCCAATGAAATTTGTCCAATTAGCACATTATTACGTTAATTATGTCGCAATATTCACATACATCCAGCATCTCTCGTTTTGCGGGCGTCAGGACCGCTGCCACACCCGCTCCTGACCGCCCTGGCCCACCCAAACCCTTTCCATCACCCCCGCGCGCTTCCCGCCCAAAACGGTTAGTGCGGCATTCATGCCCATCCAAAGTGGACGCGACCTCTCACTAGCGCCGGAATTGAAGCGATGTGTCGGCTGATACGTCTCCAACGTATCTATAATTTTTTATTGTTCCATGCATTTATATTATCATTCTTGGATGTTTTACAATCATTTTATAGCAACTTTATATAATTTTTTGGGACTAACCTATTGACATATTGCCCAGTGCGAGTTGCTGTTTTTTGCTTGTTTTTTACTTCACAGAATATCAGTACCAAACGGAGTCCAAACGCAGAGAAACTTTTTGGAGATTTTTTTGGACCAGAAGACAACTTGGGGGCCAAGAAAGCACCTAGGAGGAGGCCCGTGGGGCCCATGATACACTAGGGCGCGCTAGAGGCTCCTGGCGTGCCCTGATGTATCATGGGGCCCACTGAGGTCTCCTGCACCGCCTCTTCGCCCTATAAATTCCCAAATATTCTTGAAACCCTAGGGGAGCAAACGAAACACAATTCTAGCCGCCGCAAGTTCCAGAACCACGAGATCCAATCTAACACCATCACAGAGGGGTTCATCATACTCATTGGTGCCTCTCCGATGATGCGTGAGTAGTCCACCATAGACCTAAGGGTCCGTAGGAAGTAGCTAGATGGCTTCTTCTCTCTTTTTGATTCTCAATACAATGGTCTCTTGGAGATCTATTTGATGTAAACCTTTTTGTGGTGTGTTTGTTGGGAGCAGATGAACTTCGAGTTTATGATTAGATCTATATCCATGAATATTATTTGAGTTTCTTTGATCTCTTATATGCATGATTATTTATAGCCTCGTATTTCCTCTTCGAATATTTGGTTTAGTTAGGCCAACTAGATCGATTTTTGTTGCCATGGGAAGAGGTGCTTTGTGATGGGTTCAATCTTACGGTGTCCTTACCCAGTGACAGAAGGGGTAGCGAGGCACGTATGTATCGTTGCTATTAAGGATAACAAGATGGGGTCTATTCCTACATGAATAGATCTTGTCTACATCATATCATCGTTCTTATTGCATTACTCCGTTTCTCCATGAACTTAATACACTAGATGCATGCTGGATAGCGGTCAATGTGTGGAGTAATAGTAGTAGATGCAGGCAGGAGTCAGTCTACTAATCTTGGATGTGATGTCTATATATTGATCATTGCCTTGGATATCATCATAATTATTCAATCATCTATCAATTGCCCAACAGTAATTTGTTTACCCACCGTGTGCTATTTTCTCGAGAGAAGCCAATAGTGAAATCTACGGCCCCGGGTCTATCTTTTATTGTATTGCTTTCAGATCTATTTTTCACCGCATTTGTTTTCATATCTATTATTCCAAAAACCCAAAAAATACTTTGCTGCACTTTTTATTTGCATCTTTTATTTTGCATTTTATTCAGATCTATCTATCCAAACACATACAAACCAATCTATCTTTTCACCGAGGAGGGATTGCAACCCCTCTTACGCGTTGGGTTGCGAGGATTTGTTCTTTGTGTGCAGGTACCGTTTACATAGTGTTGCTTGGTTCTCCTACTGGATTGATACCTTGGTTTCATAACTGAGGGAAATACCTACCGTAGTTGTACTGCATCATCCCTTCCTCTTTGGGGAAATACCGACGCAATTTCAAGCCGCATCATCGGCCAAGAGAGTGTCGCCCGTGCTGCTTCTTGTTGCAGGCGACTGCTCCGTGTTCCAATGACACCATGGCAGGCCACAACATGCATGCAAAAAAGTTCTTGGGAGTCCGTGCTACAGCTAGCTGTCCTCCCCCTCCTCATCTATCCACTACAAAAACACTTCCATGATGATATGTGTTTGTCACAGTAGGTCACATTTTCTGTCATGCATGTACATCCGTGATGATTTTATGATAGAATCAAGATAGTCATACATGTGCTGTCGTAGAAGTGTTCCATGACAATAGCAAAATTATCATCACGGATGTGTCCACTTCCATGACGATAAATGGCACATCATGGAAGTATTTTTGTCAAGGGTAACCGACACGTGGCATCCACCGTAACGGGTCTTCGTTAAGCTATCGGGTTCTGGTTTGGATCCGGTAACCCGTTAACAGCCCTGGCAAATGGCAATTTTCCACGTGTAAAATTCTCATTGGCCGAATGATCCACGTGTTAGCTCCAGGTTGGGACAGATGTCATCCATCCAATGGACGAGGCGCGCCTATGGGACGTCGACACGTGGCACGGCCCAACGTGGCCCATTTATGTTAAAAAGGCCGACCCGTTTGACTTAGTCAAAAGTTAGCGGGTCGGCCCATGGAAAGCCTGTTAACGACCTATTCGCACATAGCCCATTTATGGCCCGGTAACTCAAGAACCGTTAGGGTCTTTCCGAATTCAGCCCAGTAGCATCATGTGGGCCGTCCAATATAATTCCGACCCGTGGTCAATTTCGGCCCATGTATGGCTCATGATGTCTTTTAGCCCATATGAGGCCTTTTGTATCTCTTGGCCCTTCAACGGCCCGTAGATATTCTGGCCCACAATGAACAGTAATTTGCTTTGTGCCCATTAAGGACCCATGATTCAGTTGGGCCCTTTCCAGCCCGTGTTATTTTTTGGCCTTTTAAGGCCCATATATTATTGGGCTCATTTCCGGCCGTCGATTACTTAAGTCTGTTACTGGCTTGTTCCGCTAATGGGCCAAATTCAGCCTGTGGTTACTGTCAGCCCGTTTTTGGCTCGTTAAACCATTAGGCCCTTTTCGTCCCATCGTGTATTCCGGCCCATTAATGACCCGTTATGCCTGTGTATAGAATTAAGCCTACGATACATACCGGCGTGTTAACGAATCGTTATGGTCGGGCCCTTAAACTTAGGCGATCCGGTATTGGTCTACGAAAAGTACGACCCATGCGTGGCCCTTGGATCCTACGGCCCATAGAAGGCCCATGTATCCTACGGGCCATAGGAGGCCCATGTGTCCTATAGGCCGTAGGAGGCCCATGGATACTACGGCCCCGTTGGAGGCCCACTGTCACTACAACAGGTAGTGGGTGGTTACAACTGTCCGTATGTGGCCCGTGCTTATTGTGGCCAGTAGCAAACTGCGGAAAAAGAAATGCAGTGACTACAAGCAAACAAATAAACAAGACAATAAGGAAATAAAGAAGCAAGCAACTAACGCTAGGCTATCATGACTATTACACATATTACATCCACTGGGATCAAAGTTCGCCACTAGTGCAAATATAGGGAACAACAAAGCATCATATTACATACACTGGGTGTCCAAATTGGCCACCAGTGCAAATAAATGCGGGAGCAAAACAAGTCCAGAACTGAAACAACTTCAGAAGAGCTCAAGAAACGTTATGATGGGCACCCACCATGCTGGCAACAAGCTTACCAAGCTTATTAGCTTTCTCTTGTTTGGCACTAAAATGATCCAACTCTTGCTGTTGCACCAGAAAGAATGCATCTAAATTCTGTAGGGACTTCCTCAGTCCTTCGGCTTCTTGTCGCAGTACAGCTGATCGTTGTCTTTCAGCTTGTAGCTAAGACTCAAGAAGCTGAACTGATTCAGGAAGCATGTTCGAAGAGCTTGTGCTAGCAGTAGTGGCCAGTAACTCGAACACTACATCAAGGCAGGACTTTGGTGTTGTCTGATAGTCCCCAGGTGCAAGGAATCATCATAGCAGTTTCCAAAGGTGGAAGTGATAAGTATGGAGTGTCGAACCCACAAGGAGCTAAAGGTAAGATCAATATTCTCTCAAGTCCTATCTGCCACTGATACGACTCTACATACACCGAACGTTTGCTTCCATCTAGAAACAAGAAATAAAACTACGTTGTGGGTATGAAGAGGCTAGCTTTGCATGATATCGGGGAACTAAAATATAAAAATAGGTGCTGTTAACAGAAAGTTAGAATATATTAATATATATTATAAATAGCGAGTGTGGAATAATGATGGATCGGTGTGCGGAATTACCCTAGGCAATTGTTAACGAGATCGGTAATCATTATTGCAATTTTATATGAGGGAGAGGCATAAGCTAACATACTTTCCCTACTTGGATCATATGCACTTATGATTGGAAATCTAGCAAGCATCCGCAACTACAAAAGATCATTAAGGTAAAACCCAACCATAGCATTAAAGTATCAAGTCCTCTTTACTCCCATGCGCAAACAACCCCTTACTCGGGTTTAAGCTTCTGTCACTCTAGCAACCCACTATAAGCGAATCATGAGCATATTGCAAACCCTACAGCGGGAATCCCTCATGTGTGCGCGGCACGGAGGGCACCATAGGACAACACCAAAATAAAACATACTCCCTCCGTCCCAAAATAAGTGACTCAACTTTGTACTAGCTTTAGTACAAAGTTAGTACAAAGTCGAGTCATTTATTTTGGGACGGAGGGAGTACAACTCAAACCAATCTAGGTCATCAATCAACCCAAAAGACAAAAGAAATATACTCAAAACATCATAGGATGGCAACACATCATTGGATCATAATATGTGGCATAAAGCACCATGTTCAAATAGGGGATTAAAACGGGGTGCGGGAGAGTGGACCGCTTAAAAGAGATGAGAAAGGTGATGAAGAAGGTGATGTTGATGAAGACGATCACCGCAGCGATGGTTCCGCCGGTGGCACTTCAGCGCCATCGAGAGAGAGGGGGAGAGAATCTCCCCCTTGTGCTTCCTCCTCCATGGCCACCCCCTAGATGGGGAGAGGTTCTCCCTCTGGTCCTTGGGCTCCATGGTGATGATGGCCCCCTCCGGCTTCCTCCTCCATGGCCTCCGGTGATGATGGCCCCCTCCGGCAGGGTGCCGTAGAGGGCCTAGATTGATTTTTCGTGGCTACAGAGGCTTGCGGCGACGGAACTTCCGATCTAGGGTTCTTTTCGGGGTTTTTGGCATCGGCCTCATGTCAAGGAGGTGCCCGAGGGGCCCACGAGCCCTCAGGGTGCCCCCCCTCGGGTGCCTAGAAGGCTTGTGGCTTCCTTGTGAAGCTTCTGGTCCTTCCTCGATGCTTCGGGGGTCTCTTTTGGTCCACAAAAAATCACCGTAAATTTTCAGCCCATTCTGAGAACTTTTATTTCTGCACAAAAAACGACACCACGGTAGTTCTGCTGAAAATAGCGTCAGTCTGGGTTAGTTCTAATCAAATCATACCAAAACCAAATAAAATTGTTGTAAACATGGCATGAATACTTCATAAATTATAGATACGTTGGAGACGTATCATTGTCTCACTATCTTCAAGATAGTTTTTATCGGCTTTCTTGGAGACCAACAGGGTTGTCTCACTATCTTTAACCTTATCTGCATTACTTCCTTTACCATTACATAATGGGGTATTATTCTCCAATATTCTGCCGGCATTCTAAAATAGGAACAAGCAGACACATTGCTACTTGTGAACTGCGTTGGGATTTCCCGGAAGAGAAGAGCATGATGCAGTTACAATAGAGATATATATTTCCCTTAGTTAAGAACTAAGGTTATCAATCCAGTAGGAGAACCAAGCAACACCTTGTTAGCACCACCTGCATGCAAACAACAAATCCTTGCAACCCAACGCAGACAAGGGGTTGTCAATCCCTCGACAGTTACGAGCAAGAGTAAATTGTATGGTGATAGATAGATCAAACAAAAATACAAAATAAAATAAATAAAAGAAAAATGCAGCAAGGTATTTTTGGTTTTAATATATGATAAAAGGTTGACCCTGGGGCCATAGTTTTCACTAGAGGCTTCTCTCTTGAAAATAACATAGGGTGGGTAAACAAATTACTATTGGGCAATTCATAGAAAAGAAAATAATTATGGAGGTATCCAAGGCAATGATCATATATAGGCATCACGTCCGAGACAAGTAGACCGAGAAGATTTTGCATCTACTACTATTACTCAACACATCGACCGCTATCTAGCATGCATCTAGTGTATTAAGTAAGATGTCATGATGTAGAAAAGATAAGCTCACGTATGAATAAATCCCATCTTTTTACCCTTAATAGCAACGGTACATACATGTCATGTCCCCTTCTATCACTAGGATTGAGCACCGCAAGATCGAACCCATTACAAAGCAGCTCTCCCATTGCAAGAAAAATCTATACCTATATTAATTCTAGACTCCCTAAAAATTCCCACGTTAATTAGATTTTATGAACCGTTAATCCGGTGGGACCAAATTATTACGCTGCAGATTAATCCATGTGTGTATTTTTTGATAAAAAAAAACTCTCCACGGGACATCAATCTTCCTCTCCATAACTTTTGCGCTACGCCACCGAGATCACATCGATCTACCATCTGATCGAGTCTCCACCACGGGCAGCGCACTACCTGATCAATCCTCCGCCATGGGCAGCGTCCTAGATGTAGCTTCTATCTCTCCCCTTACCACACTAGCCGGCTCTGATCTTCTCCGAAATTTCCAGCCGTAGAACATAGGCTGTAGGATTGGAGTCTAATTTTCTAGGACATTGAAGACTCAAGATATCACGTATGACTGCTGTAGACACGGAACAATTCATCTATGGCTGCTGCTTGAACCGATGCAGGGATGCCTTCTTGCCGGAGAAACTATAGCAATGCCATAATGTTTTTTTCTGGTGATGACATCTTCCATGGCATGAGGCTGACATTTATCTCAGGTAACTATCGGAATTTCCAGCCGTAGAACATAGGCTGTAGGATTGGAGTCTAATTTTCTAGTACAATGAAGACTCAAGAAATCACGTATTACTGTTGTAGACACGGAACAATTCGTCTATGGCTGCTGCTTGAACTGATGCAGGGATGCCTTCTTGCCGGAGAAACTGTAGCAACGCCATAATGTTTTTTTTCTGGAGATGACATCTTCCACGGCATGAGGCTAACATTTATCTCAGGTAACTACTACTCCTTAATTTTGGTATACAAATGCATCTCTGTAGTGGTCAATGGATGAAATTTGGGACCAATGCAAACCTCATGGCTAGATACTTTTTTTTGTACACTGACAATGTGTTTGGCTATTATTCATGGCCGCACCATCCTATTGTCGCAAGCCAACTCTCCTGCTTTGTACCCCAGCGATGGATGGCATCATCTGATAGCTGCAGCGGCAAAACGGCAGAAAAATATGTGGAGTCAAATCTGTTTTCCCATTCAGTTCCTAGCAACCCGTCCTTGAGCCAGCCCAAGATTCAAGGGGTAAGTTTATTTGTTAATCATCTGAGCAAAGGAAGTTCTTACTTTATGACGCTAATTTGTAAGACATGGTTGTAGATTATGTTTCTTAGCTTTTGCCTAAAGATGTAGATCCATATGCATAAGCCTTCAAACAGAGTGCATGATCAAGGGCTCAGTGAACTTCTGGTGTTGTTTGCAATCACCGAGGGTTACTGCAAGTTTTATAATGTAAATTTATAGAACGAAGTACTCTTTTATTTACTGGATTTTTAGTTATTGCCATATTTTCGCTGGGAAGAAGCCTCGAGGGCATGCATCTGTTAGCTGACTGTTTCGTTTGTCGCTACCAGTAGAACAGTATGGCTGTGCTAATGAAGGTGAGTCAAATTTCTTACTCACATAAACCTTTTTATGCTCAGTCTAATAGTTACATACTCCCTCCATATCAAAATATAAGACATTTTTTGACACTACAATGTATTACCTTGGTATAAGGTACTACCAGGAATACAACAACCATCAGCTCAGACCCTTTCAGCCAGCTTTACCCGTGGTTCTCCGTTAGTGAGATGACAAGATTACAGATTTTACAATACAATTACTGTCTCATTTAGTTTTTTATTAGTTTTGGTAGGTAATATTATTGTTACCATCCTGTACATACCAAGCTGGGCTTTAGTGTCTATACTATGTGTTGTCCAATGTAGTATACTTCACATTTCTTCAAGCTTGCTTTTCAGAGGTATCATTTACTTTTTGATATGATTGAAAATATATCTTGATATGGGATTGTAACTCACATGCGCGTGTTTGGTTATTCCGGCATGACATTCAACAAGTGAAACCCTATTATTCTCTTGATTAAATTTTAAGTTGTTTGATTATGCAGATTGAAGCGTTAGTTTTGTGAGAAACTCTGATCTGATTTTCGTCTTGATCCACCCTCTTATTTCGGGACCAGGTGCCTAGATGACCGCTAGCATGAAGTTTGTGTTTGCTAAAAAAAATTAGCTTATGTAGACTAGATAATCTCAGTGGTATAATGTTCTTTTACTGGCATGGCGGGTCTAATTTTGACTTTAGGTTGCATTGTGCAGTAGGTTTTCATCTTAATTCCTGCTCAATGTCCACCATATAACTAAATTATATTCATGTTTACAAGCATAGATCGATGTTCTATTGTTTAGGTAACAATGGTTGTGCTTTTCATAGGCAATTCTACCAGTTGCTTCCTTATTTGTTTGTGTGAAACATATGCCTTAGTTCTGGACAGATAATATTGACTTGAACATTTACATTACATCAGGAATAAAATTTGTGTTGCCAGTGTATTCTCCCCTTACTTGGCAAGCTGTCCTGATTTCAAAAATTTGCGCAATTCACTTTGATATTTCTAGGAAGCTTAACTATAGATGTTTCTCCAAACAAGACTCCATGGCCAGAATAAGTTGTTATTCCTATACAGAGGAATCGGATATTTATGTCTTTCTTCAGACTATGTTCACTCTGAATCTCAGATTATACACTTGCATGGTATCCGTCTAATTATTTTGCCTTTCAACACTAAGGGATATGTTATGATGCCTAGAACTTAAATTTTACAAACGAACTTCCAAGATTTCGCAAAATCATGTCAGATAATTTATAATCTTTTCCTGGTAGTTATGGTGGTTAGAGCCGACGGACAGGACGGCGGCCCGTTCGTGATGAAAGGGAGGGAAGATGCTATGACGTTCAAACTGTATCGGGATTAGAGCAGATGGCTTGGTTTCTACAGCTACAAGATTGCAAAGTAAAACTTCAGGTTAACCTGATCATCTGCTATTTTGTACGTCCCTCTTAAGGTAACAGATGCCATGAGTTTGTACTTACACTTACAGTTTTGGTAGTGTAGTGTGAATTCTGGTGCGAAAAAACAAACTGTTGCTTGACGCCGAGAATCACCCAACGGCCAGCCTCCTAAGCATGTTTAATGTAAGGGATTTTTCTATACTAGGGGCACCAATTGTTCGGTTAAAGCTATCTGATCCATGATTTTCTTGAGGGGTGAGAGCTAATGGTCCATCAGTCAGTAGTGTTCTTAATCTCTTTCCCCGTCAGGTGAAATACTGTGGTATTTTCTTATAGTAGTACCGCTGCATTCAGAAATTTATATTATATACTTGATGTGAGACAGGACTCTTGCTTCCTGTTTCTATAATCCTACATACACTGCAAGCAATATGTGTGTCAACTCCATAGCGGTGTTCCGATGGTGAAAATTTGATCATATACTCTTCAAACCATTTGTTCTTATACATTACCCATACAACTGAACACATAAACCCTGTAAATGGGATTTTTAGACAGAAGCCTCAAGACGAGACCAGTTTTTTAAATAGTAAACCCTCAACTGGCTAGGAGTACAACGACCAACAACTTACAGCACAAGAATTTTTTTAAAGCAGTCACTCCAGGCATAAATAGGATTCAGTCCGAAGATCAATCATATAAATAAGATATAATCTGACTCCATTCTGTCTCAAGTTCATAATATTTTCTCTTGGTCCAGAAGCAATAAATTGGTACATATAAATTATACTGATGTTTGTTGTGAAAAGAATATGCGGTTTTCTACTATTATATACCACATTTTGAACTGATTTGAATAGCCGACGTCATTTTTTATCTTCACTGTGGTATGTGCTACCATCAAAAGTAGTTTATAAGGTACTAATTTCAAGTATATACAAAAGACCAAAAGTGGTCAGACCCTTCCTCAGACCCTGCGTAAGCAGGAGCTACATGCATCAGGCTGCCCTTTACATCTATAACCAAGTAGTATGTACACTGCTCTTTGTGCATGGCAGTATGTAGCCTAAGAAATTAAATCAAAAGGGTATATAACATATATTTTTAATGAAGTAAGTATATACCCTTTTTGTGATGTAGCATATACAACATTTTTTGTAAGGCAATATATAGCATTTTTTTTAGAATCAGTATACTACTTTTTTAGTCAGTATATACATAAATGTTTGGTTGAAGATACTCATAGTCTGAGGTAAATATAACTTCTATGCAAGCTGTCAAATAGTTTTCTTTTATCTTGAAATCTGTAAATTTGTTTTAAAATTTGATGATAACAAATATATTAAATTATTACGTGGGAGAGACCCTCAACTAATAATGTTGTGTATACGATCCTTTCGTCAAGAGATAGTGAACTAGCGATCTATTATGCTCGACGAAATCCAGTCTACTATTATTGGGAGGGTCGCATGTTCTCAAACTATGCATTGTACTTTGCTTCAGTTTGTCTGCCGGATCCACTGAATGATTTTCACATATATTTTCCTATCAAAGTGCAGCTTGGAGTACTGCATATCAAACGTACAGTTTTGTCTAAGTTATGGTAATTGACTCACTTAATTGTTATATATGTGGTCCACGACCTGCTGCCCTTTTGCCAATTATTATCATGCTCACAGAACAGAACTGATAAAGGGTATGTGCAGAACTAGATAATAAGAGTAAAACCAAAAGTAGGCTACGAAAAAGATACAACATCATGAAGCGGCAGTATTATCGGAAAGATTGCACAATATTGTTGATGGCCCTGACGCCCTGTACTTCTTCCTCCAGGCCCGAAATAGATCACTGCTTCTCCACCGTCTCTTCCTCTTCCTGTTAAAAAACAACCTCAAACAATCTTGCGGCATGTCTCTCCCTCCTGCTACTTTTGACCCCATCGAGAGCTAACCCATGTCTCTCTCAAAACCAAGTTGGGGCATGGATCCACTGTGCTAAAGGAGCTTATTGACTCAACCGTTTTCCTCATCTGTATCAGGTTCATTTCTCGCAATATTTTGTTCTAATCTTTTTCTAGCTGGCTTATACTCTGAATCAACATTAACATTGGTTTTGGGTTCAGTTTGTTTTGTATGTGTGCTTGGATAGTGTTGTGCTCTCCAGGGATGCTATCTCGGCTTTTCTCATGTACAACCTATGGATAACTCATGGAGATTGGTTGGGAAACATAATCCTCTCATGTACAACCTATGGACATAATGGACATCGATCGGAGTATAACTATGTGTGGAAGACAAGGTTTAGGCCGTGCAACACAATTGCATTGATCAGTGCACTGGGCACGTATATATGATGTACAAGTTGGGGGCCACAACCTCAACTATATAGGAAAACTAGGAGGTGGGCCTACGACACAATATACATGCACAATATATTCAACACTATGCTCATCAGGCGAGCTTATAAATTAAACCTGCTATCTAAACAGAAGACGAGAGCATGAAGGAGCCTAATGTCAGTGTCAATGTCGTCACTGGTCAAGTTAGTAATCATTTTTTGTATGGACAAAACATGTCCAAGACCCTCTATGGGGGAGTTAACATCGTCAATGGCCTGCGCCAGTCTATTTACAGCTGATGGTGTTGGTTGATTTTCTGGTCCGCCACAACCTCCTGTTCAAGGAAGTTCCTTGCCAAGCTGTCATGTCCTGACTTAGAGAATTGACTTCGCATGAATTTTCTTCTAATCATTTTTCAGTCAGCGGATACTCCAGATAGTTAGACTGTGAAACACTGACAATGAAGTTCTCTGTCAACTACTAAAACATTGAGGGTTTCTGTTCTAATTCTGGATAACTATTTTTTGCGCGCAATTAGTTTGCAAAAGCAAAGGCACGTGAGAACTACTAATGCGTTGAGCGTCGTTGCTGCTACACTTTTGGTTTTCTGTCAATTGCGTGTGACAAATACTCAATTTTCTGTTAAATAGATGGTGCTTGAAATACTCGGTGCTATCAACTAGGAGTCATAGCATTGGTAGGAGGGAAGTTATACTCTGTTGATGTTATCATCAACACAGAAGAGCTCATATATTTTCTATTCATATACACTTTTTACAACTACGTAATTCCTGAATAAGATAGTTTCAAATTCTTTATATCTTCCGAATTGAAGACCGCTTGAACATTAATAATGGTGTTGTGATGTCTTCAGGTGATTAATATAAATCACAGTCTACTTCTCAATATAATGTACTAATTTTGTTGCTATGGCCAGGGTAAGAGGTCTCTATAATGATGGCATTCTCCTTTTGTGAGAATGATATCTTTTCATGCTGAGAGAAATAAATTTTAATGCTTTTATTAAGCCAACCACAAATCTGAATGTGTCCATGTATTTAGTTAATGATATGTACCTGAGTTTGGTTGTTTCAACAAGAAAAAAACAATGAATTTTTTTTCTTATGTTTGCACAGTCACACAGTAGAGAGATTTTCTGATTTGAAGCTTCTTGGAAATGCTAAGATGTCTGGAGCGTTTACCATCCACTGTTGATCTCAAGAGAAATTTAGATTCTAGGAGAAAATTTTAGCAATAATGTTTTTGACCAAGTTCATTGTATAATGTGGCCATGTATTTAGTTAATGTTATGTATTTGAGTTTGGTTGTTTCAACAAGAAAAAAACAAGGAAATTTTTTCTTATGGTTGCACAGTCACACAGTAGAGAGATATTCTGATTTGAAGCTTCTTGGAAATGCCAAGATGTCTGGAGCGTTTACCATCCTCTGGTGATCTTAAGAGAAATTTATATTCTAGGAGAAAAATTTACCAATAATGTTTCTAACCAAGTTGCATTGTATAATGTCTATTCGAAGACATTACCTTTATGTTTGATTTATATAGTATTTTTGTTTATGTTTTTTAATGGATGTTGGATCAACTTCGCACATGTACTATATATTTTGTTCTAATAGATAATCTGGTAGAAAAGTTAATGCAAGATAGTCATGTCACTACTACAAATCTCGGTTTTTTTCATGTTTTCCTCCCACTATATAGTCTATCTCTTTTCACACCTATTATTTGTATAACTTTCATACATTTAAATTATTTGTAGTATGTTTTTACCTTCTTTTTCTCATCAACGAGTAAGTTATGAAGTACCAGACTTCTAAACTTCAACGCTAAATATAATGTGTTGGGAAGTGCTTCTTTTGGATGCATATAGTAAAAATCTTAAGCATGTATTTCCTGCTGCTATCTAGCAATTCAATTTTACAGTGCTTATGGATCCTAAACTTATAAAGTAAGCTTACGTGAGACTTCTTTTTATGCTAATAGTACTACTTAATTTACCAAATGTTCTTTATTCTCAAATTAATCATGTATGCTTCTTTTCCTTTCCATTGTTTGTTACATGAATAAAACTCTCCCCCAAAGAGCACGACATCATGCGTTCCCGGGGCAGAGGAAAAAATCATTAAATTTTGTGCCTCCACCTTAACCTAAGGATCCGATGCCCTCAACTCTACTGATGGTATGACGATTTCATTCCTGGGGTGTTTGCCTTAGTATGATTCTAGGAATGAAGGACCGACCACTTAATTGAAGACATTGTTGAACCTTAAGTTCCGGCCCTGGATGGTCGAAGTTTTTCGATATTTACAAAGAGTTGGAAGCCCTTTCCCTACAAGCCCGGGATAACCATTCGACCTAGCAAATGACACTGCCCCGGCAAGGAGGGCATTCAAATTGTTCAAGGGTAACAATAGTACTATATGAGGAAAGAGTTGCACACACGTGAGTCTCCTTGGTGGAGTCCCACCAAAGGATTCGCGCACATGCTCCTGAGAAATAAGAATGTTATAGTATTCTTTAATGATGTTTCTAATTATATCCAATGATCTTTTACCGTCAGATGGTATGATAGAAGACAAAAATATGCTTACTTTTTTGCAGACACAAAATATGTTGACTCAGTATAAATTGGATTACCGCCACATGTGATGGCATTTTGTCTCTAAATATTTAATAATGTTGCTTTTTAGTGATATTCCAAATAAATATTTAGCTATCTATCCATTGAGTCAGTTTCTATGAAAGCCTAATTAGTTGTCATGTTTTTTATAACAGAACATATTTGCGGTTGAAATTACATTGACTCACTAAGACGCTCACATGTATTTTGCGTTTTCCAATGATCCAAGTTACTTTCATGGATTATGTAGTGTGTTCCAATATATTACATATCTGTGAATTGTTTTGTGCAAGCAGGCTCTTATAGAAAAGATTAATATGTGGGTTACACCATTGATAATTTTTTTAAATTACATACACGTAAAATATAAAGTGAAATATAAAGTGAAAAATTGACAAAATGTTACAAAACTAGCCCGTGCATTTTGCACGGGTTGATGACTAGTCAATCTAGTTGGCCAAAACCAAATCAATAAATCGGGGGGAAATACGAAGCTATAGTAATCATGCATAAAAGAGTTCAGAGAAAACTCAAATAATATTCATGGATAGATCTGATTATAAACTCACAATTCATCAGATCCCAACAAACACACCGCAAAAAGTCATTACATCGAATAGATCTCCAAGAACATCAAGGAGAACATTGTATTGAAGATCAAAGAGAGAGAAGAAGCCATCTAGATACTAACTATGGACCCGTAGGTCCATGGTAAACTACTCACGCATCATCAGAAGGGCAACAAGGTTGATGTAGAGCCCCTCCGTGATCAATCCCCCCTCCGGCAGAGTACCGGAGAAGGCCTCCAGGTGTGATCTCATGGTTCTAGAACTTGCAGCGGCGAAAAAAGCATTTAGGGTGGATCTATGATGTTAGGGGAATATTTAGGGTGAAATTAGGGTTGGAGGTGCCACGAGGGGCCCACAAGCTTGGGGGCGCCCCCCTAGGGCATGCCCCTAGGGCTTGTCGCTCCCTCGTGGCTTTTCTGGCCTTCTCCCGAACCTTCTAGGGCCTCTTCTGGTCCAGAAAAAATTAATCCAAAGTTTTTCCTCCGTTTGGACTTCGTTTGATATTGGTTTCCTGAAAAGCCAAAAACATGCAAAAAACAGCAACTGGCACTGGGCACTAAGTTAATAGGTTAGTCTCATAAAATGATATAGAATATAATGACATATAAAACATCCAAAATTGATACTATAATAGCATGGAACAATAAAAAATTATAGATACGTTGGAGACGTATGAAGTATCCCCAAGCTTAATTCCTGCTCGTCCTCGAGTAGGTAAATGATAAAAACAGAATTTTTTATGTGGAATGCTACCTATCACAATCATCATATAATATTTTCTTTTGCAGCATGGATATTTAGACTTGAGTGATTCAAAGCAATAGTCTATAATTTGACATGAAACCATAAATACTCAAGAATACCAACAAACAACCATGTCTTTCAATATCAACACTAAAGAAAGTTATCACCAACCCATTATGCTCAGTCATTGATCCATTCATGAAACACACTCAACATTAGCTACATCCAATGCACAAGTATGACAATAGTGCTCTCTAGTTGGTGCTTTATAAGAGAAGATGGAGACTCAAATAAAACTAAAAAATTGCATAAAAGTAAATAGACAGGCCCTTCGCAGAGGAAAGCAGAGATTTGCAGAGGTGCCAGAGCTCATAGTTTAAAATAGAGATAAAATTATTTTTTGAGATAGGCATGCTTTTGCTGTCAACAAAAACGACTGAGAATTCCCAGTATCTTCCATACAAGACACATTATAGGCGGTTCCAAAACAGAAAATAAAGTTTATTTCCCATCCACCATTCTTTCACAATCCATGGCTAGTTGTATCCACGGGTGCCTTCCATACCAACACTTTCCAAGGAATTTATTATTATTATTATTTTCATTTCGGGACAGGCCATCCCTATTACCTGCCACACTCTCGTGCATTGAGAAGTGAATAAACACTCATCGTGAGAATAACATGCCTAGCATGGAAAATATTGGCCACCCCCTGCTGCTTCACGCGCGGTACGGGCACACAAAATGGATTTTTTTATGATTAGAGTTGGCACATGCAAATTTACTTGGAACGGCACGTAAATACCACATATAGAAAGGTATGGTGGACTCATTTGGCACAACTTTAGGTTTAAGGATTTGGATGCACAAGCAGTATTTCCACTTAGTACAAGTGGAGGCTAGCAAATAGATTGAGAAGGGACCAACCAAGAAACGAAAGTGGTCATAAACATGCATTGAACATAACTAACACTGAATAATGCACCATAAGTAGGATGTAACTTCGTTGTATAACTATTGACTTTACGGGCATGCATAGGGAATCACAAACCTTAACACCAATATTCTTACTAAACCACAATTACTTACTAGCATAACTCACATATTATCATCTCCATATCGAAAAACTATTGCAAGGAATCAAGCTTATCACATCCAATGATCTATATGATAGTTTTTATTATATCCCTCTTGGATATTCATCATATTGGGGCCAAATTCATATATTGTGCAAATTACCACTACTATTATCAACTCTCAAAAAGATATAAGTGAAGCATGACAATGCAAATATTTCTTTAAAATATAATCTTATCAACTCTCAAAATAATATAAGAGAAGCATGAGAGTGCAAATATTTATTTAAAATATAATCACCACCGTGCTCAAAAAGATATAAGTGAAGCACTAGAGCAACTTCCTAGCTCCAAAAATTTAAGTGAAGCACATAGAGTATTCTAACAAATCATGATAAACAAATGGCTCTCTCAAATAAGTGTGTTCAGCAAGGATGATTGTGACAAACTAAAAAGCAAATAAGCAAAGACTCATATAATACATGACGCTCCAAGCAAAACTCATGATATGTGACGAATAAAAATATAGCTCCAGGTAAAATTACCGATAGTTGGTAGAAGAAAGAGGGGATGCATTCCGGGGCATCCCCAAGCTTAGTTGCTTGGGAGTCCTTGAATATTACCTACGGGTGCCTCTGGCATCCCCAAGCTTAGGCTCTTACCACTCCTTATTCCTTCATCCATCGTGATCTCACCCAAAACTTGAAAACTTCAATCACACAAAACTTAACAAAACCTTCGTGAGATCCGTTAGTATAAGAAAACCAATATTTACTTTAAGTACTGTTGCAAACCAATTCAAATTTTGTTATTGCATTATATCTACTATATTCTAACTTTACCATGGCTTATACCCCCAAATACAATCCATAGATTCATCAAAATAATCACACAATGCAAAGAAAACAGAATCTGTCAAAAATAGAATAGTCTGTAAAGATGTGAATTGTTCTCATACTTCTGTAACTCCAAATATTCTGAACAATTAGGACAACAGAGGCAATTTGTATATCAATCTTATGTAAACAATTCAGAATTTTTTGTCGCTTCTGTGAATTTAAACAATTTTGTTACTTGATGCAAAAGTTTCTTTTTTTATAGGATCAAATCAACTATCAAATTAATCTAAGTGAAGCATGAGAGTATTTCTTCAAAAATTTAAAACAACACCATGCTCAAAATGATATAAGTGAAGCACTAGAGCAATTCCATGGCTCAAAAAATTTAAGTGAAGCACATAGAGCAATTATAACAAATCATAGCATAATTTTGGCTCTCTCAAATAGGTGTGTCCAGCAAGGATACTTGTGACAAATTAAAAAGCAAAACAAGCAAAAACTCATATAATACAAGACGCTCCAAACAAAACTCATGATATGTGATGAATAAAAATATAGCTCCAAGTAAAATACCGATGGTCGTTAGAAGAAAGAGGGGATGCCTTCCGGGGCATCCCCAAGCTTAGTTGCTTGGTTCTCCTTGAATATTAACTTGGGGTGCCACGGGGCATCCCCAAGCTTAGGCTCTTGACACTCCTTATTCCTTCATCCATCGTGATCTGACCAAAAACTTGAAAACTTTAATCACACAAAACTTAAGGAAACCTTCGTGAGATCCGTTAGTATAACAAAGCAAATCACTACTTTAAGTACAGTTGCAAACCCATTCATATTTTGTTATTGCATTATACCTAAAGTATTCTAACTTTACCATGGCTTATACCCCTCGATAAAATACATAGATTCAACAAAATAAGCACACAATGCAACAGAAATAGAATCTGTCGAAAATAGAATAGTCTGTAGCATTCTGAATATTGACCATACTTATGTAACTCCAAAAATTCTGAAAAACTAGGAAAACATGGGAAATTTGTATATCAATCATGTGTAAAAAATTCAGAATTTTATCATGTTCCAGAAATTTTAACAACTCTGGTACTGGATGCAGAAGTTTCTATTTTTGCACAGAATCAAAGCAACTATCTTCCAAATCATCCCAAAGACTTTACTTGGCACAAACACTAATTAAAACATAAAACACAATCATAATAGTAGCATAATTGTGTGCTAATTGAAAAACAAAAAATAAACAAAAAAAATAAAGGATAACTATTGGGTTGCCTCCCAGCTTGTTTTACGCCCCTAGCTTTGGTTTCCAACACCTTAATCACACATCCATATTGCCTAGGAGTTCTAGCATACATGTTTTTAATGATCACACTCCTAGGGACAAAATTAAGAGATTTATTTTCATATATCGGATACTTTATCAAAGCAACGAAATTGGGGTGAACACTAATCATTTTAAGGTCTTCGCTATTGTTGCTAGTTGTGGCACCCTTGTCTTTAGGAACATAAATAAACTTGCAATTCTGGCTAGGAGGAGTTTTTTCAATAGTTTTAATGGAAGAAAAAACGGAACCCAAATTATTAATCATTTTTTCCAACTTAGCAATCCTAGTGGGACTTTTTTGTACCCTTTCATTGATTATCGGTTCTTTCTCCTTTAGCATCTTAAGAGTATGCTACCTTTGATCCGAATTGGGTGACATGTTTATGAAACTTTTTATCCAAAATTTCAATATGCTCTATGGTAGGAATTTTCTTCTCAATAGCGTCTAACCTTTGCATAACATGATCCAAAGTTAAAATTGTTTCATTAATAGTGGTAGGTGGCGATCCCTCTAAATTTCCCATAGCATTGAAAGCATCCATAGGGTGACTACTTAAGAAATTCCCTCCGGTAATAGTATCAAGCACAAATCTATACCAAGTAGTAATACCCACATAGAAATTATGAAGAAGAACGGTGCTGGACTGCTTATGAGTTGATCTATTATGAGCATCGCATATCCTACACCAAGCTTCTTTTAAATTTTCTCCTCCCCTTTGCTTAAAATTGAGAACTTCATTTTCAGGGGTACATGTAACAGGGGAAGAACTAGCCATAACGATAAAGTGGACAAGCAAACAAACAAGAAAACACACAAAAAGGCCAACGAAAAATATTTTTGTATTTTTGTGAAAACATTTTAGAAGTGGGGGGGGGGGGATGGAAACGAGAGGCAAATGGTAAATAATGTAAATGCAAGGAGATGAAAGTTTATGCAAAGGTACTTGATAGATGTCGATGATGTCTCCCCGGCAATGGCGCAAGGAATTCTTCTTGCTACTTGTGAACTGCGTTGGGATTTCCCGAAGAGGAGAGGATGATGTAGTATAGTAGAGATAAGTATTTCCCGCAGTTAAGAACCAAGGTTATCAATCCAGTAGGAGAACCAAGCAACACCTCTTTAGTAGCACTTGCACACAAACAACAAATCCTTGCAACCCAATGCGAACAAGGGGTTGTTAATCCCTCGACGGTTATAAGCAAGATTAAATTGTATGGTGATAGATAGATAGATCAAACAAAAATACAAAATAAAATAAATAAAAGAAAAACGTAGCATGATATTTTTGGTTTTAATATATTGGTAAAGATAGAGCCGGGGGCCATAGTTTTCACTAGAGGCTTCTCTCTTGAAAATAGCATACAGTGGGTAAACAAATTACTGTTGGGCAATTGATAGAAAAGCAAATAATTATGACGATATCCAAGACAATGATTATATAGGCATCACGTCCGAGACAAGTAGACCGAAATGATTCTGCATCTACTACTATTACTCCACACATCGACTACTATCCAGCATGCATCTAGTGTATTAAGTTCATAGAAAACGGAGTAACGCCTTAAGCAAGATGACATGATGTAGATAATATAAACTCATGTATGAATAAACCCCATCTTTTACCCTTAATAGCAAAGATACATACGTGTCATGTCCCCTTCTGTGACTGGGATTGAGCACCGCAAGATCGAACCCATTACAGAGCACCTCTCGCATTGTAAGAAAAATCAATCTAGTTGGCAAACCCAAATCAATAGATCAGAGAGAATACAAAGCTATAATAATCAAGCATAAAGGAGTTCATAGAAAACTCAAATAATATTCATGGATAGATCTGATCATAAACTCACAATTCATCAGATCCCGACAAACACACCGCAAAAAGTCGTTACATCAAATAGATCTCCAAGAACATCAAGGAGAACATTGTATTGAAGATCAAAGAGAGACAAGAAGCCATCTAGCTTCTAACTATGGACCCGTAGGTCTGTGGTAAACTACTCATGCATCATCGGAAGGGCAGCAAGGTTGATGTGGAGCCCCTCCATGATCGATTCCCCCTCCGACAGAGTACCAGAGAAGGCCTCCAGATGGGATCTCGTGGTTCTAGAACTCGCGGCAGCGGAAAAAGTATTTCGGGTGGCTCTGTGATGTCAGGGGAATATTTGAGAATTTTTAAAGGTAGAATTAGGGTTGGATGTGCCACAAGGGGCCCACAAGCATGGGGGCGCCCCCCTGGGGCGTGCCCCTAGGGCTTGTCGCTCCCTCATGGCTCTTCTGTCCTTCTCCCAAACCTTCTAGGTTCTCTTCTGGTCCAGAAAAAATTAATCCAAAGTTTTTTCTCTGTTTGGATTTTGTTTGATATTGATTTCCTAAAAAGCCAAAAACATGCAAAAACAACAACTGGCACTGGGCACTGGGCACTAAGTTAATAGGTTAGTCCCAAAAAATGATATATAATTTCATATAATGACATATAAAACATCCAAAATTGATACTATAATACATGCAATAATAAATAATTATAGATACGTTGGAGACATATCACACATCACGGTTTAGCATGTCGTATATGAAACTCAATTTGGTAAACCAGTTCGATAATAATGTTGACAGGATTAAACTAACTTGTCTTCTATTGCAAGGTAGTACATAATAACAACATGAAACTAACATATATCTATGTACTCTCTCCTCTGTATTGTCTATATCATCCTAGTTCATGTTGCCAAATCAAGATAGAGACACTGTTTTAATCATATCTGTTTAAGACAGCAGCATAGACAGAATATAAGTGTGGAAAACTACACAGCAGTAACAACACTTGTAATGTGCATGACATGAGAACATAACTATTTGTATAATTGAAACTGAAATCAACATAAAGCAAGAAGCTACAACAGCAATCCAGTTAAAGAAATAGGTTTAAAACATACCTGTTGCGCCATTGGAGTTTCAGTTGGATCCTTGAAATTAGAAATTAGTTGTCATGAGTAAATACATTGATGCAAGAGCAAAGGAGTATGCACCATAGCTACGGAATCTGACCTGAGAATAGTTGCTCTTCTACTTTAAGCGTCGAGTTTGGGTTCGCTTTGGTGGTCTTCGTGCTTTGTGCACTGCAGGTTCCTCACTAACTACTCATGTGGGGGTGCTCTGTGGTGGACATGGTGTTGTGTCAACTAGAAGTGGGTTACTATCTGTTGGGGTTGGGGTTAGATGGGGTGTAGTTGGTTCTCTGTCCAACGGTGTAGGGGTACAATTTGCAAGAGTCTTGGTTATGTGTGGCGGGGTTAGTTCGTGGGCTAGTACAACCATGGTTCTATCTGCATCGAGGGGTAGCACCGTCTTTTGTGAAGACCATGTTTTTACTCCCTTAGATATTTCCATCACCCCCTCCAATTCAAATGGCTGAAAAACAAGAAAAGAAATTGAATGTACAGACATTGTATGATAGACAGATACGGTAATTCACATATATGTTGTCTAACCAAACAGGACAACATCACACAATTTCACATATATGATGGCTAACTAAACAAGATAGCATGACATAGTTTCAAATATATGATGGATAACTAAAAAGGGTCGAATGGCATAATTCAACATATGATGACTATCTAAACAGGATGGCATGACATAACTATATGATGTCTTTCTAAAATTTGTTGGGATGAAATAATTCACATACATGTTGTCTAAGTATACATGAAGGCATGATATAGTTCACCTATATGATTGATATACTAAGCAGCTAGCACTCACATATATGATCTCTAAAGTAAGCAGATGGCATTGAATATTGTGTATATGATGTCTAAACTAAGCAATGCAAGACACCATATGCATGATATGAGAAATATAAACATTGCACGTTAGAGCATACACCTCTGCTGGGATATAGGACTGGTCATCTGTCTCTGAATCCTCCTCTGAGAAGCTACCTATAACCATCAAGATATATGCTTCAACAGGTACTATTCTCTGCTCTGAAGACCTTGTTTTCACTCCAGATTTTTTCATAACCAACTCAAATGGCTGATGCACATGAAAAGTAGTTCAATATACAAAGATTGTCAACAAATGGAATACATAATGAAAAAAATGATGGCATGCGATAATTCACATATATGATGTCTGGCTACAAAGGATGGTGTTGCATAATTCACATATATGATAACTGGCTAAAAAAGATGGCATTGCATAATTCACATATCTAATATAGAAACTAAAGATGTGGCATTCACACAAAGCATGTCTAATCTAAGCAGATGGCGTAGCAATGCAATACACCATATGCATGATATGAGCAATATAACCCTGCCAAGTTAGAGCATACACCTCAGGGGGGGGGGGTAATAAGACTGGTCATCTGTCTCTGAATCCTCCTCTGAGGAGCTATCTGTAACCAGCAAGAAATCTGCATTGACAGGTAGCACTGACTCAAATGGCTGATGCACAGGAAGAGTAGATGAATTTACAAACATTGTCGACAAATGGAATACCTGATGAAAAAAATAGTATGGCACAATACAATTCACATATATGATGACTGGCTAAATAGGATGGCCTTGCATGATTCACGTATATGATGCCTGGCTAAACAAGATGGCATTGCATAATTCACATATATGATATAGAAACCAAATAGGTGGCATTCACACAAAGCAAATCTAAACTAAGCTAATGACATATAAGATGTATAAAGTAAGCAATGCGAGGTGCCATATGCATGATATGACCAACATCAGCATTCTAGGTTAGAGCAAACACCTCAGGGGGTAAATAGGAGTGGTCGGCTCCCTTTGAATCCCCCTCTGAATAGTTATCTTCCTCTGGAATACAATCTGGAATGGGGGGAAGGGGCCCCACTGCACCCACCATGGAGTAGCGTCTGCATGACATATATTCCCACACAACGGTCTTCTCTTTTTATCTACATGTTCAGTACGATTGTGTACAATAACTGACATGCATAATAATAAAAACATAGTTAGATTATGTAGGGCCTAAGGGGTGCATGTAGAAATCAAGACTAATGGTAGCAACGAGTGGATAGATCCAAAACTAATGATAGCAGGCAGATGATAGCTTCATTTAGAAAAGACAGACGATGGCTCCTCTACTATTTGTTTTCCACCCAACATGAACCACATACAAGACCCGAGATCAACCAGATAGTAGACAGAGATACTATTCAATGTTGCCTCAATATGTGCCCCACAGGCATTTTAAAACTCAAGTTTGAACATTAGTTTGGACCTCCATCGGACTCTAAGAGGTGAACATGACGATAAAGTAACAGGTAATAATAATCGATGTATAACGTAAGAAGACACGAAAGAGTGCGACCTCTCTTCTGGAACTGTGTAGTCCTCAGGTTCATCTGCTCAGTCGATGATGGTAATGCAGTTGGCATGGCTATCGGCAATGGGGAAGAAGATCTCAGGCAATGAAAGAAGGTCTGGAGGGGGGATCTCTGCTGCGGTGGATGCTTTCATGGATGTAGAACCTGAGGTGGGGTGGACGACGGCATGACAAGAGCGGGACAAACCACAGAGTTTTCTTTGACACCTATCTGTAAATTTAGTAAATCTGTAAGGTCTCCTTTGAATTGGAGGATTCTCAAAATGCTGGGACAAGAAGAACACAGGAATAGGATAGGAATGCACGTGCAAAACAGAGCATTTGCAAACACGGGATTTCTGTCAACCTGGTGTTTGGTTCACATGAATTGGAAGAACACAAGAATGGAGAGAAACATGGTCAAATTAAAGTCAAACCACATAAAAATGTAAAGTTAGAATCTTATTATGCCACTAATGCACTTAGTCCTGTTCTTCATGCATAGGAATTTGAAAAGGACGTCCAAGTGGACATTAAAATTCCTACGTTTTTTTGTTGAAAGATACACCAAAGGAAAAAATCCTCCAGTTTTGCTTTGCTCCATTCCTTCTAACCAAATGCATGAATAGTAGTACCATAGGAAACTTTCCAATTCCTATGTTTTCCTTCACTTTTTCTTTGAACCAGTGGCGATTCTAGTAGGCAGTCTTCAACAGGCTGAATCCTACCCTCGAAAAATGTTTTTGTACTACTACTATTTTGGACCAAGCCAACTAGCTCAACTCCCAGGCCCATATACACTCCCAGGACTACTACCTCACTTCTTGTTATATGGGAGAAACTATTTGTATTTCTCATTACTACGTGTTCTCAGTGTGTCTTCTTGCCGGCAGGAAACAAATATTTTTTGAAAAGAAAGCTTAAGTTTTTTAATATATACTACATGTGCTTTGTTGTACTCTGAAATGTTTTCAGCTTATATGGACAACATAAGTAGGTCCATTATTCTGGTTAAAAATTATATCTTAAAAATCCAATTCAGTAATAGTACATGTTCCCTTTGTAATCTGAAATTTTGTGAGCTTATTTGGTCCACATGATTACGACATAATGCCTATCTTGCTAAACCGATTCAAATTGTGGTTCAAAATAGAATTTAGTTTTCTCTCTGTTAACTTTGTGACCACCCTTCATTTCTTTCTAGATTTGTAACTGCTTTGAACCAAAGGATCCCTAAGGGATCAACATGAATATAGAGTAAAATAGTGATGCGACGAGTGGACAACCTCTTTGGCGTAGCCTTGTCGACCTCAGCATCATTGGGTTGGTCATGGAGGATGGTGCGACTGGTGTGACTATCGGACACGAGGAAGAAGATCTAAGGCCTCTAGAGACGGCACTGAGGGTACTGCTCCACTGTGATGGACTGTTCCGTCGTTGGAGTACCTCCGGTGAGGTGTACGACGGTGAGGTTGAAGCAGGACAAGACAGATAACTTTAATATAAAATGGGATTTTAATAGCACCTGCAATATATGATGTAAAACACATCACCAAAAAGTGCTAGACGTCAAAGGCATCAGCCGCACCGCGGCCGCTCCAATAGATGCTGTAAATACTGTTGACTTTGAACTTAACTGAAGAAACTGAATTTTACAGTCGAAACTAAATTTTACTATCGAAACTGAATTTTACTAACAAAACTGATTGCACTAGTAGTAGAGCACTACAATAGAAGATTAGGCCGCTCGAGCACTAGTAGCAGAGAAATAGTGATCTAAATTAGCAACCGCTCGAGCAGGGAACGCACTAGCAGAGAGCAACTTGTGCAGCAGCAGCTGCGCCCGGAGCAGCAGCGAACGAGAGCTAAAGCAGCAACTCTTGTAGCTGCAACAGGTTTATAGCAGCGCGAGCGAGAGCAAGAGTAGAGAAGATCAGAAGCATGAACGAGAGCAAGAACAGAGCAGCTTCACGACTGACAACAAGAGCATAGCAGCAGCGCGAGCGAGAGACAGAGCTGCAGCAATAGCATGAGCGAGAGCCGGAGCAGCAGCAGCGGCACCATGAGTGAGAGCCAGAGCAGCAGCACCTACTGTTGGTGTGGACGTCGCCGCCGAGGAAGCAACACCATGGGGGAGAGACGCCATTGAGGAAGTGGCCGTGACGCCACCGTCAATGGAGACGGGCCATGGCAGCTCGGGATCAAGCACGGGCAGCCCCGTGAGATCGAATAAAAGAGAAAATGCAGCAATGAGTGAAGAACCTCCTTGGTGGCGCCAAGTAGGCCTCATCTTTGTCGGAGGAATTGGTGAGGGTGCTGTGGTTTTGGTTGGGTAGGTGAAGACGGCACTGTGGGAATGGAGGTGGCGCGATAGATGAGGCGAACATCGGGGCAGCTCCTTGGAGGTGGAGGACCGGGCGGCTAAACTGGCGGTTCGACGAGATCGACGGCGGATTCTCATCCATTGTGGTGGATGAGGGATGCCGAGCTGTTGCGGCGGAGAATGTCATTGGGGAAGAGGCTCTGACTGGGCGGTGCGATCGATTTTGGAGGAGGAGGGAATTTTGCAACACAATAGACAAAGAGATGCTAGCTTGAAATTTCGGGATAACAAGGCACGGCTTGAAATTTTAGGAGAACAAGCTTAACGCGTAAAAAAAGACATTTCACACCACACTAGAGAGAGTCATGTCCCATTTTACTATATTACTACAAATGCCATTCAAAAACAACAACAAAAAACTAAAAAAATAGGAGAACAAGCTTAACGTGTATAGTACCGAATCAATTTGCACTTCCCTCAATGATAAGAAAACAATTAATACCATCTAGCATATGGACTAAATTTGAGTCCATTTTCCCTATTTGAATGGGATTGTACTCGGGTTAGTTATACCACCATCTAAATATTATCTTCACAACACATGACATGAATATAGTAGTAGTAAATTCCCATTTAAATATGAACTACATGTACATACAATCTCAAATTCAAATATGTGTATCCATTTTATGTTGAATTCAAATCATAGTACAGGTATGCTCTAGCTAGATGTTCAGAATCTAAACCATGTTTGATACTATGTACAATGTGTTTAACACGCGCAATACACACACACACACGTACAACACACACACACCATTTAGATATGAGCTGTGAAAGCCACCCATCATCTCCAATTTGAATAGTTGTGTCCATGCATGGATGCAATGTGGCCAAATAATGCCTCCATCGTTATCTCAAGTTCAAATCAGTCATGCTCGATTCAAAACCACACTACACATATCTCAATTATATTCATGCATGCATGGGTTTCAAACATCATGATCTCTTATTCAAATATTTGAATTCACTTTTATATTGATTATGACCTCACCATGTATTTTACACCCACACAGTCATCTTCTCTTTATAGTTGTACCACTAACTTTCTCTCATGCATGCATGCACACACACTCCCACTCGGTATTATCCATCGCACACACACAATCTTTTTCTTTAGGTCGGTCTCCCATGCATGCACACACACACACCTCCCCCTCTTCGTCACTTCGGGCCTTCTTTATCTCTGACATGCATGCATGCCCAACGATCAATATTCCTCTATGTGTGTGTGTGTGTGTGTGTGTGTGTATAGCTAGGTCTTTCCCTGTTTTCCACACAAACCGATCGATTTATATCTCTAGTCAGGTCTCGCCCTCTTTCCCACGTACACATCGATCAATCTACCTCTCTAGATAGGACTGCATAGCTAATACACACACATTATCTATCCATCGTCTCCCATCTCATCATCCATGCCTTCCGCTTCATCTTTTAGACGCGCGCACACTGGCAGAGACAAGGGGCCAGGAAGGGCCCTGGCCCCCCTAACATCACTATATTGAGGCTAATATGCATGTGATGGTAAATTGGTTTAATCTGATGAACTGGCCCTCCCCAATAAGGATTAGCGATGCTTGGCCCTCATTTAATTTTCATTTCTCTGCCACTGCGCACGCAACCGCGCATGTTCTCTCCCCTCTCTTTAAATATCATTCCCAAACTTGTACACTCCTTCCCAGTCTCCCTCCAGTTGGCCCCTCGCACCATCTTCCAGTGCCACCCCTATCCCAATTCTTGTATGCTCGTAGAGCTCTGATACATCTCCGATGTATCTATAATTTTTGATTGTTCCATGGCATTATAATATCAATCTTGGATGTTTATTATATAATTATATATCATTTTTTGGGCCTAACCTATTAACCTAGTGCCCAGTGCAAGTTGCTGTTTTTTGCTTGTTTTTAGCTTTTCAGGAAATCAATATCAAATAGAGTCCAAACAGAGAAAAAAACTTTGGATTAATTTTTTCTGGACCAGAAGAGACCCTAGAAGGTTTGGGAGAAGACCTGACGAGCCACGAGGGAGCGACAAGCTCGGGAGGCATGCCCCCTAGGCTTGTGGACCCCTCATGGCACCTCTTGACCTAATTCCACCTCTATCAATTCTCAAATATTCCCCTGACATCAGAGATTGACCTAAAATACTTTTTCCATCGCCGCAAGTTACTGTTCTCGTGAGATCCCATCTGGAGGCCTTCCCTGGTACTCTGTCGGAGGGGGGATCGACCACAGAGGGGCTCTACATCAACCTTGCTGCCATTTCGATGATGTGTGAGTAGTTTACCACAGACCAACGGGTCCATAGCTATTAGCTAGATGGCTTCTTCTCTCTCTCTTTGGTCTTCAATACAATGTTCTCCTCGGTGTTCTTGGAGATCTATTAGATGTAATGAGTTTTTGCGGTGTGTTTATTGGGATCCGATGAATTGTGAGTTTATGATCAGATTATCCACAAATAGTATTTGAGTCTTCTCTAAACTCTTTTATGCATGATTATTATAGCTTTGTATTTCTCTTCGATCTATTGATTTGGTTTGGCCAACTAGATTGTTTTTTCTTGCAATGGGAGAGGTGCTTTGTGATGGGTTCAATCTTGTGGTGAACTATATCCCAGTGACAGAAGAAGACAAGACAATTATTTGTATTGTGGCCATTAAGAATAAAAAGATGGGGTTTATTCATGCGTGGGTTTACTTTATTTTATTTTGTATATTTGTGCAATCTATCAATCACTATGAGATTTAATCCTTGCAATTAACCAACAAGGGATTGACAACCACATGTTCACGTTGGATGCAAGTATTTGTTCTTTTGGGTGTAGGTGCTACTAACAAGGTGTTGCGTTGTTCTCCTACTGGATTGATAACCTTAGTTCTTAACTAAGATAAATACTTATCTCTAGTGTACTACATCATCCTCTCCTCTTCGAGGAAATCCCAACGCAGCTCACAAGTAGCAGGAAGTATTTCTGGCGCCGTTGTCGGGGAGACATCATCAACATCTATCAAGTACCTACGCATAAACTTTCATCTCCTTGCATTTACATTATTTGCCATTTGCCTCTCGTTTTCATCTCCACTACTTGTAAAATATTTTTACAAAAATACAAAAATATTTGTCATTTGCTTTTTTGCTTGTGTGCTTCTTTGCTTGCTTGTTATCTTGTTTGCCTAGTCACGATGTCTCAAGAAAATACAAAATTGTGTGGTTTTTCCAACACTAATAATAATGATTTTATTAGTACTCCAATTGCTCCCCCTGCCACTAGTGCGGAGTCTTGTGATATTAATGTCGTCTGGTTAAGAAAGAACAATTTTCTAGTAGTCCTAATGAAGATGCCGCATCCCATCTTAACACTTTCATTGAATTGTGTGGTATGCAAAAGAAAAAAGATGTGAATAATGATATCGTCAAATAAAATTTATTTCCATTCTCACTATGAGATCGCGCTAAAACTTGGTTTTAATATTTGCCACAAAATAGTATTGATTCTTCGGATAAGTGTAAAGATGCGTTTATTTCCAAGTATTTTCCTCCAGCAAAAAATATTTCCCTTAGA
This sequence comes from Thinopyrum elongatum, assembly GCA_011799875.1. Taxonomy (NCBI): domain Eukaryota; kingdom Viridiplantae; phylum Streptophyta; class Magnoliopsida; order Poales; family Poaceae; genus Thinopyrum; species Thinopyrum elongatum. Next base: position 188,287,302 of record CM022297.1, on the reverse strand, counting down.
AATCAAATTATAAATTTTAAGCAACTTGATCATGAACATGTTTCCCAATCTTGGGAGAGGATAAAATTAATGATAAGAAATTGCCCTACTGATGGTTTAAGTTTGTGGATGAATATACAAAACTTTTATGCGGGATTGAATTTTGTTTCTAGAAATCTTTAGATTCCGACGCGGGAGGTGCCTTTATGGAAATCACATTAGGAGAAGGTACTAAATTCCTTTATAATATTATGGCAAATTATTCAGAATGGCATACTGAAAGAACTCCTACTAGTAAAAAAGTGAATTATGTTGAAGAAATTAGTACTTTGAGTGATAAAGTAGATGTGCTTATGAAAATGGTTGCTAATAAAAATGCTCATATTGATCCTAATGATGTGCCATTGTCTACTTTGATTGAGAAAAACAATGATCCCGTAGATGTGAATTTTTCTCACGAAACAATTTCAATTGTAATGCTTATAGAGGTATTTTAATCCTAGGCCATTCCCTTGAAATTCCTCTAATAATTATGGCAGTTCCTATGGTAATTCTTATAATAATAATAATAGGATGCCCTATGATCTTGAAAATAATATCAAAGAATTTATTAATGCTCAAAAAGTTTCAACACTACGATAGAAGAAAAATTGAGTAAACTTGATGATATGTCTAGGAGTATGGATATAATTGTTCATGATATGGAAAATCTTAAATCTAAAATTTTGCCACCCAAGCTTGATATTAATGAATCAATTAAAGCTCTTTATGTCCCCATGGATGAAAGTAAAGAAAGAACTGCTAAGTTGAGGGCTAAGCGAGAATTCTTAGAAAAAGCGATTCCGCCCGGTTTTTATCATAGTAAAGATGAAGATATGAAAATGATTGGTGTTACATCCATTGAATCTTTGTTTAGTGATATTAAACTTGATGAAAAGGGGACTGAAGAAGAGTCAACTTTAGCTAGAGGGCGTCCCGATAATTTGGAGGGTGAAAATCTTAATGAAAAAATTGATAAAAGTGGGTTTGGAGAGGTATCTTGGATTACAAAGATTTTAATTATGGTAGTTGTTCTTTAATTGAGTGTATTTCTTTGTTGCAATCCATGCTAAATTCACCCAATTCTTATGAACAAAATAAGGCTTTCACTAAATATATTGTAGAAGCGATGATGAAAGCTTTAGAAGAAAAGCTAGAATTGGAGGTTTCAATACCTAGGAAATTCTATGATGAGTGGGAATCTACCATTAAAGTTAAAATTAAAAATTATAGTGCAATGTTTTATGTGATTTGGGTGCTAGCGTTTCCACAATACCAAAATCTCTATGTGATGTGCTAGGTTTTACCAATATGGATGAATGTTCTCTTAATTTGCACTTAGCAGATTCTACTATTAAGAAACATTTGGGTATAATAAATGATTTTCTTATTGTAGCAAATATGAATTATGTACCCGTTGATTTCACTATGCTTGATATTGATTGCAATCCGTCTTGTCCCATAATACTTGGTAGACCGTTCTTACGAACCATAGGTGCTATTATTGATATGAAAGAGGGATAAAATTTCAATTTCCGTTAAAAAAGGGTATGGAACACTTATCTAGAAATAAAATTAAGCCACCTTATGAATCTATTATGAGGGCCACCTATGGAATTAATTTGAAAGATGACAACACTTGAAACTATGCATTACGCCTAGCTAGGGGTGTAAAACGATAGCGCTAGTTGGAAGGCAACCCAATAGTTATCTTAATTTTCTTGTTTCTTTTTTTGGTTTTTTGTGTGCACATAATTATGCTACTGTTATGGTTGTGTTTTTGTGTTTAAATTTTTATTTGTGTCAAATAGAGCCTTTGGGATGAGAGTTTATTTGATTCTGTGAGAAAGCAGAAACTTTTGCATCCAGTAGCAGAATTATCAAAGTTTTCTGTAATGTGGAAAAATTCTGAATTTTTTACACATGATTGACGTTGAAATTTCCCACGTTGTCCTAATTTTCAGAATTTTTCAAGTTACAGAAGTATGGTCATTATTCGAATTACTACAGATTGTTCTATTTTTGACACATTTTGTTTTTGTTGCATTGTTTGCTTGTTTTGATGAAACTATGGATTGTATCAGGGGATATAACCCATGGAGAAGATAGAATACAGTAGGTATAATGCAATAATAAAATATATATGGTTTTACAACAGTACCTAAAGTGGTGATTTGCTTTGTTATACTAATGGATCTCATGAAGGTTTTTGTTGAGTTTTGTGTGCTGAAGTTTTCAAGTTTTTGGTGAGATCATGATGGATGAAGGAATAAGGAGTGGCAAGAGCCTAAGCTTGGGGATGCCCGAGGTACCACAAGGTAATATTAAAGGACTCCCAAGCAACTAAGCTTGGGGATGCCCCGGACGGCATCCCCTCTTTCTTCTACCAACTATCGGTATTTTTACTTGGAGCTATATTTTTATTCATCACATGATATGAGTTTTGCTTGGAGCGTCGTGTATTATATGAGTCTTTTATTTGTTTGCTTTTTAGTTTATGACAATCATCTTTACTGGACACACCTTTTTGAGAGGGACACACATTATTCGTGATTTGTTAGAATACTCTATGTGCTTCACTTATATCTTTTGAGCTAGGCAGTTGCTCTAGTGCTTCACTTATATCTTTTAGAGAACGACGGTGGTTATATTTTAAAGAAATAGTTGCACTCTCATGCTTCACTTATATCTTTTGGAGAGTTGATAATAGTAATGGCAATTAGTACAAGTTATGAAGTTGGTCCCAATATGATAGGTATTCAAGAGGGATATAATAAAAAATTTCATGTAGATCACTGAATATTATAGGTTTGATTCCTTGCAATAGTTTTGCGATATAAAGGTGGTAATATGCGGGTTGTGCTGGTGAGTAATTGTGGTTTAGTAAGAATATTGGTGTCAAAGTTTGTGATTCCCGAATCATGCATGTATAGTCTCCCGTTATGCTAAGAAGTTGGAGCATGATTTATTATTTATTGTCTTCCTTATGAGTGGCGGTCGGGGACGAGGATGGTCTTTTCCTACCAATCTATCCCCTAGGGGCATGCATAGTAGTTCTTTGCTTCGAGGGCTAATAAACTTTTGCAATACGTATGTGAGTTCTTTATGACTAATGTGAGTCAATGGATTATACGCACTCTCACCTTTCCGCAATTTGCTAGCCTCTTCAGTACCGTGCATTGCCCTTTCTCACCTTGAGATGTGGTGCAAACTTCGCCGGGTGCATCCAAACTCCGTGATATGATACGCTATATCACACATAAGCCTCCTTATATCTTCCTCAAAACAGCCACCATACCTACCTATTATGGCATTTCCATAGCCATTCCGAGATATATTGACATGCAACTTCTACCATTCCGTTTTATTATGACACACATCATCATTGTCATATTGCTCTAGGACTGGGGGTACCCAGGTCCGTCTGCTTGCGGCCAATGCGTAGCATCGTCAAAGGGCCCGGTGCGGCCCAGTGCCAAGACTCTGCAAGTGTCGGATTCAGGGCTCCGCAGACCCAAGAAGGTTCGAACTCTGGGGCGTGTGTGAAGATCTGAAGCTCTCAAGTCTCAAGCTCGTCGCCCTACAGCATAGCCTCGTCAAACACACACGAGTAGGGAAGAAGATGAACACGGCAATTTACCCAGGTTCGGGCCACCTTGCGGTGTAAAACACTACTCCTGCTTTGTGGTGGATTAGCCTCACGAGGAGGCTGAGGATGAACAAGTACAGTGGATGAACAGCCTCGCGAGGGCTCGATGGTGAGGGTGGAATGGATCTGATCCCATCCCTCTCTAGGGTGGTGGCTAGCCTATATTTATAGTGGCCTTGGTCCTCTTCCCTGAAAACTTAGGCGGGAAGGGATCCCACAACGACCAATTTGAAAGGGGACAAGAAGTACATCTAATCCTGACGAAAGCTGGTCATCGCCTGCAAAGCATCTGGTCGTGATGCAGTGGTGGGCTCGGCGATGACATCCGTCCTGCCGAGCTCGTGGTCTTGGTCTTGTGGCATCGGAATGGAAACCTTTGGGAGACTCCTCGGGAACCTATGCCTGTCCTTGCTCCCTTAGCACCGAAAGGGAAACTGCCTCCTCTACGCCCGCTGGCGCCCGCCTGGCCATGGTCGTCATGGCTCACATCATCGCAGCCTCGTGAAGCTGAGTACCTGCATAGAAATCTCCTCTTCTTGGGAGGCAGCCTGGGGAGGCCGCTCCCTTGGAGGTCTTGGTGCTATCCGCCTCACGAGGCCAGGGGGCCCTCGCGAGGGTCTTGTCTTGGGGTTGTCACAGCTGGGCCATACAGGGCCGTTGAGGGAGCCACGTCGTGGGCCATAGGCAGGCAGGCCTGGGTACCCCCGATCCCAGAACGCCGACAGCAAGCAAGGCCCTCGCAAGGCGAACATCAGCAAGCTGCATCAGGCGCCCCAAAAGCTCCATGAGGAGCGGCCTCCTGAGGCTGCCTCCCGCGGGGAGAACACTACTATGCTCACCACCCCGCCTCGTGATGCACATGGGTGACTCGAGCTACGACAGGCGTCACCAGGACTGGTGCCAGTGGGCGCGGACAGTGAGGCTTTCCTCTTTGGTGCTAAAGGAACAAGGCCAGCACGCGGGTTCCCAAGGCAGCCCCAAAGGTTGCCTGTTCGGTGCAAGGAGACCAGGATGCCAGCTTGGCAGGACGGAGGTCATCATCGAGCCCACCTACGCGTCATGGACAGAGGCTTTGCAGGCGAACACCACCTTTAGTCAGGGTAGGGTGTACTCTTGCCCCCCTTCAAAATTGGTCGTTGTGGCATCCCTTCCCTCTTAGAGCTTTAGGGGAAGAGGACCGGGCCAGTATAAGTATAGGTTAGTCTCCACCGTAGAGAGGGATTGAGTTCATCCATCCCTCGGGTCCGGAGTCGCTCCTGAAGCCTCTGAGAGCCACTTGTACTCACATACTAATCCTTCTCGCGAGGCAATCCACCAGAAAGAAGGAGGTGGGTCTTAAACCCGCAAGGTGGCCTGAACCTGGGTAAATCATCATGTTCTTCCTTCTTCCCTCTCGCTCGAGCACGTTGGAGCATTGCCGTGAGGCAGTGAGCAGCGAGACGTAGCCTAGCCAAGTTCCTCGCGCACACCCCATAGTTCGTACCTTTATTTGTGTTTGCGGAGCCCCGATTCCGACATTTGGCGTGCCAGGTAGGGGTGTGCCGAAGTTCTTCCGCTTCATTCCAACTCCACTCCATCGCTTCTATGGCCGAAGCCGTCCGCCCCGCCACTCTCTTGAACGTCGCGGGCTGCCTAGCCTTCACTCCGAGCTTGCACCGCGTGAAGTGGCCGGCAAGGTTTAGGCCGGTGCTGCCCCCGCGCTATGATGGCGCGGCTAACCAAGAGGAGTTCCTCCGGCTGTACACCCAGGGTATCCTGGTGGTGGGCGGCGATGAGAGGGCCATGGCTAATTGGTTCCCTCTGGCCCTTGCGGGCGCCCCGCGCTCTTGGCTCCTCGGCCTCTTGGAGGCCTCGGTCACCTCCTGGGATGAGCTCCGCGATCAATTCGTCACGCATTTCATGGTTTCGGGGCCCCACGCAGTCTCTTGCATCCTCAGCGGGTCCCAGGCGCCCGCATCTGGCCGCCATGCCAAGCAGCTCTTCTGCAAGGCGAATGCCGCATGGTCCCGGCCTGAGGCTTTGCGGCGCTGTGCGCAGCCTGAGAGTGTCATCACCTTCGACTCCAGGGACCACCCCAAGTTTGCGGCTGCCGCTGGCACACTTCCCATGTTGTGCACGCCCACCATTAGCAACGTCTCCGTCACCAAGACCCTCATCGACGGCGGCGCCGGCCTCAATGCGCTCTCTGTGCGAACCTTCGAGGCGCTTCAAGTTCCTTACGATCAGCTCCTGCCCACCAGGCCATTCTCTGGGGTGACTTATGGCTCCACCACCCCCTGGGGCAGGTGCGACTCCCGGTCACCTTCGGCACCCGCAACAACTACCGCACCGATCTGGTCGACTTCGATGTGGCCTGCATCGGCCTCCCTTACAACGCCATCTTTGGTTATCCCGCGCTCGCCAAGTTCATGGTGGTGACCCATCCGGGCTACAACATCATCAAGATGCCGGGCAGCGGCGACGTCATCACCATAGCTGGAGACAAAGAAGATGCGGTCCGGGCCCTCAAGCTCGCCTATAGGGCCACAGCGGCTTCATGCCCTGCCGCCGAGAGCGCGCCAGAAGCCCCGGAGGCTGCGCCTGCGAAGAAGAAGCAGTTATTCTCTCAGGACCTCGCCGAGACAAAGAAAGTGCCGGTCGGCGATGGTGACTCAGGCCCCACATTCACCATCGACGCTGGCCTTCCTTCGAAGCAGGAGATGGCGCTCATCGCTTTCCTTCGGGCGAACAAGGACGTGTTCACCTGGAAAGCGTTTGATTTGGCCGGCGTCCCGAGGAAGGTAATCGAACACCACCTGGCGGTGTGACCCAACACTCGCCCTGTCAAGCAAAAGGCGCAGCATCAAGCGTTGGAGAAGCAGGCATTCATTGTTCAAGAAGTGCACAAGTTGCACGAGGCCGGTGTCATACGAGAGGTGCGTCATCTGGAATGGCTAGCCAACTCGGACGTCATTCCCAAGAAGGGAGGAAAGGAGCGTATGTGCGTCAACTTCACGAGCCTCAACAAAGCTTGCCCTCAGGATCCATTTCCGCTTCCATGCATTGACCAGATCATGGACTCCACTGCCGAGTTGACCTACTCTGCTTCCTCGAAGCCTTCTCGGGCTACCACCATATCAAGATGGCAACGGAGGATGTCGAGAAGACGGCCTTCATTTCCGCGTGCGGCGTGTACAGCTATACCTGCATGCCCTTCGGGCTGAGGAGTGTTGGCGCCACCTTCCAACGGCTGATTCACATCATGCTGGGGCTGCAGCTAGGAAGGAACGCAAAAGCCTATGTTGACGACATTGTGGTCAAGTCTCGCGAGGCCAAAACGTTGATCGAAGACTTGGAGAAAACATTCGCCAGCCTGCGCAGGGTGAGCCCGAGGCTTAACCGAGAGAAGTGTGTTTTCGGGGTCCCCTCCGGTAAGCTGCTCGGTTTTCTTGTCTGCCACCAGGGGATCGAGGCCAACTCCGAGAACGTCAAGGCCATTGAAATAATGCGCCCCCCAGACCCTCAAGGAGATGCAGAAGCTAGCGGGATGTGTGACTTCCCTGGGGCGCTTCATCTCCAAGCTTTACGAGCGTGCCTTGCTGTTCTTCAAGCTGATGAAGAGGAAGGGTCCCTTCGAGTTGTCCCCGGAAGCAGATGCGGCCTTTGAAGACCACAAGAGGCACCTCACTGGCCCGCCCATCATGGTGGCGCTCCGCCCTTGGTGCTCTACCTAGCAGCCACCCCACATTCAGCCAGCGCGGCGCTCGTGGCGGTCCGGGAGGAGCGCCTCAGCACCCAAGGGGGGACTGACGGCCCCCGCAAGGCCGCGAGGCCCCTCGAGTCTTTGATGCTACCAGACGGATCTCCCGGGCTCCCTGCACCTCCTGCGCCACGCGACGCATGAGGGCCTCTCGCGCCCCACTAGAAGCTTGCCGTCGTCGATGCCCCGCGCCTCGTCGAGCACCTTGTATACTTTGTCAGCACGGTGCTGCGAGACGCGCGCCCACGCTACCATATGCAGCAGAAGCTCCTCCTTGCGCTCCTAGTCACCTCTAGGAAGCTGCGCCATTACTTCCAGGGCCACCCCATCAAGGTTGTCTCCGCATACCCCCTAGAGAAGGTGCTGTGCAGCCCCAATGCCGCCGGCGGAGTCGCCGAGTGGAACATCGAACTACAGGCCTTCCAACTAGAGTTCTGCACAACCAGGGTCATCAAGGGGGCGGCGCTCGCCGACTTCGTGGTGGAGTGGACAGATACCTATGATAGGGAGCCACGCGAGGACCAGTCCCTCTCGCCTGGAGAAGAGGCGCCCACCGGTTGGGTTATGCACTTCGACGGCGCCTTCTCCAGGCAGGGAGCAGGGGCTGGGGTCATGCTCATCTCCCCAACCAAAGACAAACTCTACTATGCCTTCCAGGTTTGCTTCCAACGTGGCGAAAAGGTCTCCAATAACATTGCGGAGTACGAGGGCCTAATTGCTGGCCTCAAGGCCGCTGCCGCTTTGGGGGTCAAACGCCTCACCATCAAAGGCGACTCCCAGCTCCTCGTCAACTTCTCCAACAAGGAGTACAAGCCAAAGGACGAGCATATGGTGGCATATCTTGAGGAGGTACGTAAAATCGAAAAGCGTTTTCTGGGCTTGGAATTGTAGCACGTCCCATGTGGCACGAACAAGGAAGCCGACGACGTCGCCAAGCGAGCATCCCGCCGCGAGCCTCAAGACCCCGGCGTCTTCGAAGAAATGTTGTTCCAACCATCAGTTGTACCCCTAAGCATTGGCACGATGCTGCTCCTGGAGGAACTACCACCTGTGCCAACCACAGGCGCCCCGGCCTGTGGCCCGACATCCGGAGCCCGCCTGCTTCTGGCATTGGAGCCCTAGGCAAGCAGCTGGGCTGAGGAGCTCAAGGCCTACCTGCTCCGCGGCACCCTACCAGAGAAGGACGAGGAAGCGGAGCGCATGGCCCTACAAGCCACCGCTTACTGCTTGCGGGACGGCGAGCTATACTGGAGGCGCCCTAATGACGTCTCGCTGAGATGTATTTTGGAGGATCAAGGGTGCGAGCAGTTGCCCTATATCCATGGGGGAGACTGCGGGCACCACTCCTCGTCACGCACTCTTGTGGGCAAGGTATTCCGCAGTGGGTTCTACTGGCCTACTGCGCTCCATGACGCCATGGAGCTGGTCCGATCCCGTGAGGCCTGCCAGTTCCATGCCAAGCAAATTCATCAACTAGCGCAGGGGCTCCACACCATTCAACTCTCATGGCCCTCCGCGGTCTGGGGGCTGGACATACTAGGCCCGTTCCCTTGGGCAGCCACTGGCTACCGCTACCTCTACGTCGCGATCGACAAATTCACCAAGTGGGCGGAGGTGGAGCCCATGCGCACCATCCCTGCAGGCTCGGCCGTGAAGTTGATTCGGTGTCTCCAACCGTATCATCACCGACAAAGGCTCCCACTTTACAAGCAGCCTCTTCAGGTCATATTGTGCTAACCTTGGAATGCAGATTTGCCATGCTTCGGTGGCACATCCGCAGAGCAACGGCCAGGATGAACGCGCCAATGCGGAAGTCCTCAGGGGCCTCAAGACCAGGAGCTTCAGAAAGAAGCTCGAGGCCTGCGGCAAGGGCTGGCTGGACGAGCTGCAGTCCGTGCTGTGGTCCTTAGGTATCCGGCCCTCGCCAAGTTCATGGCAGCAAACTCACCATGGCTACAATGTCCTCAAGATGCCAGAAGTGGCGGCATCATCATGGTCGCCTGCGACGAAAAGGATGCGTTGTGCTCCCTCAAGCGTGCTTACTAGGCCGCTGCGGTCGAGAACTCTGACGACGAGGGCGCCATCCTGCCTCCTGAGGCCATCCCTAAGAAGAAGAAGAAGCATCTCCTCCCCAAGGGCCATTAGGAGGCTAGGGCGCCTGGCGATCGTACCTCAGGCCCTGCGCCCTCTGCTAGGGCGCCCTTCCCTCTCTCATAGGGAGGCGCGCCCGGCGCCCCCCTCAGGACGGGCTCGGGGGCTCTCATATGGAGGGCCTCTGACCTGACCAGCGTGATAAGGGAGGTGTTCAGGCACCACGTGGAGGCGTGCTTCAATGCGCACCTCCGTGAGCAAGGCGTAAGGTGTGAGGCGCCAGGCGCTCAAGAATTCATCACCAAGGCAATCGAAGAGCTTCAGGAGGCGCGAGCCATGCGCGGCGAGCGTCGCCCCGCACCACCGAGTGCAGCCGCGGCCCCTGATATTGGCGGCGGGCTGCGCGTCTGCGTCAACATCCCGGGTCTCAACAGGGCTACCTCGCAGGACCTCTTCTGGCCGTCCCGCATCGGCCGGAGTGGGGGCTACCCCTGCAACTACATCTGCATGCCCTTCGGCCTGCTGGACGTGGCCGCCTTGTACCAGCGCTTCATGCAGGGTGCCTTGGCATCCCACGAGGCCAGGCATCAGGCAGTCTTGACGGAGGAGGTGCCGGACCCTCGCGAGCCCCCCGGACCTCCAGAGCCTCCCGGGACTCAAGAGCCGATCGGCTCATGAGGAGCAATCTCTGCAGCGCGCATCTTTAGCTACCCTGACTCTCCTACAGCGATGGTGCCAGGTGACTTTTTGGTTTGTTCAACTGAGGGCGCCCCTCGGGCTGCATCATCCTCAGGCTGCTGGGGCCCGTCCTTGCAGCTTCGTCATTTTGATTCATGTACTCTGGACCAATTATGCATGCTCAAGTTATTATGGTTGTTAACATGACGCCTAACGTCCGGTCATCTCCGGAGTTACTTTTGCGATCCCCGCGCGTTGCTGACCCGCCTCTTGCTCGTTCCACGAGGGGGGCTGCTGGCACGGCGTCTGTGCTTGGGTCTGTCCCTGCAGCACTGATAAACCTAAGAGACCGAGCTCTGGCTCGCGGCCGGCCCCGCGCACGTCACCTCACCGGGTCCCTAGTGCCTGTGTCTTCTCACGGAAAGATCACGGGCAGAATAGCAAGCGTGGCTACCCTTTGTGTTTCGAGACTAACTCACAGGAACCTCCGGAGGCCGGACCTTGAGCGGCTTCGCCAACACCTCACCACCTCAGAAGGATGCCACACTGCGTACCGTGGGGCACAACCCCTCCTAGGCACCCCCTCGGAGCAAGCCACTCTTTTCTCACGCAAGTCACTTGCACGTTAAAGGGGGGGCCCTTGAGCACCGCGCCTTAGGGGCTCCTACCGGCTCTTGAGCCCTCACCCCCTGGCCTTGACCACGGCATCATGACCTGGCATACCAGCGGCGGCCGAGCCTCGCCCGAGAGCCGGGTCCCGAGGACATAGAGCACCATGATGAGTGGGAGAAATGGAGTCATGGAGCCCCGCGGAGGGGTGCCACCAAGGGAGAGGCACGGCCCAACGCCGGCCAAGAAGCTCGCTCTCGCAGCGAGGAAACCACCGCAGGCTGGGAGCTCGTCGCGATAAGTCGCCCCGCATGTCCAAGCGTGAACCTCATAGTCGGTGTTTTGTTTCCTACGATTTCACTCGGGCAAGGAAGCTTCCCTCTTAGTCCTTTGGGAGCTTCTTGCATGCCAAAGGGGACCTCCCGAGCATCACACCTCGGGGGCTCTTACCGGACCTCGGGCCGCTCACCTCCTGGCCTTGACCACGGCATCGTGACCTAGCATACCAGCGACGGCTGAAGTTTGCCTGGGAACTGGGTCCTGTAGACGTAGAGCATTAAGCTACCACGAGAATAAAAGGGGGGACCGTGCCCAAGTGAGAGATGCAAACATGACATAAGTTGGGAACGCTAACATTAAGGCGCAAGTGTCACAATCTTTACACACCCCCTCGAGGCCCTTCATGAGTTTTTGTGCAGGAATGAAACAAAAGGAAAAGACCTCCTGAGATTCACGGCCCAGGCAGCGTCGCCCATAGCGCCGTGACGCCTGGCCGGCACCATTCTTTCCCTAAGCTCGGGCGCGCCGATGCGGTGGCTCGTAGTAGTCGTCGTCGCTCGAGCATGGACCGGAGGAAGAGCCGCTGCTGCTGAAGGAATCACAGACAAGGCCAAGGGCAAGTTCACCACTACGGGCTTCGCTGCATGCGCCAGACACTTGTCAAATCGGGCAGTTGCCAAGGCGATGTGGGGAAGCAGAGACGCCCACGTCCCGTCAAGCGCCACACGTCGACTTGGCCCGCAGGCGATTGGGGCCCGTGGTGCTTCACCCTTGCCCTTTGGCTTCGCCTTGAAGCCAAGATCGAGCGCGCCTTGGGCCCAGGGGCTACTGTCGGTGTTCTGGGAACCAGGGTACCCAGACTTGCCTGCCTGCGGCCCATGGCTTGGCTGCTTTGACGGCCTGGTATGGCCCACCTCCAAGACCATCAAGACAAGACCCTTGCGAGGGGCCAAGCCTCGCGAGGGGCCAAGCCTCGCGAGGCGGACAACACCAAGACCTCCGGAGGGGGTGGCCACCCCAGGCTGCCTCCCGAGGAGCGGAGATTTCTAAGTAGGTACCAGCCTCATGAGGCTGCAGTGACGCAAGCCATGACGACCAAGGCCAGGCGGGTGCCAGCGGGCGCAGAAGAGGCAGTTTCCTCTTTGGTGCTAAGGAGGCAAGGACAGGCGTGGGTTCCCGAGAAATCTACCAAAGGTTACCATTCCGGTGCGACAAGACCAAGACCACCAGGACGGCAGGACGGATGTCATCGCCGAGCCCACCGCTGCGTCACGACCAGAAGCTTTGCAGGCGAAGACCACCTTTCGACAGGATAAGATGTACTACTTGTCCCCTTTCAAATTGGCCACTGTGGGATCCCTTCCCGCCTACGTTTTGCGGGAAGAGGACCGAGGCCACTATAAAGATAGGTTAGCCACCACCATAGAAGGGGTCGACTAAATCTCACCCCCGAAACCTCGCAAGGTTGTTCATCCTCTGTACTTGTTCATCCTCAACCCCTCGTGAGGCCAATCCACCACAAAGCAGGAGTAGGGTTTTACACCGCAAGGTGGCCCGAACCTGGGTAAACTGCCGTGTTCATCTTCTTCCTTGCTCGCACGAGTCCAGCTGGGCTAGGCTGTGGGGCGATGAGCTGGTAGGCTAGATAGGTTGAGTTCTTCGCACATGCCCCAGAGTTCGAACCTTCTTGGGTCTGCGAAACCCTGAATCCGACACCCCTGGCCGCGCGTCTTCGTTGAGCGGTGGGGGAAACTCCCTTCGCCAAGGCTCGGTCATGGCACCTTGACCAGGCGCGCCCTCGCGGCACCCCGCGTCCACAACATGAGGCTGAGAGGGTGCCACCTGTCTCAGGGGCTCCTTCATTCCTTCGCCTGGGGAGGACCTGCGAGAAGGGAAAGCTAAGGAGCGTTCGTCGGGCATGAGGGAAAAGGGGGAAGCCGGACCGCTTACTCATCTTTGGCGACCCCCTTCCTCTTGTTCAGCGCCCTTGGCAGTGCGCGGGCATCGCTCTCCTGCCGAGCCCTCACTCTGGGAGCTCGTGGCCCGGGAATCATCGGCCTAAAGCTCCCCGCACCATTTGCTGCACATGGGGCGGCCGCCCCACCCCTGGCCGAGGTGGAGCCGCTGGAGTCTGGCGGTGCAGCAACATGCCACGGCACGACCTGAGGGGGCACCTCACCGCTGCCCTCCTTCGCCATGGCCAAGGGTGCCGCATCCGCGAAACCCACCGGTACGGGAACCGCCAGGAAGGGATTGCCCCGATGTCCCTCCTGGCCCTCAGGGAGCAGCCCCCATTGATTGAAACACGGCATCCTCCTTGTGAAGGCCTCACTGTTGGTGTAGTTGTATAGGGGGTACCCATTTTCGGAGAGCTCGCCTGGCACTTCGCCGGTCAGGACTCGCACTATCTCGCTCAATGTGTCGGGAGGAAGGCGACCGATTTGGAGGCACATTGTGACTTCTTGGCCGGAGAAGGCCCACATGGGGCAGGAGTGGCGGAGCAGTGCCACCGAGGGAGTCACGCCCATGAAGGCCTCGCACAAGAAGGCAAAGGTCGAGAGGAGGAGGATGGACTTCGGGTCCTGGTGCAGCTGGTAGTGTGTGAGCACGGCATTGAAGAAATTGGAGAATGGGGGGAGCAAGCCAGAAAAGATTGCGGGTAGATGAATGGCGATCGTGGTGGCCTCCAGCTCCTTACGGGGCCACGAGGCAAGCCAAACTCTTGTCCCCTTCCACTCATTGAAGCTCAACACGATCATCGGGCGGACCTTGTCGAGCCCCTCGCAGTTGAGCACCGTGGATCAGCCCAGGGCTGGCACGGGCCCTGCTCGACACTCCGCCGCCACCGCCGCGCCCTTCTTCTTTGCAGGGCCATGGAGGCACAGCGAAGATGAAACCGATTTGGCCGCGATGGAGAGGGGGCAATCTTGCTCGAGAAGGAAGGAGCAGGAAGATGGGGGCGCAAGGGAGAGCAATGATGGCTCCGTGACATGCGCCAGGCTTTATATCAGCCTGGGCAGTTGCCGAGGAGACATGGGGAAATGGGGGCGTCTCGCGCCCGTTGTGTGCCACGCGTCCAGCCTGGCCCGCAGGCGGTTGGGGCCAGCGTCGCTTCACCCTCCTCTTCTCTGTCGTCGCTTCCATGCTGGGCCGTGCGCGTCATGAGCCCGGGGGCTACTGTCGGGGCTCTGGGACTGGGGGTACCCAGACCCGTCTACCTGCGGCCCAATGTGTGGCATCGTCAAAGGGCCCTGCACGTCCCAGCGCCAAGACTCCGCAAGCAAGGCCCTCGCGAGGGCCCCGCCTCGCGAGGCGGGCATCCGCAACATTCATAAGGCGCCCCAAGAGCTCCGCGAGGAGCGGCCTCCCGAGGCTACCTCCCGAGGCCTCCCGCGGGGCGGACACTTCTATGCTCACCACCCCGCCTCGCGATGCATGTGGGTGATGCGGGCTATGACAAGCGTCGCCAGGACTGGTGCCAATGGGCGCGGACAGTGGGGCTTTCCACTTTGGTGCTAAAGGAGCAAGGCCAGCACACGGGTTTCGAAGACAGCCCCAAAGGTTGCCTCTTTGGTGCAACGAGACCAGGACACCAGCTTGGCAGGACGGAGGTCATCGTCGAGCCCACCTCCACGTCATGGACAGAGGCTTTGCAGGCGAAGACCACCTTTAGTCAGTGTAGGGTGTACTCTTATCCCCCTTCAAAATTGGTCATTGTGGCATGCCTTCCCGCCTAGACCTTTGGGGGAAGAGGACCGAGCCAGTATAAGTATAGGTTAGTCTCCACCATAGAGAGGGATCAAGTTCATCCATCCCTCGAGTCCGAAGCCGCTCCTGAAGCCTTCGAGAGCCACTTATACTCACATACTCATCCTCCTCATGAGGCAACCGACCACAAAGTAGGAGTAGGGTCTTACACCACAAGGTGGCCTGAACCTGGGTAAATCACCGTGTTCTTCCTTCTTCCCTCTCACTCAAGCACGTCGGAGCATCGCCGTGAGGCAGTGAGTGGCGAGTCGTAGCCTAGCCAAGTTCCTCGCGCACACCCTAGAGTTCGAACCTTTCTTTGGGTCTGCGGAGCCCCGATTCCGACAGTATTTATGGCTCAGCCACCGTTCATATTTTTATACATGTTATGCTAGATCATTGTACATCCTAGTACACCACCGGAGGCATTCATATAGAGTCATATCTTGTTCTAGTATCGAGTTGTAAGTAAATAGAAGTGTGATGATCATCATATTCATTATTAGAGCATTATCCCAAGTGAGGAAATAAAAAAAGGAGAAAAAAAGAGGCCAAGAATAGCCCACAAAAGAAGAGGCTAAAAAGAGCCCAAAAAAAAGAGAAAATAAAAAATGAGAGAAAAAGAGAGAAGGGGCAATGTTACTATCCTTTCCACACTCGTGCTTCAAAGTAGCACCATGTTTTTCATATAGAGAGTCTCCTATGCTTTCATTTTCATATAACTAGTGGGAATTTTTAATTATAGATCTTTGCTTGTATATTTCAATGATGGGCTTCCTCCAATGCCCTAGGTCTTCAAGAGCAAGCAAGTTGGATGCACACCCACTTAATTTTATTTTTGAGCTTTCATACACTTATAGCTCTTAGTGCATCCGTTGCATGGCAATCCCTACTCCTTGCATTGACATCAATTGATGGGCATTTCCATAGCCCGTTGATTACCCTCGTCAATGTGAGACTTTCTTCTTTTTTGTCTTCTCCATACAACCTCCATCACCGTACACTATTCCACCCATAGTGCTATATCCATGGCTTGCACTCATATATCGCGTGAGAGTTGAAAAGGTTGAAGCACGTTAAAAAGTATGAACCAATTGCTAGGCTTGTCATCGGGGTTGTGCATGATAAATACTTTCTCTTAAGAAGATGAAGCATGACAAGGCTATATGATTTTGTAGGGATAACGTTCTTTAGCATTGATATTTTGAAAGACATGATTGCTTGTTGGTATGCCTTATTATTATTGTTTTTATGTCAAACTATAGACTATTGCTTTGAATCACTCGGATCCGAATATTCCTGCCATAAAGAGAAATTACATGATGAACATGATAGGTAGCCTTCCACATCAAAAATTCTGTTTTTATCATTTACCTACACGAGGACGGGCAGGAATAAAGCTTGGGATGCTTGTTACGTCTCCAACGTATCTATAATTTTTTATTGTTCCTTGCAATTATAGTATCAATCTTGGATGTTTATTATGCAATTATATATCATTTTTGGGACTAACCTGTTAACCTAGTGCCCAGTGCGAGTTGCTGTTTTTTGCTTGGTTTTGGCTTTTTAGGAAATCAATATCAAACGGAGTCCAAACGGTGAAAAAACTTTGGATTAATTTTTTCTTGACCACAAGAGATCATAGAAGGTTTGGGAGAAGACCTCATGAGCCACAAGGGAGAGACAAGCTCGGGCGGCGTGCCCCCAGGCTTGTGGGCCCCTCATGGAACCTCTTGACCTAATTCCACCTCTATAAATTCTCAAACATTACCCTAACATCAGAGAACCACCCGGAATACTTTTTCCGCTGCCGCAAGTTTCTGTTCTCGCAAGATCCCATCTGGAGGCCTTCTCGGTACTGTGCCGGAATGGGGATCGACCATGTAGGGGCTCTACATCAACCTTGCTGCCCTTGCGATGATGTGTGAGTAGTTTACCACAGACCTACGGGTCTATACACTACTGCAGGTTGGTCCAAACACGACAGTCCAATCAGAGACCCTTCGACGAAACTGTGTGCGATGCATTAATCCCAAAGGGTGATGTAAAAAAACCGTCAAAAAAGATGCAAAACATTTGCGATGGTGGATACATCAAACACGGTTCAGATTGTTGATGCGTGTTCGATGCATGGCAAATGGTTGATCCAGAAGAACTGTTTGCGATGAGGCAGATCAACAGAAACGAGTAGCCAGATGAGGGTGTGTGCGATATACGGCATACAATTCACTAGGATGAACTGTGTGTGATTAGGTAACACAATAGAAATGGTCAGCCAGATCAAGTTGTGTCCGATGGAGGGCATACAGTTGACTCGGATGAACTATTTGCGATGAGCCAACACAACAGAAACAGTTCAACTGAACAAGATGTGTGTGATACATGGCAAACAGGTCCATAATCAGAAATGTGTGCGAAGACCAATAATAACACAGACGATTGCTGCTAATAAGCCGTGTGATTTGCTCTGTCTACAGAAGAATAACATATATATATATATATATAAGTGACTATACAGATCATTAGCACAATTACATAAGTGACTATACAGATCATTCACACACACCTCAATAAACAATTGTATGCATTCTAAACTAGGAGAAATGATCGTCTAGTCATCTACTTCTTGTGACGCTCCCGCCACTGCTCTATGGCTCGATCCCTCGTCTGGGGCAGGAAGAAGACACTCTCTCATGTCAACGATCCACATGTACATCTCGTAGCTTGTGTATGCATCCTTGGCCACGTACTTGACGTGTTGTTCATCCAGTCTCTCATGCCAGACACTATGCTAGGCGTTCTTGTCCTTCTTGCTCTCATCCTTCATCTTCATGTAGTAGGGGTCGATGATGGCCGAGGCGAGGTCAACCAGTGAGTTTTGTTTGTTGTTGTCACTGCCCCAGACCTTGTAGTGGTCCTGGATGTTGACAAGATTCTGGCATTTCAAGACCGAAACCTTGAGCGCTTTTAGATCATTGGTGGTGTCCACCGTAGTGAAACTGTAGTTGGAGCTGTTAATAAACCTGGAGAAACGCTCGCAAGGCCTTGTGGCCAGATGGTAGTGGTAGACGAGGACGTCATGTCGCATGCACAACTGGGCGATGGCAACCTGCTGATCGTGCCCGGCACAACCGATGGAGTACTTGAGGTCGAAGCCGACCACTTGGTACTTGTCCTCAGCAAGAAACTGCTCCATAGTTTGGATGGAGCTCTCCACCGAGACCGGCTCGTTCGTGTACACCACCGAAAGGGCCTTCCCCCTCACATGGGTGTCCACTACGTGATGCGTGGTGAACTGCCCGCTGTTGTCATCGTCAGCCACAGGGAGCGCCATTGGAGCCACGGGGAGCGCCATTTCAAACCGCTGGATGTCCTCTCTGTATGTGTCATCGTGGGTGTGCTTATTGTGTCGTGTGGCGCGAGAGATGAAGGTAAATGGCCGCAGGAATAAATGGGGGCCGGGCGGCCTGGATTCTCGGCGCGTCCGCATGGCAGTTTTTGCAGTGGGTAACTGCATCGTGGCATCACGCCCGGCGCAACCGCATGCACACGAACATACGTGATCGTGCGCCAGCCCCAAACACTGGCATCACACCCGGAGGGACGTGAGAGCAGAGCGCGCGCGGCGAGACGCGAGCAGAGCGCGCCGTGACCGCCTCAACCGCGAGCAACCACACGCATAGAGTAGTTGAACACGCAGGAAATGGTCGTCTACAAGCCGGCCGACAGTTGCGTCGCTGCGTAGAGAGCGGCCGTGTGCTACTACCTCCATCTTGGTCTATTAGTCCCCTTTATATTTTGTGCCATATTTTGACCTTAAATTTAACCAACAAAATGTTAATGCATGTTACAAAAATTATATAATTGGAAACTATGTTCAAATACGAATCCAACGATATAATCTCTGGCGACATGCATTCATATTTTATTAGTTAAATCTCTAGTCAAAATTTGGCACAAAAATACATAGACGACTTATAAACCAGGACGGGGGTAGTAGGTAATTTAATCGCAAATGTTTTTTATTAACCGTATGTGTACGTGTCCTTTTGTCCTCCTCTCGCATGTCTTGTCACCCCGCTGCCGCAGACGGCTTAGAGCTCAAGCTTGAGCAGCGCGCGTGGGCGTTCTTTGGGCCAAATGGTGGAGAACCCGTTCCCGTGCAACCGCGCAGGTTCCCGCGCAAGCTTCCCGCCCGACTCGGTGAAATCACTCAAAATCCCAATGCTTACTGGCCTACTATATAAACCCTCACGGCCGGCGAGTCCTGCATGGCATTTTCCCCTCCCTCCCTGTAGCTTATCTCGTCTGCTTCTCCCATAATCGCCAACGGCACCGGTCCGCCGTCGTCAGTCAGCCACTCCGCCATCATCAGAGGACAGCTCCAGCTGGGAGGCTACACCACGGCGGCGACGCAGTCCCCGGCGTAGTGTAGTGCGTGTGGCGTTCCTATTGGGTGTGCGCGGAACACCCACCACACACTCCACCGCTGCTACCCGTCGGCAGCTATTGCCGGCCGCCATTGCCGCCACCCCACCGTCTGCCGCCATGGCCGCCAGGGCCATCGCCCGCTCCGCCGCCATGGCCCGAAGGTGGGAGGTGGCGTCGTGGCCGCCACCCCACTGCCGGCCACCGTGGCCATCACCAGCTCCACCACCGCAACCTGAAGGCGGGAGGTGGTGGTCATGGCCGCCACCCCATCGTCGGCCGCCGTGGCCGCCAGCCCACCGTCGACCGCCGGGGTCATCACCCGCTCCGCCACCGCCGCCCGAAGGAGGGAGGCCGAGGTGGACCCCCGCACGTGCGTCAGCGACCTTGCGCGCTACATCGAGTTCCTACGGGAGGAGGAGGAGCACCTCATCGAGCACGCAAAGAGCCTTACCGCCGCCGTGGCCGCAGCACACACCGCCGCAGAGGCGACGAATCAGGAGATCTACGAGGAGAACCACCACTTCGAGAGGGGTCATTTGGAGCGGTAGAGGGCGTTCGAGGTGAGCGTCGCTGAAGGTGTAGCAGCGGCAGGAACCGTATTGCAGTTGTCCAGCTCGTCGGTAGGCTCCTCCTCCTCTGCCTCTTACTGAGCGTGCTCGGCAAAGGAGAGGCTGCCGGAAGTAGTACAAAGCCCCTCCGTAGTACTGTTATTTAGGGGCTATTTTGTTCAGTTCATCTGACTATAGATGTGGTGGAACTGTACAACATACTTAAAATTAGCTAGTATATATAGTTGAACTAGCTATTTTAGTACGTGGTTGGCAACAATTAGGGAAAAGTTTGGTCGGTTCAGCTGTCGAGTTGAACTGTTTGTATAAAAGAACGACTGCTTAATCTATGAATGAAATCTACGCTTAATTACTGAATTTTAGTTGCAAAAAATAGATAGTGCTAGTGATTTTTAGCTGCATATTTTGACAAATCGCAGTCTTACAAGGTTGACAAATGGCAATGTTACTAGATCAACAAATGTCAATCTTTCGAGTTTGACAAATGGCAATATACCCAATATGACAGATGCAAATCTTACCAAACTGTCTGTACGTGGTTGCACATGGGTCATCCTAAACAACCGTTTGCATTGAAGGGATGTACAAATCCTGCTCGGCACATTTTCTCTTGGCTTAGTGCCGAAGTCTGGCTTTGCATGCCGTATTCAATCTGATCCGTTTACGTTGAAGAGATGCACAAATCCTGCGCTGCGAATTTTCCCTTGGCTTACTGGGGAAGACCATAGCTCTCACTTTGCATACGGGTGTTCTATCTAAAGCGTTTGCAATGAAGAGCTGCACAAATCCTGCTCGGCACATTTTCCCTTGGCTTACTGGGGAAGCTATCGGTTTACATACAGGTGTTCTATCTAAAACTTTTGCGATCAAGAGCTGCACAAATCCTGCTCGGCACATTTTCCCTTGGCTTCCTGTGGAAGTTGTCGGTTTGCATACGGGTATTCTAACAAAAACGTTTGCGATGAGTGTTTTATATTTAAAAAACCATTGATGTTTTTTTAAAGAAAATCATTTGATAAGTCTATACATTAAGAGAGAAAAACGCAAGTTCGTTCAAACCATATCTTTCATTCAGTCACACTGCGAATTTATATTCATATGATCGACATACAGTATTAAACCCAAAAAAACTATTTTCGGTGGCAGCGGAGGCGGCGTGCCGCACCGGCGTTGTCGTTGTCGTCCTCCGGGACGCCATTGTTGAAGTCTTCAAGGTAGCACAGAATGTTCTTCACTTCAAAATCAAACATCATGTCATCGCGTGATCGACGGGCGGGGCGCGGGAGGACGTCAACTCGGGGCGCTGCGAGGTAGCGAACGACGGCGGCATCCCATGCCGCTGAGGGGGGTGTGCGCACGGGCATGGGTGCAGGCAAACGCACGGGGACCGGCGCCATGGTGGGTGCAGGGGCGCGCACGGGCACGGGCACGGGTGCTGGCATGTACACGAGCTCGCGCGGGTCCGCGGAGACCTCGCTGACTCCCGCGGCTTCCAGCTCGGCGATAGTGCTCGGCGACCAATGCTATGGGGATGGTCGCTGGCATGGGCACGGGGATGGGAGCTGGGATGGGCGCGGGGGCAGCAACCGCCGCGGCCAACTCGTTCAGGGCCATGTCCATGAGGCCCCATTCCTCCTTATTTTCTATCTCCTCCGGCTCGGAGTCGACTTCACCAAACTTGAAGACTAGTGGTAGATGATCCTTCTACGCCATGGCGTTGGTGGAGGTCTGCGGGAGGGAGGGGAATGGGAGGCAAACAGTAAGGCCGACCGTATTAAACAGCGGCTCGGGCGCCATTAATGGAGAGTATGCGAGCAAGGCGGGTGGCCATGGAAGTCAAAGGGCTCACTTCCCAGTGAGTCTGCACAGCGTATAGCTCGCATGCTTCCCAGTGAGCCTGCGCATTGGAGGAAAGCTTGCACGCCTCTCGGTCATCCTACGCACCGGACTGCGCTCGCACGCCTCCCATTCAGTCAAGCAGCTGTCCGCACAGCACCTCCTATAGCCATTAAAAGGGAGACACATGGCGTCACAAGAATGGTTAACAGAACACACACGATTTAAATTATACAAACATTTGAGATGTTAAAGTGGCAGTTATTTGTTTCAAAATGCCTTTGTTGGCTGTTATTCGAGTGCGCCTTCTCTCAAAATGGACACAAAAAATACCACAGCATGTCGGGTGCCATTCCATGATAGCATGCCAAGTTTCATGAATTTCAGACGAGTTTTGGATTTACTAGAATTTAAAAACAAAGTATCTCAATGTTTTGCCGGCAATTAATAGTGCCCTGGTGTTTGAAATTCATTCCCATTTCTTGCATGGGACCTAAGCATGCACCCAAGGACACACATTTGATATGTCAACCCATTTTTCTACACTGGAGCATGTGCATGTAGTTCAAATTTGAATTATGCATATAAAATGCCTAGAACACCCAGTTAATGTATAAAAATGTCCAAGCGAACACTGAAAAATCCCAAAAATTGACACAACACTCCTGTCGTTCTATGTTGACACTAGAAAATTTTTGAAAGCAAGAAGAGACAATGGATATCGTTTCGTCCCCAAAGGTGGCAGGTTCCCTACCGAAACCATCAAGCTTGTTGTGAGAAGCTCTGGTTTGCGAGAAGCTTATACCCAAACCTGCCCCAAATGGGACAAAAAATTTGCCACAGCATGTTGATGCTGCTCCATGATAGCATGTCAAGTTTCATGAACTTCAGACGAGTTTTGGATTTACTAGAATTTAAAAACCATGTATCTCAATGTTTGCGGCCGAGCGACGGTGGCAAGGTTTTTGACATTCCTTCCTATTTATTGCATGGGACCTAAGCATGCAACCAAGGATAGAGATTTGATTTTTCAACCAATTTACATGCACTAGAGCATGTGCCTGTAGTTCAAATTTGAATTATGCACATAAATGCATAGAAAACTCAGTTAATGTATAAAAATGTGCAAACAAACCCCAAAAATTCCTAAAATTAACACAACACTCCTGTTGTTCTATGTTGACAGTAGAAAAAAAAATTGAAATCAAGAAGAGGCAACGGATATTGTTTCGTCCAGAAAGGTGAAACCTTCTCTACTGTAACCATGAGGCTTGTTGTGAGAAGCTTATACCCCAACCCGCCGCAAATGGGATAATATTTTTACGACGGCATGTTGATGCCGTTCCATGCTAGCATGTCAAGTTTCATAAATTTCAGACATGTTTTCGATTTACTAGAATTTAAAAACCATGTATCTCAATGTTAGCGGCCGAACGACGGTGGCAAGGTGTTTGACATTCATTCTCATTTCTTGCATGGGACTTAAGCATGCAACCAAGGATACACATTTCAATTTTGAACCCATTTATATGAACTAGAGCATGTGCATGTAGTTCAAATTTGAATTATGCACATAAATGCATAGAAAACTCAGTTAATGTATAAAAATGTCCAAGCAAACCCCGAAAAATCCCAAAAATTGACACAACACTCCTGTTGTTCTATGTTGACACGAGAAAATTTTTGAAAGTAAGAAGAGGCTACAGATATCTTTTCGTCCCCCAAGGTGGCACGTTCCCTATTGAAACCATTAGGCTTGTTGTGAGAGAAGCTCTGGTTTGTGAGAAGCTTATACCCAAACCTGCCCCAAATGGGACAATATTTTTACCATGGCATGTCGATGCCGTTCCATGATATCATGTCAAGTTTCATGAATTTCAGACGAGTTTTCAATTTACTAGAATTTTAAAACCATGTATCTCAATGTTAGTGGCCGAGCGACAGTGTCAAGGTGTTTGACATTCATTCTCATTTCTTGCATGTGACCTAAGCTTGCAACCAAGAACACACATTTGATTTTTTAACCTGTTTTTATGCACTGGAGCATGTGCATGTAGTTCAATTTTGAATTATGCACATAAATGCCTAGAAAACTCAGTTAACGTATAAAATGTACAAATGATCCCCGAAAATTCCAAAATTTAACACGACACTCCTGTTGCTCTATGTTGACACCAGAAAAAATAATTGAAAGCAAGAGGAGGCGACGAATATCGTTTTGTCCACAAAGGTGACACATTTCCCTAACGGAACCATGAGGCTTCTTGTGAGAAGCTCTGGTTTGTGAGAAGCTTATACCATAACCTGCCCCAAATGGGACAATATTTTTTACCCCAGCATGTTGATGCCATTCCATGATAGCATGCCAAGGTTCATGATTTCAGACGGGTTTTGGATTTACTAGAATTACAAAAGCAAGTACCTCAACGATTGCCGGAGAGCCACGGTGCCGTGGTGTTCGAAATTCATCCCCATTTCTTGCATGGGACATAAGCATAAACCCATGGACACATATATGATTTTACAACCCATTTTGGTGCCCCGGAGCATGTGCATGTAGTTTAATTTTGAATTGTGCACCTGAAATGGCTAGAAAACCAAGTTAATGTATAAAAATGTCCAAACGAACCATGAATAATTCTAATTTTTTTACGACACACCTATAGTTGCATGTTCACTCCAGATAAAAGTTCTAGCAATTCAAACACCCTCCATTGCTGCTGTGACCCCATTATGTAATTCAAATCAAGATGAAAAATCAAGTAGATCGCACACAGTTTATTATCACCAACCATGTGAGATGCAGTACAAAATATCTTGGAGCACCGTCAGAGTATAGTACGCCTATGGCTTACGTGAGAAGGTGCGTCAGCTACAGTCTATAGTCGGCGTGTCAAGCACACTAGCTCGCTCCCCAAATATCATTTCACTGTTCAATCATTGCCGGTGAAAGATGGGGACGTGGACCCGCGTCGTGAGGGCAACTTCGGCGGCCCACTCTGGCGAGAGCACGACCACAGCCGCCATGCAAGTGCTAACAAGGTGCATGAGCGTGGCCGCAATCTGCGACCGGACGGCCAAGGCAGCCCAAATGGCCGCTGTTGCTTCTCAGGTGGCGGCAGCAACATTTGCCTCGGGAATAGCAACTGGCGAGAGCGGCACAGTAGCTGTATGTTCCGCGGCGGCGGCCTTAGCCCTGATGGAGGCCACCCATGACCATGTCGAGGCCGCGCACGCCCAGCTCTTGGCGGTCACCGCACAAATTGAACGAAGCTTCTCCGACAACGGTCAGCAGCCCACGGTCGAAGAGTTGGCAATCGCCGAGAGCGTTCGAGTAGCCATCCGTTCCTCCGCCGCATACCTTGCCAGGACGGAGCCCGTCCAAGCCCAGATCGCGGCCGCCCACGCCCAGCTCATGGCGGCCTTTTCCAAAGAGATGGCGGACGCGGATGGCGAGATGCTTGCCGAGTATGGTGCGATGGATGCCATGGAGCCCCTTCCCCAGGAGATCATCGGGCATGAAGTGGACATGGAGGAGGGGGCGAAGATCGACGAGCACTAGCTGTAGTAGCACTCTTTGATTTGTTTAATTAAGAGCGCCGGTCTTTAATTTGTTCGAGTAATGTTTAGGTCAGCTAGCTCTATTTAATTGCTGAACTTGCTCGATTAAGAAGTGTAGGTGTGCTGTAGTCTCCTTTGTGTACCCAAATTATGCAATGACGTGGATGACCTCTGTAACCAGGGAAATTCGAACCAAAATTTTTGACGTTCAAACTCATCACACATGGGTTAAGCTATCTGAATCGTTTGTGATGTTCACATATCGTACACAGTGTTGAATAAGGGACCATGTCTGATGACACTTTGCGCGCCGGTTTTTGCGCTGCACCGATCCAAAATTTTCGGCTTCCGTGGAAATATCTACCTCCCCGCCCCCTCCCCCTTACCAAAAGCCACATTTCCCCTGTTTCCGCCTTCCTTTTCCAAGTTGAAACCTTCACTCCTTGCTTGCAGCGCCGCCTCCTCACTGGCGACCCTCCTTCACGCTGCTCGGCCTCGTCGATCCAGGCAGGTAATCCACACCCGACCCCAATCCTCCTCCTCCTTCCACATCCCACATGCCCCGACCACCGGCGCGACACCTTCCACCCAAATCACCGACCCCTCCCCCAAATAAGCGCCGCCCTAAGCCATGGTGCACGCAGTATAGCCAGGAGCTCAAGGAGCATTTGGCAGCGGAGAAGAAAATCACGGCCGCATGCGTGGATGAGGTCGCGATGGATGCCATTCGTGCCGACCCCTAGATCTTGGAGGAGCACCTCACTGTCGAGACCACCGTCAATGCCTCGCGCACCGATGCCGCGACACGGTTGGCAGCTTTAAACAACAGTTCATGGCATTTTCTCGAGGCCACCCTTGGTGCCTTCGACAAAGACTATGAGGTGTTTTCTCAGCGTGCCCGTGCTTACCTCAACTCGAGAGCCAGCAGGTTGGTGCCCGGAGCGGCTCAGGCAACTCACCACTACGACGAGGGCACCCACGATGTGGAGGCCTCGCCCTCTTCCATGTCCAAGGAGCCAATCATCATCGATATCTCCGACGATGAGGAGTAGCTTGTCTTATTAGCTCACTATAAGGACCTATGTTCAGTTTGCTAGCTACGCCGGTTAAGCATCCTCGGTTTACCCATTGCATGTGCTGCTCCTGCCTTTCTTTAACAAATTCTAGCGAATTGTGCTATCTACTTTTACCATGCAATCTATTGCTCTAGTGTATATGTTCTATATACCGTGCAATGTGGTTCTCACTTATTAACTGTTTGGTTAATTAGTTGTCGTCTTCAGTTAACTGTTTGGTTCAATTCTGCAAATGTGGTGTTCAATTCTTCAGGCTGCAATTTTGTATTGTCTTCCATGTGAGAAGTAAATCAAATTTATCTTTACAAAATACATGAGAAACAAATACAATTGCTATATTTCCAAGTTGTCAAGAATGCTTGGTTTGGTTAACTGTCTGATCTTCTAGTATGTTATACATTGTGCAATGTGATGCTCAGTTAACGTTTGGTTCATTTGTTGTGGTGTTTAGTTAACTGTTTAATTCAATTCTGCAATGCGATGTTCAATTGTTGTGGGTGCATTCTGTTATTGTATACCATGTGAGAAATAAATCAAATTTGGCTGTACAAAATACACGAGAAACAAATACAATTGCTATATTTCCAAGTTGTTAAGCATGCTTGGTTTGGTTAACTGTCTGATCTTCTATTAGGAGTATGTTATATTGTGCAATGTGGTGCTCAGTTAATGTTTGGTTCATTTATTGTGGTGTTTAGTTAACTGCTTGGTTCAATTCTGCAGTGCGATGTCCAATTGTCGTGGGTAGAATTTTGTATTGTTGTGCATGTGAGGAATGAATCGAATTCAGCTACACTTAATACACGAGAAACATATACAATTGCTATATTTCCTAGTTCTTAATCATGCTTGGTTTGGATAAATGGGTTTTTCATGTGGCCTGAATTAATCTGATGAATCTGCAATGTGCTTATTTTTCATCAACATATTTTACTGATAGCATGTGAACCCTCACTTAACCTGATCACTAACTACCTTATATGTGTTGCAGGGAAACAATGAGAAGCAATGAGGTTTACAATCGAGGTTTGCACATGCATGGTCGTTTGTCTAATAGCACATTATTGTGCAATTGCAGGAAACATTCTAATATTTAGGTTTTTAACAATTTGGTCTTGCACATGTAGGTCCTGCTGTCAGAGGTTTTGACCCACTGTTCGACCCTTTTTGCATATGGGGAAATGAGTTGTCCATGAATATCAGTCAAGTCAAGAAACTCAAAAAGATTGTTAGGATAAAGAAATTAGCGGCAAAAAACAACAAGATCTTTGTCTGCATAATGAAGAAGACATCAGTTCACTACAGGATGGTACTAACTATTATACCTTGGCTTTTTTTATTCCTTTGCCTCATTTCCAAAATAGAGAAGATATTTATGCACATCCTTGTTTTCAGGCCTTTCCAAAGCAGTTCACTGATGATTACCTCTCAAACCACCTGGATGGTCAGGAGGCGAGAAAGGTATTCATACAACACCCACGGTTCAATATTGAAGTGTTCCTGAAGAGGACGAAGGATGGTTGGTCAATCATCCACAGGCACTGGCCTAAAGTTGCAAAGACCTTCAACATCAATGAAGGCTCAATATTCACCTTCCGTTTCAGCAGTTTTCCAGATGAGATTCATCTATCTATGTACCATCTATGATGCTAATTTCGAAAGGTTATAGATGTTGCATGTGAAACTTGGTGCTGGTGCAGTTGTGTAATGGGGTAGCTGAGTGCTGAAGCTATATGATGTTGTACTCTGATGTATTTCAATTATGAAATCCTGCTTCCTTAATATGAAAATGAAATATATTGTGTGCTTAATATGAAATGTCAATTACATTAATAAATGGATTATTAATAATAGGACAATTAGCCTGCTATTGGCCAATTATCCTGCTAATTGGGTTTTTCTATTGCAAACGGTTATTGAGAAAACACCGTGGGCGATGACCTCAGGCAACGCACATAGTTTCTAGCAATAAACCGTGTTGGATCAATGAAAAATCACACACGACATCCTCTTGAAAACTGTTTGCATTAGGCACCCTTACGCAAATGTTTACCACATAAAAAGTGTGTGTGATGCACAACCTTTGCCACACAGTTTCTTCTACGCACCGTGTGTGATGCATTCAATAACGCAAATGATAAAATTGTTAATTTCGTCTGCAATGGCAACGCTATCACAAATGATTTAATGGGGAAAATTGTGTGTGATGTACCTGTGAATGGAAACATTTTCCTTGGAGTGACTGTGTGGGATGCATATATGAACGGAAACGTACTTCTTGGATTAACTGTGTGGGATGTACATACTAACGAAAACGTATTCCTTGGATTGACTGTGTGGAATGTACATACAAATGGAAACTTTTAGCCGGGACTGACTGTGTGGGATGTACTTACGACTAGAAACGATTTGGCCTGTATAATTGTATTTTTTTAGCACAACTGTACGTCTAAACGTATTTGATCGCTCGCCCGTCACACACGACCTCATTTTACCGAGCGTGTGTGCCAGGAGGGCCTATCCCCGACGGTTTCTGGGTTGTGTGGGAAGGATCCCCCTATCGCAGTCACTCACTTGGCGACGGTTCAAAACACCATCACGGAAAGGGGTTAAAAACCGTTTGTATAGCACCTCGCTGTACCAGTGATAGCTAGTAGCTAGATGGATTCTTCTCTCTCTTTGATCTTCAATACAATGTTCTCCTCGATGTTCTTGGAGATCTATTTGATGTAATGACTTTTTGCGGTGTATTTGTTGGGATCCGATGAATTGTGAGTTTATGATCAGATTATCCATGAATATTATTTGAGTCTTCTCTGAACTCCTTTATGCATGATTATTATAGTTTGTATTTCTCTCCGATCTATTGATTTGCTTTGGCCAACTAGATTGATTTTTCTTGCAATGGGAGAGGTGCTTTGTGATGGGTTCAATCTTGCGGTGATCTATATCCCAATGAAAGAAGGGGACAAGACACGTATTTGTATTGTTGCCATTAAGGACAAAACGATGTGGTTTATTCATGTGTGGGTTTACTTTATCTACATCATGTCATCTTGCTTAAGGCATTACTCCGTTCTTTATGAACTTAATACTCTAGATGCATGCTGGATAGCGGTCGATGTGTGGAGTAATAGTAGTACATGCAGGCATGAGTCAGTCTACTTGTTTCAGATGTGATGCATATATGCATGATCATTGCATTGGATATTGTCATGATTATTTGCTTTTCTATCAATTGCCCAACAGTAATTGGTTTACCCACCATATGCTATTTTCAAGAGAGAAGCCTCTAGTGAAAACTGTGGCCCCAGGTTTACTTTTTATCATATATTAAAATCAAAAATACCTTGCTGAAATTTTATTTACTTTATTTTATTTTGTATTTTTGTGCTATCTATCTATCACTACGAGATTTGATCCTTGCAATTACCCGCAGAGGGATTGACAATCCCTTGTTTGCGCCGGGTGCAAGTATTTGTTATTTTGTGTGTATGTACTGCTAACGAGGTGTTGCGTGGTTCTCCTACTGGATTGATAACCTTGGTTTTTAACTGAGGGAAATGCTTATCTCTACTATA
Organism: Thinopyrum elongatum; assembly: GCA_011799875.1. NCBI lineage: Eukaryota > Viridiplantae > Streptophyta > Magnoliopsida > Poales > Poaceae > Thinopyrum > Thinopyrum elongatum. The sequence continues at coordinate 188,257,438 of CM022297.1, read as the reverse complement.
CTACATCATCCTCTCCTCTTCAAGGAAATCGCAACGTACCTCACAAGTAGCAAGCTCTTCCCTCTATCTGTCTCTATCGATATCTCCAGCAAACGACCCCTCCCCTCCCTTCTTGTATATCACCCCCATGCACATACATGTATGTATATAGGCCTCTCTTTCACACAAATTGCATTGACACGTATTCCCTCTATACCCCCCCCAAACACATAAATTCATGAATCTCCCGTGATTTCTTGCACACACCATATATATCTCTCTCTAACACACACGGACTATGTGTACGAAAGAGAAGAGGTGCACGCACGCACTCGTTCCCACATACAAACGCGCGCGTGCACGGTGGAGCACATTTGTACAAGAAATGTGCATGTAGAAAGGCTATAGATGATGTGGCACTAGTACTTATAGTATGTGAAAACACATAAATTAGAATTCCAATGGCACGCTACACAGTGTCTCTCCTTTTTTCAGTCAATATATAATGATTAAAATGATATGGGGGCATTCATGAAGCCACGTGGCACATGTGGAGGTGTTGTTGCGACCTTCTTATGTGGATTGATCATAGTGACGTGTTGCTAGTTCCAGAAGAATGTAGACATGCACTCGTCCTCTCTCACACACACTGGTGGAGTATTTGCACGAAGAGAAGATGTGCATGCACGCACTCATTCCCTCACACGCACACGCGGGTACACGTTGGAAAGCATTTTTGTACGAAGATCCACCCCATGTGATAATTTGACGCGTGTAAATTTGTTCACTTAATGGATGGTCAATTAATACAGGCATGCAAATTAAGTGGACGTGAGGGAGGAAATAGTTGAGAATGACATTACTACTCCATTGCATGCATGCGAGTAGTTAAATCATGGGTTGCTACTTCCATTGGTCTCCTTCGTATTTTGTGCCAAATGTTGACCATAATTTTAACTAACAAAATATTAATGCATGTCATAAAAAATAATATCATCAAAAACTACGTTCAAATGCGCATCCAACGATATAATTTTTGGTGACATGCATTAACATTTTATTAGTTAAATTTTTGGTCAAAATTTGGCAAAAAATACAAGGGGCCAATAAACCAGGATGCATGCAACATGATCAATTTTTGCCTGAGTTACTGTTGGTGGTCTTGGTATTTAAAAATGGACAGAGTGGAGTAGTATCTTTATCTTAGCCTCGTGGGGCTCTCCCAGCGCCTATGCTCGCCTCCCCGCCTCGCCCATCAGATCCCGCCATGGATTATACCTTAGATCCCAACATCCTGCGGGCTTCCCTCTCGCTGCGGCCCACAGCGCTGCCGCCTTTGAGCAAAACCCACATGTGTTTCAGAGGGGATCCATTGTACTGGAAACACATATCGGTAGCGCCGGAGGACATGCCAGGGCTGTGTTGCTGGTGGTGGGCAGCAAGGGCAAATCGGATCGAGGAAGTGTCACATTGATTGGACACAAGTTCTAAGGAGCTGCGCTTAGCGAAGCACAAGGCGGAGGCGCAAGTCGAGCTCAGGGAAGAGATGCTGAGGGATGTCAGCATCTGGTAGTGTTGTGTTGATTTTGAGCTGGGGCTAATGGCAGAGTTCATATTCACGGAGTCGACTGCGGAAGAAAGAACGCGCATGCCTGTGGAATGGGATGAGCAGCCGGTGCAACTGTTCAAATGGGCGGTAGGAAAAGCCAAATCGCGGAACCAACTACGGCGGCAGCACTGGGCATGCATCGTAGGCGAGGTGACCTACCCTCCTTCCCCGCCAGCAATGCAGTGACCTACTTGGTTGCTGCTATAGTGAACTTGCGGCGCCATGGTGGTTTGCAACCATGACAATCACTCCATCTATATGTATTGTATTTCTGTGAAAATACTTGGTCGTTTGGAAAAAGATGGCAATTGATTTATCACTAGTTTTTGAATGCTTGGTCGTGACAATCACACGATAGCCACAAGTCTCCATCGTGTAATACTTGACGGTCGGTCGCACCAACAGACGGTTGGTTCGACCATTGTCTCACCGAAGGGACACGCATCGGCTTGGTGTGACATGTATGACCAGGTACATCACTGACATGTGCGACCACATGTGAGCAGTACTTGAAATTTGTGTTCCAGAAAACTCATCGGGAGCCATTTCGGGCTTTGAAACCAAAACCATCAATAAATCTTTAGCTTATTTCCCATCACATTCCAAAGTAGTAGTACCATGCTATAATGAAGTGCAAACTTGTTCACACCTATCAAAACTGAATATGTTCCCACTATGCAGCTTTCAGTACTAGTACTAGTAGGTTATAAAAGGAGGAACTACCTAGTCAAAAATCACTCTACCTTCCTCCTCATAAGTCTTTCTTGTTCATCCTTCCTTGCCATGGCCTGTGTGAAGAGCTCAAGGTTGAGACTTACTAGTAACAAGGGAGCAATGACCAAGGCCGCGGAAAAAAGAGAGGGCTTGCCACCTCGCGGAGGCCTCGAAAGATCTCTCACGAGAAGGCGAGGGCTCTCAGGAGCACACTAGCCATGGACGCGAACATGCCAAGCTGGCAATGCTGGAGTCATTTTCCCTCGGCGACATGCCCGCTAAGCTCAACAAGTAGAAGGAGTTGACTTCCGGCTTAGTGAAGCTACTGAAGGAGAGCATTGCCTCGGGAAAGAAGGTGACCAGCAAAATCCTACAAGTTGAGAAGGTCAAGGCAAAGCTCCGCCACGAGCTCGACCTGTAGAAGGAGGAGATCACTGGCTGGAAGAAGCTGCATGAGAAGAGCAGTTCCTCGGTGAAGATGCTGACCACCCTTGTCTTGGAACAGAACGAGGACTTGGCGAAGCTCCGCATCGAGCACCTGACTGCTGTCAAGCAACATCATGCGACCGTGGAAGAGATGATGCATGCTCTCCTCGAGAAATCCCGCGTCATGGACACAATGAAGAAGATGACGGAGGAGAGGCGCAAGGAGATGAAGGTCATGGAGGCGATGAAGAAGCAGTTAGGACTCCGCGCCCAGCAACCCTTCATGAAGTAGAGAGCAGCGACCCAGACTTTTATCTGCGTCTTCCTTCTTTTTTGGGGGTAATCTTCCTTCTTCTTTTGCCCCTGTGTCTTCTTCTTTTGCCACTGTGTCTTTCAGTGCACATGTGGCATGTTCTCTGTGAGGCACAAATAGAACAATGCTAACGATGAGCGGCGTCGTGGGATCGATCACAAGAAAATTAGATCATTTTTTATCGCCATATCGCACTGGGCTGCCTTGTTTCGCACTACTCCGTCATACTAGTACTCCAGTGGAAAACTAGAGTATACCGCCGACATGTGGGACCGCCAGCAAGCGGGTTGATCTGTCATGCCCCAGATTACCCTAGTGGTAGCGTCGCAGCAATAATGACTATAATGAGCAGTCAAATCACAATGCCCCACCTTCCAGCAGTAATGAGCCATCAAATCACGAAGGCCCTTGCCTCTCTGTCAAACCGACTACTCGAGACTGCCCCACCCTCGCCTTTTAAATATAGTTTTGTATAGTAGTAGTATCGATGGATTGCGCCATGGAGCAAAACTAACAAGATGAAATTAAAGAAAAAAGGTGGCTCATATACAGAACGCTCGCCGCCAAATAATGCATAGTACTATTAAAAAACTAGTACGTGCTTGGATGGGGTGCTAAAGTCTATTAAAAAAATTAGCATACCTATTTAATTCTTTGACAACTAAACTCCTTCATGCTTTCGGTAAACTTCTCTCATTTAAGTGTTTTTTAGATTATTATCTCAATTAATTGTTTTACGTATGTGGAAGGCTTAGAGCATGGTTAGTAGTATAGCCAACTGCTGGCTATATGATGTTGGCCATATCATATATAGTCATCACTTGTAGTCACTCATACATAGTACGCATATAACGTGAAGAAACGAGTGGTAGTACCAACTACAAGATGAAATGTAAGAATACTAGTACATACTAAATAGTTCAAGTAACGAGAAAGAACATACCGTAACATAGTTCTACTGGGGGCTCAGCACAACACACCCCTGAAATAAAACTAAGCACTCTGAAATTAAACTAAGCAACTAATCCGGTAGACATTGCATTAGAACCAACATGAGTAACGACACTGCCACCTTACTCGGAGTCCTCGTCCACATCCTTGACTTTGTCCTTGTCCCTGTTCCTCTTCACCGATACTTCTTTGCTTGAACCGCACTCTAGGCTCTGGCTCTTCATCCAACCCTTGTAGATATTCAAACAAAGGTAGGCATCCATTGTTGCGTACTGGATGTGGTCTTTATCTATTTGATTCCACTCCCATGCAAGATGAAATGTGTAGGGAGGTTTGATCAGTGTACCGTATGAAGGATCAACCATGGCTCCTGCCAGGGTCAGCATTGAAGGCTGACGGGAGGATACGAGCCTTTTCTTCAGAAGGTCGAAGGGTTGGCCTACAACGAGGCCTATCTGATCCAGGACTTTCTTGTCATTATTAAAGTCTACAATAATGAATCTGACTCTTTTGTCCATGAGGAAGTTCTTAAAATCCTCACACTTAACGTCGGCATGGCATATGTGGTAGACTAAGCACAAGTTATACACGTAAACCAGGATCACGGTGGGCTTCTTCTTCTCTTCCTCGTTTAGATTCTTCTCTGGTCCCAGGACTATGGTGTACTCAACATCTAGACCAGCGACCCACTCATCACCATTTGACTTTTCGAACCTGCGTTTGAAGCGAGCAAGGCATCCTTTCACCACCGCAGAAGAACGGGTGTAGATGACGTCGAACTCATCGCCCGTGATGGTTTTATCCTTGAACTCACCGATGATCATGGTGATTTGGGAGGCCATGGATTTTGGAGGATGGTTAGGGTAGTGGAACTGCTATAATGTGAAAGGACGGTATGACTGGGAGCGAACTGCTGTAAGGTTAAAGGACGGGGACGAGTAGGAGCAAAGTGCTAGCGGTTTTCTGAATGTAAAAATGCTGAGTAGGGCGTGCGAACGGCGGGGTAGTGGCTTGCCCAGTGGATAAACAGTTGCATGCCTAGTACTATGGGGGCCCAATTAGATGTCATGTCTACTAGACCCACTTCATCGGCCTGACAGTATAGCATCTGCGTGTTCGCACGTCAATCGTCGGGAAAATTTCAGGTGATACGAAGCTTTCCATGCTTCCATGATACGGGTTTCTGAGAGCCCTTGGATCTGAGATCGAATGGTTCATGCCGTAATTCTAGACCTATGGGTGAATATCATATCCTGGAGGGCCTTTCTGCAAATTTTCAGCAACTTAGCATGCGATCGTTCGATCTCAGATCCAAAGGCTCTCAGCAGCCCGATCATGGTCGCGCCTATCACGACCGTAGCCTCGCTCGCGTGGTCACGCCCTTTGAGATTGAATACGGCTATAAATGAGCAAATTATTTTGCCTACTTTGCATGCATGAAACTACTTCCTCTGTCCAGGTGCGTCAGGCTATGTGATGTTGGCATGTCATATATAGTCATCAGTTATAGTCACTCATACAACAAGGTTAGATATAAGGTTGGCTACAAGAGTATTTTTTACTTCTCTCTATCTCTTTCTTCGTAGTATTTATTGCATTTGCCAAAGAGTACGTATATAAGTAGCTAGAGTCTTGCATGAGAGCCCACTCCCACCATTTTTTCATGTCTCTCTCCTCCACATAAGCAAAAGTGTCATGTAAGCGGTCTATAAGCCCATTATTGTAGAGTACTTGCTCTTAGCACCTATATAGCACGGAGGGGATCAGGGGAGACTCACCCCGGTCGTAGCGCCGCAGTAATAATGATAATGGACATTCAAATCATTGGTCCCCACCTGTCCAGTAGTAACGAGCCATCAAATCACACAACCCTATGTTTCTAGCAGTAAGTTGAATCCGCTACTCCCACATCCTCCTTGCCTCTATGTCGAACCGACTACGCGGAACTACCCTACCTGCCGCGCGGGAAAAGCCCCTCTCTCGACTTTTAAATATAATTTTGTATCAATGGACTGCACCATGGAGCAGAACTAGAAGAAAACGGTGGCTGTATACAACACGCCCGCCCCATTCGCGTTGCACCCCAGACTGCCGGTGTGTCTGGCACGCTCCTCACCGAATGGAATGTGTCTCATCTTTCATTTGCACACGCATGTGGGACCTCAATTGAGCAACCGACCATAGGCACACTCCCCCATCCGCGCAAGTCAGCTGAGTTAATAGAAGAGAGAGATGAGCGATAGTACTGGAGCACTGTTGTACACACATCGTTTCCCGGACGATCCCTGCATGACATGGGAGATCAGTTCGTCCATGCATGTGACCAGACTCCAGTAGACAGCTGGATTGGCTATTGTCTACATATCGTGTAGGCTATGTTGTACAAAACATACGAGCTATAATTCTGATGAGAAATCTAAATAAAAGGAGCACCAGGTATATTACATTAGCAATAAAATCTGAATCCATTTTCAGTAGGAATACAAATCTACTCCAGTCACCATAGGCGGCTAGGGCAACCTCTTCCCTCCATGCTTCACCGGTGAGCCCGTGGATTCACCCCTCCCCTCTTCCCACCGCTCCGTCGGGCAGTGGCGGTGAGGGTAATCCTGGTCCCTCCGCTCCGGTTAGTAATTTATGTTAGGGTTTTTAGTCCTGGCACAGGCAGAGCTCACATAGATATTGGCACTTCTTCTCCGAGTTTATCTTTTGGGCTCCGATCCTCCTTGAGGTCGCTCGTCTACACATAGTTGATGGAACTCTGTCGTGGGAAACCATGGCCACCTATGGGGCCATCAGCCCCTTTTGGTTCGGCGGGGGGATGGACACGTTGCACAAAGAGCGGAGAAGCATCGCGCAGCATGGCAGAGATCACACGGGCAGTCTTTACCCAGGTTCGGGCCGCCGTGAGGCGTAAAACCCTACTTCTGCTTTGGTGGATTGATGGTGGATAACGGTGGTGAAACGTAGCACACTCGCCTGGCAAGGTTGCTTTGGGGGCGAGAGTGGCTACGCGCGTATGGATATGCGAGGATCCAACCCTTTCTACGGTCGCCATGAGCCTCCTTTTATAGATAAAGGGCTCACCACAGTGGCAAATCAGTCTTTGTGTACTGATTAGATAGCTAACAGTGCTATCATATCTAACTCTGCAGGCTAACAAAGCACATTAAATGCACCGCTCAATGTCACATCACAGCTTGCCCGGCAGGCCCTGCCGGGCTGTTTTGCCAGCTTCGCGCCTGCTTGGTTGACATGTCTCAGGACGGGTGCCATATGGTGGTGTTTGCTGTAGGAAGTGGCTGCCATGTGGCAGAAAGCAGCCACTTAGTCACCTTGGAGCTTGACACCACTTCGATTACTGACTTGCGTCGCTTGTGAGGTGGAGCGGTGGAGTGGCTTGCCTCCGCCAGCCCCGGCAGGCCTGCCGGGACGATCTGTGAGCTTGCTTCTGGGGCAAAACCCAACCCTGCCAGGCTCGCCTACCTGGCAAGGTAGGTCCTTCCCTTAGCAATGCCTCATTCCTCTGGCTCGCCTTGGCCTTCTTGACTTGCACTTGGATCCTTCAAAGGAATTGATCCTCCTTGTTTGGTTTGATCTTGGTCTTGCAATCTTGTCTCTGGCCTGTGCACATTCCGTGCAATGGACCCAGGGTCTGTTGCACCGAACGGAGCCCCCGGGCCTGGCACAGACGCGCCGCTGGGCGTCGCCGAGGTAGGCCCTAACCAGTGCACAGGCAGAAATTTAAGGGCGCCTCCGCCCCATGAGATCTTCTTTGCTTCTTTATTAACTTGAGCTCGGGTCAGTTTCTGGCTTTCCCGCGCGTCGTGCAATGCTTAGGGGAAAAACTGAACCACGATCTGTGGGCGGCCCACGCCCCACGATCACGGGGTAGGAAACTGCCATCTCACTTGCCTCCTGCCCCAGAGCGCCTCGGCCACGTGTGTCGCATGCATTGCGCAGGGTAGGTGGTGGACGCGGAGGGCGCGGGAACGGGCGCCATGGCAGAAAGCCAGGCGTCACCGAGTGGTGTAGAGGGGTGGCCCTGATTCCCCGAGCCGTTGGAGGTGCAAAAGGGAACCGCATTGGAGGAGAAGGGCGGCCGCCTGCTGAGTGAGAGGCAAGCCCCCTGCCTCGTTCTCTGTAAAAGGGGGCAGGAGTAGTGTGTCTGCTCACACTCCTTCCTTCTCCCTTTCTTCAAAGCTTCTCTTGCTTGTCATGGTGAGGGGGCGAGGGCGCGGTAGTACTCCGGTGGTGGCGACGAGAACTTCTGCTCGACAGCGTCTCCCCCCTCCTCTCGATGATGTGGGGGCGGAACCCGCTGTGAGAGGAGACGGAAGGGGGCGTGGCCGAGGTCATCGTGGTGTGCGCGGCCGAGGAGGCCCGGGCGGCGCCTCAATTGCGCCCGCACCGGACACTCTTCCTCCGATGGAAGGCCACGTCGGAGATCAACCCTTGGAGTTCGTCATCAGGCTGTACAAGCCTCCGCTTAGCCGCCTCCATCTCCCTACTCCATTTGCCAGGGTGATGGAGCTCGAACAGCCACGTGCGCTGAGGTTGCATATGAGGGGCTGTGGGAATGGCAGCATGCGGGTGGATGTTGACTTCCCTGCTCCTCATGTCATGTACCTCCGCCATGGCTGGAAGACCTTTGCTCGAGCCCATAGCTTGTCGGAGGGGCACGTTCTGCAGGTTAAATTAATGGAGAGCGGCCTGCTTTTCGTCAAGGTCTTTGGGCGCTCGGGAACTCGCTTAGGGTGCTGCGCAGAGAGCTCGATGGACGACGAAAGCTCCTCCTCGAGCGAAAGCGACAAGGAGGAGACTAATGGCGATGATGATGGCAGCGGCCGAGAGGGCGACGACTCCGACTCTGGCTGAACGTCGCCCGCACCATCTTCATCAGGCGGCAGCACCATCATCTGCACCTATGTTTTCTTCCCGGCAAGGTGGTTTGCCGGGAAGTTGGATGCAGAGGTGGTGATGGTGCCCCCCCTGGCCCTTCCAGCAGTCCTCCAGCTAGACCCCGGCAGGCTTCCTCTCGGGCTGCAGCTCTGTTAGCCCTGCCGTGCCCTGCTGGCCTTGGTGGTGGTGGTCAACGGGTCACCTCCGCCATGCTCTCCATCGACGTCTTCGTCCACGCCCTCTTGCCCCTGCCGGGCATCCTCTCATGGTGCCCGACAGGGTTGGGCTGGGCTTCTGCCCTGGCACTCCTCTTGCCCTCTTCGCCTTCTACCGCCGTGCCTAGGAGGAGAGGGACAAGAAAAGGCATTACGGGGCACTTATGTTTTTTCAGTCTTAAATCTGTAGGCACTTGCCAAATTTTAGTTCAAATAATGTAATCTCTTGTATCCATGTTTATGTTCCGTGAGACTTGTACTTGTTGATCAGCATATTAATGAAAAAGAGAAGCTTGCCGGGCACTTGTGCATGTATGATATCCATCCAGAGGTGAAACACCTCCATACTTTCACGTAAACAAGTAGGTCCCGGTAAGCTACCTTGCCGGCACCCCATAGGACAGCTGCCGTGAGGCTGAGCCTGCCGGGCGCAGATCCTATTGGGAGAGACCAGCCCCCCGCCAACCCCTTTCAGCCAAAGGCCACTACGACCATCCTGACCGAAGCAGCGTTCATGCCAGTAGATGGGAGCACCTTTGTTTCCGAGGCGGCGAGGTTTTCGTATGCACAAGTTCTACTCACGGAACATGTATGGTTAAGGGATGGAACTTATCTGTTTGGCTTGCCGAAAATCGCAGTGTTGGCTTGTCTTCGCATCCTCTTCCTAGGACTAAGTCCACGGCAGGAGCCTGCAGTTTATGCAAATGAAGATGATGCCAGATGCAATCTATTTACATGATCATGCAACCTATCTACATGAATCATGCAATGCTTATGAAATGCTTATGCATGCATGCAACTTGTCGGGGGCCCCCAGCACTTCATTTATTTCTCCGTTGCTCAGGGTCTTTGCCTGGCTTTGTACAAGGGGTTACATGCAGCTGAGGCAAGGCCTGTACAAAAGGGTGGCTGCCGGGCAGGGCCCGACAGCCACGCCATATGGGTAGAACTTGCGGAGATGCTCAATATTCCATGAGTTTTGCAATTGAATGCCATCTCCGATCTCCAGATGGACTGCGCCAGGTCTAGTGACTCGTACTACCCGGTAAGGGCCTTCCCACTTCGGTGATAGCTTGTTTGTACCCTTGGCAGACTGAACGCGCCTAAGGACAAGGTCACCTTCCTCAAAACACCGGGCATGAACCCTGTGGCTATGATAGCGACACAGGGCTTGCTGATAGCATGCAGCACGCGTAGCAGCCCGAAGACGGTTCTCCTCGAGAAGCACGGTGTCGTCACGCATGTGCTGTTCCTGCACTACTTCATCGTAGGCAAGCACTTGAGGTGACCCGTAAATGTGTTCCGCGGGGATAACTGCTTCTGCCCCATAGATTAGGGAGAAGGGAGTCTGCCCGGTAGCTCGGTTTGGTGTCGTTCTGAGGGACCAAAGAACCACCGGCAGCTCATTGATCCATTACCTGCCGTGCTTCCACAGCTTATCAAACGTTCTTGTCTTGAGTCCTCGCAGCACTTCAGCGTTCACCCTCTTAGGTTGTCCATTGCTTCTGGGATGTGCGACAGATGCAAAAGAGATCTTGCTTCCGAGGGCATGAACATATTGCATGAAGGAGCGGCTCGTGAACTGGGTGCCGTTATCGGTGATGATCCGGGCAAGAACCCCGAAGCGGCACACCAATCCTTTCAAGAACTTGATAGCTGACTGAGTAGTCACCTTTCTCACGGCATCTACTTCCGGCCACTTTGTAAACTTGTCGATTGCAATGAACAAGAATTCAAAGCCCCCGGCAGCTTGGGGGAAGGGGCCGAGGATATCGAGCCCCTAGACTGAAAACGGCCATGACAAAGGGATTGTTTGGAGTGCTTGGGCAGGCAGATGGATATTTTTGGAATGGAACTGATAGGCTTCACACTTGGTGACGAGCTCCACCGCATCTTGGAGGGCTATGGGCCAATAGAATCCTTGCCGGAATGCTTTACCAACCAAAGCCCTTGATCCAATATGGGAGCCGCACATGCCTTTGTGTATCTCTGCCAGCAGTTCCTTTCCTCCTTCCTGGCAAATGCAGTTCAATTTCACAATGTTGGGCCTTCTTCTGTATAGTGTGTCATCGACAAACTGATACATACTGGCCCTCCGGGCTACTCTTTCAGCTTCTTCTTGCTCTTCGGGAAGTTCTTCAATTTGGAGGAAATGGACTATGTGCCTTGCCCAAGTTGGAGCCTGAGGCTCGGCAACAAGGACTAGTGGCACCTCCTCATTCGTGGGGGCGCATCCCTTGACTACGGGGACCAATGGCCCGGTAGGAGGGTGCAGCCTGACAAGCGAAGGGGAGTTGTTTTCGGCAGGGTCCCTGCCAGGAGCCCCGAAAGGCTCTACCGGGAGAGGCTTATCGGAGTCCAATTTCCTCCTCTTTCAGGCCATTGTTGTCGGGGATACGGAGGGCTGGGTAAGATGGAGAACAAAAGTCCCTGGTTCCATAGGAAGCTTCTGTGCAGCACACATTGACAGGTGATCAGCAATGCTATTTTCTGCACGGGGTACGTGTTCTGTTTGCAACCCGTCAAAGCGCTCCTCCAATCTTCTCACTTCCTCGACGTATGCCTCCATCAATGGGCTTTGGTAATCCTTGTTGACTTGTCTCACCACCAGTTGTGAATCTCCTCGAATGATCAGCTTCTTGATTCCCAATTCTGTGGAAACTCTG